>OY747713.1:13965460-14565460 GCA_963556495.2 Valencia hispanica | reverse complement strand
TCCTGCAAGCTGAGCTCCTTAATTAGCAAAGTAGCTAGTGCTGAGAATATTTAAATTACATCCATAAGGTTGTTTCATCTGTCATAAGAAAAAGACAAGAGGTGTGACCTCGACTCCAGGTCAAAGGGTAAACGAACACAATGCATGCTTAGTATACAATAACTGGTTTAAACTGGGTTTAAAGAGGTTTATCTGTGTGTGCTGGGTTCTTTAAAGATATCCTTCTTTAAATGTCCATAAAGGGTGGTGACCCTAAAGGAATTTTTCCCTCAGGACAGGGCTGCATTGGTCAGAGGACACTCAGATAGCTGATAAGTCTGACACTGTTTAAAAATGTTCACATTTTGTTTTTTATCTAAATTCAAGTTACATGTTAATAAAATTAAAAGGCCCATGTATTTTAAGGTACATGCACTCCAAAAAGAGATGTGTCAAAAGAAAACAGCACAGGTGAGTGTAGTAACAAGTATTGTGAATCCTTCAATCAATTGAAGTTTAAAGGCACCAATTATTTAAAATATATCACACATAGAATGTGTGATAATTAACCCAACATGTGTAGTCTTTGATCACACTTAGGACATCCGTAATTTGACACAACTGTTTATGCAGTGCAAGTTTAATTCTTTATTGAGAAATTGGGATTTTTTGCTTTGAAGTGCCTCCATGGGTGGGGAGACATTTTATCTCTGGGGAAATTCTTCCAGCAAGCTGATAAGAACTTTTAGCAGCTTAGCATTATCACAAGAGGGAACCTATCATGAATGGTGTATTATAATGTTTGTTTTTGATTGGTTGACTGTAAGCAGGAGCGTGACTGTCCCTGCCCTGCAGAGAGTAAATTTGCTGAATATTTCAATTTTCTAATAAGAGGATGAAGTAAATAAAAGATCTTTAAATAGAGTGAACGCTCTATTCCCATATATATATATATATATATATATATATATATATATATATATATATATATATATATATATATATATATATATATATATATATATAAAAGTGTGTGTGTGTGTGTGTGTACCACCACGTTATATTGTCGGTATAACATGTAAAATAGATAAGAAATGTGATCATTTCAATCCATTGTCGACCAAGCAGCCTCATCTTAGAGGCACGTCTGTTTAAAAAAAATTACCTCTATTTTTCCCCAACTAACTCCAGATATATTTCATATTTTATTGTCAGAGATTTTTTACTTTTTAAAAAATTACAAGTTGTCAGTTAAGGCATTAACCCTTTCTGATATGCTGTCACATGGGATTCACCTTCATTGTTGTACTTTTATACATACATAACAGGACACAGTGGATGTTCAGTTACTGGAAGCATCATCCCAGTCGATGCCCCCCGTCCAACAGGGCATTGCAGCCAAGCAGGATACCCGACCAGGTATATCTTCAATGGAGAGAAAAACACTGAGAGAAAACAAAGTTAACAGTCGAAATAGCAGAATGTACTGTAATACAACTGGAGAGTAGTAGAAGAAAAGGAAGTAGCAGTGTGAAGAAAATTGGTAAGTCTGTCCTCCAGCAGTCTAAGCCTAAAGCAGCATAACTACAGAGCTAGCTCAGGATGACCTAAGCCACTCTAACTATAAGCTTTATCAAAAAGGAAAGTTTTAAGCCTGGCCTTAAGAGTAAACAGAGTGTCTGCCTCACGGACTAAAGCTGGGAGCTGGTTCCACAGGAGAGGAGCCTGATAACTAAAAGATCTGCCTCCCATTCTGCTTTTAGAAATCCTAGGAACTACAAGTAAACCTGCAGTCTGAGAGTGAAGATCTCTGTTGGGAACATATGAAACAATCAGATCTCTGATGTATGATGGAGCTTGATTATTTAGGGCTTTGTATGTAAGAAGAAGGATCTTAAATTCTATTCTGGATTTAACAGGGAGCCAATGGAGGGAAGCTAAAACAGGAGAAATGTAATCTCTCTTTTTAATATTCATCAGAACTCTTGCTGCCGCATTTTGGATCAACTGAAGGCTTTTACTGATTGGAATGTTTGTATAAATGTATTGAAATGACTTCTTGTTAAGTGCCTTAAGATGACATCTGTTGTGAATTGGCGCTATATAAATAAACTGAATTGAATTTTAATGGCATTTTGTGGACTTCCTGTTAGTAAAGAATTACAGTAGTCCAGCCTTGAGGTAACAAATGCATCGACTAGTTTCTCAGCATCACTCCTGGACAGGATGTTTCTAATTTTAGCAATATTCAGGAGGTGACAAAAGTAAATCCTTGAAACCTGTTTAATATGGGATTTAAATGTCAAGTCTCGGTCAAAAATAACGCCGAGGTTCTTTACATTATTACTGGAGGCTAATTTAATACCATTCAGATGAAGTGATTGACTAATCAGTTTCTTTTTTAGAACTTCTGCTCCAAAGACAGTAACTTCTGTCTTGTCAGAATTTAAAAGCAAAAATCCATGTTTTTATGTCTTCCAGAGATGCCTGTTATCTACCTAACTGACTGGGTTCATCAGGATTTATGGATAAATATAGTTGCGTATCTTCGGCATAGCTGTGGAAATTTATCCCATGCCGTCTAATGATTCTACCAATTGGGAGAATAGATATGGTGAAAAGAATTGGTCCAAACACAGAACCCTGTGGAACTCCACAAGTAACCCTTGAGCGTGAAGAAGATTGATCATTTAGATGAACAAACGCGAATCTGTCAAACAAATATGATTTAAACCAGCCTAGTGCTGTTCCTTTGATCCCTGCAACATGTTCAAGCCTTTCTAAGAGAATATTATGATCGACTGTGTCAAAAGCAGCACTGAGATCTAACAAAACCAGAACAGACACCAGTCCATTATCTGAGGCCATGAGAATATCATTAGTAACCTTCACCAGTGCTGTTTCAGTGCTATGATGAGCTCTAAAACCTGACTGAAACTCTTCAAACAGCTCGTTACTGTTTAGATGCTCACAGACTTGATTAGAAACAATTTTCTCAAGGATTTTTGGGTAAGAAAGGAAGGTTAGATATAGGTCTGTAATTCACCAAGTCATCTTGATTAAGGGAAGGTTTCTTGAATAAAGGTTTAATTACAGCTATTTTAAATTCTTGTGGTACGTATCCGTTTACTAAGGATAGATTCATTATATCGAAAATGGGGCCAGGAACCAAATGGAACACTTCCTTAAATAATTTGGTTGGGATTGGGTCCAACATACAAGTTGAAGGTTTAGATGAGGCTAATATTTTTGATAATTCCGAAAGCTCGACTGAATCAAAACAGCCTAAGCACAAATGAGGTTCTACAGTTCTTTCCAATGCTGCCTCATTTACTAAGGAAGAAGTAATCATGTTTGGGAGGATGCCAATGATTTTATTTTTAATATAATTAATTTTATTTATGAAGAGTCCCATAAAGTCATCACTGCTAAGAGCCGGGGGAATAGTTGGCTGAACAGAGCTATGACTCTGTGTAAGTTTGGCAACTGTACTAAAAAGAAACCTAGGATTGTTTTTTTTCGCCTCTATTAATGATGAAAAATCTGCTGTTCTAGCTTGTCGAAGGTTCTTTTTATACAGCAGTAGACTGTTATTCCAGGTTAAATAGGAATCCTCTAGATGTGTAGAGAGCCATTTTCTCTCCAACTTCCTACTATTCTGCTTTAAAGTATGCAACTCTGCGTGAAATCAAGGAGTCAGCCTCCTATGGCTAGCCACTTTCTTTTTTAAGGGGGCTACACTATCTAATGCCAAACGCAATGAGGACGTAACGCTGTGAACCAGACCATCAATTTCTATAGGGTTAGAGACAGAATTGCTGCCATCCACTGTGTTACTCTGAGACACTGAGGAAAGTAAGAATGGAACAGATTCTTTAAAAATTGTTAAAGTGTGGTGGAAAATTGTTATGCAATTAGGAATTAAGTGTATATTCTCTGTTTAGTGAATGCATCTAGGGTAAAATGACAAGCTTATTGTTCCAGCTTAATGTTATGAGAAAGATATATGTGTCAGGTCACCAGAGAGACAGACGCCGGGGCAGTAAGATAATAGTCTGGCCTTCGGATGAGCTGCTTTATGCGTTGATATAAGACTCGCATGAAGCAGTTCTCTGGAGGCGGGGCGTGAACGTTGGAGAAGACATCTACAGAGATAAACAATGATTGCTGAATACTATTTAAGCGGTTAGTTAGAAAGGTTGGTTAGGGTGATGCACGAGTAACTCTGTCCCCTCCGTGTCTGGCCAGACATGTTTGAATTAAATACTTAATCGCCTTCTTGGACTCTAGTCTTCTTTATAATGGAAACCCTGAGATACTATTTTTTGCCATTACACTTGGCGCCCAACGCAGCCTCAGCGAACAGAATGGAGAGACAGGGACAGGGTCAAGGGAGTTGCTAGCGTCCTGGGAAATTTTCTCCCAGCCTCTTACCTCCAGTAGCTGTTTGGGAGATGGAGGCCTTGAAGCGTCTCTGTCGGCCCTGCTGTCGCCTGAGACAGAACCTGGTAAGACTGAGTCTTTTTAAATAAATAGTGATAACAGAATTTTATTTGCACTCTCAGGAGGTGAAATATTTGCTAGCGGTTTCGTGTTTATTTACTTACACGCGGTTGATTGATTGATTGATTACTTAATATAATATATATTCTTATATATAATTGTATGGTTAATTATTTAATCAAGGTTAAAGAAAGTATCGGGTTTTTGCTCCGGGTTTTACCTGGGAGCACGGCAGTTGGACAAGTGGTCAATTAATTAAATTGATTGATTATTTTCTGACGAGAGTTTTTTTTAAGCTTTTGTTTCACTCAAGGAAACTAGAAAGCGATGGGGGAGACATCCTTCATTGGAACTGGGTACCCAGGCAGACAATCGGGTCTGTAATCTAGCAACACTTCACCTCCAGACAGTCCAATATGTCGACAGAAAGAAAAAAATAATAAATAAATAAAAATAAAAGAATTAATGGGCCCTGGGGAGGAATTTGGATAATCTGAAAGAAAATCTAAAAGTGATGTAATTTTTTTGTGGTTTATTTATGTGGTTTTGTTTATTTCTCTTTTATTTACTCTTGTTTGCTTCTTCCAGAACTGGAGGGTTTGAGCATTAAGATCATTTGTTTGATGGCTTGGTATAATGCAGAATGCCACACACACACACAGTTATTGTTACACATTCCATTGTAGAACTGCCGATGGGTTTCGCTGAGTTGTCCTGTGTTTTTCTTCAGGCTGGTTGGGACCCCTGCCTTCGGTCCAGCGGCGCCTGGGGAGGGCCACAAGGAGCCCTAGTACCTCCCCCACCCTTGGAATAAGGGGTTTGGCAGCCATAACAAAGGCGGAGGCTTTGGTCCCTGAAACATGGCGATTGGCTGGATCGAGGGGGGGGCCTGGGCCGGCCAGCCTGCAGATGACCCAGCGAAATTCAGGCAGGACAAAAATACACACAGCTCAAATGCAATTAAGAAATGCTTGCCGACTGATGTAGCTGTATTTTATCTCTGTGACACCTGCCTATGACACACATACACACTCCCTTAGGAAAGTAAATCTTGCTTTGTTTTTGTTTTATTTCTGCCAGAGGACCCTTAGAGCGAAAGGGGTCTCGATGGAAGCAGGCCATAATTTCTGATTCTTTCTATTTTCTATGTTGATCTAAATTTTGTTTTGTTATTGTGTTGTAATTTGTAAGGGAAAGTTGATGTGCAACTAAACCAGACAGACAGACGGGGTAAAGCAGACAACGAAACTGCTACGGCTCTGATAAGGTGATGATTCGTCATCCGGTGAGTTTAGTCTAATCAGAGCTTAAAGACTGTGTTGCACACAGTTATCTAGTAAATGGTCAAGAAGTCTTTTCTTTTCTCTCCTAATGCTCTCTGTCAGGAGAGCCCACATTTTATTTTATTTCATTTTGGTTGAAAGTTATTTGATGGAATTGTTATTACACTAAGTACAAGTTTCCTTAGCTGTTGCAGCTTGTGTGCACTAACTTAGAAACGGAAACGTTCCTATTTTACGACTAGAACAAATAGCAGAGTTGATTGGGGCATTTAGAGTAGGTTGTGATTTTTACCCTGACTGACTTAAATTTTGACTAAGCTGACTGACAGTGAAAACATATTTTCCTTCCTTTCTGGGACAATTGGGGCTGAATTGTTTCCTTGTATTTTGGGGTTTGTTGTAAGAAAGTAATAAATCTTAGAACTGTGAACATTAACTAAAGTAACTTGGACCGTTACAGTAACACTGCTTAGATTTCGCCACAGCTGTGAAGGACGAATTTTTTTATCAGTTTGCAAGGCGCTAATGTAAACAATCGCGAGACTTAAAAAATAACAAGACTTTGCTGTGAGAAGCAACAGTAAAACAACATTGTTTAGGCTATAATTTGAACACAACTAAAAAAATAAACCTTTAGGTTTCTGCTGGGTAACATTAAAATAAAGATGACTGGTCCTTAGGCTACTTAGGTCTTAAATAAATGGAAAAAAGGTAAATACTAATCTTATCTGGGGAACATTCAAGCGTCAGAGCAGTTAGTGGGCCTTATTAGAAATTTTGCTTGGAATATTACTGAATTGATCTCAAGCTGTGAAGTATTCTGTGTCTCCTTCCAGGATAAGGGGCAAGAGGTCAGGAAAGGTTTGATCCTAGAAATCTGATGGTTTTGTCACTCTGGTGGGTAAACACAGGAAGTTATATAAGTGAGTCTTAATATAAGGCACCTGACTTTGTAATTAAAGGAAAGTCGTCTCACTGTTTTAAGTAAATATTGACATGCCTGAAATGTTTTTTTAGGGGCCTTCATATATAACAATACAGTGGTCCTGTGAGTTTGGAATTTTGCTTATGACAACCAATGCAATTTTCAATTTCAACTGAACCAGAATGCAAATCAGGCTGGTTCTCTTTTTTTTTTTGCTTTTTTTTCTAGAATGGACTGACCACTTTGTCCACAGGGGAGGAGTAATGTTCGAGGTTCGACCCAAAAAGGTATGGACAAGTGGCTTGGGAGGTTACCTGTGCGTACCTGAGTTTGGGGGGTGCTTATATATTTTGGCTTATTTGGGGCTATGGTGAAAGGAATTCAAATTCTTACATTTTCTCTTAGACCTTACAAGGGAGGCTCAGAAGTGTGATCCCCTGTAGCTGTAAAAACACTCTGGGGACCCGTTTTCTTTAAAATAGTAATAATGAAACGTAATAAGAACATGAAATGTTGGAATTTAATTGCTTGTTTCCAAATGAATGAGCATACTGAATTACTAATGTTGGACACTGTTCAGCCAATTGTTTTACTTTCTTGTAGTAAAAGCAAATCCAACAAAACGTAATTGTTCGTCAAGAGTGACGTATCATTTTTCAAATTAAGAAAGCAAATAATATATAATCACTTGGTGTTTATGGGTAAAAATCTAATCCTGAACGATTTCACAGTTAGTTTTGTTGTAGCTCTCTTGGCTTTTATCAAAGCCTAAATTATTTTAGGCCTGTTGTGAGAATTTTTCTGCGTAGCATTTTTTATAAAAGAGGATTTGAATGGCTTAATGTGGAAAATTATGTTGATCATGTTAAAGGTTAAATCTCTGTGTTAACTGAGATATGTATTGTTATGTTGAACCAACATGTGAGAAGCTCAAGAATACTCTCTGTGTCTTGGGTCACCAATTGTGAGATGTGTCTGCATGCTGACTGAAGGACGTAGAACCACTCCATTATCTCTTCTCATCCTTGTTAAATGTTATTTCCAAAATAGGCTTTTTAATGCATTTGACATGCATTTAGTATCAGTGGTTTGCTCGGGATCTCAGGATTATAAATATGTCATCGCTCTATCTGAAAAACTAAACGCAACAGATCTAGGAAACTGCAATCTTAACATCAAGTCATCTTGGATAAAAATAGATCAAATAAAACAGAGAATATTCCAATTTAAAGCATAATGAATGATGGAAGTCTGATGATTATGATCTATATTGGTGCATATGAGTCAGATTTTATGTTTAAACTAAACTATATTATCTTGAAAACTTGCTATAGTTTTAATGGTGATAATATAATAATGATTAATTATCTAAACGTGACTCAGTGATTTACTGGAGAATAAATTCCTACATCAGTTTTGAAAACATATTTGCTGGAACACATTTCTAACGATCATTAATAATGATATTTTTCTGCAAGGTGCAAATATGAATAAACATTCTTTAGTCTATTTGATGTATTATGCTGGTTTTTCCAAAGCAATGCTTCAAATTAATGTGAGATGGAAATTACATTTACCTCATCAATCTAATATTTGAGTATTTTCTAACCTGAATCCATATTAATTTTATAGCCTATTAAATGGGTGAGCTGTACTCAGTGAGTTACAGCTGTTAGATTTGCGCTAATCAATAAAAGCCTCGGGGGGAAATAATGCACAAAGGTAAATGGTAATATAAAATGTGAACTATTGTAACTGATTAAAACTGGTTCGACCTAAAACTATAACACTCTGTGTTCATGAGATAAGGGGCGGCCGCGTTCGGCCCGGGAACCTTAGCTTGAAAACGTTCTTTTAAGATTCTATGAGAAACGATGCAATTAAGCAATAAACTAGATGAATGATGTTTCTATGTTTAACTAATACTTTTGATAAAACGTAGCCTACTCAGTAGTAAATAGAAATAACACGGAAAACGCACCGTTAGAATCGGATATATTGAAAACCAACTCTAGTTAATACAGATCCGAGTGGCAGTATGAAAGTGTTTCAGTCTTTTGAGTAATTTACAGAAAACGAATAGAAAACAACGCGGGTAAAACACTCTAAGGTTAATCTTAGCCAGCGAGTTATTAACTACAATGTGGTTAAAATGATCTGAAATAAAGTCAGTTGCAGGTTTAATATGATTCTCTAGTCGCTAATCAGCTAATTGAGCCACAAACTTCTTTCTTACGACCGATGTGCTGCGATTCTCTGGTTGTAAACAATCATAGATCCCGACACTGATGAGGCGTTAATAGCGCTCTGCGGCTGGAAGTCAAAAAATAGGAACTTAAACACTTGTTTTGATGAAAAGTTTAGTCTTGAGTTTTCAGTTACTTCCTGGATGTTAACGAGTCGGGTTAGTCAAACTGTTTGTTTTTTGCGCAAAACCACTTCCTGTTTCAAACATGAGCTTTCCATATTAAAATACGGTAATGCTTTACTTCATGAATAATCCTTTTATTTTCCCAAGAAGGGGAACTTCTGCTGTACCGGCAGCAAAGTGACAGAAAATAGAAGCATTTAGATCATAGACCGTACATACATTTAGATTCACACAAAGGAGGTAGAAATCATAAAACAAAGTTAGGATTAGAACATTAAATGATAAAGAATAAAGCTTTAGCCATACCTCGACCAAAACAAACTTTTCCTTAATGATAGTATTGTTTAATAAAAAATTTTAATAATAAGGACGCATTTGGGATACACTAGGCTACCTGTTTCAGCTGCATATGATGTTCTTCTGTACAGCACTTTGGTTGGCCTCGGCTGTGTATAAACGTGCTATATAAATAAAGTGGTATGGTATATGTGAAAATTATGCATTTAGTGCAATCTTTAAGCCAACAGGTGTGACCTACACACACAGTGGGGTTTAACTTGGTATCTATTTTTAAAATGTAGTTTACTTCATTAAGACAAATGATGATAAAAATAGATTCAGAATTTCGGTCACTGTTCTAAAGACAGGACAAATGTGCACATTATATGCTATAGATCGCATAAAAACAGGGTGTCAGAATAATAAATGTGAGACCTACTATCAAACCGCAGTTAAATTATATTCAAATGCAACACTTTTTGATGTTTGAGGGGTTTTTTGTGTGTTCCTTTTTAATAAAGACTAAATGAGACAGGGGTAACAAGGCTAATTTTAAAATATGAGCTGTCTAAAGTACTGAGCAGAGGTAAAAAGTTGGCAAATAGATAATTACTCCGGTAAAGTATAAAGTATAACTCAAGTCCTACACAGAAACTGCAATGAAGAAAAGTTTCTTTCTTAAGCAAGAGTATCAGGTACAGGTAAAAAGGTTACTTGGCATCGTTGTTATTAAAATAGAAGTGGCATACTCAAATCTGAATGCAGCTGAGTTAGATGAATTGAATTGGAGATGTTTTGCAGTTGTACAGGTTTTAAAATTGTGCATTTAGAATAAATGTATTATTTTTTTTCGAGGAGTTGGCAGAGAATAAACTGTGGGAAACAGAGGAGCAAATAACAGCAGCCGAGATATTAATTAGGTAAATAAACTGTGTCCTGAGAAAAATTTTTTTGACTAAGGTGGTTGCAATGATAATCCTTACTGTAACATCAATTAGATTCTGGAAAAGCAGGGTCTGAAGAAGTTGTCTATTTCAATTCAAAATACTTTATTGATCCCAGAGGGAAATGAAGTGTTGTTGTAGCTAATGCAAGTAGGAGTAAAATTCTTAAATACATTAGGTAACTATGTGGTGAAATTATTATTTTTTGGTTTTGCACGGCAAGGCAAGGCAATTTTATTTGTATAGCACACTTTCAACAACAAGGTAATTCAAATATAAGAACCTAATTGCAAACCTAAATGATTGGGATATGATCATCTGGGGGTTGAAGCTGCCTCAGCGGCGACAGCAGCAGGATACACAGGTTCTGAGGTTGGGTCTTATGCATGACCTTTAACCTACTAAGTTTCTTTTCTTGACACTGGAGAAGCAGTTGAAGTTATTGTTTCTTTGTTTCTTGATTTTTAAGGCATGTGCAAGATGCCTTAAAAAAGGGGGGGAATTGGATTTGATAGTAATTGGAACAGATTTTTAAGGGATTATGAAGAGAATTGTAACTTGCAAGTAATTGAGTTTCTTGTGAATCATAACTCCGTCATAAATTAATGAGGGTTTTTACTACCTGGACTTGACATCTGACTTCATATTCCATTTCGGTTTGGGTTCAGACTTGTAGTACATATTGTGTCTGGGAACTTTAAAAAGTTTTAATTTGATCTGAAAACCTTCTTTACTTCTTGCTGGGAGTAGTTGATTCTTGGGATTTTTTACTCTCACAAGTTGGAATGGTTGGTTGTCTTTTTCTTGGCATGGATTTAGTACAGAGTGATTTGGAGACATTTATCTTAATTATAATAGCTTCAGTTGATGAGGTTTGGCTCATTTACCAGGTTGTAAGTTGTTCAGAATTGCTTTTGCACACAGTTGCATCAGGTTGATCTGAAACCATACTCCGAGGGTGTGGGTTATACATAATCATCCTATTCATCTTTTGTGAATTGGCTCACCTATGTTTGAACATCAATGCTCTAATACCTAATTAGCTCAGCTCCCAAGGGTCGCATGGGGAGGTTCTCACTGAAGGACCTTCTGAGGGGTGACCACTCTCTCCTTTCTGAGGAAGGACTGATCGGTGGCTACGGGTCACTGGATGCTGGCGGAGGCTGACTTCACGGCAACAGACAACAAACAGCGCAAGGGAAGAGTATACATTTCAACACCTAGTGTTGATGTAATACCCTCTGAAGTGTACTGGAAGATGCTACATAATTTCTCCTTTGTTCTGTGTTTTATCTAGAACATCCTGACCGATGACGAGACCTGTGGATGGCCGCCTCTGGGGCGAGCGGCTGTTGAGATGACATTTTGCCCACAAGAAAATGGCGTAAGAAGACCCCGTGGGTTTTCGCTCTCAATGCACAGGAGTCTCAGCAAAGTCATCTGGAAGGATCTAATATTTGTCACTGGGAGCTAATTCCATGGCCAAGCATGTCTCATGTCTGATTGTAATTTGTGTTTTGAACATTGTCTTTTTTTTTGATCAACCTACCAACCTTTTAGGGAGATTTGTGATAGCACTTTTGAATTTTCCTTTATATTTATGGTATTATTTAAGTTAATAAAAGCAGGGAATTGTGGTGGGAAATTGTTATGCAATTAGGAATTAAGTGTATATTCTCTGTTTAGTGAATGCATCTAGGGTAAAATGACAAGCTTATTGTTCCAGCTTAATGTTATGAGAAAGATATATGTGTCAGGTCACCAGAGAGACAGACGCCAGGGCAGTAAGATAACAGTCTGGCCTTCGGATGAGATTTTTTTTTTGCATTGATATAAGACTCGCATGAAGCAGTTCTCTGGAAGCGGGGCGTAAACGTTGGAGAAGACATCTACAGAGATAAACAATGATTGCTGAATACTATTTAAGCGGTTAGTTAGAAAGGTTGGTTAGGGAGATGCACGAGTAACTCTGTCCCCTCCGTGTCTGGCCAGACATGTTTGAATTAAATACTTAAACGCCTTCTTGGACTCAAGTCTTCTTTATAATGGAGGCCCTGAGATACTATTTTTTGCCATTACACTGTCTGATTTTCTGATTAAGCTGTACTATAATTAAATTTTCTTTCATATTTAAGATGATCAGTTAAAGTAAATTCAAAAGTTATCAAGAAGTTGTCAGACAGGACCGGGTTATGTGGGTGGACTGTTATTTCCTCACACTCAATACTGTATGTCAGTACAAGGTCCAAAGTGTGTTTACCCGAGTGGGTCTATCCCTGTACTTTTTGAGTAAAGCCAATTGAGTCTAAAATAGCATTAAAGGCTGCATTTAGGCTATCACTTTCAGTATCCACATGAATGTTGAAGTCCCCCACTATAATGACCCTATCAGTATTTAATACTAAATCAGATAAAAAATGTGAGATCTGATCCAAGAGTTGAGAGTAAGAGCCTGGTGGACGATACAAAACCACAAACAAAAATGGTGTTAATGTTTTGCAACTTGGATGAGGAAAATTAAGGGTTAGATGTTCAAAAGAACTGTAGCTATCAAGTGGTCTGGGACAAATTAGTTATCAGAACGAAAAATGGTTGCACCTCCTCCTCCTCGCCCAGTATTTCTAGGAATGTGAAAATTTAAATGACTGGAAGGAGTTGACTCATTTATACTGACATAATCCTCCTGCTGCAACCAGGTTTCTGTGAGACAAAGCAAATCAATGTGATTATCCCAAATCAAGTCATTTACTAACAAAGTCTTTGAGGAGAGAGATTTTATGTTTAATAAACCACATTTAATAGATTTATTTTTCTGTTCAAAGTTGTACTCATCTTTATGAGATTTCCATAATTTGCTTTTGTTGGCTTAACTTGTTTTCCATTTAATTTTGACCGTGGGCAAGACATTGTTTCTATAGGGTAATGGGTGGGGAACAGTACAGAAGCAGCAGAGAAGTGGGTTTAACTACGACACTGCTTCCTGGTCTGGACCCTGGGTTGTCAGTGTTTTGGAGGACTAATAAATTGGGCCGTATTCCTAGAAAGATCCATCCAAAGTGGGATGGATGCCGTCTCTCCGGATTAGACCAGGTTTTCCCCAAAATGTTCGCCACTTATCAATGTAGCCCACATCGTTTGCAGGACACCACCTAGACAACCATTGAGGGAATGACAGCATGCGGCTAAACATGTCGTCACTGGTCCGTTCAGGCAGGGGACCAGAAAAGATTAAAGAGTCTCACATTATTTTGGCAAACTTACACACCGAAGCAACACTAATTTTAGTGACCTCCAATTGGCGTAACCGGGTGTCATTACCGCCAGCGTGAATAACAATCTTACTCTATTTACGCTTATCTTTAGCCAGCAGTTTCAGGTAGGATTTGATGTCGGCCGTTCTGGCCCCTGGCAAGCATTTGACCATGGTCAATGGTGTCTCTAATGCCACGTTTCTGACTATGGAGCTGCCAATTACCAGGGTCTGCTTCTCAGCGGGTGTGTCGCTGAGCGGGGAAAATCTGTTAGAAACTTGGTGGTTGGTGGTGGCCCGTGGGCCGGGTCCTAGAACTATGCTTCCTACGTACAGTCACCCAGCTGGCCTGAGGTCCGGGCTGCGCGGGCTCTACCGGAGGACAGCTAGGGGGTTCTATCCTTGTTGGCTCCGTGCTGGCTAATGGGCTTCGGCTATCTGCTGGTTTTTCAACAGCGTGGAGCCGTGCTTCTAATTCTGATACCCTCGCCTCCAAAGCTACAAAAATATTACATTTATTACAGTTACCATTATCACTAAAGGAGGCAGGGAAGTAACTGAACATCTGACAGAGAGAGCAAGAGAGAAGAGAAGAGTTAGAGACAGGAGAGAGAAGAGTAGCCATAGCCGCAATGAAGCTAAGCTAACTGAGCTAGCGAGACTTTACCACCCCAAGAAAAACTGTGTGAAACACAAGGAGTTCCTAAAACGTAAAGTACACCGCCACAAAACGTGTGTTTTAGTGTGCTTGTGTGTTAAAATAACTTAGAGAGGCCTCAGCACAGAGAAAACAAGATCAATTCAAGAGAGTCTGAACACCAAACAGCTTACAGGGAGTGCAACAGCGACAACAGGAAATGACGCAATACGGCTTACCCCGTCACAGAGTCACGTACGCTCTCAACCCAATGAATGAGTCAATGTGTTTAAAATAAACTTTAAATAAGTAAGTCAAAAGTCTTAGAGTAAACAGAGCATGTGTTTAAGGATTGTACCAAGATCCAAAACACATTTCCTTTTGCTTTCATTGATTGAAAATATGACCTTAATATGATTATGAAACGTATTTTGGGCATGTGTTGGTTTATTTGTGGTTTCAAATGAACAAAAGACAGGGCATCAATTGGTTTGGATACTTCAATTGATGGAAACTGGATGGATTTAAGAGTAGAAAGTAGCCACGGGAAAAAATGAAGAAAAACCCTAAATGTGGTGAAATATGCAACAAAAATAATTATTTTCTGATCAATTCGTAATTGAAACAAAATCATAAGACACCCAAGATGGCACACTTCTACTGGACGGTGGGATAATACAAAAATCACACAATGATTATTTGTACATGCTGTGATTTCATCAAATGCAGAATCAGGTTGCATTTCATGAAGCAAATTCAACAAACCAACAGCAAAAACATAAGCTTTGTGTGATAACTGTTTAAACAACTGAAAACTGATCAGTGACAATAACAAAGTAAAAAAGTATTTTCAGTAAAACGTTTATAGATGAAATCTAAAGAAAGCTGTTGTTTTAAAGGTCAGGGGTCATGTCAGCACACAGATTGTAGCTCCGAGTAGATTAGGAGAAGCAGGGTCTGAAATTATGGACCATCTTAGTGGAAATTAAAATGAGACGTTTTCAATAACTTCCAAATAAATCCAGACTAAATATTAACATGTTTAGGAGTGTTTTTATCCAATTTCTCAAGCTTTCACTGTAGAATAATCAGGTTTGTAGAGTCTAAGTATTAAAATATTTTGCTTCATCACTTCTAGTTTGACCCAGATACAAAAAAAGCCGTAATATGGCCCTTTATTCAGCTTTCTTAGATCACAAACTAGGTTAGAAAGATTCTTCTATTAGTCTAGAACAATCTATTCCAGGTTTCATGTGTCCTAATTTGGTAATTTTTAGATTAGAGCAGAGATACTCTGTGAATGTTTCTTCAGCAGGAGATAAATGATCGGTGATCAACTCTCAGCTGGACTGAAGACATTTTCACTGCAAACACTCACATTCAGCCCACAGATGATCAGAGACTCTAGAATGACTCCAAACAGATGGAAAGCTAACGCTGCTAGGATCACATTCTTCTTCTCTTGGTCTTTATTGGCGCTTGGCAAAAAAGTCATTATCGCCACCAACTGGTCTGTAGGGTAACCTACAGGATAAAATCATTTAATCCAAATGCGGTAGTCTAAGAAAATAAAAAATTATCTGACACATTTTAATTTGTATATTCATATACTACCTATTTCTGGATGTTTTTATGTCTGTTTTACTGAAGCTGCTAATTTCACTGATGTTTTAATTTCCCTTAATGCCATAATGTGTTCCCACATATAGTAATCATTAGGCAAGGCAATTTTATTGGTATTGCACACTTTCAACAACAGGGTAATTCAAGGTGCTTTACATGATTTGGTGATAAAGAAAAACCTAGAATATAAGAATTGGAAATCAAAAGCAGCAATTTAGCATGAAACACACATTACACATGATATACAATAAAGCTTGAAAAACTGCAACAGAGCAATAAAGCATTAACATGTATGATACATAAGACATTAATCGTTTACTCAAAGGCAATTCTAAACAGATGAGGTTTTAGTTTTGATTTAAAGCAGCTCAGTGTTTCAGCAGCGATGTTTGTTGACTTTCTATTAAGATGTCTGGTCTGCTTTCTGAATGGTTTCCTTGTAAACTTACTAATGATAAACTGGAATTTGAACAAATTACTGATCTTACTGGCTCTATGTCATGGACCTACTGAATGGCTAATAATGTCACAAGCATTATTAGCAAGAGTTGTGCGTGTGCCAGAACATGCATTAAGTGAAACTGTGTGAGATTTGAAAAAACCTGGGGTCACACCACAAAATATTGTTTGTTTACAAAAAAATATGCAGTCTCATTAGTCTAACGGTACGCTCAGGTCAGGGGAACAAATATAAAGCCAAACAGTTTTTTTAACACAACTGCAGGAAAAGTGAGGGTGTTAAAACACCCACATCCCTCACGGTTGCAACGCCCATTTGAAACAGCCTCTTGCGCAGGCTGAAAACTTGCCTTTGGTCCACAATGACAAAAAACAGATTGAACCATGTTGCTGTATGTCATATCTATCCGGATAAACTTGACTTACTGGACAAAGAGCCAGTTTGCATACAATATGTGGCTGATAATGACAGGAGATAAAAACATTTTGCTTCTTTTGTCTTGGCCAGTTTTTTCCAATGTTTTGGTTGGCATGGCATGCAAATTATATTGCATGCATTCAAAATGTGTTTTCCTTTACCTTTACAATGTATCTTTTTTAGCAGAATAAAATATATTTGGAAATGTTTTGCAAACCATTAACAGATTCATCAGGTTTCTGATATGCGTACCACCCCAAATGTTAAACTCTCCCGCATAATAAATCAGGCCAGAAAAAAAATCAGAACACCTCAACTCCTTCAGACTGAACTGTATAGGTGCACAACAGCACCTAGTGAAGAAAGCTATTCTCATCCCTGAGGACATTTTTCACTCCCTGCACCATTCCTTCATTCTGCTGCCATCGGGCAAACGATACAGGACCCCACTTTCATTTTAATCTTTTTTATGAAGCTGTTTCAAAGACAAATTTCTGTTTATTGTAAAACACACAAAGTTATCTATCTATCTATCTATCTATCTATCTATCTATCTATCTATCTGTCTGTCTGTCTGTCTGTGAAAAGCAGAGTGAAGGATCGTATTTCAAGAACAAAAGAACAAGTATTACTCGGAGAGGAGGAGACCTTTATCTTAAGGTTCAGTCATATCTCTTACATGTTTGAAATACAAAACAACTGCATTAAAAATATGTGGTCAGCTTTTGTGAAGTCTGTCCGCACAGAATCAGGGTTGCCAAGAAAACATGTTTGTTCTTGTTGTTTATTATTAATATAGCCAACATTGTTCTTTCTGCTACAATGTAGATTTTAATGTCCATTTCTAGCCAACAGCCTAATGGTGGCTTTCAGTGCTGTTTGAAAATCAAGACAAAACACGTATGGCTAGCAATTTTTATTGATTGAATAAAGATATGATTTTCAACACCTGTCAATACACTGGAGAGCATATTGTAATTAAACGACAAACGGATGAATACTTGTTTATGTATAGTTAATAAGAATTGTCCCTTGTGCTCTTCAAACTACACTACAGTTTATGGTTACTGTCTCTAACAATTTTACAAAACAAACCAATGCGCTTTGCTCCCAGTAAATAATTACTTTCATCGAAATAGAGTTGGTCTTAACGAGGACAGTCTCAGTGCTGTGGTGAGCACGGAAACCAGGCTAAAAAACATCAAAACGGTTTGTCATTGTTAGGAAGTTATTTAACTGCTGAAACAGCTTTTTCAATAATTTTACTGATGAATGGAAGATTACAGATTGGCCTGTAGTTCTGCATTAACATGTTGTCCAAATTATTAGTTTTTAGCAGTGGTTTAATAACTGCTGTTTTTAAAGCCTGGGGGAAGAGACCTGACAGGAGAGATGAGTTCACTATTTGAATCAGATCAGACTCAATGACAGGTAAAACTTTCTTCATAAAAGCTGTGGGTAGGATATTAAGACAGCAAAAGGAGGAACTTAATTGGGTTATGACTTTATTCATTGATTCATTTCATTGATTTAATTCAAGAAATTCAGAAATTTTTTTGTAAATTGGTGTTGATTGGGGATGACATTGGTAGTAGGTTCGGTCCTGAAGTACAGACTGACCGTCTAATTGTTAGAATCTTTTCAGTAAAAAAGCGGGCAAATTCATTGCAGGCCCTGGTAGAGTTTAGTTCAGGGGCTACTGTCACTGGAGGATTAGTTAGTCTTTCCACTGTTGCAAACAGAGTCTATTCATTATTCGTGTTTCTGTTGATGTTTTCAGAGAAGAACGATTCCTTTGCATCTTTTAAAGTTAATTGATATCTATTCAGTCTCTCTTTGTAGATCTCATAGTGAACCTGGAGTCGAGTTTTCCGCCATTTTCTCTCGACCCGTCGACATTCCCTTTTTTCACTAAGTACCTGTGGATCACTAGTCCACGGCGATCTGTTTCTAACTGAGACTACTTTCACTTTAGTTTGTTGGATATATTTAAACATTTGGTGATAATTAAGTCCAGAGTGTGTCCTTGAATGTGTGTTGGTCGATTGACAGGCTGGGTCAGGCAAAAGTTGTGAAGAGTGTCGCCTAATGTTTTTGTTGGTCTGGATGTTGAAATCCCCCACAATGATTAATTGGTCATAGTCGATACCGGTGGCAGCTGGTGATCATTATTTTTTGGGGGCGCTTTTTTTTGTTTTGGGGGCAGGAACCCTCTGATTATCTTCATTTGGGCCGACATAGTCATCTTTAACAGACAATAACATTTAATTTTTTAACAGAATAATAGGTTTTTTTTTCACAAATGTAATATTACACAGTTTATTAATGTTTTTAATCAACATTTATGAAGTTTTTGGAAGATTTGATATATTTACTTAAAAATTTAATAAACAAATAAATGTATTTTAATAGGCTTTTAACAAAAATCAGCCTTTTATGTAAAATTCAGTTCATAAAAGAGTCTTTTATAAAGTGAATTTTACATAAAATGCTGTTAGATTATACAGCACATACACATAGGCTCACTATTGGCCGACGCTGGCCATGTGTGTGATGCGTCTGACGTACAACCCAGATGCGCTGCGCAGTTACACTATGTGAACTCACTTGAGGCCCACAGAGAAATAAATAAATAGTTGAATAAAGTCTAAAGTTTTTTTTTGTAAATCAATGACATAATTTCGTCTAACTTCTGCCATTTGCCCAGCAAGGTTTTTGCGCAATCATTGTCACGGTGTCGCCCACGTACTCCCAGTAGTGGCAAAGAGCATTGAGTTAAATGGCAGGTGACGAGAACCAATTAGATTGGATAAAATAACATACATCCAATTCTGATTTGCCAGTGACGCAGCGACCTGCGATCGGAGGTGAATTTTTAAGAAACCAATTGGAGACCAGCTTCAGGTCACATGCTGCCCGAAAATCTGAAGACTCAGATAGAGATCCATTTGTCCGGCATCCTTCTCACATGAAACTTATTGAAAAACATAATAAAGAAAATAGTTAACTGATTAAAGCAAGTTTTTATTAAATGCTGGGGCTCTTACTACTTACATCGTATAAGTAAACTCTTTTATTTTTTTATTTCATTTTTATATCACTTTTGTATACATGTGTCAGGAATTTTGATTGGGGCGGCGCCCCAGCTCCCTCTATTGACAAGCCGCTACTGGTCGATACTGATTACTGAAAGAAGGTCGCTGAAGTCGTTAAAGAAGTT
Source organism: Valencia hispanica (assembly GCA_963556495.2). Classification (NCBI taxonomy): domain Eukaryota; kingdom Metazoa; phylum Chordata; class Actinopteri; order Cyprinodontiformes; family Valenciidae; genus Valencia; species Valencia hispanica. The sequence continues at coordinate 14,545,569 of OY747713.1, read as the reverse complement.
AGAGTTGAGTTTTTAGAAATAAAGATTTGTTAGGCTCATTTATCTGAGTAGCTAGGTATTCAAAAGAGTCTGTAATGGAAGAAAATATTTCAGGGCTCCAAAAATAAAAAGAAGACTGAGTCCCAGAAGGTGTTTAAGTATTTAATTCAAACATGTCTGGCCAGAACATGGAGGGGACAGAGATTACTCTTACATCGTCCTACCCAAACTTTCTGACTAACAGTTTAAATAGTATTCAGCAATCGCTGTTTATCTCTGCACCACGTCTTCTCCAATGTTCATGTCCAGCTTCTGGAGAAGTGCTTCATGCCAGTCTGATAGTAAAGCATGAACCAGCACGTCCCATATCAGACTGTTCCGTTGTTATCTTGCTGCCTTGGCGTCTGTCTTTGTTGTGATCTGACACATCTCTATCAGGAACATAAGCTTGCTTCCCCTAACTTTGTCATCTTGCCCTAGATACATTCACTAGACAGAGAATATGTACTTAAATCCTAATCACATAGGAATATTCCCACAAGACAAATGTGCCCAAGAATACCTTTTTAAAGTTCACTCAGTTCTGAAAAATTGTGGCTACGCCTCCACCTCGTCTGTGTTTCCTGCTCTCGCTTAAAAAATTGTAATTTGGAGGAGCTGATTCTATCAATGCAGATGTTTCATTATTTTCATCTAACCAGGTTTCTGATTTAAAAAAAAGGCTGTGTACATTATGTTCAGTTATTAGAAACGTCTTCTCTGACAAAGACCTAATGTTTAGTAAAGCTAATTTAAGTAGTTTGATGATGGGTAGCTGATCCTTCTGATAGGTAATCAATTTAAAATATGGTTTAATGTGAGAGCGCTTGGTTTTAGATTTTTGTTTTCTGCTGTTTATAAGCACTGGAATGGGGGACCGGGCAACTTCTGGGAGATGGTGGGAGTAGAATTACTGTCCGGTTCTCTTTCTATATCAGAAGTCTGTTATTACCAGTTGGGGGATGGGCAGAGTACAACCAGTGTTAGTGCTAGGGGCCTGATGTAGTCCAAGTTTCGGTGTTCGTTGTGTCCCAATTCTAACTTGTGCTTTCAGTCTGTCAGAGAAGTTTCTAAAGAGAGAGTAATTTGGTGTACACGAGTAAGTGGAAGTGAAGTGGTTTGGGGAAGTGTTTGTTCTCTGGTAGTATCCACGGGCAGTGGTTCGAGGTCAGCCCTTGGGTGCTTTATCAAGTGTTTACCTTTCTGATTCAGATAAGAGAAAATGTTTGAGGTCAACAATCTCACTCCGGCTTTGTTTAAATAACATTGGTTTTCCCTGAACACACCCAAAATTTTAAAATTATTAATCAATGAGATTCATTTTTCAACAGATTTTTTTCTTCAACCATCTATAGAGCATGCAAAGTCTACTGTATCTTTCATCATTCCCTTCAGGGACTGGTCTGTTAAAGATGTTTATGTTAAGTCCATCAAGTCTCTGTAGCAGATCAGAGAAGTCTCTCTTCAGAATCTCTGACTGTTTCTTGGCTACATCAGGTGATCCTGCATGGATAATGAGCTTTTCCAGTTTCAGGTGTTGATCTATGATTGTCTGGACTTTTTCTGTGATTTCTCTCTCTGTATTTTTGGGGGCGACTGAAGACAGTGTTCTGGCTACAAAAGTCTTCGATTCCATTTATTGAACCATCATGAATTATCAGATCTTTTGCTCTGGGGTCCTTACTTTCTTGTGTGTCCGCTTCATGTGGCTGGATTTCTCCTGGTGACCTTGACTTGTCCCAGTGGCTGCGTCGTCTTTCGGGGAACTGATGGCTGCAAGTCAGTTTTTCAGCAGGATTCCAGGGGGAGTAAAATCTTTTAAATTGGGTTGGAATTTATTTGTTTCTTTCTTTCTGGGAGCAGGTGTGGATGAATCAATACACTTTAAAGCCGGCCAGTGTTTATCAAACATTTTTTTCTTCCAAGGGTTACTTGTGAAGTACCACAGGGTTCTGTGCTTGGACTATATATATGTTTCCAAGTGGTAAAATCAGTAGATGACATGGAATAAATTTCCACAGCTATGCCGATGATACACAACTATATTTATCCATAAATCCTGATGAATCCAATCAGTTAGGTAGATTACAGGCATGACTGAAAGACATAAAACATGGATGACTCTAAACTTTCTGCTTTTAAATTCTGACAAGACAGTTACTGTCTTTGGACCAGAAGCTCTGAAAAAGAAACTGCTTAGTAAACCACTTCATCTGGATGGTATGAAATTGGCTATCAATTTTTAATGTTTGATTAAAGATATGATTCTCAACACCTGTCAATACACTGCAGTGCATATTGTAATGAAACATCAAATGGATGAATACTTGTATTTGAATAGCTAACAAGAATTGTCCCCAGCACTCTTCAAGCTACACTAAAGTTTATAGTTATTGTCCTTAACAATTTTAAAAAACAAACCAAGGCCCTTGGCTCCCAGTAAATAAATACTTTAAAATAAATCTGGTCTTAGGTGTGTTCTTACAGTTTTGTGATTGTTTTGATTGCCGAGAGAATCAAACTCTTTTCCAGTACACCCAGCCTTGGACCTTAATACTAAAGATTAATAAATTTTTCCTCTTGTGAGAAGGCCTCTTAAGAAATATTTTAAAAAATCATACTTGTAATAATAAATTTAATTGATATTATGTGATATTGTTTCTTATGATCATCTAACTAGTCTGCATCAGAGGGGCGCAACTGCCAGTCAATGACTCCATGCAATCTGGTGGGATTACTTGTATAGAAAACTAGCTTAACCTTTAAACTGATTGGAATCTTTGTATTGAAATTACTTTCTTGTAACGTGCCTTGAGATAACATCTGTTGTGAATCTGCGCTATATAAATAAACTGAATTGAATATAATCTATTGACTGCTCCTAATTTCGTCGTCAACTATATAGCCCAAACAACTTTGTTGAACTTTTCATCATTCCAATTCTCCCACGAATTAACTTTTCTTTTGATTAGTTACATGAAGAAAAAGATTAAAGCAGGACTTCGCGTAAGGCAAAACACAAGCAAAGCCACATTGATTGTAGTGAAGTTTTAGATGTTTCTCTTATTAAAGATTGCCTTCTAAAAGCCTAACCAGGGACTAGTCTTCAAATTAGCCTTTAGCTATAGGGCCAAATGCCTTAACAGAAGTTTCTTCTAAATCTAACTTAGTTTCATGTCTTGACCCTGCTAGAAAAATAAAAAAGCTTGCCCTACTTTCCCTAATGTAACTCATGTTTCACTGTTAAGACCAATTACCAGTAGCCTCACCTGCCAGTTCTGTCTTTATGACAATTAACATGTAGAACCTCATATGTTTAACCTGAATCTTAAAATATGACATTTACAAAACACAGACCACAAAAATAAAATACTGCCACGTTTAATACAACTACAAAACAATTCATATTTGTTAGTAGAAAATATTTTAAAAAATGAAAAAATATTTTTTCATTTGAAAAGACATGAAGAAACCCCTTTTTACAATGTGTGTTTAAACAACTTAAATTTGTTTTATCCTGTTTGGTTCATCAATCAAGAAGTGAAGTCATTATTGGAAAACAGCCACAGAAGAAAACAATGCAATAAAAATAGCAGGAAAACCCCCCAAAATTCTTACATTTTAATCAGATAAAAATAGAACATCTGTAGAATCAAGAAAGCAACTATGAAATTTGTTAAATTTTTTTGCACTTAATAAAAAACCCTTTCATTAAAAAAACTGTTAACTCATAGGAGTGTAAGGTTTCTGTAAATGAATTCTCATGTGTTCATTCAATGAATTTTTAGTTCTAAAACTTTTTTCACAGGTATTACAGGGAAAAGGCCTTTCATCTGTGTGAACTCTAATGTGACGAGTCAAACCAGAACTCTCAATTTGCCACAAATTGTACAAGAGAAAGGCTTCACAGCTGTGTGGATTCTGACATGGTTTTCAAAAAGAGATTTTGTCATGAAGCTTTCTCCACAGGACAGACATTTAAGAGGCTTCTCACCTTGGTGGGTCTTTATGTGTTCATTCAAGGACTGTTTTGATCTGAACGCTTTTTCACAGGTGTTACAGGGAAAAGGCCTTTCACCTGTGTGGAGTCTCATGTGACTAGTCAAATTACCGTTGAAAGTAAAACCTTTGCCACACATTGTACAAGAGAAAGGCTTCTCACCTGTGTGAATTCTGATGTGCATATCCAAGTTACTTTTTCTAGTGTAGCTTTTTCCACAGGACAGACATTTAAAAGGATTCTCACCTGTGTGAATTCTCGTGTGTTCATTCAATGACCGTTTTGATCTGAAAGTTTTTTCACAGGTATTACAGGGAAAAGGCCTTTCATCTGTGTGAACTCTCATGTGACTAGTCAAATTACCTTTGAAAGTAAAACATTTGTCACACATTGTACAAGAGAAAGGCTTCTCACCTGTGTGAATTCTCACGTGCCCATCAAAGGCAGATTTTTTATTGAACCTTTTTCCACAGGTCAGACACTTGAAACACTTCTTACCTGTGTGACTTTTCAAGTGTAATATCAACTTACATTTTTGGGTAAAAAAATCACCACAAATTTGACAATACAAATAGTTTTCTGTGTGAAGTTTGTTCTTCCTTTTGGGTTCTGAATTGTTACGCTTCATAGTTTTCTGACTTCTCTTATCCTGTTTCGGCCCTTTATCTCGCTTTGATTTTGAGTTTTTATGATGGTTTCCTTCTTGATCCTGGTTCTCAGTTTCATTAGAGTCCTGAGAGATTATTTTGTTCCTGATTGGTTCTGGTTTAATGTGGCACTTTTCCACAAGAGTAGGAGTCACCATGAATGTATCTTCAGTCTCCTGCTTCACTTCAAGCTGCTCCTCATGCTCACCTATGAAGATATCTAATGGTTCCTTTTTGCTACAGGGATGTTCTGGCTCTTGCTGCTCTTCTTTCACTTGCAGAGGTTCTGGTTCCTTCTGGTCCAAACTGGAATCACTCTCCTGTTTACAGAGCTGCTGGTCAGAGAAAACCTCTTCTTTCCAAACATAATCCAGTTGATGGTCTGGAAAACAAACACAAGAGAAAGACTTTCTATTGGAGGTTCAATCATAACATGAATATAAAAAAGCTTTGAAAAGTCCTCGGTCCTAATATTACCTAAATCTGAATATGAAATTGAATTCTAACAGAGTCAAACATCAAAACTCTATTTCAGTCAAATAGGCTATGAAAGAAAATCTTTCCAGGAATTTCTATGCAGTTTTAAATCTTGAAAAATAAAATAAAGTAAGCATCATATTCTCAATGAGAATAAAATTATTTCAGTAAACTAATGTCTTGGAAAGGTTTGGTTTGAGCTAAAGCAATCTGGGCTCCCTTAAAACCTTAACAGTAACCCCAAATTTAAACCGGATGCGTTTGTGGCGGGTTTAAATTTGCTCCTCAGCAAACAGAATCCATTACAGTCTATGTTTTTTTTTTACATCAAATGTGCTGCGGTGCGTTTCAGACGTGTCCCAGATGCGTCTCGCCGCACTGATCCGCTAAAGACTGAGTTCTATTTCTGACGAGACATGCTTCCAAAAGCAGCTTCCAAGCTCCAACGGTTAACATAGGGCTAAAACAGGAAAGCACCCACGGTATCATTGTAACGCATCTGGTAAATTTCAAAATAAAAGACGTGCAGATTTGCGAGAGCTGAACTATGTAAACATGACTTAATGACCGGTGACCAAAGGGTTAGTTTGCTCCCTGCATCTTTTTGAGGAAATCATCTGTGTTTTTTTCAGCATAACGAGGCTTTTATCCTGGCAGTGGAGGATTATATGCGACAACACACTTCCTTTTTACAGGTCTGTGCACACAGACCTGTACATCTGTGCATAAATGCATGGAGTAGCAAGTCTTCATTAAACTTTGTAGCATTGCCCTCCGAGAAGAATGCTGCAGCATCCAAGCAGAAAACAAGTGCTGGGAGCACAAGTGGATGTTGGATCTGCGCTGGTAAGAAATTATGCATTAGGTTTTAAAAGTGGTGGGGACAAAACTGTCGTTTATAAATATTGTTGAGGACAATATGGGCCTGGCTGAAATGACGCCTTAGGGCAGTGGTTCCCTAACTGTTTCTGCTGGGCCACCCTTTGGCTTATAAGAAAATGGACAGCACCTTCCCATATGACCGTTATCGGGGCTCGCTATGAAACAGAATGTCCGTTGGAGCCCATTTATTTTGCACAGTATCGCCAAAATTGGGGCCTTGACAGGTTGTGTTTTGATGTAGGTGACTGTCCCGAAGACATCCGTCATGACATCATTCAGCTCGGGACTCGGCTGTTTAGATGCCAGTGCGTCACGTTGTATAATGCAGTGTGTGCTCTGTGATATTGGGGGAGAAGCACTTCATGAATGCCTGCAGCCCTACTAGTTTCCCAGCCATAGTTGTTGCCCCATCTGTACAGATCTCTACAAAGTTCCTATACGTCTATTGACATCTCATAAATGCACATATTTGACAGAGGAATAACCCGTAGTTTGCTGGCCTCTGTTATGAATCATAGATGGAACCATGTCCACAGCGCAGGGAAGTATATAATCCTCCGCAGTTGTGTGCAGTTTTTCACACTGTGCCACTATGGACAAAACTTTATACTGTATATTTATACATTTGCAGGTGTTTGGTGGAACAAAACCAAAGGTAAGATATGCTTCGTCATATTTGCTACTCTTATGCTAGGAAGAAAGTTGGTTTAGAAGTTTATTTGGCGATGTTTTATCATCTGCTTTGTGTTTATGTGGGAGCCTCGTCAGTTATGTAAGCTTTTAAAGTTTATCCATTCATACCGCGCACCCCCCAATGATTCTGTTCCCCCCTTAGGGGGTGCACCCCCCACTTTGGGAACCACTGCCTCAGTGGATGGTTGGAGGAATGTTTTTATCTCATTTGTTAAGCATGTAATTCTGGCATGCTTCCACTGTAGAATAATCAGATTTGTAGAGTCTAAAACCACGTTCACACCGCGCAAAACGTCAACACCTAGAACGGCAAGATTACATGTTAAGGTTATGGTTGAGGCCGTCAGAGGGCCGTCAAAGTCTCCGTGGTGCTTTGTGTGCTTTTCCCGCAGAAAGTTTTGAAACGTTTGCTGCTTTCCAAGCTTAAAAGCGGCAAAAGCCAGGAACGCAGAAGTTGAGCTAGCCAAACTTTTGGCGTCGTCCCCCGAGTGTCAACCAATCAGAGCGCCTCACTGTGGTGACGTCACTACACATTTAAGGTAGCGCTGAAAGCGAACCTCAATCCATACGCAGCTCCTAGAGCAAATGGTTAATCAGAATCAGATTTATTGCCAAGTAATTTACATTACAAGTAATTTGTCGTGATTTAAAGGTGCTGACAGAAACACGAAACAAACATAAGCATGATAAATAAAACGTAGGCATAATAAACTTTTAACCATAAATAGAAGTTATGTACATATATACACTCAACAAAAATATAAACGCAACACCTTTGTTTCTGCTCCCATTTTTCATGAGATGGACTTAAAGATCTAAAATTCATTCCAGATACACAATATTACCATTTCTCTCAAACATTGTTCACAAATCAGTCTAAATGTGTGATAGTGAGCACTTCTGCTTTGGTGAGATAATCCATCCCACCTCACAGGTGTGCCACATCAAGATGCTGATCTGACATCATGATTAGTGCACAGGTGTACCTTATACTGCCCACAATAAAAGGCCACCCTGGAATGTGCAGTTTTTTGCTTTATTGGGGGTCTGGGGACTCAGAACCGTTCAGTATCTGGTGTGACCCCCATTTGCCTCATGCAGTGCAACACATCTTCTTCGCATAGAGTTGATCAGATTGTCAATTGTGGCCTGTGGAATGTTGGTCCACTCCTCTTCAATGGCTGTGCGAAGTTGTTGGATATTAGTGGGAACTGGTACACGCTGTCGTATACGCCGGTCAAGCACATCCCAAACATGCTCAATGGGTGACATCTCCGGTGAGTATGCTGGCCATGCAAGAACTGGGACATTTTCAGCTTCCAAGAATTGTGTACAGATCCTTGCAACATGGGGCCGTGCATTATCTTGCTGAAACATGAGGTGATGTTCATGGATCTATGGCACAACAATGGGCCTCAGGATCTCATCACGGTATCTCTGTGCATTCAAAATGCCATCAATAAAGTGCACCTGTGTTCTTCGTCCATAACAGATGCCTGCCCATACCATAACTCCACCACCACCATGGGCCACTCGATCCACAACATTGACATCAGCAAAGCGCTCACCCACACGACGCCACACACGCTGTCTGCCATCTGCCCTGAACAATGTAAGCCGAGATTCATCCGTGAAGAGAACACCTCTCCAACGTGCCAGACGCCATCGAATGTGAGCATTTGCCCACTCAAGTCTGTTACGGCGACGAGCTGAAATCAGGTCAAGACCCCGATGAGGACGACGAGCATGCAGTTGAGCTTCCCTGAGACGGTTTTTGACAGTTTGTGCAGAAATTGTTTGGTTATGCAAACCAATTGTTTCAGCAGCTGTCTGAGTGGCTGGTCTCAGACGATCTTGGAGGTGAACCTGCTGGATGTGGAGGTCCTGGGCTGGTGTTGTTACACGTGGTCTGCTGTTGTGAGGCCGGTAGGATGTACTGCCATATTCTCTGAAACGCCTTTGGAGACGGCTTATGGTGGAGAAATGAACATTCAATGCACGAGCAACAGATCTGGTTGACATTCCTGCTGTCAGCATGCCAATTGCACGCTCCCTCAATGCTTGTGGCATCTGTGGGATTTTGCTGTGAGACAAAACTGCACATTCCAGGGTGGCCTTTTATTGTGGGCAGTATAAGGTACACCTGTGCACTAATCATGATGTCAGATCAGCATCTTGATGTGGCACACCTGTGAGGTGGGATGGATTATCTCAGCATAGCAGAAGTGCTCACTATCACACATTTAGACTGATTTGTGAACAATATTTGAGAGAAATGGTAATATTGTGTATCTGGAATGAATTTTAGATCTTTAAGTCCATCTCATGAAAAATGGGAGCAGAAACAAAGGTGTGTGTGTGTGGGGGGGGGGTTGATGCAACGCATGAGACAGTTGTATGGACCATAAGTGTTAGAGTTTTAGGCTGTGTTCCAAAGCCTGATGGCAGAGGGGTAAAAACTGTCCTTGTGGTGGGAGGTTTTGGTCCTGATGGACCGCAGCCTTCGGCCAGAGGGGAGGGGTTCAAACAGTCTGTGACCTGGGTGAGAGGGGTCAGCAGCTATTTTCCTAGCTTTCTTCAAGGTCCTGGAGGAGTACAGTTCTCAAAGAGAAGAAAGGTTACAGCCGATCACCCTCTCTGCAGAGCGAATGATGCGTTGCAGTCTGTACCTGTCTCTGGCAGAGGCAGCAGTGTACCAGATGGTGATGGAGCAGGTGAGGATAGACTCTATGATGGCAGTGTAGAAGTGGACCAGCATTGTTTGTGGAAGCTCAAACTTCTTTAACTGCCTCAAGAAGTACATCCTCTGCTGTGCTTTCTTGATAAGGGAGCTGATGTTCAGCTCCCACCTGAGGTCCTGGGAGATGATGGAGCCCAGGAAGCGGTAGGACTCCACAGTGTCTACTGGGAAGTCACGCAGGATGATGGGGGAGGGTGGGGGGGTTGCACTCTTCCTGAAGTCTACTATCATCTCCACTGTTTTGGAAGCATTGAGCTCCAGGTTGTTCTCCCTGCACCAGGTCACCAAGTGGTCAATCTCCCACCTGTAGGCAGACTCATCCCCACCAGAGATGAGTCCAATGAGGGTGATGTCGTCTGCAAACTTCAGGAGTTTGACGGACTGGTGGCTGGAGGTGCAGTTGTTGGTGTACAGGGAGAAGAGCAGGGGAGAAAGAACTCAGCCTTGGGGGGAGCCGGTGCTGATCGTCCTGGTGTCCGAGATGTGCTTTCCCAGCCTCACATGCTGCCTCCTGTTTGTCAGGAAGTCTATGATCCACTAGCAGGTGGGGGCCGGCACGTTGAGCTGAGAAAGCTTGTCCTGCAGAAGAGCTGGGATGATTGTGTTAAATGCAGAGCTGAAGTCCACAAATAGGATCCTGACGTAGGATCCTGGGGAGTCCAGGTGCTGGAGGATGAAATGGATGGCTGAATTGACAGCATCATCAACAGACCTGTTTGCTCTCTAGGCAAACTGCAGGGGGTCCAGGAGGGAGTCAGTGATAGATTTAAGGTGAGACAGTACCAGGCGTTCAAAAGATTTAATGACCACAGAGGTCAGGGCGACGGGTCTGTAGTCATTTAATCCTGTGAGTCCTGTTTTTTTGGGAACTGGGATGATGGTGGAGGCCTTGAAGCATGCTGGGACGTGGCATGTGGAATTGGTTAAACTCTCTAAACTCAGAACGCCTCTCAAGAATGGGCTGTATCCACAAACAGCAGTGATCTACCCGACATCAACAACGTTCTCTAGCTTTATTTAGCAAATAAAGCAAAGCCACTCTCTCGATATGATCTGCCATTGTTTAAAACATCCGGCAAAAGAGGAAGCCCCGCACAAGCTCTCTTTTGTTGCTCAGCAAGTGGCTGGCTTTGGAAACTTCAGGCTTAAAAATGTATATGCTTCAAACTAGTCGCTTTGTGAGCGTTTTTTGATGGCGACAAAGCGTGCGGTTTGAACGCTGCATAACAGTCCCTCCAGGATTTTGGGATGTTGCGAACGCAAATTCAGCCAATCCTCGCGAATTCTGCATGTCTCGCAATTTTATCCAGTCATTGCAACTTTTATGCATATTTGACCAATTGCGATGCTACTTCTCATGATTTTATATCTGACGCCATCACATATCCAGTTTCTTATGTGAGAGAGAGCGAGAATGAACTATGTGGCATTTGCCAACAAAAATCTCGGCCAAGGACCGCGCTGTAGGCTGCAGTTTCGTAATTCTCCACATGAAAGTGGAGGTAAATCATTTTGTACTCCATGCAATATTTGTCGAACACAAATGGATGTTGTCGAGTGACAAAACATCATTTTGACAGATTACAACTTAAATCCCTGACCACTTGGTACAGAAATTTTCAACTTTACACACAGCACAAAGCACAGGTAAAAAAAAAAAGATTCCCATGAAAGCAGCTGATCATCATCTCAAACCTGTACACTGTACTCCATACATCTCGCTATCCGGGAACTGACAGTGAGTCTGTGCTGTTCTTTTTGTGTTCAACAAATAAGCTTCAACTTGAAGAGTGTAACTGGACAGTCACATGTTCAAGTGCACTTATTACCGCAATGTTCAGACTATAAGCCGCTACGTTTTTCACACGCATTGGACCCTGTGGCCTATACAACAATGTGGAAAATTTATAGATTTTCTTACTGGTTAAAGGCCTCAGGAGGGCACTATAGCAGGAAGCACATCTTGCTGTGCTGTGTGTCTGCTTGTGTACGTGAGTAAGACATCTTCCTTTAGAGAAGATCTTTGTAAGGCTACTGCTACAGTTCAAGTGATTAGTACCTCTCGCTGCTGCGCTCATATTGTTTGCTAGCTGCTACCAGTCGTCAGTAGCTCTCTTCTGCTTGCAAAGGAAGGCCGTCTAACCTCACAGTGCTTCCAAATATAAGTCGCCTCAGTGCCTGACAATTTGAGATATTCATAACAATAATTTTCTTATCCACAACTAGGGCTGCCACAAATGATTATTTTGATAAATCGACAAATCACAGATTATTTTGCTGATGCATCGACTTATCGGATCACGTCTAAATTGTATCATATCGCAGCAGCTGCTTTAATATAACTATAATTAGCTTCTACCTTTCTTCTAGCTTCTCTAAGTGTTGGGTGCTATCTGAAATACTGGCAACGGATCAGAACCAGGCACTAGGCAGCAGCTCGGGCCGGGGAGGACGTCACGAGAGAACCCGGACATTTTCATCAATCTATGAATGCCCCCCTGATGCCCCGGACGGAAGGTGAAAAGCCGACATGTCTGGGGAAAAGAGGACATCACCCTACTGTTGATGCTAATGTTAGCAACTAACGAGCTAATTAGCATAAAAAGAGGACTGTCCTTCTTCAGCCACAACAAGCTTTCTTTTAAGATGCTAGAGCACCACCGTTGTTCTGCCATGGAAAGCAGGATTCCTCATGTCGGTTAAGGTGATTCGGTGTACCGAAAGATTGTCAAAAATAAGGTAGTCGCCCAGGCCGGGGGGGGGGGGGTGTTGATGTAGAGTAATTTTACAGTTTAAGAACAGCCGACAGGTTTTTTGACTACACACAACGAATCACCACTGGCATAGGATTGACTATTTTTAATTCAATATTTATCCAGGTTGCATGTAAGCTCATATAGGTGTTAGCATATCCCCACTATTTCTTGTTTTTCATTCATCATTCACAGGTATATATGTTACAAACATTTAAAGGTTGTTAATTAGCCTAATTAGCTTTTTGATGCCCTTACAGAGCAGCACAGGAGGGAATGTTGTGGTAAATGATGAATGTCCAAAATGCTCCTATCAAAAATGCTACGTGAAGGAATTTCTGTGTTTACTCATAGAAGGAAGGCTCGGGTCACTCTGACACGATAAATTACAGCTAGCAGAACATGTTCCCTCAGAGAGTGGTGTGTTGAAAAGTTGTTGAGAGGAAACATCTGGATACTGTTGGACAGTTCTTGCATCAATTTCACGCATGAACTAGGTATAAAAATCTGTGTGTTAATAATAGGGGAGAGCGAGTCTTGGGCTGGTTGGGGAGTCTTGCTGGGGTATTTGAAGACGACAGAACTGTATGTCATCAATGCTTTGTCCTGCTCAGAGAAGGTATGTAGACTAATAAACCGGCTGAGGCTGTATTCCAGAACTGAAGTTGTTTTGACTGTTTTGTTTAACTCGACTCAATATCTTGCATGTCAACCTGTACCAACACTACCTTGTGAATTTTGCATTACACATCATTCTCTTTAATTTTTATAAAACAATCTAGAACTTTAGAGAACCTTTCTTGGCTCGCACTGATACCACTGTTTGGGCTTTTCCGGTGACGCCTCGACTGCGCATGTGTGTCAGGGGCAGAAAGGCAGGCAAAGCTGTGAAATGTACAGTGATAGTTTTAAGAAAGAAAAAAAAAGCTTTAAAAAAATGATGACAGATTACTACATTTGTTGTCGACAATTTTGGTCGTTGACGTCGTAGTGACAAATCATGGCAGTACTATCCACATCCCACCCGCAGTAAAGAAACGTCCAAGCTCCTGGGCTGAATTTTAACACCAGCCCACCCCTGCGTACTTGCTTATTTTCAGGCAGAGTTTGGAAGGAAAAAAAGCATGTCTTAAATTAAAACTAAAGGAAAATCTTTGACCACCGTCTTTCGGTGTAAATATGTCATGTTACAACATGAAAACCTGCAGCTTATATTCAAGTGCGCCCAATAAATGCACAATATTTATTTTTCTTTAAATTGTGGCTGGTGGGGTTTATATTCAGGTCCACTCAATAGTCCAAAAATTTTGGTACAATTTTCATTTATTTCAGAATGTAACATTTTAATGGACTTTTTTGAAACAAAATTCAAGTGATAGATAGATAAGAAATATTTTTGCAATTTTCAGATTAGAGCAATCTAAAAACGCTGAGATAGTAAATATTAGGTTTACTCGACCGACGTTTGCTCTCTCAAAGAGGAGCTTTGCGCATACATGGTACATTACAGTAATAGAGCAGTTAGTGTCTTTGGTGCGACTGCTGAAGGAGGAGCAGCTGCTCTCTGTCTCTCTCCAGATCCGTTCACTTTATTTTATTTTCTGTTTGCTTTTCTTATTTTCTTTTCTTAACTTCTTCTTAGTTACTTTATCTACCCAGCCCCTGGAGTTTCTGTATTGGACCGGATCTCTTCTTGGATTACTTTTTTATGGACTTATCAACATGGCTGTTTGCTCAGCTGAGGATTTTGAAAAACTGCTCCACAGAATTGAGGGCATTGAAATGAAGCTACGTTGTCTGAAAATTAATTTTGATCTCCACACTGATTATGGACAAAATGACACAACTTTCCCGTTGAATACAAACAAGGAACAGCCTAACAGCCCGGTGTTACATCGGTCTAACCGTGTCACAGAGACTCCCTACAGGCGTCTGAGCGCCAGAACTCCGCACTCTAATAAAGATTGGCCAGCTTTAAAACGCATGGAATCATCAACCCCAGCCTGTTCTCCGAGGAAGAAAAAACAAAAGAAACTCCGGCACAGAGAAACCTCTGAACCCAGAACTGCCGCTTCTGCTAAAAGTAAACAAAAGAGGTTTCAGCCAAAAACAAGAGATATTTCTCCACCTGGAATCCCACTGAAAAACAGATTCACACCCTTGAGTTCCCTGAAAGATGACGCAGCCCCCGGGACCAGTCAAAGCCACCAGGAGAAACCCAGCCGCATCAAACGAACACATAACAAAGTAAGAGCCCCCCCAGCAAAGACTGTTATCATACAAGCTGGATCAATTAATGGAACTGAGGCTTTTTGTAGCAAGAACACCAGAGTTTATAGCTGCTACAAAAATACAGTGAGAGAAATATCAGAAAAAATCCCTAAAATCTTGGACCAACATCCTGCTTTGGAAAAGCTCGTCATTCACGCTGGATCAGCAGATATCGCGATGAGACAATCAGTGATTCTGAAGAGCGACTTTTCTGATCTCCTACAGAGACTTGATGGACTTAACGTAAACATCCTCATCAGTGGACCAGTCCCTGAAGGGAATGATGAAAGATTTAGCAGACTCCGCATGCTCCATAAATGGTTGAAGAAACAATCAGCTGAGAAGCCGTTCACATTTATAAATAATTTCAAAGTATTTGGAAGTGCTAATCATCTGTTCAAAGAAGGGATGCGTTATCTGAACAAGCCCGGAGTAAGGCTCTTAGCAAACATTTTTTCTAATCAAAATCAGAAAGCAAAACACTTGCTCCCAAAAGCTGATCTTGAGGCGCCCAAGGATATCAGAGAACAAAAACAGCAAGTCATGATGACACCACAGGACCGAACAGATAAACAACCATCAGAGATTAAGTCTTCATCTTCCTGTGACTCAGCCACATCAAATGAGTCTCAATTTAGAAACTTTACAGACAGACTGAACGAGCAAATCAAATTTGGGACACAACTAACACCTAAACTTAGACTACACCAAACGCCTGGGACAAGTGTCAATAAGCCTGGGAGCTTCCCCCCACTGATTATTACAGATATTTGAGGGAACCGGGCAATAAATCCACCCCTACCGTCTGCCAGATTTCGCCTGGCACCCCTGAGGCTATATCAGTGATTATCAGCAGCAGGAAACATAAACCGTTAACCACACGCTCTCATATTAAACAAAATCTCAAATTGATAACCTGTCAGAAGGTTCAGCTGCCCATAATCACAATACTTAAGTTAGCTTTATTAAACATTAGATCTCTATCCGGGAAGTCTTTTCTTATCAATGACTTCATCACTGAGCATAATTTACACGCCCTTTTTTTTTTTTATCAGAAACTTGCTAGATGAAAATAATGAAACAACTTCATTAATAGAATCTAGTCCTCCAAATTACAATTTCTTAAGCGAGAACAGAAAACACGGACGAGGTGGAGGTGTAGCCACCATCTTTCACAACTCAATGAACTTTAAAAAGGTAACTCTGGGCACATTTGATTCTTTTGAATACCTAGCCACCCAGATAAATGAGCCTAACAAAGCGTTATTTCTAAGTTTATATAAACCACCAAAACTTAACTCTAACTTCTTTAATGATTTCAATTACCTTCTTTCTGTAATATGTATCGAATATGACCAACTAATCATTGTGGGGGACTTTAACATCCATACCGACAACCCCCAAGATAGACAAGCAAAAACATTAGATGATACTCTCCACAACAGCTAACTATAAAAGATGCTAGGGAATCGTTCTTTTCTGAAATCATCAACAGAAACATTAATAATGCACAGACTCTATTTGCAACAGTGGAAAGACTAATACTTTAGCGACAGTAGCCCCTGAACTAAACTCTACCAGGGCCTGCAATGAATTTGCCAGCTTTTTCACTGAAAAGATTCTAACAATTAGATGGTCAATCTGTACCTCAATATCGAACCCACAACCAGTGCCATCCCCAATCAACAACAATGTAGAGAAAATGTCTGAATTCCACGAACTAAACCAGAACAACCTTGAAAAAATTCACTATCCAATTAAGCTCCTCCTTCTGCTATCTTGATATCCTACCCACAGCTTTTCTAAAGAAAGTTCTTCCTGTTATTGAGTCTGATCTTGTTCAAATAGTGAACTCATCACTGCTATCAGGTGCCTTCCCTCAGGCTTTAAAAACAGCAGTAATTAAACCACTGCTAAAGAAGAAAAATCTGGACAACACGTTAATGCAGAACTACACGCCAAGCTCTAATCTTCCTTTCATCAGTAAGATTATTGAAAAAGCTGTGTTTCAGCAGTTAAATGGCTTCATAACAATGACAAACCGTTTTGATGTTTTTCAGTCTGGTTTCCGCGCTGCACTGTGGTTCTACCACAGTCTGTATTTATGCAGATGTCATTGAATACGTTGATGAGGGCAGTCTCAGTGCTGTGGTGAGCACAGAAACCAGACTGAAAAACATCAAAGCGGTTGGTCGACAAATGTTATCAAAAGGTAATCATAAAAGGAACTGACCTTTGCAACATGATTAGCATTCAATTGTCATTTATTGGGGGAAATTGGCTCAATTATATAGTTTTAACTAGAAAAGCACTCGGAGAGCACAGACCTCCCCCATGGCAGCTCAGTCCTAGTCAAGACATCAGTCTTTGCACTCAGAACAAAAGTAAAACTGTTGATTTAATCAGTGCTGTAGTCTAATTTATTCTGGTGGTATACTCTGATTTGTTTCCTCCCAGACAAGCAACGGTCAAAATGTTAAATCAGTCGTTGATTAGTCAGTCATTTTAATCCTGCCCTGCAGCTCTGTCTGTTATGCATTTATGAAGATCCCTACATTATCACTTCTTGTGTAGATAATATTTTAATGAATTATAAGAAACATTAACAGCTTGAATTTGTTAGAATTGTTTATGGATTTATTTATACATCAATCTTTAAACCCCCATGTTGTGACTGATGTTTGTCACTCATTCTATGCCCCCGCCGCCTTTGTATTACAGCCCTGCTTTTACTTTAGTGTGACACAACAAGATCATCACTGGCCCCCATTTAGCCCTCTTTAAAAGCTTCCTAGATACACCCCTGCTCAGCAGTCTTAATGAAGTATTTTTAGGCTTATATAAGCATTATTATTTAAGCATGATTACAGGTAATCATTTTGAATAAGTCAGACGGAATTAGACTCACATTAGGGTGGAACACAGCGGGTCTGACCAGCATTAATAAAAACCGTTATTAATTGAAACTCTTAGAAAAGTCTCTGTTTTAGAGAGTTTGTGCAGAAAGTTCTGGTGCTGCTAAAAGAAAGCTGCCAGTTACGGGCCGGGAGAAAGTTTTCTATGAGCAGCACTAGGGGGCGATGAGCAGCGAGACACAGATCAACCGGGAGACGCAGAAAAAAAAATGTCAGAGGATTTTACGTTTTTCTCCAGAGAATATAAACTTGCATTGGTAATGTCCAACTGACATGTTTTCGCAAAAACTGCTGGCGCTCTGACTAATGTTCATATAGTCTGAAGTCATACAGGATTTAAACTGCTGGTTTTTACGTAACAGTAACCACGTAACCAGGTTTAACTAAGGCTCGGCAAGTAGATGGTACAATGGAGATGCTGTATTTGCGATGCTCCTCCTATCATATGGGGAAGGAGCTCATCCTATTGTGTTATCTGTAAATTCAATGTGTAGCCAGATGGCTTTAACTGATGGGAACCTTAACTTCACCAACCTTCTGCTTTAATGCAGAGAATAAAAGACAACAAAACTTCCTGGGTTCCTGGTTTTCTGTGACCCGAGTATTTCGTCTGTTTCCTGTTGTTTGCAACATTTGCAGTTCTGCAGTAAGCAAAGTTCATCCGTTTCCTGTTTTCTGCCCAGTGAGACGGATGATCTCTGCTTTATTCTGAAATGTGTGATGGCCCAGAGTCTTTCCACCCACTGATAACTACCAAAACTAAAGAATTGTCCCTCTTATTTCGGTCTCCACACCTTCAACACCAAGTAAGAACTTAAAACCTGCAGAGAAAAAATACAAGTCCTTGGAGGATTGTGAGAATGATGAGGTTTCTAATTCCACAATACTGGAGGCGATACTGAAACTAGAAAAAAAGAGTGGACGAGCAGCTGGCGGATTCGACTATGCAGTCAAAGCAAAATAGCATTACGCTTGCTAACCTAGCTAAGGCATTACAGTTTAACGCAGAAGAGTTGTAAGAGTGTAAACAGAAAGTTAAGGAGCTGGCCCACGCCCAAAATTACATGGAATAAAAATTAAGCCAACAAAAGCAAATTATGGAAATCTCATAAAAAATAAATAAGAAAAATGAATACGAAATATGAACAGAAAAATAAATCAATTAAATGTGGTTTATTAAACATAAGATCTCTCTCCTCAAAGACTTTGTTAGTAAATGACTTGATTTGTGATAATCACATTGATTTGACAACTGTACTAAAAAGAAACCTAGGATTGTTCTTATTCGCCTCTATTAATGATGAAAAATATGCTTTTCTAGCTTGTTGAAGGATCTTTTTATACAGCAGTACACTGTTATTCCAGGTTAAATAGGAATTCTCTAGATGTGTAGAGCGCCATTTTCTCTCCAACTTCCTAGTATTCTGCTTTAAAGTACGCAACTCTGCGTTAAACCAAGGAGTCAGCCTCCTATGGCTAGCCACTTTCTTTTTTAAGGGGGTTACACTATCTAATGCCAAACGCAATGAGGACGCAACGCTGTGAACCAGACCATCAATTTCTGAAGGGTTAGATATATAATTGCTGCCATCCACTGTGTTACTCCTAGACACTGAGGAAAGTAAGAATGGAACAGATTCTTTAAAAATTGTTACAGCATTGTCTGATTAAGCTCTACTATAATGAAATTTTCTTTCAGATTTAAGATGGTCAGTTAAAGTAAATTCAAAAGTTATCAAGAAGTGGTCAGACAGGACCGGCTTATGTGGGTGGATTGTTATTTCCTCACACTCAATACCGTATGTCAGTACAAGGTCCAAAGTGTGTTTACCCGAGTGGGTCGATCCCTGTACTTTTTGAGGAAAGCCAATTGAGTCTAAAATAGCATTAAAGGCTGCATTTAGGCTATCACTTTCAGTATCCACATGAATATTGAAGTCCCCCAGTATAATTACCCTATCAGTATTTAATACTAAATCAGATAAAAAAATGTGAGATCTGATCCAAGAATTGAGAGTAAGGGTGGACGATACAAAACCACAAACAAATGTTTTGCACCTTGGATGAGGAAAATGAAGGGTTAGATGTTCAAAAGAACTGTAGCTATCAATTGGTCTGGGATTAATTAGTAAATCAGAATGAAAAATGGTTGCAACTCCTCCTCCTCGCCCAGTATTTCTAGGAATGTGAAAATTTAAATGACTGGAAGGAGTTGACTCATTTATACTGACATAATCCTCCTGCTGCAACCAGGTTTCTGTGAGACAAAGCAAATCAATGTGATTATCACAAATCAAGTTATTTACTAACAAAGTTTTGGAGGAGAGAGATCTTATGTTTAATAAACCACATTTAATAGATTTATTTTTCTGTTCAGTCAAAGTTGTATTTATCTTTATGAGATTTCCATAATTTGCTTTTGTTGGCTTAACTTTTAATCCATTTAATTTTGGCTGTGGGCAAGACACTGTTTCTATAGGGTAATGGGTGGGTAACAGTACAGAAGCAGCAGAGAGGTGGGTTAAACTACGACTCTGCATCCTGGTCTGGACCCTGGGTTGTCAGTGTTTTGGAGGACTAATAAATTCGGCCATATTCCTAGAAAGAAGAGCTGCTCCATCCAAAGTGGGATGGATGCCGTCTCTCCGGATCAGACGAGGTTTTCCCCAAAATGTTCACCAGTTATCAATGTAGCCCACATCGTTTGCAGGACACCACCTAGACAACCATTGATGGAATGACAGCATGCGGCTAATCATGTCGTCACTGGTCCGATCGAGCAGGGGACCAGAAAAGATTGGCGTAACCGGGTGTCATTGCCACCAGCGTGAATAACAATCTTACTGTATATACGCTTATCTTTAACCAGCAGTTTCAGGTAGGATTTGATGTCGCCCATTCTGGCCCCTGGCAAACATTTGACTATGGTCAATGGTGTCTCTAATGCCACGTTTCTGACTATGGAGCTGCCAATTACCAGGGTCGGCTTCTCAGCGGGTGTGTCGCTGAGTGGGGAAAATCTGTTAGAAACTTGGTGGTTGGTGGTGGCCCGTGGGCTGGGTCCTAGAACTATGCTTCCTACGTACCGTCACCCAGCCGGCCTGAGGTCTGGGCTGCGCGGGCTCTACCGGAGGACAGCTTGTGGGTTCTATCCTTGTTGGCTCCGCGCTGGCTAATGGGCTTCGGCTATGTGCTGGTTTTTCCAACAGCGCGGAGCCAAGTTCCTAAAACGTAAAGTACACCGCCACAAAACGTGTGTTTTAGTGTGCTTGTGTGTTAAAATAACTTAGAGAGGCCTCAGCACAGAGAAAACAAGATCAATTCAAGAGAGTCTGAACACCAAACAGCTTACAGGGAGTGCAACAGCGACAACAGGAAATGACGCAATACGGCTTACCCCGTCACAGAGTCAAGTACGCTCTCAACCAAATGAATAAGTCAATGTGTTTAAAATAAACTTAAAATAAGTAAGTCAAAAGTCTTCAAGTAAACAGAGCATGTGTTTAAGGATTTGACCAAGATCCAAAACACATTTCCTTTAGCTTTCATTGATTGAAAATATGACCTTGATATGATTATGAAACATATTTTTGACATGTGTTGGTTTATTTGTGGTTTCACATGAACAAAAGACAGGGCATCAATTGGTTTGGATACTTCAATTGATGGAAACTGGATGGATTTAAGAGTAGAAAGTAGCAATGGAAAAAAATGAAGAAAAACCCCAAATGTGGTAAAATATGCAACAAAAACAATTCGTTTATAATCAATTCGTAATTGAAACAAAATCATGAGACACCCAAGATGGCACACTTCTACTGGACAGTGGGATAATACAAAAATCACACAATGATTATTTGTACATGCTGTGATTTCATCAAATGCAGAATCAGGTTTCATTTCATGAAGCAAATTAAACAAACCTACAGCAAAAACATTATCTTTGTGTGAATACAACTGTTTAAACAACTGAAAACTGATCAGTGACAATAACAAAGTAAAAAAGTATTTTCAGTAAAACGTTTATAGATGAAATGTAAAGAAAGCTGTTGTTTTAAAGGTCAGGGGTCATGTCATCACACAGATTGTAGCTCCGAGTAGATTAGGAGAAGCAGGGTCTAAAATTATGGACCATCTAAGTGGAAATTAAAATTAGACGTTTTCAATAACTTCCAAATAAATCCAGACTAAATATTAACATGTTTAGAGGAATGTTTTTATCTAATTTCTCAAGCTTTCACTGTAGAATAATCAGGTTTGTAGAGTCTAAGTATTATAATATTTTGCTTCATCACTTCTAGTTTGACCCAGATACAAAAAAAGCCGTAATATGGCCCTTTATTCAGCTTTCTTAGATCACAAACTAGGTTAGAAAGATTCTTCTATTAGTCTAGAACAATCTATTCCAGGTTTCATGTGTCCTAATTTGGTAATTTTTAGATTAGAGCAGAGATAGTAAATATTAAGTGGAATCGCCCTTTAGCCGCGGAAGCTACAATCAGAAGCCAACTATCCAGGCCAAATCTTCCTAAATAAACGATTTAAAACTTTAATCTGCATCCTGCATCATCATAAAATATTAGCATCGCTAGTTTTTCATACCTATCCGGTGTAAGATGATCCGAGGTGTCCGGGTGAAATCCAGCAGTCTGCGCTGATCATCCATCTCTTCCTCGGATTTTTCTTTAAACTCTGTGAACGTTTCTTCAGCAGGAATTAAATGATCGATGATCAACTCTCGTTGCAGCTGGAGTGAAGACATTTTTACTGCAAACACTCACATATTCAGCCCACAGACGATCAGTCTCTAGAATGACTCCAAACAGAAGGAAAGCTAACGCTGCTAGCATCACATTCTTCTTCTTTTAGTTTATTGGCGGTTGGCAAACAAGACACTAAATCATTATCGCCACCAACTGGTCTGTAGGGTAACCTACAGGATAAAATAATTTAATCCAAATGCGTTAGTCTAAGAAAATAAAAAATTATCTGATACATTTTAATTTGTATATTTATTATATTTCTGGATGTTTTTATGTCTGTTTTGCTGAAGCTGCTAATTTCACTGATGTTTTAATTTCCCTTAACCCCATAATGTGTTCCCACATTTAGTAATCATTAGGCAAGGGAATTTTATTTGTATAGCACACTTTCAACAACAGGGTAATTCAATGAGCTTTACATGATTTGGTGATAAAGAAAAATATAGAATATAAGAATTGGAAATCAAAAGCAGCAATTTAGCATGAGACACACATTACACATGATACACAATAAAGCTTGAAAAACTGCAATAGAGCAATAAAGCATGAACATGTATGATACATAAGACATTAATCGTTTACTCAAAGGCAATTCTAAACAGATGAGGTTTTAGTTTTGATTTAAAGCAGCTCAGTGTTTCAGCAGCGATAAGGGGAGCATAGAAACTGAAGCATGGCTTCTCCATGCTTAGTTCTGAGTCTAGGGATGTTTAATAGGCTGGAGTTGGAGTACCTGAGTGGTCTTGGTGGTTGGTACCGTGACAACAGGTCTTCAACATACTTTGGTGCTAAGCCATTCAATGATTTATAAACTAGTAAAAGTATTTTGAAGTCTATTCTCTGAGCTACAGGGAGCCAGTGTAAGGACTTTAGAACTGGGGTGATGTGCTCTACTTTCCTGGTTAAGTCCAGTCCATTATATTTACAGTGTACAGTGTTTGTTGACTTTCTATTAAGATGTCTGGTCTGCTTTCTGAATGGTTTCCTTGTAAACTTAATAATGATAAACTGGAATTTGAAGAAATTACTGATCTTACTGGCTCTATGTCATGGACCTACTGAATGGCTAATAATGTCACAAGCATTATTAGCAAGAGTTGTGCGTGTGCCAGAACATGTATTAAGTGAAACTGTTTGAGATTTGAAAAACCTGGGGTCACACCACAAAATATTGTTTGTTCACGTAAAAATATGCAGTCTCATTAGTCTAACGGTACGCTCAGGTCAGGGGAACAAATATAAAGCCAAACAGTTTTTTTAACACAACTGCAGGAACAGTGAGGGTGTTAAAACACCCACATCCCTCATGGTTGCAACAGATTACAAGCAATATGTGGCTGCAAATGACAGGAGATAAAAACATTTTGCTTCTTTTGTCTTGGCCAGTTTTTTCCAATGTTTTGGTTGGCACGGCATGCAAATTATATTGCATGCATTCAAAATGTGTTTTCCTTTACCTTTACAATGTATCTTTTTTAGCAGATAAAATATATTTGGGAATGTTTTGCAAACCATTAACAGATTCATCAGGTTTCTGATATGCGTACCACCCCAAATGTTAAACTCATTCCTACGCCCTTGACAAAACTCTCCCGCATAATAAATCAGGCCAGCAAAATAATCAGAACACCTCAACTCCTTCTGACTGAACTGTATAGGTGCACAACAGCACCTAGTGAAGAAAGCTATTCTCATCCCTGAGGACAGTTTTCACTCCCTGCACCATTCCTTCATTCTGCTGCCATCGGGCAAACGATACAGGACCCCACTTTCATTTTATTCTATTTTATGACGCTGTTTCAAAGACAAATTTTTTGTTTTTCCCCCTCTCTCTGCTGTCCTGTGGGTATGGAGGCAGACTTCAATGTTTTCCTGTGTTTTCTTTGTTCCCCTTCCTCTCTTGTATTTTCAACTCACCCTCTCTCATGACTTTTTGTTTCCTACCTCTCTTCTTCATCTTCCTTCTTTCTTCTCCTTAATTTTCCGTCTCCGTGTCCATAACATCAGGAAATAAAAACCCCAACAATTCATAATAAAGATTTTTCACACATAAATCAAGTGGAGTACTATGGCAAAAGCTGTACTGCTCCGCTTGTGAAAGTAAATCTGTTGGGCTTCTACTTGGTACTCAGACACCAATTCTGAGCTCCACACTGCCAAACAGGACACGTTTAAAAAAAAAGAAAAAAAAAAAAAGAAAAAAAGCAAAAACCTTAATTTCCCTAAAGCCAGATTCTGACAAAAACAGCCTTGAACTATCATCTGTATTCCATACTTTCACTCGACTTGTAATCATGCTTGCTATCATATTTGTTTGTAGTGTTTTTGGCGCCACCTTATGAATAGAATTATAATTGGTAGTGAGGATGAAATATATGCCACATGGGTCTAATGATTGCTAAAACAAGAATCCCTTTTAAAGCCTCACAAATTTACTGCAGCGAGATGCAGAGATTTCAGACAACGTCCCAGAATGTGACAAGCAAGGGCCGTGAACCAGCTTGTTTTATTTATAGGCAAGGAGGAAGAGAATTGATGCTCCCACATAAGTGTACACATGCATAAAACATTTACAGTTCTCACTTTATGAGAATGTGCAAGCACAAAAAGCAGAGTCACAAAGGTCAGCCAGTCAGACAAAAATGTAATCAAGACAAGAAAACAGACAGACCGCTGTGAGAGAAAAAGAAAAGAGCTGATAGTGTCACTGAGCTCTTGTGATATTTGGCTTAATTTCGACAATCTTGACTAAGAATCTTCCCACAAACCGCTCGACCGTCTGACACTGAGAGAGACGCAGAGAGCGATGGAGTGTGAAGGCCCAAAAGAGGAGGTCACAAACATTCCAGTCCCAAAGAGTCTGCCAGACTCCTCAGACAATTAAAACGAGATGACCCTGGTGCCCCAAACCCTACAAACATCCCTCAACTCCATTAGCCCTGTCTTCTGGAGCAGCGAGGGCCTCTCTCACTCCCTGCATCACACTCATACTCCCTAAAATATCATGAAATAAGACTGCATATTTTTTCATGACAAGTTTTGAAGCTCATCCATCAGAATCTTTGGATTAAAAAAACTAATTGCATGTGTTCTTTCTACTGAGACAGATTTTTACAGCTGAACAAATAAAACATAATTGTCAATAAAAGAAAAAAAAAGAAAAAAAAAGACAAATTTCTGTTTATTGTAAGACACAATAAATTATCTATCTATCTATCTATCTATCTGTCTGTCTGTCTGTCTGTCTGTCTGTCTGTCTGTCTGTCTGTCTGTCTGTCTGTCTGTCTGTCTGTCTGTCTGTCTGTCTGTCTGTCTGTCTGTGAAACTCAGAGTGAAGGATCGTATTTCAAGAACAAAAGAACAAGTATTACTCGGAGAGGAGGAGACCTTTAACTTAAGGTTCAGTCATCTCTCTTACATATGTTTTAAATACAAAACAACTGCAGTAAAAATATGTCGTCAGCTGTTGTGAAGTCTGTCCGCACAGAACAAGGGTTGCCAAGAAAACATGTTTGTTCTTGTTGTTTATTATTAATATAGCCAACATTGTTCTTTCTGCTACAATGTAGATTTTAATGACCATTTCTAGCCAACAGCCTAATGGTGGCTTTCAGTGCTGTTTGAAAAACAATACAAAACACGTATGGCTAGCAATTTTTATTGATTGAATAAAGATATGATTTTCAACACCTGTCAATACACTGGAGAGCATATTGTAATCAAATGACAAACGGATGAATACTTGTTTATGTATAGTTAATAAGAATTGTCCCCTGAGCTCTTCAAACTACACTAAAGTTTATGGTTACTGTCTCTAACAATTTTAAAAAACAAACCAATGATCTTTGCTCCCATTAAATAATTGCTTTCATCAACATAGAGTTTGTCTTAACGAGGGCAGTCTTGGTGCTGTGGTGAGCATGGAAACCAGGCTAAAAAACATCAAAATGTTTTGTCATTGTTAGGAAGTTATTTAACTGCTGAAAAAGCTTTTTCAATAATTTTACTGATGAATGGAAGATTAGAGATTGGCCTGTAGTTCTGCATTAACATGTTGTCCAAATTATTAGTTTTTAGCAGTGGTTTAATAACTGCTGTTTTTAAAGCCTGGGGGAAGAGACCTGACAGGAGAGATGAGTTCACTATTTGAATCAGATCAGACTCAATGACAGGGAAAACTTTCTTCAGAAAAGCTGTGATTAGGATATTAAGACAGCAAAAGGAGGAACTTAATTAGGTTATGACTTTATTCATTTAATTGATTTAATTCAAGATATTCAGACATTTTTTTGTACATTGGTGTTGATTGGGGATGACATTGGTAGTGGGTTCGGTACTGAAGAACAGACTGACTGTCTAATCGTTAGAATCTTTTTAGTAAAAAAGCTGGCAAATTCATTGCAGGTAATGGTACAATTTAGTTCAGGCGCTACTGTCACTGGAGGATTAGTTAGTCTTTCCACTGTTGTGTTATGGGTCCCAGAGAGCTGAGAGTCAAAATAACAATTACTGTAGGTCCTGATGTGGACCAGACCTGAATAAAACAGGAGAAACGGAGCAATGAGGAAATATGACTCCGTCGCTTTTGAACCTCAGGTGCAACTTAACCAAAAAGAAAAGTTCCTACCCCACAGTTTCCTCTATAGAACCCCGTTATTCTCACTGGAAATGTTCATAACAATATCACAACATAAAATTAAGCATTCAGTTCTACAAATGAATGTAAACATTAATTAACAATCTATAAAATAAAAGAACAGACATTAACATCCACCAATGGGGTCAGCCCATTTCATGGGGGGTGGGGGGGCACACGCTTCCCTACAACAAAAGTGGCTTCTGACACTTTCTTGCAGCAATCCAAATTCTCGTCAAGAGACATTTTAAAATTTCAAAGAAAAAGATAGCTATCCAATACACCGTAAAACTGTATATTGCTGAGGACTGTTTGTGTGTGTTATGGCTTATCAGTAGTCAGTTGTGAGGTAGAAGTATGGGCTTTGGGTGAGAGGTAACTGGATAAGAGGGAACTGAGTAAAAGGGGCTTGAGTCTCAGGGGTGCATGTGACTGAAGGTACGTATGGATGGGGGGGCCAAGGGTGTTTATAAGGCCTGAAGACAGCACCTGCAGCATTAACAGCGGGGCATGACTCATATGTGGGGACGCCTAAGGATGGGTAGGTGAATATGTGTCTGGGTTGTCTTTCTCTTGCAGACTGTCCCAGCGGCACTGGGGAACTTGATTGCGAATCATCAAGGGGAAACTCCTGCATCTCATCTGATTGAGGTTCATTAGGGACTGCATTGTCACCATTTGATTCTGTTAGGACAGGCATGACCAGGTCCTTTTCCAGCTCTACTTCAGCTGCCAGTGGCTCAGGGACTGCTTCGGGTAATGACTGCTGGACCTCCACCTGCCTTGGGTTACTCTCATGTTCTTTGGATGACTCTGACATAACATCACTGAAATGAATGTCTCTGGTTGTCATTCTTTGTCGTAATTGGTGCTGCTCATAGGTTCTTGGCTCAGACCAGCGGTCAGGGATCTCAACCCAGTCACCTTCTGAGTCATCTGAATCTGATTTTTCAGTCTCTTGATCTCTCCCACCGCGGATCTGCAGATTCCTCTGTTTTCGGTGTCTTTTAGAGGGTGGTTTGGCTGTCTGGGGAGGGAACTGTACAGGGAGATCGTTGACGAGCAAGAGCAGATTTCTGTGCAGCGTCTGCGTTTTCTTTTTGTCACCAGCCTCAGGGTGAATGACATATACTGGGTTGTCTGAAATCTGTTCTTTGACCACATAGATTTTGTTCTCCCACTAGGAACACAATTTCCCAGATCCACCTCGCACACCCAGATTTCCCACCAACACTCTGTCTCCTGGCTCTAGAACCACTCCTCTCACTTTCTGATCATAGCAGGCTTTGCCCTTGGCACTGGAGGACAGGCTCATTTCATTGACAATGCGGTATGCTTTACTCATTCTCTTGCGCCACTTGTCTGCATACTCCCTGCGAGTCATGGCATCGGTCTCTTCCGCCAAGCCAAACAGGAGATCTACAGGAAGACAAGGTTGTTGGCCGTAAATTAAGAAGTGAGGCGATGAAGAGATAAAAATTCTGTAAATGTTGAGTACATTTATTTTGTTGTATGAGGGTTTAATTCTGTAGTGCATGTGGCAACACTTAGAAACAGTGAACAATCAAGAATAATGTAGTACATCATTCGTTCCATTATGTGAAGAAGCTGTGACCATTATTCTGTGAACGAAGATCTATGTGGGAGGGATTTCCTGCAACTCTTTCAATAAAAACTCTATGCTGACGTAGATCTGGGCCCAGTTAAGAGAACTGAGCCCAGCGAACGACGTCTTGCTGTTAAAATATATAATTGTTGTTTGTTGTTTTTATTGCTCCTTTTTACAGAAATGAACGAGCACGCTGGAAGGTGAAATAAGAGTCCGAGAGAGCCCAGTGGTCATAAAATGAAATGGGTGTCTGTTCGTTTAAGAGAGGCTTTAAATTAGAGTGAAAACACCTTTCCAACAAAATGATGACCCCAAAGTGATTTCTGGAGGAGCAAAGGAAAACGTGAGTTTGGAATAATAGGATTTTGTTGAAATTGTTGTGATCAACAGATACTGGAGATCGGAGGACAGAAGTGACCTGGGTCTGAAGTTATTTGGTAAGCGCTGCCACACGAGGCGCTAAATTACTAATCTAAAATTATGTTCGGTCTGTAGTTCTCCAGTAAATGTTGATTTCTGTTTCTACTGAGGTAAAAAGATGCCGACCGGGTCGGTAAACTCAAGGTGTGGCCTGCCACAGGTAAGCTAGGATGCTTCTTACTGAAAGCCTGCGTGTTCGGAATAAGTAGGAAGGCTGAGTGGGACAAGCTCGTGGGTGAGATCCACAAAGTATCTTAAAAGAAAACCCAGAGATCAGAGAGCGATTTCAACCCTGGCATTTCTTGTTCCTTTGAGCAGGATCCCAAATCTGACTGGATCTCCGGGAGGAACTGCAGACTGCTGAGAGCCCATGCATGGCCTGGTTCGGAACCAGTATCAAAGCCCTCCACCTCAGCATTAGGTCTAAAAAAGGAGGCTGGCAGATCCACGGATATCCTCCCGAGAGCAACAGTTGGTGATGGAGTCTTCCTTCATAAGGACAACAGCCAGTGAGTACAAAATTTGATGCGTGAAAGAATAAAAAATATGAAGAAATAACTAGGTCTGGGACCTTTTTAATGCAAGTTTGGGATTTTGCAAATAAAGATAAAAGATTGTGGATCTTTGCGTGATGATCCGGGATCTCACAATGAAAATCCATGGTAAAATAAAATATGACTGGGGTTGGACTCTAAAGCGTGCAGAGGTCTGAGATCTCAATTAAAAAATAGGCATAATAATAAATAATATATAAACAATAACACTTGTAATATAAAAACATGATAATAAAATACATAATGATATTATTGTGTAATAAACCGGTTGTGTGACTGTGTGTGTGTGAATGGAGATTTCTTCCTTTTGAAGCAGCTGAA
Organism: Valencia hispanica; assembly: GCA_963556495.2. Lineage (NCBI taxonomy): Eukaryota > Metazoa > Chordata > Actinopteri > Cyprinodontiformes > Valenciidae > Valencia > Valencia hispanica. The sequence continues at coordinate 14,515,870 of OY747713.1, read as the reverse complement.
GTAGGCTGAAAGGAGTCTCATGGTTAGAAAATTGAGTAAATAACACTGCGATAAAATAAATAGATCAGATAAAAGAGAAATAAAAGCTGAATTTACTTCATTAACACAGAAATGATAAATATTAAAAAACTGAAAAATAAAAACAGCAAAATGTAACTTATCGAAATATGGGGAAAAATAGCAAAGAAGATTTAAAGGAGATGCAAAAGTTATGTAAAAGAAAAGACAATACAACATTTCTTTAAAAATAAATAAAAGATTATGAATTTGAAGGATGATTAACTGAGTAATTTCACGCACTTCTTGGTAGTTGCGATCTAAAAATAAAACTAAAAAGATCAAAAATTGAAGAATAGGCATTTGGCGTCTCAAACAAACAAATTCCGCTTAAAGGAGCAAAGCAAGAAGAAAAGGGGGTGTTGGGTCGTGATGGGCGACTGATAAAAAAGCAGATGTGTTTTTAGTACCCGGGAGGATAAAAAATGTTTTAAACCTTGTTTTGTCCTAAAGTTCCACCGAAAGAAAGTAAAAGAGAAAACTCTCACTTCCATATTTTAAAAAAATCCCAGGAAGAGCAAGGTAAACCGCTTTACCGTGATCTAAATGAATTATCTTAAACAAGCGGCCCCCTTCCCCCCTTCCCCTCAAGGAAGGGCCCTTCTGATAATAAACAAGAGCCCCCCTCTTTCCCTCAACAATGGGTCGTTAGTTAATAAACTAACCAACTGTGATGGGGTGCGTCAGCACCGGTAAATGCGCTTTCTGAGAGAAAACACTTGTGTTTGAATTTATATTGTTTTCCCAGCATTCCTGCACTAAAACCAGATCCATCATGTGTTTTAAAATTGTTAAAGGTGATCCAACTTGCCAGTAAACGGCAGGAATGAAGAAGGGAAGGAACACACCTCCCCCCGCTAGCTGATAAGGAGGGGGGGACTATGTGTTATTAGCTGGTGCAGCGCTGTATACAAAAGGTTGGGATTTCTTAAGTACAGCGGGAACTGTTACTCTATAATAATAATAAAAAATAACATAGCTAATATTTTTAATGATATTCATGGGATGTCTGGGAGATCTCTCCTATAGTAGAAAAGAAATGGTTTAACAATGACGGATTATGAGCAGAGTGATTTTATTTTGAAATTCAGGCGGCTGTCTACAGGTCCTGTGGGGTAGCGAAGGTGTGGATTTACTCTTTGTAACAAGCGGCAGCTTCAATTGCTTGCTTCTAACATTTTAATGACAGATAAGATACCTGTTGAAAGGAAATAATCTTGTAATGCGCTGGGTTAGAGACTGCAAAAAAAGAGAGGAATTTCTCGTTACGGGATTAACGTAGTACAGAATGTTTTAACGCACTCCAAAATTCAACTTTAGTTACCGTAGCACACTGAGTATAAGCGCATTTCAATATTTACACTTAATGGAGTTGTTGCTAATGGGACAAAATTATGGGTTTGATTAAGCAGGAAAGATGTCTGGACCTACACCTGAGATTGGGAGAGGTTGCTGGCCCTCCCCCAATCTGAGTGAATAATGGGACCACGTTTTGGACATCTAGCAACAGACGCTTTCCACATATAATCATAATAATAAGATAATTTGTAGAATCTTTATGAAAGAGCAGATAAGTTGAGAGCAAGGAATAGAGATGTAATGTTTTATTGTGGAAATATATGTTGCTGATTATCTCATTGACAGAATTGGAAGAAGTGATTGAAGCCAGATAGGAGAGGACAGTGATGAATTTAGAGGAATTTTGTTTTCCACAAAAAAAAAATGAGATTGAGTTGTTAGAAAAATGAAATAAAAATAATAGATTTAGCTACAGGAAGAATCTGTAGTGGTAATTATATTAGCTCCAGATTGTTTTCTAATTTGTTGGGAAGGGATTTCCTATTTCACTTGAAGTTGGCCATGTTCTCTGTAGGGGATAAATTAATAATCCAAATTGTAGATTTTCATAAAACTCTTAAAACGGGAAAGCTACCAAAGAATTGTTTTACTTGGAAAAAGATAAATTAAAGTTTTAACTTAAGTTTGTAATCAGATAAAGATAAAATAATCATATTATTGCTAGCAGGAGATCCAAATTCAACCTTGCATGTTTTTTGCCAACAATGGGGAACAGGGGTATGGTGACATCTAGTGGCAAACTAATTAGAGCATTTATTACAGACAATTAAATTCTCAAACTGATTAGTATGTGGACAAGAAGTGTGTCAGACATGGAAAAAAAGACAAGCTTATCATATAAAATTAAGAAACAGCTCTGAGCAAACAAAGGCTGTACTGAAGAAGCACTGTTTAGTAAGAAAAGATAATTTATCCAAATGGATTGAAAGGTTACCAGTGAAACATTTAGATACACTAACTGTTGCAGAATTTTTTTTTCAGAGAAATAATGCCTAGATTTGAGATCCACAAATAATCTATAGTGGTAACGGAATACATTTTGTGAATGAAATAATTGATAAAAATAGGACAAAAATTATAGATTATTTTTAAGAGACAATGGGATTCTAAAAGCAGACTAGGAAAGGCCATGGATAAGACTAAACAGAATTGGAGATACTGTTTGGTTATAATAAAGCTATACATGAATATCACACCAAGTAATGGAACAGATTTGACGAGACCTTATACCCTCCTACAGTTTGATATATTAAAATAAGAAGAACAATTACAAATTGATTAATGATTTTATGATATAATTTAATGTGTCCAATTTTAACATGACCTTACCCACCCCGGTCCATGGGAAAAAAGATAATAGAACCTTATTTCCATCACTCCATAATTTGTTTTTAGGGGGCATATCGGTTGCAAATTGAAAAAAGCAATGGAAGAAACAGGACAAAATTGGACATTGTCTTGATTTGGTAAGCTATACATGCATATAATACCAAATTTGAATATTGGTCTCATTATATTTGAAATAATCTATGGGCGTAGATATAGAATTCCTTAGTTTGGTATACTCTCTTCTGAAAAACAATGTGATTAAGATCTGGTGGTTTTCATGATCAAAATACTGAAAAGTACATAAGTTATAAATGCAAACTAATCATATGCCAGATGATCCTATATTCCTACAGGAAGAAGTGAGCTGAAAGTAGGTGACTGGATCCTGATTAAAGCTGTAAACAGAAAACTGATCATCACCCAGGTGGAAGGGTCCATTCCTGGTATTTTTGACCACACCAACAGCTGTAGAGACTGCGTTAGATACACTTAACCCATTGTAGAGAGCAGAGACCATCAATAGATATAGGGAAAGCAGTCTGAGAAAAGTTGTGTTTCAGACTGATTACAAAGGGAGGTGAATACAATAGGGTTCACTTGTCTCAACTTCAGTGAAGAGAACCAGGAGAGCCACTTTTCTATAGAGACTGCTTAAGGGAGAGATAGTAACTATGAAGGTTTTCTGCTATCAAATACTTTTATTTTTACAGCTTTTTGGTGGGGTTATTTCATAGGAACGTTAGGACTCAGAAGAATGACATATAGCACATGAGAATACTGATTTATTGTCTTGGTCCACTCAGAGAAGGACACAGAAACCCATTTGAAACTAGCGTATGGTGACAATATGCAAGATATCTAGCAAATAAATGAAGCATTATTAACTGTTTTGTTTGTTCTCAAATGCCATATTCTGTAGGACATTTACCCATATATGTAGAAGCTTTTACTAATCTTCATGATCTGTTTCCAGATGTTACACTCCTCTCCAGGATTTAGACAAATTCTGAGCATGAAGTACATGAGAGAACGGGAAGTTATATGGGTAATAATGTATATACTTCCATGACAAAAGTAAGGGTAAATGGGAGACTAGGACGATATGGGATTAATCTAAATAGTTAAAACAGGACCAGTACACTTAAGACGTGACCAAAGATTTATTTGTATTGAAAATGATAAAAATCTGACCACACTTTCATACCAATCTGGGTACATGGGAAAAATATACCGTATGTGCTCCATACTTTGAGACAGTGAATGTGATGGGAACTTTTCTATTGACAACCTCCTGATTCTCTGTGGATCTTGGCTCTGACACAGTTACCCTCAAAATTGGAAGGTTGGATGTGCTTCTGTTGAGACTTACAGAGCATTCTTTTCTTGTATTTGCAGTAGAAATCCAACACAGCAGAAGGAGGGGGCGTGGTATTTTAGCCCCTCATGATCCCATCTGGGGCTCCGATATGCCCCCTAAAAACAAATTATGGAGTGATGGAAATAAAGTTCTATTATCTTTTTTCCCATGGACCGGGGTGGGTAAGGTCATGTTAAAATTGGACACATTAAGTTAAAGATTCAGTGGTTTTGTTAATTCTTCCCTGGCAGGTCTAAAAGGTATACCAGCTGAGATGCAGGAATTGAGCCTAACAACTATAAATATACATGGAAATTAATCTACAATACAGGTGCTTATTGAACTAAAACAAATCTCTCCGTAACAGGCTGCGAATCTAGTCTCACCTGTTTAACACGAGACTTAAATAATTGGATGTTTCTGAAACAGTTCTGTCTCAGAAAAGGGGAAAGCAAGATCCTTACTGATGTAAGGCAAAAGGGGAACTTAGATTTCAACTACATTAGATTTCAATTATTTTTGGCTTTTCAATTGGTCGCTTTAAAAGCATTTCAGATAAATAAATAAAAAACAGCATTTGTTAAGGGTTCAACAGTTTTTTGGTAAAATTGGTTGAAATTATAGTTTTCTTTTATAAAGTATTAGGCTTCATCAGCTCAGAAAATGAATAAGAAATAGTTGGTGATGTGGTAAAATCTTATAAAATTATAGGTTTAATGAACTTAGGCTGTTAGCAGTGTAAATGAATAAAATTAGACTGTAATCCTTCTCTGGGGGGGATGAGGTTTAAAGCAGCAAAGCATTTTTCTTTTGAGCGGTCTCACATGCTCATCATACCACTTGCACAATCCAAAAACCAGCTGTTTCCTATTTTTATCCTGTTTTGGCACCTTTGTGCGGTTGGTTGTTTTAGCACACAACCCATTCATCTTACCTTGTGGCATTTTTATACATTTGGTGCTTGTTTGGAAGTTTTTATTTACATTATAAGCCCTAATATATATTTTGAAGAAAAATTCTTTATGGTCTAGGCTGTTCCAGTGTTGTTCATTCCAGTGGCTTCGTGCCGGGTGCAATTATATGCATGGATCACCAGAGGGAGATGTTCTTTCCATCTCTCCTTCTCTGTCTGTCAACGTACTCAACATTTGTAATAACGTGAGGTTGAATCGCTCTGCTGGATTTCCCTGGGGGTGGTAAGGGGATGTTCTGGAATGTCCCACTCCTGAGAGTTGTCCGAGCATCCTGAACAGTTCATTCTAAAACTCCCGCCCCTGATCGTGGTGTAGCTTCTTTGGGAATCCAAAACGAGTCACAAAGTCACTGTAAATTCGTTCTGCAGCTGTCTTACCACTTTTATTTTTGGTTGCATAGGCCTGTGCAAACCTTGTGAAATGGTCGATAACAACCAAAATGTACTCATACCCCCCTTTGCTCTTCTCAAGATGTAGGTAGTCTATGCAGGCTAGCTCGAGAGGTGAGTTAGACTTCAGGCTGGTCATAGGGGCTCGTACATGGACTGTTGGCTTTTTCTGTGTTATGCAGCAACATTTCTTGGTGACATAATCCTCTATGCACCTTTTCATGTAAGGCCATCAAAACCTTTCTCTAGATAGGTGTAGCACCCTTTCCACCACGACATGTCGCATGTTATCATGAAGGTGAGTCAAGACAAGAGACTGGTACTTGTGAGATAGGACTAACTGTTTTCTCCCTGGTGTCTTTCGGTACAGGATTCCATTCTCAAGGTGCAAATGATTCCACTCATGGAGTATCTTGTGAGTGGTTCCTTTTACTGTCTGACGAATCTCATCTGTGTCTTTGTCATTTGACTCTTTCAACTTTATGACCTTTCCGATGATGGGGTCTTTTCTCTGATTATGAGCCAACTCATCTGGGCTTATCTCATTGATGGGTGTATGAGGCGGTAGGATGACATCATCAAAGGTGGCAAGGAGAGTAGCTACCCAGGCTACATCCTTTCTCTGAGCTGCTTGACTTCCCTCCCAGACTGCCTGCACCACATCCTGTGACAACTCCTCTGTGGATGCTGAGACATAGCAGTCCATATCGAGGGGGATTCGGGACAGAGTGTCCGCATCGGTGTTAAGTCTTCCAGGTCTGTATTTGATGTCAAAATGGAAATCGGACAATTCCCCCACCCAGCGATGACCAAATGCATTGAGTTTAGCTGTGTTCATGACATACGTCATTGGGTTATTGTCAGTGTATATGGTGAAGTGTGGAGCGTAAAAGAGATAGTCCCTGAACTTTTCGCATACTGCCCATTTTAAGGCTAAGAACTCCAACTTGCAGCTATGCATGTGATAATTTTTCTCTGCAGGTGTTAAAGTTCGAGACCCATTTCCGATGACACGCAGCTTTCAGTTTTGTTGTTGATAAAGAACAGCGCCAAGGCCCTGCTCCGATGCATCAGTATGCAAAACAAAGGGCTCATCAAAATCTGGATATGCAAGGATGGGGGGATGAGTTAACATGTCAACCAGTTCCTCTAGCACACCCTGGTGCATGGCAGTCCACACAATTGGCGCCCTTGATGACAGTTGTGGGCTTTTTGGCTTAGTCTGCCGGGATTGTGCTGGTGTTGTTGGGAATTTAATCTGGAGCAACTAATACAACGGCTTTGCTATCCTTGAGAAGTTCTGTATGTAACAGCGGTAATAGGAAAGAAACCCAAGGATTCTCCTAAGGTCGCCAAATATGGGACACAATTAACACCTAAACTTAGACTACACCAAATGCCTGGGACTAGTGTCAATAAGCCTGGGAGCTTCCCCCCACTGATTATTACAGATATTTGATATTTGAGGGAACCAGGCAGTAAATCGACCCCTACTGTCTCCCAGAACTCGCCAGGCACCCTTGAACTTAGCATACCAGCAATTATCAGCAGCAGGAAACATAAAACGTCAACCACACGCTCTCATATTAAACAAAATCTCAAATTGATAACCTGTCAGAAGGTTCAGCTGCCCATCATCACAATACTTAAGTTAGCTTTATTAAACATTAGATCTCTATCCGGGAAGTCTTTTCTTATCAATGACTTCATCACTGAGTATAATTTACATGCCCTTTTTTATCAGAAACTTGGCTAGATGAAAATAACGAAACAACTGCATTAATAGAATCTACTCCTCCAAATCACAATTTCTTAAGCGAGAGCAGAAAAAGCAGACGAGGTGGAGGTGTAGCAACTCTTCTGTAATGATTTCAATGACCTTCTTTCTGTAATATGGATCGACTATGACCAACTAATCATTGTGGGGGATTTTAACATCCATACTGACAACCCCCAAGATAGACAAGCAAAAACATTAGATGCTACTCTCCACAACTTCGGCCTGACCCAGCATGTCAAACAACCAACACTTAATAAAGGACACACTCTGGACTTAATTATCAGCAAAGGTTTAAATATTTCCAACATATCGGTAATTATATTGCATTATCTGACCATTTCTGTATTTTCTTTGAAAGTACCATCTCTGCTAAATTATCCAGCCACAGTTAGACCACTATAAAAAAGCGTTTTCTAGGGGACAGTTCAGTAGAAACCTTTAAACGTATTTATCCTTCCACCACATCCCCCTCATCTCCCAACTCAAACTCAGTAAATAAGTAGGTAGATAATTTACTTGCCAAAATCTCAGACATCATGAATTCCATTGCTCCAACTAAAGTGAAAGTAGTCTCAGGTAGAAAGAAGTCTCCGTGGACAAGTAATCCACTGGTACGTAGTGGAAAAAAAGAGTGTCGACGAACCGAGAGAAAATGGCGGAATACTCGACTCCAGGTTCACTGTGAGATCTACAAAGAGAGACTGAATAGATATCAGCTAACTATAAAAGATGCTAGGGAATCGTTCTTTTCTGAAATCATCAACAGAAACATTAATAATGCATGGACTCTATTTGCAACAGTGGAAAGACTGGCTAATCCTTTAGTGACAGTAGCCCCTAAACTAAATTCTACCAGGGCCTGCAATTAATTTGCCAGCTTTTTCACTGAAAAGATTCTAACAATTAGACGGTCAATCTGTACCTCAATATCGAACCCACAACCAGTGCCATCCCCAATCAACAACAATGTAGAGAAAATGTCTGAATTCCACGAATTAAACCAGAACAGCCTTGAAAAAAATCATTATCCAATTAAGCTCCTCCTCCTACTGTCTTGATATCCTACCCACAGCTTTTCTAAAGAAAGTTCTTCTTGTTATTGGGTCTGATCTTGTTCAAACAGTGAACTCATCCCCGCTATCAGGTGTCTTCCCTCAGGCTTTAAAAACAGCAGTTATTAAACCACTGCTAAAGAAGAAAAATCTGGACAACACGTTAATGTAGAACTACAGGCCAATCTCTAATCTTCCATTCATCAGTAAGATTATTGAAAAAGCCGTGTTTCAGCAGTTAAATAACTTCATAACAATGACAAACCATTTTGATGTTTTTCAGTCTGGTTTCCATGCTCACCACAGCACTGAGACTGCCCACGTCAAAGTATTCAATGACATCCGCATAAATACAGACTGTGGTAGAACCACAGTGCTGGTTCTGTTGGACCTCAGTGCAGCATTTGACACTGTTGATCATGATATTTTATTCGAACGACTGGAGAGCTGGGTCGGACTCTCTGGTACACTACTTGGCTGGTTCGAGTCTTACCTAAAGAACAGGGGCTTCTATGTTTCAATAGGAAACTTTTCATCAGAACGAACAGAAATCACATGTGGGGTGCCCCAGGGCTCCATCCTGGGGCCCCTCTTATTTAATATCTACATGCTCCCACTAGGCAAGATTATAGCAACCAATAACATTAGCTACCATAACTACACGGATGACACTCAGCTCGACATTACAATGTCACCAGATGACTTTGAACCCATCCAAACCCTAAGTACATGCATCGAGCAAATCAATGGATGGATGTGTCATAACCTCCTTCAATTGAACAGAAACAAAACAGAAGTAATTACTTTTGGACCTATAGAGGAAAGATCAAGAGTCAGCACACAGCTTCAATTAATACAGCTAGAATCTACTGATCAGGCTCAAAACCTAGGTGTAGTAATGGACTCAGACCTGAACCTCCAGGGTCACATAAAGGCAACAAGGTCAGCCTTCAATGACCTGAAGAACATTTCTAGAATTAAATGACTAATGTTGCAACAGGACCTCGTAAAACTCATCCATGCGTTTATCTTTAGTCGGATTGATTACTTCAACAGCATCTTCACAGGTCTGCCTAAAATTCAATCAGACAGCTGCAGCTGATCCAGAACGCTGCCGCTCACGTCCTCACTAGAACCAGGAAAGTAGAGGATATCACCCCAGTTCTAAAGTCCTTACACTGGCTCCCTGTAGCTCAGAGAATAGACTTCAAAATACTCCAACTAGTTTATAAATCATTGAATGGCTTAGCACCAAAATATGTTGAAGACCTGTTGTCACAGTACCAACCACCAAGACCACTCAGGTCCTCCAACTCTAGCCTACTAAACATACCTTGACTCAGAACTAAACATGGAGAAACAGCTTTCAGTTTCTATGCTCCCCTTATCTGGAACAGACTTCCTGACGAGTGTAGAGCTGCTGAAACTCTGAACTGTTTTAAATCGAGACTAAAAACCCATCTGTTTAGAATTGCCTTCGAGTAAATGCTTGTTGTCATATGTATAAATTGTGTTCATGCTCTCTAGCTTTTTTGATCTTTCTCCTGCTTTAATGTGTATCATGTGTAATGTGTGTTTCTTTTATGTGTTTTTTTAAATCACCAAATCATGTAAAGCACCTTGAATTACCCTGCTATAGAAAGTGTGCCTTACAAATAAAATTGCCTTGCGTGGCCTACAGTGTGAGGAGTGTTAGTTTTCAGGGCTAGTACAGTATCAAGGTCTCTGGGGTCAACTTGAACACCCTCAGTCGTTATGAGGCGCCCTACATAGCGAACTTCCCCCTTGAACATCTCACATTTTTCAGGACGGAGCTTTATTCCCTGACACTGCAAGGCCTGGAGCACTTTACGGACCACCTCTACATGATCTTCAAAAGTCTTAGAGTATCACAGAATGTCGTCAAGGTACGGTATGCAGCATTCATCTCTAAGAGAACTCAGCATCTCTTTCATGGATCTCTGAAAAGCTGCCGGCGCATTGGGCAAACCAAAGGGGATCCGCGACCACTCATAAAGACCCCAGAGTGTTATAAAGGCTGTAAGGTGACGTGAGCCCTCAGCCATAAACCCTTGGTGGTAAGCTTTACCTTGGTCGAGAATGCTGAACCAAGAATACCCCCCTAAGGTGTCTAACAGATCCCGTATACGAGGGAGTGGGTGTCTGTCTGGTATTGTTTTCTGATTTAGTGTAGAGCCGCAGCGTGCCGTCTTTTTACCGCACACACACGACCGGAGCAGAGAAGGAAGACATGGATTTAACTATCCATCCCTTCACAAGAAGGTCCTGAATATATTCTTTAACTTCTCTTAGTAGCGGTTTCGGAATGGATGTAAACGTTCTCTGCACTGAATATCATCTCTTAGGTTAATCACCATTTGTAGGCTAGGTTTGAAGCCCATATCATTTGCATTCCTTGCAAAGGCCTTGGACTCTTCAAATAACATTCTCCTGGCCACCTCTTCTTGTTCTTCCTGCAAGTGACAGATGTCTACTGGAGGATGCCACAAGGATGGTGTGGGACTGGCAGATTGAGAGGTTGCCTCATTGGCTGTTGCAACCAGCAGTGGTTTGCCTGGAGAATCAGCACCCAACACCCTTTCAATATTCTGTAGAGTGCCAAGGGCTGTCTTACGTGGCAAAGTGATATTATGCTTGGTGGTGTTGCCATCTGCAATTGTGACATGAGGCTTGGCAGGGTTATGGATCCGCAGCAGACCAGCTCCTATATCTAGTTGCTCTAACGACTGACTGCCATCTACCGCTTCAAACAGTACCTCAAGGTCTGAAGAGTTCCTCGTTGACGGAACCCTACACTTCACCCAGGCAACTTCACCTGCAGGGATGACCATGTCCCTTGTACCTGTTCTTAATTGGCCCTGCTGCATACTCAGGCTTGCTGTCTGAATAAAGTTCACAATAGTCTCGGCTTTCTCACTTGGGACAGAGATGGCCTTACAAAGCAGCTTGGTCAATGTGGGTACTAGTTTCTCTGGCTGCCCCTCAATAAGCTGTTCCAACACATTGAAACCAACCAGTGGTCTTTCCATGTCCAGCCTGCTGACCAGGAATGGGACACTGATGGAAAGGCTGGGGTCTTCATTCCCCGGAAGATTTATTGTGAGAGGCACTCAGCCTTCAAATGGAATAAGGTCTCCTGTGACTGCATACACTTTAAGCTTTTCCATCTCTTCAATTATTTCAGACATTGGTCGGATTTGGAGGTCTGGCAAGTAGCTGTTCTTCCAAGCATGGCTCACCAAACTAACTTGCGCTCCTGTGTCAAGTAATGCAGTCACCGCCCAGCCAGTAAGATTACACTGAATAAGGGCCTTCTTCCCTATGAGTTTGGGAACAGCCCCACGTTTGGTAAGTGGAGGCTCAAAGGGGAATTGGTCAGGGGAATCACTTTGATCATAGCTGTACTGTGTGCTTGTTATTTTCGGGGCATCAGATGGGGTACAGTCTGTTTTCCTGTCACTAAACTCTTTTGTTTTCCCTCTAATATCAGAGTGTAAAGATTGGGGCTCCTCTTTAAGCCCGATCACTGATTGCCCCGTGGCAGTGACCGGTCTACGTTTCCCTGGTTCTTTTGTCTCTTTAAGCAGCCCACCGCTCTGTGTCCCTCCTCCCCCCAAGTGAATCAATGAGGGCAATCTTTTCTGTTCTGTTCGACACATTCAGGGCTACCATAAGGTCTTTCTCTCCTGATTCTTCCCTTACTTTGGAAATACTGACTCCCTTGGTCAGTTTTTTTTTTTTTTTCCCGGTCAGTTGGTGGTGGCTGCCTCTGCTGTTTTATTGTCTCAATCATTTTTGTGAGCTCATCTACCTTGGCTGTAAGTTCCTTCACTGGATCTGATTTTGTTTTGGATGACAGGCTTTCTTGTCTAGTACTATGTTCTTGGACAGTGTTAAGGTCAAGCTGTGGGCTGTGTGCGCGGTAGTGGTCTGGCGGCGGGGTAATCCTATCCTCTTCTGCCTCTCACTCTCTTCACTAGTGATTCGCATTACATGACGTACTATTGTTTCATCACTGATGTCACAGTTTTCCAGGAGGGCCTTGAGTTCTCTACGTAAGTCACTGTATTTGTCTGCTAGACCTTGTATGACTGTTTGTAGGAAGACATCCTGAACGGTTGCGGCACTATAGTTAATACCTGCATCTGATAGCTTGCATGTGATGAGGACGTGTTGTTTTAATGCTATCACACGGTGAAGGAACTATTGTGGTGTCTCGTTCCCCTCTTGTTTAGCTGACATTAACTCTCCAAATAACTCTGTGCTATTTTTCCCTCTTAGGTGGGCCTGGGGAAACTCCTTGAGTTCTTACACTGTGGGGTCATCTTTATTTGTCAACATGTCTTTAAAGGCATACTCCGCAACTTTAACGATATTTGCTCTCTGTCGCCCTCTTCAGGCTAGCCGCGCCACATCACTGTCGTAAAATAAAATCTCTCTGTCGCTAATAAGAGGGGTGTTTCAGTGGCTGCTTTCCAAATCGCTTCCCTAAACAACAAACAAGCGCAGTTTCAGTTCGCAATTCAACTGTAACAATTGGGATAATTTAGAGTAAAGATCTCACAGCCTGGTATTCAGTTTGTGGGGGAGGTCGGGGTAATTGGAAAAACAGTGGGATTAGATACAGAGAACATCTAAGCGCCACGTATCAAAAACATCTCCCGACACTAGAATCAGCCTACATCTTTGATATTTTTCATAAAAACACCTAAACGACAAAAATATAAATCACTAGCTTGACAAAACCAAAAGAAAAAAGTTTGACTTATATACTGAAATACAGCAACTACGCCAGAGTTTGCAGCTTTATCTACAGAACTGAGTCTTACACGTTAGCCTCTAGATGGCCAAAGGAGGTCGACTCGGTTGTGTAATTCACATTACTACTGTAAGGCATACCGTGCAAACTATGTTCATCCAACATCCTGCCAGACCAAAAACTATAACCCCGTTGGAATCATTTATTACTTACCTATTCATTAGCAGGACGGCTAACTCGCCTCCTGTAGTACATGACGTTCGTTCCAAAAGAACTCTACAACGAGGAAAAGCCGGCCCAATATTTACTCTGGTCTTTGCTCTATCTCTATCACGTTCTCTTTTTCTTTTTCTAGCTTCTTCTGATATGGGATTTCTCGGTCTCTTTGGTGGATCAGCTATCTCTACAGTCTCTAAACAGCGAGGCTGTATCACTCTGCCGTAAAGCAGAACACTTCCAGCGTTGGGCCGCCGCTCAAAATTTCTATTGTGCAGAAAAAAGCCTAGGGCCCCTGTAAGGTGGTGTTAACTCTAAAAATGAACATAATAGATGATAACATTCCACCATAAATTTTGAAAAAAACATTATATTAAGGTGTAAAAGTTGCGTAGTATGCCTTTAAAGGCACCAGGTTTTATAATTTTGAGCACACCACAAACTATTTCCGAGGCTGAGAAGCGTTCGCTGATCCCTTCCTCCATTTGTTTACAGACATTATTGTAACTTATGTCTGAGGACTGGTCCCCGATCTGACCCCCTTGCACTTTAAACTCCCGCCTATGGAGGTATGAGAGCTCCTTAAAAAAGATATCACCCCCTCACAGACAGGCTGAGTAATGGATGGGTTTGACGTGTGTGTGTCTGATGTGTCATGGTGAGACTGAGTCAGTGGTGGTGTCGGTATCTGAGACTGTACTGTAAGCAACATCATGCTCTGTATCTTTCTTCCAAGTTCCTCATAAACAGAGAGCATATGCTTCAACTCTATGCTCATGGCACCAGGAGGATAAATTGGGTCAACTGCTTGAGGCATTTGCTCCCTGACATTTCCTATGGTGGTATTAGAGAGTGAAGTAGTGTGTTGAGCTGGTGTAACAGTACTGATATCTGTAAAGTGGGTAGCACCTACTGTTGTGGTAACTCTGTGTGTGTTGTGTGAACCTACAACATTAGTGTCTCCTGATAAGAGGACTGTATCACGATTGGTCACAATGTTATCAATAAAATCATTCATCGTCAACAATTCAGTCATACCAGTATCTTCTGACTCAAGCAAATGTTTACTGTTGAGGAATGAGCTGATGTGGTCAAAGCAGGCTTCGTGGTCTCCTGCGGTGAGATAGGTAGGGTCTCTGTCACATTCTGGACCAAGATTTATGGCAATTTGAAAGATGTCTTCTGCTGATAAAGTGAGTAGTTTTTTCCGAATGTCCCGCACAAGGCTCTTCCGCGCACTCGCAATGGCAGTAATTTTCCTTTGAACACCGCACTCTGGACGTGGATTTTGTTGCTGCTGTCAGCAGCCCTGTTTCAGTTAACGACGAAGACTAGGTAGGCAGCTGGCAGTGGTCCTGCTCTAGCCAATCACGATGCTGACTCTGTTGCAGCTGGCAGCCTTCCTGCTCCAGTCAATCGCAATGACGACTCTGTTGCAGCTGGCAGCGGTCCTGCTCCAACCACCATCAACGATTCGGTTATAGCTGGCAGCAGCCGTGTTTCAGTGGCTAGCTCTCTAATTGCCCGTCTAATTGTTAGAATCTTTTCAGTGAAAAAGCTGGCAAATTCATTGCAGGCACTGGTAGAGTTTAGTTCAGGGGCTACTGTCACTAAAGGATTAGCTAGTCTTTCCACAGTTGCAAACACAGTCCATGCAGCATTATTAATGTTTCTGTTGATGATTTCAGAGAAGAACGATTCCTTTGCATCTTTTAAAGTTAATTGATATCTACTCAGTCTCTCTTTGTAGATCTCACAGTGAACCTGGAGTCGAGTTTTCCGCCATTTTCTCTCGACCCGTCGACATTCCCTTTTTTCACTACGTACCAGTGGATCACTAGTCCACGGAGACCTGTTTGTACCTGAGACTACTTTCACTTTAGTCAGAGCAATGGAATCAATGATGTCTGAGATTTACACGAGGAAGTTATCTACCAGCTTGTTTACTGAGTTGAAGTTGGGAGATGAGGGGGATGCGGTGGGAGGGTAAATACGTTTAAAGGTTTCAACTTAACTGTCCCTGAGAAAACATTTTTTTTATAGTGGTCTCACCTTTGTTAGATAGTTCAGCAGAGATGGTACTTTCAAAGAAAACGCAGAAATGGTAAGAAAATGCCATATCAATTACCGATATGTTGGATATATTTAAACATTTGGTGATAATTATGTCCAGAATGTGTCCTTGAATGTGTGTTGGTCGTTTGACATGCTGGGTCAGGCCAAATTTGTGAAGAGTGTCACCTAATGTTTTTGCTGGCCTGTATGTTGAAATCCCCCACAACGATTAATTGGTCATAGTTGATACCAGTGGCGGCTGGTGATCATTATTTTTTTGGGGGGGCGCTCTTTTTTGTTGGGGGGGGGGCAGGGCAGCAACCCTCTGATTATCTTCATTTGGGCCTACATAGTCATCTTTGACAGACAATAACATTTAATTTTGTAACAGCATAAAAGTTTTTTATTTGATTTTTTACAAATTTAATATTACACAGTTTATTAATGTTTTTAATCAACATTTATGCAGTTTTTGGAAGATTTGATATATTTTCTTAAAAATGTCCTAAACAAATAAATGTATTTTAATAGGCTTTTTACAAAAAACAGCATTTTATGTAAAACTCACTTTTTTATAAAGTGAATTCTACATAAAATGCTGTTAGATTATACAGCACATACACATAGGCTCACTATTGGCCGACGCTGGTCATGTGTGTGATCCGTGTGACGTACAACCCAGAAGCGCTGCGCAGTTACACTATGTGAACTCACTTGAGGCCCACAGAAAAATAAATAAATAGTTGAATAAAGTCGAAAGGGTTTTTTTGTAAATCAATGACATAATTTGGTTTAACTTCTGACATTTGCCCAGCAAGGTTTTCGCGCAATCATTGTCACGGTGTCGCCCACGTACTCCCAGTAGTGGCAAAGAGCATTGAGTTAAATGGCAGGTGACGAGAACCAATCAGATTGGATAAAATAACATACATCCAATTCTGATTTGCCAGTGACGCAGCACCCTGCGATCGGAGGTGAATTTTTAAGAAACCAATTAGAGACCAGCTTCAGGTCACATGTTGCCCGAAAATCTGAAGACTCAGATAGAAATCCATTTGTCCGGCATCCTTCTCACATGAAACTTATTGAAAAACATAATAAAGAAAATAGTTAACTGATTAAAGCAAGTTTTTATTAAATGCTGAGGCTCTTACTACTTACATTGTATAAGTAAACTCTTTTATTTTTTTATTTCATTTTTATATCACTTTTGTATACATGTATCAGGAATTTTGATGGGGGCGGCGCCCCAGCTCCCTCTATTGACAAGCTGCTACTGGTCGATACTGATTACTGAAAGAAGGTCGCTGAAGTCGTTAAAGAAGTTAGAGTTGAGTTTTTAGAAATAAAGATTTGTTAGGCTCATTTATCTGAGTAGCTAGGTATTCAAAAGAGTCTGTAATGGAAGAAAATATTTCAGGGCTCCAAAAATAAAAAGAAGACTGAGTCCCAGAAGGTGTTTAAGTATTTAATTCAAACATGTCTGGCCAGAACATGGAGAGGACAGAGATTACTCTTACATCACCCTACCCAACCTTTCTGACTAACAGTTTAAATAGTATTCAGCAATCGCTGTTTATCTCTGCACCACGTCTTCTCCAATGTTCATGTCCAGCTTCTGGAGAACTGCTTCATGCCAGTCTGATAGTAAAGCATGAACCAGCACGTCCCATATCAGACTGTTCCGTTGTTATCTTGCTGCCTTGGCGTCTGTCTTTGTTGTGATCTGACACATCTCTATCAGGAACATAAGCTTGCTTCCCCTAACTTTGTCATCTTGCCCTAGATACATTCACTAGACAGAGAATATGTACTTAAATCCTAATCACATAGGAATATTCCCACAACAAGACAAATGTGCCCAAGAATACCTTTTTAAAGTTCACTGAGTTCTGAAAAATTGTGGCTACGCCTCCACCTCGTCTGTGTTTCCTGCTCTCGCTTAAAAAATTGTAATTTGGAGAGCTGATTCTATCAATGCAGATGTTTCATTTTTTCATCTAACCAGGTTTCTGATTTAAAAAAAAGGCTGTGTACATTATGTTCAGTTATCAGAAACGTCTTCTCTGACAAAGACCTAATGTTTAGTAAAGCTAATTTAAGTAGTTTGATGATGGGTAGCTGATCCTTCTGACAGGTAATCAATTTAAAATATGGTTTAATGTGAAAGGGCTTGGTTTTAGATTTTTGTTTTCTGCTGTTTATAAGCACTGGAATGGGTGGCCGGGCAACTTCTGGGAGATGGTTGGATTAGAATTACTGTCTGGTTCCCTTTTTATATCAAAGTCTGTTATTAACAGTTGGGGGATGGGCAGAGTACATCCAGTGTTAGTGCTAGGGGCCTGATGTAGTCCAAGTTTCGGTGTTTGTTGTGTCTCAATTCTAACTTGTGCTTTCAGTCTGTCAGAGAAGTTTCTAAAGAGAGAGTTATTTGGTGTACACGAGTCGGAGTAATGGGAAGTGAAGTGGTTTGGGGAAGTGTTTGTTCTCTGGTAGTATCCACGGGCCGTGCTTCGAGGTCAGCCCTTGGGTGCTTTATCAAGTGTTTAGCTTTCTGATTTAGATAAGAAAAAAATTTTGAGGTCAGCAATCTCACTCCGGCTTTGTTTAAATAACATTCGTTTCCCCCGAACACATCCAAATATTTAAAATGATTAATAAATGAGTTTGATTTTTCAACAGATTTTCTCTTCAACCATCTATGGAGCATGCAAAGTCTACTGTATCTTTCATCATTCAATTCAATTCAATTCAAATTCAATTCAAAAGTACTTTACTGATCCCAGAGGGAAATTAAGTGTTGGTATAGCTCATATAATTAAATTCTTTAAGGAGTTGTTGTAGATGATGATAGCTGTGTGGCAGAAAGGATTTCCTGTAGCGGTATGTATTGCAGCGAAACTGAAGAAGCCTCCGACTGAAAATGCTCTGTTGTTGTATGACTGTCTCATGAAGAGGATGCTCAGGGTTTTCCATAATTTTTTTGATTTTATGAAGAATCCTTCTTTGCATCATCATCTCCAGATGTTCCACAGTTGTCCCAAGAACAGAATCAGCCTTCTTTATCAGGTTGTTTAGCCTTTTTAAATCCCTGGCTCTGATGCTGCTACCCCAACAGATGACGGCTGAAGAGATTACACTCTGCACAACAGACTTGTAAAAGATCTCCAGCATCTTGTTGCAAACCTTGAAGGACCTACACTTCCTCAAGAAGTCCAGTCTGCTCTGTCCCTTCTTCTAGAAGGTTTCACTGTTGCGCCTCCAGTCCAGTCTGTTGTCAAGGTGAACTCCGAGGTATTCATACTCCTCAACCACCTCCACTTCTTCTCCCATGATGGAAAAAGTTTTTGACTTATCCCTTTTTCTTCTGAAATCTACAATCATCTCCTTTGTTGTGTTCACATTCAAGGTGAGACGATTGTTTCCACACCTTGTCACAAAGCGGTCCACCAGCTCTCTGTATTCAGCTTCTTGTCCATCTCTGATACACCCGACAATTGCAGAGTCATCTGAGTATTTCTGCAGATGACAGGTCTCTGATTTGTACTGGAAGTCTGAGGTGTACAGAGTGAAAATGAATGGTGAGAGTACGGTCCCCTGTGGTGCTCCTGTGCTGCTGACCACCTGGTTTGACACACAATTCTTCAGTCTCACAAATTGTGGTCTGTTGGTCAGGTAGTCATTGATCCAGGCGATTGTTGAGGGCTCCACCTGTGTCTTCAGGAGTTTCTGACGAAGCAAATCAGGCTGAATTGTGTAAAATGCACTGGAGAAATCAAAGAACATGATCCTCACGGTGCTGCCTGCTTTGTCCAGATGACAGTGGGTTGGTTGAAGTAGGTGGTTGATAAGCAAACTGCAGTGGGTCCTGATACGTTCTTATTTGCTTACTCAGGGGTGCCAACAGGAGTCTTTCCAGGACCTTCATGATGTGGGATGTCAGGGCAACAGGTCTATAGTCATTGATGACTGGTGGCTGAGTTCTTTTGGGTACTGGAACAAGGCAGGATGTCTTCCACAACACTGGAACCTTCTCCTGAGTTAGGCTAAGGTTGAAGAGGTGCTGCAGAATCCCACAGAGCTGCTCTGCACAGGCCTTCAGGACTCTAGGGCTGACACCATCTGGACCTGCAGCCTTATTCTGGTTCAGTTTCTCCAGCTGCCTCTTCACCTGACTTTTGGAGACAGACAAGTGGGAGGGCGAGGCAAAGCGGGTAGCATCATTTCCTGACTTGGTTGAAGTCAAACTTGTGGAATTAGAAGAATCCATGGCTGAGGTGAAGGATAAAACATCCGAGGTGTAACAGGAAAGCTGTTGATCAGAGGAGAGTGGGATGTCTGTTTGGCTGGGAACAGGAGAGGGGGATGCTGAGCTAGTTCCTGAACTGAACCTGTTGAAGAATATGTTCAGTTCATTGGCTCTGTCCAGACTTCCATCTATCCAATCCTTCCTGTCCTTAAAACCTGTGATCTTTCTCATTCCTGACCAGACATCTCTGATATTGTTCCTCTGTAGTTTCTTCCTGTATGCCTCCTTGCTGTCTCTGATCTTGACCTTAAGTTGCTTCTGTATACGCCTCAGTAATTCCCTGTCTCCCTCCCTGAAGGCTATTTTTTTCTTGTTTAGCAGTCCTTCAGGTCACTGGTGATCCAGGGTTTGTTATTAGGGAAGCATCTCACTGTTCTGGTGGGGATGATGTTGTCCACACAGAAGTTTATATAGTCAGTTACACTCAGTCATGACATTAATGTCCTCTCCATGTGCTTGGCAAAGAGTCATCCAGTCTGTGGTTGCAAAACAACCCTGCAGGGCTTCTTCAGATTCCTGTGACCATTTTCTCACAGTTCGTTTTGACACAGGTTTCCTCTGAACAAGTGGTTTATATTCTGAACAGAGAAAAACAAGATTGTGATCTGATTTTCCCAGAGGAGGTCTTGGTTTGGACATGTATGAATCCTTTATATTTGCATAAAACAAATCCAAGGTCCTGTTTTCTCTTGTAGAGCAGCTGACAAACTGTTGAAATGTTGGAAGTGTAGTAGAGAGTGAGGCATGATTAAAATCACCAGATATTGCCACAAATGCATTGGGGTGCTGTGTCTGTAGCTTAGCAACAACAGAACTGATGATATCACATGCAGTGTCGGCAACGGCTGAAGGTGGAATGTAAACAACTGCCAAAATTACACTGGTGAACTCTCTTGGTAAATAATATGGACGAAAACTCACTGCCAAGAGTTCGACATCTGGGATGCAGAGACGACACTTCACAGTAACATGTCCTGGATGACACCATCTGTTGTTGACAAGCACTGCTACTCCACCAGCTTTTCTTTTTCTGGTCGTCTTCAGATCTCTGTCTGCTCGTACAGTCAGGAAGCCTGGCAGACACGTTGGAGTCGGGGATATGATCCAGCAGCCACGTCTCCGTAAAACACATAACACTGCATTCACGGTACTCTGGCTGAGTCCTTGTAAGGGCTTGGAGTTCATCCATCTTGTTAGCCAGTGATCTTACGTTGCCCATTATGATCGACGGAAGAGATGGCTTGAACCTCCTCTTTCTCTGTCTCCTTTTCGCTCCTGCTCTGCATCCACATCTCCTCATCAGGGATTTGTGGCTTCAGTTGAGGTATTATTTCAGCTTTTGCTATGTTAATCAGCTGCTCCTGGCTGTAAACCACATTGTTGCCATGGTTACGCATCATAACAAATTGTCAAAAAGGGAAAATTTTACAGCAAAAGTCCTTCCAGCTTCACAGCACCAAAAACTAGAAAATCTACAGGCCAAAAAACGCAATCTTTCTTTAGGAAAAAAGAGGAACCAATGTACAAAAAAAAAAAAATTAATATGTAGCCAACAGAGCCTCTCCAACATGCAGCCACCCAGAGCAGCGCAATTCTAGAATGTAATTCCCTTCAGGGACCGGTCCGCTGATAAAGATGTTTATGTTAAGTCCATCAAGTCTCTGTAGCAGATCCGAGAAGTCTCTCTTCAGAATCTCTGACTGTTTCTTGGCTACATCAGCTGATCCTGCATGGATAATGAGCTTTTCCAGTTTCAGGTGTTGATCTGATTGTCTGGATTTTTTCTGTGATTTCTCTCTCTGTATTTTTGAGGGCGACTGAAGACAGTGTTCTGTGTACAAAGGTCTTCGATTCCATTTATTGAACCATCATGAATTATCAGAACTTTTGCTGTGGGGTCCTTACTTTCTTGTGTGTCCGCTTAATGTGGCTGGATTTCTCCTGGTGACCTTGACTGGTCCCCAGGGCTGCGTCGTCTTTTGGGGAACTGATGGCTACAAGACAGTTTTTCAGCAGGATTCCAGGGGGTGTAAAATCTTTTAAATTGGGTTGGAATTTATGTTTTTCATTCTTTCTGGGAGCACGTATGGATGAATCAATACACTTTAAAGCCAGCCAGTGTTTATCAAACTGTGGAGTAGCGTTGTTCTGTTGGTTCTGTGCAAGACTTTTGGACCTAGTTACACTAGGCTGCCAGGTTCTTGCTCCTTGTACCTTGCAGTCATCAGTAAAGTTGTCTAATTTCCAAATCCAGTGTTTACTTCCACGTTCACTTCAAGGAGACAAATCTTCATCGCCGTTGTGTCCATTCTCTGGAGCAGTTTGTCAAAGTCCTCAGCTGAGCAAAACTCAATTTTGTTAATCCACATTCCTTCAAAAAGTAATCCAAAAAAAGAGATCGGGTCTAATAAAAAAACTAAGAAAAGTGAATAAGGCAAGAGATTGGGAGAGATCAAGAGAGACTGCTCCTCCTTCACCAGGATTTTTTTCTTCCAAGGGTTACTTGTGAAGTACTTGGACTGTGCTTGGACTATATATATATGCTTCTAATTGGTAAAATCAGTAGATGACATGGAATAAATTTCCTCAGCTATGTCGATGATACACAACTATATTTATCCATAAATCCTGATGAATCCAATCAGTTAGGTAGATTACAGGCATGACTGAAAGACATAAAACATGGATGACTAAACTTTCCGCTTTTAAATTCTGACAAGACAGTTACTGTCTTTGGAACAGAAGCTCTGAAAAAGAAACTGCTTAATAACCCACTTCATCTTGATAGTATGAAATTGGCTATCAATTTTCATTGTTTGATTAAAGATATGATTTTCAACACCTGTCAATACACTGCACTGCATATTGTAATGAAACATCAAATGGATGAATACTTGTATATGAATAGCTAATAAGAATTGTCCCGAGCACTCTTCAAGCTACACTAAAGTTTATAGTTATTGTCCTTAACAACTTAAAAAAACAAACCAAGGCCCTTGGCTCCCAGTAAATAAATACTTTAAAATAAATCTGGTCCTAGGTGTGTTCTTACAGTTTTGTGATTGTTTTGATTGCAGAGGGAATCAAACTCTTTTCCAGTACACCCAGCCTTGGACCTTAATACTATAAAGAATAATCCAGATTTCCTCTTGTGAGAAGGGCTCTTTTAAGAAAAATTAAAAAAATCATACTTGTAATAATAAATGTAATTGATTTTGTTATGTGATATTGTTTCTTATGATCATCAAACTAGTCTGAATCAACGGGGCGCAACTGCCAGTCAATGACTCCATGCAATCTGCTGGGATTACTTGCATAGAAAACTAGCTTAACCTTTAAACTGATTGGAATCTTTGTATTGAAATTACTTTCTTGTAACGTGGCTTGAGATGACATCTGTTGTGAATCTGCGCTATATAAATAAAGTGAATTGAAATTAGTCTATTGGCTGCTCCCAATTTCGTCGTCAAATACATAGCCCAACAACTTTGAACTTTTCATCATTCAATTCTGTCATAATTTAATTTTCTTTTGATTAGTTACAGGAAGAAAAAGATTAAAGCAGGGTTCGCGAAAGGCAAAACACAAGCAAAACCTCATTGATTGTAGTGAAGTTTTAGAGGTTTCTATTAATAAAGATTGCCTTCTAAAAGCCTAATTAGGGACTAGTCTTCAAATTAGCAGTTAGCTATAGGGCCAACTGCCTCAACAGCAGTTTCTTCTAAATCTAACTTAGTTTCATGTCTTGACCCTGCTGAAATAACAAAAAAATAAAATATGGTGGCCCTACTTTCCCTAATGTAACTGATGTTTCACTGTTAAGACCAATTACCAGTAGCCTCACCTGCCAGTTTTGTCTTTATGACAATTAACATGTAGAACCTCATATGTTTAACCTGAATCTTAAAATATGACATTTACAAAACACAGACCACAAAAATAAAATACTGCCACATTTAATACAATTACAAAACAATTCATATTTGTTGGTTGAAAATATTTTTAAAAAGTGAAAAAATATTTTTTCATTTGAAAAGACACGAAGAAACCCCTTTTTTTAATGTGTGTTCAAACAACGTAATTTTTTTTTATCCTGTTTGGTTCATCAATCAAGAAATGAAGACATTAATGGAAAACAGCCACAGAAGAAAACAATGCAATAAAAATAGCAGGAAAACCAAAAAAATTCCTTACATTTTAGCAAATAAAGATACATATAGAACATCTGTAGAATCAAGAAAGCAGCTATGAAATTTGTTAAATTTTTTTTGCACCTAATAAAAAACCCTTTTATTAAAAAAAGAGTTTTAACTCATAGGAGTATAAGAGTTCTGTAAATACATTCGTAATCCTAATTAAAACAGGTTTTTTTTATACTCAAAGTATTTTCAAAATCATCAGTAATTTCAACTTTAAATCAAATGACAGAAACAGCTTTGATCATGTTAAGCTCTTTAAACAAACATTTCGTAGTGGTTTAAGGATGTAATTATTTTGTGATCTACAGCCACCAAACTAAGTTCTGTTGTGCCGTGATCTTTGATATTTCATAAGGTTTTGTCTTTTCATTCATACGTTTTCAGGTTAACTGTTGGATTAGCACCAAAAGTAAAACCTCAGATTGACATTTTTTCACGACTCTTACATGGATAAGGCTTTTCACCTGTGTGAATTCTAATGTGATAAGTCAATGACTGTTTTGATCTGAAAGCTTTTTCACAGGTGTTACAGGGAAACGGCTTTTCACCTGTGTGAATTCTCATGTGTTGATTAAATGACTTCTTTATTCTGAAAGCTTTTTCACATGTATTACATGGATAAGGCTTTTCACTTGTGTGAACTCTCATGTGATAAGTCAATGACTGTTTTGATGTGAAAGCTTTTTCACAGGTGTTACAGGGAAAAGGCTTCTCACCTGTGTGAATTCGCATGTGATAAGTCAAATAACTTTTATAAGTAAAACCTTTGCCACAAATCATACAAGAGAAAGGTCTCTCACCTGTGTGAGTTCTCATGTGAGCTGTTAAACCTCTTTGTTTAATAAAGCGTTTTCCACATGTCGTACATAGAAAAGGCCTCTCATTTGTGTGAGTCTTCAAGTGATCTCTTAGGGTACTGCCATCCCTGAATGTTTTTCCACAGTTCTTGCACAAAAATGGTTTCTCACCTGTATGAACTCTCATGTGTCCATTCAATGAATTTTTAGTTTTAAAAGTTTTTTCACAAGTATTACAGGAAAAATGTCTTTCATCTGTGTGAACTATCATGTGACTATTCAATGACGTTTTATCTGTAAAAGTTTTTTCACAGGTATTACAGGGAAAAGGCCTTTCATCTGTGTGAACTATCATGTGACGAGTCAAATTACTTTTGTAAGTAAATCCTTTGCCACAAATTGTACAAGAGAAAGGCTTCTCACCTGTGTGGATTCTGACATGGTTTTTTAAAAGAGATTTTGTCATGAAGCTTTTTCCACAAGACAGACATTTAAAAGGCTTCTCACCTTGGTGGGTCTTTATGTGTTCATTCAATGACAGTTTAGATCTGAAAGCTTTTTCACAGGTGTTACAGGGAAAAGGCTTTTCACCTGTGTGAACTCTCATGTGATAAGTCAAATTTAGTTTCTGAGTAAAACCTTTGCCACAAATTGTACAAAAGAAAGGCTTCTCACCTGTGTGGGTCGTCATGTGTTCATTCAATGACTGTTTTGATTTAAACGCTTTTTCACAGGTGTTACAGGGAAAAGGCCTTTCACCTGTGTGACCTCTCATGTGATAAGTCAAATTTATTTTCTGAGTAAAACCTTTGCCACAAATTATGCAAAAGAAAGGCTTCTCGCCTTTGTGGGTCTTCATGTGTTCATTCATTGACAGTTTAGATCTGAACGCTTTTTCACAGGTGTTACAGGGAAAAGGCCTTTCATCTGTGTGAACTCTCATGTGACGAGTCAAATTACTGTTGAAAGTAAAACCTTTGCCACACATTGTACAAGAGAAAGGCTTCTCACCTGTGTGGATTCTGACGTGCCCATCAAAGGCAGATTTTTTATTGAACCTTTTTCCACAGGTCAGACACTTGAAACGCTTCTTACCTGTGTGATTTTTCAAGTGTAATATCAACTTACATTTTTGGGTAAAAAAATCACCACAAATTTGACAACAATACAAATAGTTTTCTGTGTGAAATTTGTCCTTCCTTTTGGGTTCTGAATTGTTATGCTTCATAGTTTTCTGACTTCTTTTATCCTGTTTCGCCCTTTTATTTCGCTTTGATCCTGAGTTTTTATGATGATTTCCTTCTTGATCCTGGTTCTCAGTTTCATTAGAGTCCTGAGAGATTATTTGGTTCCTGATTGATTCTGGTTTAATGTGGCACTTTTCCACAAGAGTAGGAGTCACCATGAATGCATCTTCCGTCTCCTGCTTCACTTCAAGCTGCTCCTCATGCTCACCTATGCAGAGATCTAATGCCTTCTCTTTGCTGCAGGGATGTTCTGGCTCTTGCTGTTCTTCTTTCACCTGCAGAGGTTCTGGTTCCTTCTGGTCCAAACTGGAATCCCTCTCCTGTTTACAGAGCTGCTGGTTAGAGAAAACCTCTTCTTTCCAAACATAATCCAGTTGATGGTCTGGAAAACAAACACAGGAGAAAGACTCTCTATTGAGGTTCAATCATAACATCAATATAAAAAAGCTTTGAAAAGTCTTCAGTCCTAATATTAGCTAAATCTGAATATGAAACTGAATTCTAACAGAGTCAAACATCAAAACTGTATTTCATTCAAATAGGATATGAGAGAAAATCTTTCCAGGAATTTCTATGCAGTTTTAAATCTTGAAAAATAAAATCAAGTAAGCATCATATTCTCAATGAGAATAAAATTATTTCAGTAAATTAATGTCTTGGAAAGGTTTGGTTTGAGCTAAAGCAATCTGGGCTCCCTTAAAACCTTAACAGTAACCCCAAATTTACACCGGATGCGTTTGTGGCGGGTTACAGCAGCGGCGCCGGCTCCTCAGCAAACAAAATCCATTACAGTCTATTGTTTGTTTTACATCAAATGTGCCGCGGTGCGTTTCAGACGTGTCCCAGATGCGTCTCGCCGCACTGATCCGCTAAAGACTGAGTTCTATTTCTGACGAGACATGCTTCCAAAAGTAGCTTCCAAGCTCCAACGGTTAACATAGGGCTAAACAGGAAAGCACCCACGGTATAAGTGTAAAGCATCCGGTAAATTTCAAAATAAAAGACGTGCAGATTTGCGAGAGTTGAACTATGTAAACATGACTTAATTACCGGTGACCAAAGGGTTAGTTTCCTGCATCTTTTTGAGGAAAGCATCTGTGTTTTTTTTAGCATAAACAGGAATGAGGCTTTTTCCCTGGCAGTAAAGAATTATATGCGACAACACACTTGTGTGCACTGTGTGCACCTGTGGATCTGTGCATAAATGCACGGAGTAGCAACACTGAAATTTTTGAAAATCTTGCAATAAAGAGACAGCCTACAAGTTAATCACCTGTTGATACTGGATCTGTTTTTGAATGCAAGCACAAGGCTTGAACGATGCCCTCTAGGTGTTTGCAGCGGACTGTGAGTCTTCATTAAACTTTGTAGCATTGCCCTCCGAGAAGAATGCTGCAGCATCCAAGCAGAAAACAAGTGCTGGGAGCACAGGTGGATATTGGATCTGCACTGGTAAGAAATTATGCATTAGGTTTTAAAAGTGGTGGGGACAAAACTGTCGTTTATAAAATATTGTTGAGGACAATATGGGCCTGGCTAAAATGACGCATTAGTGCAGTGGTTCCCAAACTGTTTCTGCTGGGCCACCCTTTGGTTTATAAGAAAATGTTAAACCCTCCCCCACCCCACCCCCCCCAGTGTAATTATTACTTTTTTATTAATGTATTATTTTATGTTTTATTAGTTTTACTGTGTAGTATTGTATAACATTGCTTTGAATACATTTGTAATGTCTCTCTGTGCACATCTGGTTTAAAACAAAGGACTCAGAGGAAAACAATCTATTGTAAAGGTTGTTATGCAAAACTGAGGTCTTTAATCAACTTTTCAGTAACAGGTGTGAGCCTGCTGTGATGTCACTTCATCTGTCAGGTGGAGGTGTGTGTTTGTGTCCTGCGTCACAGAATGTGGTTCACTGAACATTGCGTTCAGAAAAATCCCGATATATGAAAGTTAAATAAAAAATTTGTTACAGTAATATTTGTGGCCAAGATCACTGCCCTCTTCCTTCAAGAAGATGCAAATCTCATCTCGCAATCTAAAGACCTTGGACAGCACCTTCCCATATGACCGTTATCGGGGCTCGCAATGAAACAGAATGTCTGTCGGATTCCATTTTTTTAGCACAGTATCGCCAAAATCGGGGCCTTGACAGGTTGTGTTTTGATGTAGGTGACTGTCCCGAAGACATCGATCATGACATCATTCAGCTCGGGACTCGTGTGTTTAGATGCCAGTGCGTCACGTTGTATAATGCAGTGTGTGCTCTGTGATATTGGGGGAGAAGCACTTCATGAATGCCTTCAGCCCTACTAGTTTCCCAGACATAGTTGTTGCCCCATCTGTACAGATCTCTACAAAGTTCCTATACGTCCGTTGACATCTCAAAAATGCACATATTGGACAGAGGAATAACCCGTAGTTTGCTGGCCTCTGTTATGAATCATAGATGGAACCATGTCCACAGCGCAGGGAAGTATATAATCCTCTGCAGTTGTGTGTGGTTTTTCACACTGTGCCACTATGGACAAAACTTTATACTGTATAAGCTCATTGAGCATTTGCAGGTGTTTGGTGGAACAAAACCAAAGGTAAGATATGCTTCGTCATATTTTCTACTCTTTGGCTTGGAAGGAAGTTGCTTTAGAAGCTTATTTGGCGATGTTTTATCATCTGCTTTGCGTTTATGTGGGAGTCTCGTCAGTTATATAAGCTTTTATAGTTTATCCAATCATACTGTGCCGTCCCTAGGGGGTGCACCCCCCACTTTGGGAACCACTGCCTTAGTGGATGGTTGGAGTGACGGGCTTTGCAAGCTTCAGGCATAAAAATGTTTATGCTTTAAACTAGTCGCTTTGTGAGCGTTTTTTGATGGCGACAAAGCGTGCGGTGTGAACGCTGCATAACAGTCCCTCCAGGATTTTTGGATGTTGCGAACGCAAATTCAGCCAATCCTCACGAATTCTGCATTTCTCGCAATTTTATCCAGTCATCACAACTTTTATACATATTTGACCAATTGCGATGCTACTTCTCATGATTTTATATCTGACGCCATCACATATCCAGTTTCTTATGTGAGAGAGCAAGAATTAACTATGTGGCATTTGCCAACAAAAATCTCGGCCAAGGACCGCGCTGTAGGCTGCAGTTTCGTAATTCTCCACATGAAAGTGGAGGTAAATCATTTTGTACTCCATGCAATATTTGTCGAACACAAATGGATGTTGTCGAGTGACAAAACATCAATTTGACAGATTACAACTTACATCCTTGACCACTTGGTACAGACATTTTCAACTTTACACAAAGCACAGGAAAAAAAACCCACAGAGATTCCCATGAAAGCAGGTGATCATCATCTAAAAACTGTACACTGTACTCCATACATCTCGCTATCCAGGAACCGACAGTGAGTCTGTGCTGTTCTTTTCTTTTTGTGTTCAAGCAATAAGCTTCAACTTGAAGAGTGTAACTGGACAGTCACATGTTCAAGTGCACTTATTACCGCAATGTTCAGACTATAAGCCGCTACGTTTTTCACACGCATTGGACCCTGTGGCCTATACAACAATGTGGAAAATGTATCGATTTTCTTACTGGCTAAAGACCTCAGGGGGTCACAATAGCAGGAAGCGCATCATGTACACACCCTCATCATAGAAAACACACAAAGAAATGCAGCTTTTAAGTTAAAGGCAATCGAGCAGACTGTCAAAGAAGGAAATAGAGCTACTTTACGTAAGCTTGGCATCAATGAATCGATGATGAGACGTTGGCTTTAGTGAGGAAGAGGAAGATTGTTACCAATGACTTTTCTAGTAGGCTAAAGTATGTTTTATTTTCTAACCAGGCATGTTACTGTCATTATTATGTGCTGTTGATGCTAGGGGCGGGCCGGCCAAAGGGAGATTAGCAGTTTTCATGAACGGCCGGTCTGTTCTAGATTGTTATTTTTGTACTCCAAAATCAGCTGTGGTTGAGCCACTGTGATGATCCTGCTGTGTGTCTGCTTGTGTACGTGAGTAAGGCATCTTCCTTTAGAGAAGATCTTTGTGAGGCTACTGCTACAGTTCAGGTGATTAGTACCTCTCGCTGCTGCGCTCATATTGTTTGCCAGCTGCTACCAGTCGTCAGTAGCTCTCTTCTGCTTGCAAAGGAAGGCCGTCTAACCTCACAGTGCTTCCAAATATAAGTCGCTTCAGTGCCTGACAGTTCGAGATATTCATAGCAATAATTTTTTTATCCACAACTAGGGCTGCCACAAATGATTATTTTGATAATCGACTAATCACAGATTATTTAGGTGATGCGTCGACTTACCGGATCCCGTCTAAATTGTATCTTATCGCAGCAGCTGCTTTAATACAACTATAATTAGCTTCTAGCTTTCTTCTAGCTTCTCTAAGTGTTGGGTGCTATCTGAAATACTGACAACGGATCAAAACCAGCCACTAGGCAGCAGCTTGGGCCGGGGAGGACGTCACGAGAGGACCCGGACATTTTCATCAATCTATGAA
Organism: Valencia hispanica; assembly: GCA_963556495.2. NCBI lineage: Eukaryota > Metazoa > Chordata > Actinopteri > Cyprinodontiformes > Valenciidae > Valencia > Valencia hispanica. The sequence goes on along the minus strand of OY747713.1, from coordinate 14,485,450 downwards.
TGCCCCCCTGATGCCCCGGACTGAAGGTGAAAAGCCGACATGTCTGGGGAAAAGAGGACATCACCCTACTGTTGATGCTAACGTTAGCAACTTAAGAGCTAATTAGCATAAAGAGAGGACTGTCCCTCTTCAGCCACAACAAGCTTTCTTTTAAGATGCTCGAGCACAAACGTTGTTCTACCATGGAAAGCAGGTTCTACCTTGAGAATTTTCCATTACACATTATTCTCTTTAATTTTTATAAAACGATCCAGAACTTTAGAGAACCGCCACGGCTGAACTCGATTACTACGACTGCGCATGTGTCAGTGGCAGAAAGGGAGACAAAGCTGTGAAATGTACAGTGATAGTTTTAAGGAAAAAAATAAAATAAATCTTTAAAAAAATATGACATAGATTACTAAATTTGCTGTCGACAATTTTGGTCGTCGACGTCGTCCAGCCCACCCCTGCGTACTTGGTGATTTTCAGGCAGAGTGTGGAAGGAAAAAAAGCATGTCTTAAATTAAAACTAAAAGAAAATCTTTGAGTACCGTCTTTCAGTGTAAATATGTCATGTTACAACATGAAAACCTGCAGCTTATGTTCAAATGCACCCAATATATGCACAAGATTTATTTTCCTTTAAATTGTGGCTGGTGAGGTTGATATTCAGGTCCACTCAATAGTCCGAAAGTTTCGGTACTGTAGTGGAAGAATTGTAATGTTCTGTTCTGTGTAGTTCACATACTGATAGTTACTGATATGTTATGATATGGTGACCAATCTGATTATGTGACACTTTATGAATTTAGGTCAGGTCAAACCTGCTGATTCAGACTCTTACAGCCTGGGTTGGCATGGCAACTCTCTGTTACATCTAAGAACGTCCTGACATACATTGATTATGCTTCTATATCAAATCTTCTACGCCTAATGAGTCAAATGCCGACCGACTGAGAAATGTTTGTTTGTAATGTCATAGGTGATAGACTCTTGATTACTGAACCTATATAATCCTGTGTCTTGTTTTGGAAGGCGGATCAGTATAGCATATTTCTCTGTTAACGCTGTACCTCCTTGTGTTGATCAACCAAGTCTGTATTAAAACCTCCGAGAATCTGAAGGAATCGCTCTTTTATTAAAGAACTTCGATTAAAGTAACATTATTATTTATTTCCGAATGTAACATTTCAATGGACTTTTTGAAACAAAATTCAAGTGATTTGGCACAAAGTATAAGAAAATCACAAATAAAAGCAATGCAACTTTTGTTGCCACGTTTCACAAAAGCTGACACATTTTATGCCGCAACAATAACAAGCGCCGCAAAATCCTGGAGGGACAGATTATAATTTTTGTCAGTTCTACTTTGACCCAGATACAAAAAAAGCCATAATATGGCTCTTTATTGAACTTTCTCAAATCACAAACTAGATGAGAAAGATTCTGCTATTGGAACAATCTAGTCCAGGTTTCAAGTGTCCTAATTTTTGCAATTTTCAGATTAGAGCAATTGAAAAACGCTGAGATAGTAAATATTAGGTTTACTCAACGACGTTTGCTCTCTCAAAGATGAGCTTTCCGCATAAATGGTACATTACGGTAATAGAGCAGTTAGTGTCTTTGCAATCAAAAACGCTGAAATGAAGAGAAAGAGAAGCATAACCATCAAAAATGTACATTTATGACATACCTATTACTTTCACATACATCTACTATATCCATAATAAATATTTCATAATTTTACAACCACATGATTGCATAACATGCAATGAGTTTATGTTTTTAACTGGTTTTCCTTTTGTGGGGAACATTTGCAGATTCAGTGTAACAGCTGCAGTCTGGGGTAACATTTGCAATCTCTGCAAAAGGATCCAGCTGAACTGGCAAAGATTTTCCATCTTGTGATGTCTAAGATGTCTTTGTGACTTATTTTACGTTTAAAAGCTTTGTTGAAAGTACTCATAGGAATGATATTACTGTTAATAACTCCACAAAACATATTTTATCCTTCCTGTAAACCTGGATATGAAATGGTTGTTTTAATAATTGACTAAAAAATTGACAATTATAAATTGGCATATGCTGGAGAGGAGGGTCCGACTGATAGTCGAACCTCGGATCCAGGAGGAACAATGCGGTTTTCGTCCTGGCCGTGGAACACTGGACCAGCTCTACACCCTCAGCAGGGTCCTGGAGGGTGCGTGGGAGTTCGCCCAACCGGTCTAGATTTATTTTGTAGACTTGGAGAAGGCTTTCGACCGTGTACCTCGGGGAGGCCTGTGGGGGGTGCTCCGGGAGGGTATCGGGCCCCTTGATACGGGCTGTTAGGTCTCTGTACGACCGGTGCTAGAGTTTGGTTCGCATTGCCGGCAGTAAGTCGGGCTTGGTTCCGGTGAGAGTTGGACTCCGCCAAGGTTTTCCTTTGTCACCGATCCTGTTCAGAACTTTTATGGACGGGATTTCTAGGCACAGCCAAGGTGTTGAGGGGATCCGTTTTGGTGGCCTCAGGATCGGGTCTCTGCTTTTTGCAGATGATGTGGTCCTGTTGGCTTCATCGGAAGGTGATCTAAAGCTTTCGCTAGAGCAGTTCCCAGCCGAGTGTGAAGCGGCTGGGATGAGAATCAGCACCTCCAAATCCGAGGCCATGGTATTGAGCCGGAAAAGGGTGGGGTGCCTTCTCCGGGTCGAGGATGAGGTCCTTCCCCAAGTGGAGGAGTTTAAGTATCTGGGGGTCTTGTTCACGAATGAGGGTAAAATGGAGCGGGAGATCGATGGACGGCTTGGTAGGGCGTTTGCAGTTATGCGGGCGCTGTACCGGTCTGTCGTGGTGAAGAGAGAGCTGAGCTGAAAGGCGAAGCGCTCAATTTACCGGTCGATCTACGTTCCTACCCTCATCTATAGTCACGAACTCTGGGTGGTGACCGAAAGAACGAGATCACGGATACAAGCGGCTGAAATGAGTTTCCTCCACAGAGTGTCTGGGCTCTCCCTTAGAGATAGGGTGAGAAGCTCAGTCATCCGGAGGGGGCTCAGAGTAGAGCCGCTGCTCCTCCACATCTAGAGGAGTCAGTTGAGGTGGCTCGAGCATCTGGTCAGGATGCCTCCTGGACGCCTCCCTGGTGAGGTGTTTCGAGCACGTCCCACCGGGAGGAGGCCCAGGGGAAGACCCAGGACACGCTGGAGGGACTGTTTCTTTACTGGCCTGGGAACGCCTTGGGGTTCCTCCCGAGGAGCTGGAACAAGTGGCTGGGGAGAGGGAAGTCTGGGTCTCTCTGCTTAAGCTCCTGCCCCCGCGACCCGACCCCGGATAAGCAGAAGAAAATGGATGTATGGATAATGATTAGCATACAATTTTCCCTTCAAAAATCTACAGTAAAATGATGAAATATTTTTTTGTCTGGTTATAGCATGGAGGATCCTTTAACAAAGGAAGGGCGACTGTGGCTCAGGTGGAATTCGTCCCGTAATCGGTGGGTTGCTGGTTCGAGTCCCCGCTCTGTCTGTCTCTGTCGTTGTGTCCTTGGGCCTGCTGGTGGTGGTCAGAGGGCCTGGTGGCCCCTGTGTACGGCAGCCTCACCTCTGTGCGAGTACCCCAGGGCAGCTGTAGCTACAATGTAGTAGCTTGCCACCATCAGCGTGTGAATGTGTGCGTGTGCGTCAGTGAATGACTGAACGCTTTGTGGTCCTCTGACTGAAAAAGTGCTATACAAATGCAGGCCATTTACCATTTACAAAATCCAAAGAGTTGTCACAAAGGAACTGGGAGAAATCAATTTAGATTGGCATTATGAGGTACATTGAATCTATCTCCAAATCAATAAAAACAAATCTTATATATGTATTATGAATATACTATATGTATGTGAAAGTAATAGGCTTGTCATAAATGTACATTTTTGGTGGTTAAGAGAGCACAATACTGGCTGGTTATTTCCAACAGCATTTGACGAAAAATAAAACAAAAACTACAAAAAAACTACACACAATATTAGAAGCAAATAGCACACAGTCGTAAATTTCCCCCTACTTCTGGTATGATTTAAGTTCAGGCACGAACGCCGCTGTATGTTTTTGCGCACACATGTGAGGGACGGCGGGGGGGGGACATGCTGCCAGTGAATCTGCTGTAGGAGAACTGCAGGCAGACAGAGGAGAGCTCAAGTTTGACCAGGTAACAAAGCAAATCACTCATACTGTATGATAATGTAAGAATGACGATGTATCACAAAGACTGATGTCGCACTGCTCACCTGGCATGTAGCCTATTACGTTACTTGCTCTTCATATTTTTGCTAGCTCTGTCAGGGCTAATCAACCAACAGCAAAATAAAAAGCCAAACAACAATGCGGTTTTTGTTGTTTTTTTTAGCTTACATGTGTGTTTATTTCATATTTTTGGTTGCTATCCCCCATGGCTAAATAAAGCACTCTCTAAACTGGTTTCAGTTATGTACGGATGTACAAAAAGGCCTTCTTTCAAAGAAAACTCTCAGGTAAATGTTATTATATTATGCTTTATATGCAGTTCATTATATTTTTATGCAAAACAAGAGGAATTTCTATACAGTAGTATATTCACATTTGAAACCAGATACTTTCATATACTTCAGGAAAAAAACTAAAAACTTTTTTCTTTACTATTAAACCTCAAATTAGAGTGAACCTTTTTTTTTGCTAAATAAATACTGACATTTTTTCAATTAGTTAAATGTCAGAATAAAGAGAGTTATGCATTTATTTTTTAGCACTTTAATCAAACTCAGGAGTACGCTAGGTTTATTGCATCTTTAATCAAAAAGAAAACTCCAGATGATTCCATTCTGAGCTTAAAGAAGATTCTGATTGTTAATAGAGTCCATTTAAGTTAATTGGTGGCACACCTGTGGATGCATATTAAGGCACCCCCAAAACACAGAGCCTCTTTCTTTGACATGGGAAAATCAAGAGTCATCAACAAAGACATCAGGAAAAGAATTGCGGACCTCCACACTGTGTGGCTCAATTGTAAATACAATTTGGGTGCAATTTGCCATAAAAAAATACATAATATACACTCTTTATACTTTCATTTAACAAATAATATTTTTTAATATTTATTAATCTAAAAAAATAAACGTTTAGTCTGATTTGATGTTTTACAGTAAAAAAGTGTTTTTATCTGAAGTGTATGTAAATATCTGGTTTCAACTGTATATTTGATGTTCTTGATGTTTTGCCTGATGCACAAAGAGGGAGAGAGAGGAACAGGGAGGGAGAGGGAGAGGAGAATGAGGACAGAACAGAGATGGAACAAGATCCAGGTGAGAAAGACATGTTAGTCACAGACAGTTGTTTGCCAAAACTCGCTAGAACATGTTCACAAGTGTATATTATTAGGTTTGTAATTTTTCTAATTCTATAGTTAATAAGTCATGCAGGCTTTTTTGCACAACTAGGCTAAATAGTTATATAAATAGTGTAGTTCTTTGGCAGAATTAACAAAAGAATATGTTACAAACTAGTAACTCAGAGAGAACAATATAGAGGTATCATTAAATAGTAATGAATCTCTTTCTGATCATTCTGATAGGTCAGGAAAAATCAGGAAAGGGAGAGAACAGAAATACACACCCGAAAAAGAACACTTGAATAATATTGACCCTGAAAATGTCATTGATAGGTTCGCAAAACTCAAGCCTAAAAAATACAGTCTCATGCTGCCACAATAAAGAGGTTTTGATTTTCAGTGCTACCATCATCTAGTTTTGATTTTGGTTCTGTCTTGTTTCAGTCCTGAAGTAGACCTGATTAAGAACTGTTACAGTCCTGTTTTAATCCCGGATCAGTTTTGGGTTTGCTTAATTAATAATCTAATGTTAATGTGTCATTTGCTTTCTTATATAAAGTTATGCTTGTCGAAAAAAACTTAAACCCCCCCCCCCCCCCACATGCATAACAACCCTTCAGTCCCAGTGTATAAAAGGTCTGGCTCCGCCTCTGACCTACGCAGTAAAAAAGGCTTTTATTAAAACTTTCTTGAACATTGTGGCACCTTGTTTAAATCCTAATACTGCAATATGTACTTCCAAATGTATTTATTTTCAAACAAACGTGACAATGTAATAAAGATCTCTAAAATCAGTATTGGTATTAAGTAAAACAGGATGATAAAATTAGTCAATTGGTAACAATTATTTTCATTTTTTTTCTTTCCCTGACAAGTACAAAAGTTAGTTCTGTGTCAGGTTGCATGGTGGACCTCTGTGTCTGCTGCTCTTTTCATCATTCTCTGTCCTGTCTAGGTCATCTGAAAACCCAGTATGACATCACATTTGTTTTATCTTAATAGGCAAGACAATTTTATTTGTCTAGCACACTTTCAACAACAAAGTAATTCATGGTGCTTTACATGATTAAGTGGTAAAATAAAAATAGCAGTAAAACACAGACAAAGCATTGAATGTAAAAACAGGCAGTAAAACAAGAAGAATACACAAAACATGATACAACAAAGCATTAATCAAAGGCAACTCAACAGATACGTTTTTAGTTGTGATATAAAAGAACTCAGTGTTTCAGCAGCTTTGCATTTTTCTGGAAGTTTGTTCCAGATTAGAGGATCATAGAAACTAAAAGCTGCTTCTCCATGTTTAGCTGTGATTCTACGGATGTTGAGTAGACTGGAATTAGAGGACCTTAGTGGTCTTGGTAGTTGGTACAGTGACAACAGGTCTTCAACATATTTTGGTGCTTGACCATTCAATGATTTATAAACTAGTAAAAGTATTTTGAAGTCTATTCTCTGAGCTACAGGGAGCCAGTGTAAGGACTTTAGAACTGGGGTGATGTGCTCTACTTTCCTGGTTCTAGTGAGGAACACGAGCAGCAGCGTTCTGGATCAGCTGCAGCTGTCTAATTGACTTTTTAGGCAGACCTGTGAAGACGCTGTTGCAGTAATCAATCCGACTAAAGATAAACGCATGGATGAGTTTTACGAGGTCCTGTTGCGACATTAGTCTTTTAATTCTAGAAATGTTCTTCAGGTGATAGAAGGCTGACCTTGTTGTTGCCTTTATGTGACCCTGGAGGTTCAGGTCTGAGTCCATCACTACACCTATATTTCTGGCCTGATCAGTAGTTTCTAGATGTATTAATTGAAGCTGTGTGCTGACTCTTGATCTTTCCTCTATAGGTCCAAAAGTAATTACTTCTGTTTTGTTTCTGTTCAATTGAAGGAGGTTATGACACATCCATCCATTGATTTGCTCGATGCATGTACTTAGGGTTTGGATGGGTTCAAAGTCATCTGGTGACATCGTAATGTAGAGCTGAGCACCATCTGCATAATTATGGTAGCTAATGTTATTGGTTGTTATAATCTGGGCTAGTGGGAGCATGTAGATATTAAATAAGAGGGCCCCAGGATGGAGCACTGGGGCACCCCACATGTACTTTCTGTTTGTTCTGATGAAAAGTTTCCTATTGAAACAGTCCTTATTCTTTAGGTAACACTCAAACCAGCTAAGTATTGTACCAGAGAGTCCGACCCAGCTCTCCAGTCGTTCCAATAATATATCATACTGCACTGAGGTCCAACAGAACCAGCACTGTGATTCTACCACAGTCTGTATTTATGCGGATGTCATTGAATACTTTGACGAGGGCAGTCTCATTGCTTTGGTTAGCACAGAAACCAGACTGAAAAACATCAAAGCGGTTGGTCGATAAATGTTATCAAAAGGTAATCATAAAAGGAACTGACCTTTGCAACATGATTAGCATTATATAGTCATTTATTGGGGGAAATTGGCTCAATTATATAGTTTTAACTAGAAAAGCACTCGGAGAGCACAGACCTCCCCCGTGGCAGCTCAGTCCTAGTCAAGACATCAGTCTTTGCACTCAGAACAAAAGTAAAACTGTTGATTTAATCAGTGCTGTAGTCTAGTTTATTCTGGTGGTATACTCTGATTTGTTTCCTCCCAGACAAGCAACGGTCAAAATGTTAAATCAGTCGTTGATTAGACAGTGATTTTAATCCTGCCCTGTGGCTCCTTCTCTTCTGCATTTATGAAGATGTTACATTATCACTTCTTGTGTAGATAATATTTTAAGGAATGATTAGACACATTAACAGCTTGAATTTGTTAGAATTATTTATGGATTTATTTATACGTCAGTTTTTAAACCCCCATGTTGTGACTGATGTTTGTCACTCATTCTAGGCCACGCCCCCTTTTTATTACAGCCCTGCTTTTATTTTAGTGTGACACCACAAGATCACCACTGGCCCCCATTTAGCCCTCTTTAAAAACTTCCTAGATACACCCCTGCTCAGCAGTCTTATGAAGTATTTTTAGGCTTATATAAACATTATATAAACATACTATTCAAGCATTATTACCAATAATCATTTTGAAATTAGACTCACGTTAGGGTGAAACACAGCGGTCTGATGGACATTAATAAATACCGTTATTAATTGAAACTCTTAGAAAAGTCTCTGTTTTGGAGCTTTGTGCAGAAAGTTCTGGTGCTGCTAAAAGCAAGAAGCCGGTTTCGAGCCGGGGGAAAGTTTTCAATGAGCAGCACTAGGGGGGCGATGAGCAGCGAGACACAGATCAACCGGAAGACGCAGAAAAAAAATGTCCGAGGATTTTACGTTTTTCTTTTTCTCCAGAGAATATAAACTTGCATAGGTAATGTCCGACTGACGTGTTTTCGCAAACAACGCTGTCGCTCTGACTAATGTTCATATAGCCTGAAGTCATACAGGATTTAAACTGCGGGTTTTTACGTAACATGTACCGGTTCTTTTAACTCAAAACCGTGGCCGCACACACAAAAACTCATAATACTTCTGAATACATTTAACCAGGTTTAACTGAGGCTCGGCGAGTAGATGGTACTGTATTTTTTTAACAATAAATATTGTGGACAAGAAAAAGGTAAAATCACATAGAAACAGCCGAAATATATATCCTACTTCTGGGCTCCTCCTATCATATGAAGAAGGAGCTCATCGTATTGTGTTATCTGTTCATGTGTAGCCAGATGGGTTCCTGTTTTTCTGTCACCCGAGTATTTCATCTGTTTCCTGTTTGCAACATTTGCAGTTCTGCAGTAAGCAAAGTTCATCCGTTTCCTGTTTTCTGCCCAGTGAGACGGATGCTCTCTGCTTTATTCTGACATGTGTGATGGCCCAGAGTCTTTCCACCCACTGATAACCACCAAAACTGAAGAATTGTCCCTGTTATTTCGGTCAAAAATATCTGATTTCTGTCCAGACCACTCTAGAGATTAAATGAAACACCGTTCTGTCAGCCAATGAAACACATTAGATTTCAACTCCTCTCTGATTGGTCAAACCTCTGTTGCATTCACCGAAGCCAGGGAATTACAAAACTGCTTTCTTCATTAAAGTTATAAGGCGGCTCAGTTATTGTAAACTTATCCTTTCTGGGCTAAAAAAAAATAAACAAAAAACAAACAAAACCAGTCGGGGCTTGTTATGCCTTTCAGCCGTTTCACAAAGCCGAATTTCAATCGGAGACCAACTTCAGCTTCGTTGCCATTCCCCCCACAAATGAATCTTCCTAAATAAACGCTTTACAGTCTTAATCTGCATCCTGCATCTCCATCAAACGTTTGCAAAGCTAGCTTTTCTTACCTATCCGGTGTAAGATGATCTGAGGTGTCCGGGTGAAACCCAGCAGTCTGCGCTGATCATCCATCTCTTCCTCGGACTTTTCTTTAAACTCTGTGAAAGTTTCTTCAGCAGGAGATAAACGATCGGTGATCATTGATCACTGATCAACTGTCGTTGCAGCTGGACTGAATACTTTCTTACTGCAAACATTCACACATTCAGCCCACAGATGATCAGACTCTCTAGAATGATTCCATGCGGTAGGGAAGCTAACGCTGCTAGCATCACGTTGTTGTTGTTCTTCTTCTTCTGTTACTTATTGGCGATTGGCAACAACAAACGGTGCATTACCGCCACCGACTAGTGTGGAGTGGAACGACGCTAAAATCAACCCCTCAAATCTTCCCAAACAATCTAGTCTCTTTTAAAAACTGGAATAAAGCCGGATAACTATCACTTTTTGGGTTATTTCGCAGTAATTATATGAGTTTCATTTTCATTTTGCTGAGGTTTTGGATCAGTTTCCTTCTTTCTAGCTGATATTTCTGACAGTAGAATATAACATGATCTAAAGTTTCCTCTTCTCCACAATAATCACATTTTCCTGTATTATGTTTCCCTAATATGAATAATGTATTGTTTAAATTAGTAGGCTATGCCCAAATCTTAATCTATATATAATCACCTCCTCTCTCCTACTCCCTCCAGTGCTTCTCATTTCTCCAACTCTTCTTTTAATTTTATACAACTATCTTCCCTTCCTTTCTTCCTCCCATTGTTTTTGCCATCTTTTCTTCTTTTCTTGGCTTATGGTGCTCTTCATCTCTGATTTACAAAACTTGATATCTAAATTAACCAATACATTTACTGTGGCTTCTTTTGCAATCATATCAACTTTTTCATTTCCTCTAACTCCATAATGAGCTGGAATCCATAAAAAATGCACTCTGAGTCCCATCATGTTTATTCTATAGTGTTTGTTGAATCTCTAGTAGGATGTCTGGTCTGCTTTCTGAGTGGCTGCACTGTAAACTAGTCAATGAAGAGCTTGAGTCTGAACAAATAACTGATAGCAATGGTCTCATGTCTTCTACCCATTGAACAGCTAACAGTATTGCGAGCATTTCTCCAGTGTATACTGATAATCCATCATTAATCCTTTTCTTTACTATGACCTTAAACTCAGGAACAATAAATGCTATAACAATTTGATTCATTGTATTCTTTGATGCATCTGTATATATTTGTACATTATAATACAGATCAATATAATCCTGCACTATATGCAAGTTTAGTATGAATGCCTTATCGTTGTTCTTCCTTTCTCCATCCATCCTGGTGCCAGTCTCCAGCATTCAAGGGGTACACCCTGGACAGGTCGCCAGTCCATCGCAGGGCAACACAGAGACATACAGGCAAACAACCATGCACGTATACCTAAGGGCAATTTAGAGAGACCAATTCACCTAACCTATGTTTTTGGACTGTGGAAGGAAGCCGGAGTACCTGGAGAGAATCCATGCATGCACAGGGAGAACATGCCAACTCCATGCAGAAAGACCCCAGGCTGGGATTCCAACCCAGGACCTTCTTGCTGCAAGGCAACAGTGCTACCAACTGTGCCACTGTGCAGCCGTTCTTCCTGTCTAATAAAGTGAAATCTACCGATGCATCTGGAAGCATCCATTGTAGTATAACAAGCAATGGTACTCTTTGACTGATGTTAAACTGATTCAGTTTAAGTTCTATTATTCTTTTAGTCACAGTCCATCCGAAACCTTTTGTTTCCTTCCTTTCTTTCTCCCTGCAATGTTTTAGAGTATCTTGTGTTGGAGGATCCTGTGAATTTGCCCAGTAATTAAGAGTTAGCTGTTCTCTTCTAATTTCTAGTGGCATCTCACCCATTTCCACCTGTAATCAAATCAAATCAAACTTTATTTATATAGCACAATTCATACAATAAATGCAACTCAAACTGCTTTACAAATTAAAATGACCCCACATGCCCACATTCCCTCCCATCCCCAGTAATATAAACGCAATTTGACAATAATACCCCCGCATTACATTCATCTTCTGACACACACACACACGCACGCACGTCTTACTATCCTTGTGTTGACATTGTATTGACTTCCATTGATTTTACTATGCCTAACCCAGACACTTTCCCTAAACCTAACCATTACTGATACATGCCTAACCCTAACCCTAACCTAAATCTAATTCACACCATACCTCTAAACCTAACTAGTAGAGTTTAATAGCTAGTTAAATATTGTGGGGACCAGGCAAAATCTCCTCACAACTACAAATGTCCACACAAGGGTGGTGGGCTGTCAAAGGTTGGTCCTCACAAGTATAGCTATACATGTACACACACACACACACACACACACACACACACACACACACACACAGACACACACACACGTAAGGACATAAGAAGAAAAAATATAAATAAAATAAAACGCCTTGGGCTGAGTTCAGATGAGCCAGACAAGCTAAGTAAGGAAACACCATCAGGGGAGGCATCTGCCCCAATAGCAGCAGAACCACAGCAGCAGCTGAGGCATCGCCACAGGGCGCCCAGGGAAGGGAGGGCGGAGGCCCCCACATCTACCCAGGCACAACCGGAGAGCACCCAGGCCGCCACACCCGACCACCGCCCCCGGGGCTGAGGGCTCCCATAGAGGAAACACTGGAAAAAGGTAAAATAAGGATAGTGTATACAATGATAAAATTCTGATAGAACGTAAAATAAATATAAAATGAATAAATGAGTAATAAAATAATCAGTTAAAAACTAAGCTCAAAAGGTGTCTCTATAAGATTTAAAAAAATCTCTGATTGAATAGGTCATAACGGATAAAATAATAAAATAAATAAATGATTAATAAAAGTAATCAGTTAAAAGCTAGGCTAAAGAGGTGGGTCTTGAGCCTGTTCTTGAAAACATGGACATTCTCTGCTGCTCTGAGATCCTCTGGCAGCCCGTTCCAGAGGCGAGGGCCATAATAATGAAAAGACGCCTCGCCGTGGGTGTGTGTCCTTACTTTAGGGATGACAAGTAGACGGCTGCCAGAGGAGCGCAGAGACCACAAGGGTTCGTATGGTAAAAGCAGTTCTGATAGATAAGAAGGCCCAAGACCGTTAAGACACTGGTCTTCGTCAGGACACGTGCTGCTGAGTTTTGTAAGAGCTGTAAGCCTTAAATCCTCTTTTTGGGAAGACCAGAAAGCATGGCATTGCAATAGACAATTCTACTGGTGATAAAAGCATGCATCAGTGTCTCCGTGTTGGCCCGAGAGAATGGGGCGGACTCTGGCAATGTTCTTCAGATGATAAAAACCTATTTTGGTTATGTTTTTAATATGAGGTTTAAAAGTCAGCTCAGAGTCAAAGATCACAACCAGGTTATTCACTTGTGAAGATGGATTAATAGACATTGATTGTAGGTTTGGTAAAAGTTTCTCTCTCTGAGCCTCAGGACCGATGACTAAAACTTCTGTTTTGTCCTGGTTGAGCTGGAGAAAGTTTTCTGCCATCCAGGATTTGATGTCTAAAATGCAGGTAAAAAGTGCATCCATTGGCTGTGTGTCAACAGGAGACACGGAGATGTGTAACTGTGTATCATCAGCATAACTGTGGAAATTCACCCCATGTCTCCTGATGACACTGCCAAGAGGGAGCATATAGAGGTTAAAAAGCACTGGGTCTAAAATTGAACCCTGGGGCACACCACATGTGATGCTGTGGACCCCAGAAGAACAGGCATCCAGACTTACCATAAAAGTCCTGTCTGTGAGGTAGGAAGTGAATCATCTATGAACAGCACCAGAGAGGCCAATCTGTTTTAAAAATGTTAAAAGAATAGTGTGGTCTACTGTATCGAAGACAACGCTTGGATCCAGTAGAACCAACACTGTCACCTTCTGGGCATCATAATTTACTCTAAGATCATTTAAAATCTTCAGAAGGGCTGTCTTGGTGCTGTGGTTCACCCTAAAACCAGACTGAAATTTCTCCAGGACATCATGAGTGTTGATAAAATAATTAAGTTGAGTTAAAACAAACTTTTCTAAAATTTTGCTCAAAAAAGGCAAGTTGGATACCGATCGGAAGTTGTTTAAATTAAAATCTATTAAAATCTAAATTGCTCTCCTTCAACAGGGGTCTCACCACCGCCCGTTTAAAAGTGGCAGGAAAGACCCCGGTCTGAAGGGAGCAATTCATCAGAGTTCAAATCTCATCTCTAAAGGATCCATAAAATTGTTTAAAAAACCTTGTGGGAATGGGGTCCAAGACAAGTGTGGTGGGCCTCACTGAGGAGAAAACCTTATCAAGACTCTCAGCTTCGAACAGGACAAAACTGTCCGGTGTTTCCTCAGGTAGATACTGTTGAGAATGTGTTTTCATTCTAATTTTAAAGCCTCTCTTAAAGGAACAGATACTCATTTAATTTATGACCCCTGGGCTCTATGGACTCTCATTTCACCTTCCCGCGTGCTCGTTCATTTCTGTAACAAGGAGCAATAAGAACAACAAACAATTATATATTTTAACAGCGAGACGTCGTTCGCTGGACTCAGTTCTAGTAACTGAGCCCAGATCTACGTCAGCTTAAAGTCTTTATTGAAACAAGTTTCCATGAAATTCCTCCCACATAGATCTTCGTTCACAGAATGGTCAAAGCTTCTTCACATAAGGAACACATGATGTACCACATTCTTCTTGATTGTTCACTGTTTCTAAGTGTTGCCACATGCACTACAGAATTAAACCCTCATATAACATTAACAGAATTTCTATCTCGTCGTCTCCCTCTTTTGACCTCTTACAAAATAATAAGAGGTCATCATATATAAGGTAAACCGTCAGGCAGCACACTTATAGAATCTTATCAATTTTGAGTCCTTCTTCTCTGGAACTTTTCGGAGCAGCAGTCATCTTGTTCTGGCCAGGAATTGTGGTCGTCCGGCTCGTTCTTCTATGACCTAAGGTGAAAGGTTGCCAGCACATCACCTATATGCAGCTAAAGTGTATCTTTTCAGTAGCCTTGAGTTTAAAAACTAAGGACTGCACGCAGACCAGAGGATCGTTCTGCCCCTTTGGGGAGGGGTCTCAGCTTCTTTTCCTTCAAACCCTGCTGCCCCAGCTGGGCAGCTCTGTGCTCCAAGCCGCCCTGCCACCTGATGGTGCAGTCGTGCTGAAGTTGGAAACGTCTCAGCAGAGGGTTCAAGTAGGTTGTGTGGTCTGCTCATTGCTGTTCTGCACCCGCTCTGGCTTGCTGCTCCTGGACGTCCTCTAAGGTGCGTCCTGGCCCCTCAGTAGGAGTGCATTGGCTCCAGCCTATTTCTTTAGTCTGATTACCTGAGAGATCGTGGTCTGGTTGGCTGCTGGTCTCTCACCTGGTCAACAAAGCCTAAAAGAAGAGCTTGCAACTAATTTGCTTTTTCCTGTTTGCTTTATCCATAATTGTATCTGTTTTGAAATGAATTTCTTATGCATTTGTCCTTTTTTCTTTTTTAAACAAATCCCTCACTCACCTCATAGTTTTAAGTAGTGCCGCACTGATCGGCCGCACTAACACAAAATCAAACTATTATCCAGATTGCTTACAAACTAGGTCTATCTGTAGAAAAAGCTAATACTTTTGCTGTATGTAAATCACAGGAATCATCATTGACGCAAAGTGCACTCTAAAAATCCTGTATCAAAAACGATCAACACTGGAACAACCTAGACCATGAAGAATTTTTCTTCAAACTATATAGTAGAGCTTATAATGTAAATAAAAATTTCCAAACAAACACTAAATGCATAAACATGCCACAAGGTAAGATGAATGGGTTGTGTGCTAAAACAACCAACCGCACAAAGGTGCCAAAACAGGATGAAAAACAGGAAACATCAGGGTTTTTTTTTGTATTGTGCATCGGAGCCCAGATGGGATCATGAGGGGCTGAAATTTCACGCCTCCTCCTTCTGCTGTGTCAGATCTCCACTGCAAATACAAGAAAGAATGCTCTGTAAGTCTCAACAGAACCACATCCACCGTTCTCATTTTGAGAGTAATTGTGTCAGAGCCAAAATCCGCAGAGAATCAGCAGGTTGTCCATAGAAAAGTTCCCATCACATTCACGATATGGAGCACATTCTATATACTTTTTTCCCATGTACCCAGAGTGGTATGAAAGTGTGGTCAGATTTTTATCATTTTCAAAACAAATAAATCTTTGGTCAGGTTTTAAGTGTACTGGTCCAGCTTTAACTATTTAGATTAATCCCATGTCATCCCAGTCTCCAATTTACCCTTACTTTTGTCATGGAAGTATACACATTTTTACCCATATAACTTCCTGTTCGTTCATGTACTGCACGCTCAGAATTAGTCCAAATCCTGGAGAGGAGTGTAACATCTGGAAACAGATCATTAAGATTAGTGAAAGTTTCTACATATCTGGGTAAATGTCCTACAGAATATGGCATCTGAGAAAAAACAAAACAATTAATAAGGCTTCATTTATTTGCTAGATATCTTGCATATTGTCACCATACACTAGTTTAAAATGGGTCTCTGTGTATCCTTCTCTGAGTGAACAAAGAAAATAAATCAGCATTCTCATGTGCTATATGTCGTTTTTCTGTGAGTCCTAACGTTCCTATGGAATAACACCACCAAAAAGCTGTAAAAATAAAAGTACTAAATAACAGAAAAACCAGAAAAACCTACCTAGTTACTATCTCTCCCTTCAAGCAGTCTCTATAGAAAAGTGGATCTCCTGGTACTCTTCACTGAAGTTGAGACAAGTAGACCATATTGTATCCACTTCCCTTTGTAATCAGTCTTAAACGCCACTTTTCTTAGACTGCTTTCCCTATATCTAGCAATGGTCTCTGCTTTTTACAATGGGTTAAGTGTATCTAACTCAGTCTCTACAGCCGTTGGTGTGGTCAAAAATACCTGGAATGACCCCTTCCACCTGGGTGATGCCCAGTTTTCTATTTACAGATCCAGTCACCTACTTTCAGCTCACTTCTTCCTGTAGGAATATAGGATCATCTGGCATATGATTAGTTTGCATTTATAACTTATGAAATTATCAGTATTTTGATCATGAAAACCCACCAGATCTTAATCACATTGTTTTTTTAGAAGAGAGTATACCAATCTAAGGAATTCTATATCTCACCCATAGATTAGTTCAAATAGAATGAGGCCAATATAAAAATTTGGTATTATATGCATGTAAAATGTACCAAATCAAGACAATATCCAATTTTGTCCTGTTTCTTCCATTGCTTTTTTTAATTTGCAACATCTTTATCATAAATCAATTTGCAATTGTTCCTCTTATTTTAATATACCAAACTGTAGGAAGGTATAAGGTCTCGTCAAATCTGTTCAATTAGTTGGCGTTATATTTATATATAGCTTTATCAAAACCAAACAGTATCTCCAATTCTGTTTTGTCTTATCCATGGTCTTTCTTAATCTGCTTTTAGAATCCAATTGTCTCTTAAAAATGATCTATAATCTTTGTCCTATTTTATCAGTTATTTCATTCACAAAATGTGTTCCGTTACCACTATAGATCATTTGTGGATATCAAATCTAGGCTTTATTTCTCTAAACAACATTTCCGCACCAGTTAGTGTATCCAAATGTTTCACTGGTAACATTACAATCTATTTGGAGAAATTATCTAATCTTACTAAACAGAGCTTCTTCAGTACAGCCTTTGTTTGCTCAAAGCTGTTTCTTAATTTTATATGAGAAGCTTTTCTTTTTTCCATGTCTGACACACTTCTTGTCCACAAACTAATCAGTTTGAGAATTGAATTGTCCGTAAGAAATGCTTTAATTAGTTCGCCACTAGAGGTCACCATACCCCCGTTCCCCATTGTTGACCAAATGCCAAAAACATGCAAAGTTCAATTTGAATCTTCTGTTAGCAATAATATTATTTTATCTTTATCTAATTACAAACTTCAGTTAAGACTTTAATTTTTCTTTTTTTTAAGTAGAACAATTCTTTGGTAGCTTTCCCGTTTCAAGATTTGTATGAAAATCTACAATTTGGATTATTAATTTATCCCCTACAGAGAACATGCCCAACTTCAAATGAAATAGGAAATCTCTTCCTCAAGAAATTAGAAAATAATCTCGAGATAATATGATCAACACAACAGATTTTTCCCGTAGCAAAATCTATTATTTTTATTTCATTTTTCTAACAACTCAATCTCCTTTTTTTAGTGGAAAACAAAATTCCTCCAAATTCATAATTTCTTCCCATTGGACTTCAATAACTTCCTCCAATTTTGTTAATGAGATAATCAGCAACCGATATTTCCATGATAAAACATCACATCTCTATTCCTTGCTCTCTGCTTATCTGCTCTTTCATAAAGATTCTACAAATTAGCTTATTATTATGATTATATGTGGAAGCGTCTGTTGCTAGATGTCCAAAACGTGGTACCATTCTCAACTCAGACTGGGGCGAGGGCCGGCAACCTCTCCCAGTCTCAGGTGTAGGTCCAGACATTTTTTCTGCTAATCAGACCCGTAATTTCATCCAATTAGCAACAAATCCATTGAGTGTAAATATTGAAGTGCACTTATACTAAAGTTGAATTTTGGAGTGCGTTACTACATTCTTTACTACGGTACTCCCGTAACGAACATTTCTTCACACACGCACAGGAACGGCGTGACATGGACGGCTGCTGGAGTCCAGCTGGTGCTCCGTCGGTTGGGAGGGATTCCCTGGGTTGGGAGGTCCTGCGGAGCTACGGGGGCCGGGTGCTTGCAGTGGAGGGAAGTCCTGGTCCAAGGCGCCGAACCGGTTGACGAGAGGCAGCGCAGATGGAGGGGAGCAGCGACGGCACTGCAGCAGGTGTACAGGCCTCGGTCACCCCAAGTCCGCGAGGAGACCCAGTGGATCCTGCGGCCTCCACAGCCTCGACGGGCTGACAAGGGATGGTGTCAGCCAGCTCAGCAACTCCAGCACCGGCGAAGGTCTGGCTGAAGATGATGTCCATGTCGCGCTCATGGTCCTGGATCTGGTGGACGGTAGAAATCCTCCGCTCCAGCTCCAAGATTTTTTGGCTGAGTCTTAGGCAGCCATCGCACCCAGAATTGCAGGTACGAGGCATGACGAGGAAAAAGGAGCCCGCACTCCGATAAAAAATGCCACAGATAAAAACAAGTTAAATAAAAGCATGTGACGATTAAAAGTTATTGATGCTAAAATCGGTAATCGGTTAAAACCAGTCATAAAAAGGACTTAAACCCAGTTAAAACCGTATTTGGTTGGAGCCAACAATCAGAAGCTTCACTCATGACAATGCTGAACTCTGACCATCAGGTTGTTGCATTTTGCAACAGAACAGAACAGTAATGCTGATGTAGGTGTTGTTTTAAATGCTCCTGTACATAATCTCAGTGCCTGATTTTGAATATAGTTTAGTTTTAAAAGAGTTGTATCTGCTGCTGAACTACATGCTACACACCAATAATTTAACACCGACCTAATCAACCGATTGTATATAGCCTTCAAAGATTTCCTATCTGCACCCCAATCACTCCCAATTAAGCACCTCATTACATTGAACACCGTTTTACTTTTATCCACTATACTCTGAATGTGTACACCCCATGTGATCCTTTCATCAAACCATCATCCCAGAAACTTAAATTTACTTACTCTTACTAACTCCTGACCATATACCTGAAGCTTGACTTCCTCTCCAACTCTTCTCTTTGTAAAGAAAATTGTCTTAGTTCTATCCACAGAAAATTTAAAACTTAGTTTATACGACCACTCTTCAACTTTTCCAATTGCTCTTTGTAGTTTCTTTACAATTAACTCTATATTTCCCTCTCTTCCATGTTGCTCCATCGTCTGCAAAAAGCAAAAACTCCATCCCATCTTTTATACCATTAAACACATCATTTATCATTAAACAAAATAACAATGGGCTCACTATGCTCCCTTGTAGTATACCGTGTTGCACAGGAAACTTTTCTGAAAAAAACCTTCCCAATTCTCACTTGTATTTTTTTTCCCATTAATAAATTCTTTATCCACTTGAACATCCGCACACCAATACCCATTTTCCTGATTTTAATTAGTAAGCCTTCTCTCCACATTGTACCATAACCTTTTTCTGTATCAAAAAACACAACCACTACACCCTATTTATTTATTTATTTGTGCTTTCCTAACTTCATGTTCTAAACATAAAACTGGATCCATTGAATTCCTTCCTCTTCTAAAACCACTTCGATATTTAGAAATGTATCCTTTATTTTCTATATAATACATTAATCTTTCATTTATCATATACATTATCTTACAGATGTTAGATGTTAAAGCTATAGGTCTATAATTTCCTGGATTTGTATCATCCTTTCCTGGTTTATGTATTGGTAACACCACTGCCTCCTTCCAGCTTTGCGGCAGTTTCCCACCCTCCCAAACTCTGTTATATAACTCTAACAAAAATTCTTTAGCTAATCACTAAAATGGTTTATCATAATATAACAAACCTGATCTTCTCCTGGTGCTGATAATTTGGATTTCCTAAGAACTCGATTTAATTGTTTTGTAAACGGCATATTTAACAAATCCTCTGTATCTACCACCTGTTCCAATAGCTCTATATTTTCCATAAATGTATTTTCTCTTCCTCTTTGTCCTTCCTCACTGACATTATCTAAACTATGAATTTTTACAAACGTTTTTGCCATCACATTCACCTTCTGTTTGTCTTTTACTGCTATGACATCTCCATCCTTTAGTATTGGATATCCATACTCCTTTTTTACACCATTCATCCTCTTAATCATTGACCAAACTTTATGTATTTTTGTCTTCCTTCCCACCGAATTACAAAACCCCCTCCAGTAGTCAGTCTTTGCATTTTTAATACTTCTTCTTACCTTAGGCTGTAATCTTTTATATTCCATAAAATTCTGAAAACGGTGATTCCTTTTTAAAATTCTAAAAGCTTTATTTCGACATTTAATCACTTTATCACATTCCTTTGTCCACCAGGGTACTATCATCTTTTTCCTTTTACCTTCTTTCTCACCTGATTAGCTGCCGCCTAGACTGCATTACAAACAGAAAAATTTAGAACATCAACATTCATATCAATCCTTATTATTTCCTGATCACAAATTATTCTAAACTTTTCCCAATCCGCAGTACTGAAACACCATTTTTCTACATTCCCTATATCATTTTCCTCTACATACAGCTCTTGCTCAGTCATTATAGGATAATGATCACTACCTATAGTTGTTTCTTTAATTACCTGCCATGAACCTGCTAATGAATCTGATAGTAATGTGAGATCAATCGCTGATTCTGCTTCTGTTCGAACATTTATTCTTGTACCACTTCCATCATTCAGACATACAGTGGATCTAAAAAGTCTACATACCCCTGTTCAAATGCTTTGAATAAATTACATCATAGTTTTCTAGCCGCATAAGAAGTATGATTTGGCTTTGTAATATTGCAGACGCCAAGGTTTATTTTAATATTGAGATGTTGAAGGAATTGATCAAATTCAAAAATGCAGTTGGCTGATAAATAATTTGTTTGACTTCTTATTTCTTTCATTGTTATATACTGTTGAAATAATTTTCAGTCATTATAAAGAATAAAAAAATTTTTTTTAACACAAGATTCTATAAAAGAAAAGGACACATAAAAAAACAAAGGGGGGCCAGAAAGCAAGAGAGACTTATGTACAGTAAAATGGGGTTGGGGGGGGGCAGAGTTGTTAACAGTGTTATGGCAACAGATGTAATTGTTGAAATAAAATAAAAAAACACATAAACAACACATCAGACATAACAATCAGGGCTATATTTATACTTTTTGCTTTAACATAAATTTTCCAAAAGGCCAGATTCAAAAGCAGTTACACTCCTAACTGGAAGCCTTGCACTGCCGTTCAAGATGGCCTTTAAGAAAATTAGCAATTTCACTTAAAAACATTTAATTTCCCCTATTTGTGAAATGAACTTTGTCTGACAAAAATATCCCAGGACTGTCATGTTTAATGTGAGGATGCATAACGATGGCACCAAACTAGGCATAAAAGAAGCCATAACACAGTTGACAAACCTGCTGGCCTTTTCAATTTTTGCTGGGTTTACACCTGCCCTCTATCGACGCCTTTGGGTGATGGAGGAGAAGATAATGGACATCTGAGGGTGGAGAAGGTAAAGCTGGTGCAGGTCTTGCACTTTCGTTTACCCTTTAAGAACTGACAGAAAAGTGTGAAAAACAAAATTATTGTTGACTTAAAAAAATTAAGATAAGATCAAATATATTAAAATGATTAAAATTAAAGATAGGAATTTACTTGACTTATCCAGTCACATCAGGTGAGATTATTTTTTCCCCGTGGCAGCATCAGCAGCACCTTGTCCGCCCTCTCAGACCCACAACTCTGCATATTTTTCTGTGGGGAAAAGAGTTCATCTCTGGAACCAGCCGGGGTCAGGTGCAGGAATACTTTTCAAATGTAAGAATCCCTCTATACCCTCAGTTTATTAAACCGTGCGCACGGATTTGGGGTCCTGCAGGAAAGTATAGATATTTGAGTCATTGTAGCCGGGACCATGTCCGCGGTAATATTGATCAATTACAGTTTTGTCCCCACCATTAAAAAACATTATTAAATTTTCTTTCATATCTAAAATGGTCAGTTAAAGTAAATTCAAAAGTTATCAAGAAGTGGTCAGACAGGACCGGGTTATGTGGGTGGACTGTTATTTCCTCACACTCAATACTGTATGTCAGTACAAGGTCCAAAGTGTGTTTGCCCGAGTGGGTCGATCCCTGTACTTTTTGAGTAAAGCCAATTGAGTCTAAAATAGCATTAAAGGCTGCATTTAGGCTATCACTTTCAGTATCCACATGAATATTGAAGTCCCCCACTATAATGACCCTATCAGTATTTAATACTAAATCAGATAAAAAAATTTGAGATCTGATCCAAGAGTTGAGAGTAAGAGCCTGGTGGATGATACAAAACCACAAACAAAAATGGTGTTAATGTTTTGCAACTTGGATGAGGAAAATTAAGGGTCAGATGGTCAAAAGAACTGTAGCTATCAAGTGGTCTGGGACTAATTAGTAATCAGAACGAAAATTGGTTGCACCTCCTACTCCTCGCCCAGTATTTCTAGGAATGTGAAAATTTAAATGACTGGAAGGAATTGACTCATTTATACTGACATAATCCTCCTGCTGCAACCAGGTTTCTGTGTTTAATATACCACATTTAATAGATTTATTTTTCTGTTCAGTCAAAGTCGTATTTATCTTTATGAGATTTCCATAATTTGCTTTTGTTGGCTTAACTTGTATTCCATTTAACTTTGACCGTGGGCAAGACACTGTTTCTATAGGGTAATGGGTGGGTAACAGTACAGAAGCAGTACAGAGGTGGGTTAAACTAAAACTCTGCTTCCTGGTCTGGACCCTGGGTTGTCAGTGTTTTGGAGGACTAATAAATTCGGCCATATTCCTAGAAAGATCCATCCAAAGTGGGATGGATGCCGTCTCTCCGGATCAGACCAAGGCCAGGCAAGGCAAGGCAATTTTATTTGTATAGCACACTTTCAACAGCAGGGTAATTCAAGGTGCTTTACATGATTTGGTGATTTAAAAAAAAAAAAAAACATAAAAGAAACACACATTACACATGATACACAATAAAGCAAGAGAAAAATAAAAAAAGCAAGAGAGCATGAACACATTTCATACATATGACATCAAGCATTTACTCGAAGGCAATTCTAAACAGATGGGTTTTTAGTCTCGATTTAAAGCAGTTCAGAGTTTCAGCAGCTCTACACTCGTCAGGAAGTCTGTTCCAGATAAGGGGAGCATAAAAAGTGAAAGCTGCTTCTCCATGTTTAGTTCTGAGTCTAGGGATGTTTAGTAAGCTAGAGTTGGAGGACCTGAGTGGTCTTGGTGGTTGGTACCATGACAACAGGTCTTCAACATATTTTGGTGCTAAGCCATGTAATGATTTATAAACTAGTAAAAGTATTTTAAAGTCTATTCTCTGAGCTACAGGGAGCCAGTGTAAGGACTTTAGAACTGGGGTGATGTGCTCTACTTTCCTGGTTCTAGTGAGGACGCGAGCGGCAGCGTTCTGGATCAGCTGCAGCTGTCTGACTTTTTAGGCAGACCTGTGAAGATGCTGTTGCAGTAATCAATCCGACTAAAGATAAACGCATGGATGAGTTTTTCTAGGTCGTGTTGCAAAATCAGTCCTTTAATCCTAGAGATGTTCTTCAGGTGATAGAACGCTGACCTTGTTATTGCCTTTATGTGACCCTGGAGGTTCAGGTCTGAGTCCATTACTACACCTAGGTTTCGAACCTGATCAGTAGTTTCTAGCTGTATTAATTGAAGCTGTGTGCTGACTCTTGATCGTTCCTCCTTGGATCCAAAAATAATCACTTCAGTTTTGTTTCTATTCAGCTGGAGAAAGTTATTGCACATCCATCCATTTATTTCGTCAATGCATTGATTTAGGGTTTGAATGGGTTCAGAGTCACCTGGTGACATTGTAATGTAGAGCTGAGTGTCATCTGCGTAGTTATGGTAGCTAATGTTATTGGTTGCTATAATCTTGCCTAGTGGGAGCATGTAGATATTAAATAAGAGGGGCCCCAGGATGGAGCCCTGGGGCACCCCACATGTGATTTCTGTTCGTTCTGAAGAAAAGTTTCCTATTGAAACATAGAAGTCCCTGTTCTTTAGGTAAGACTCGAACCAGCCAAGTACTGTACCAGAGAGTCCGACCCAGCTCTCCAGTCGTTCCAATAAAATATCATGATCAACAGTGTCAAATGCTGCACTGAGGTCCAACAGAACCAGCACTGTGGTTCTTCCACAGTCTGTATTTATGCGGATGTCATTAAATACTTTGACGAGGACAGCCTCGGTGCTGTGGTGAGCGCGGAAACCAGACTGAAAAGCATCAAAACGGTTTGTCATTGTTATGAAGCCATTTAACTGCTGAAACACAGCTTTTTCAATAATCTTACTGATGAATGGGAGATTAGAGATTGGCCTATAGTTCTGCATTAACGTGTTGTCCAGATTTTTCTTCTTTAGCAGTGGTTTAATAACTGCTGTTTTTAAAGCCTGAGGGAAGACACCTGATAGCAGTGATGAGTTCACTGTTTGAACAAGATCAGAACCAATAACAGGAAGAACCTTCTTTAGAAAAGCTGTGGGTAGGATATCAAGACAGCAGGAGGAGGAGCTTAATTGGATAATGATTTTTTCAAGGCTGTTCTGGTTTAATTCGTGGAATTCAGACATTTTCTCTACATTGTTGTTGATTGGGGATAGCACTGGTTGTGGGTTCGATATTGAGGTACAGATTGACCGTCTAATTGTTAGAATCTTTTCAGTGAAAAAGCTGGCAAATTCATTGCAGGCCCTGGTAGAATTTAGTTCAGGGGCTACTGTCACTAAAGGATTAGTTAGTCTTTCCACTGTTGCAAATAGAGTCCGTGCATTATTAATGTTTCTGTTGATGATTTCAGAAAAGAACGATTCCCTAGCATCTTTTATAGTTAGCTGATATCTATTCAGTCTCTCTTTTTAGATCTCACAGTGAACCTGGAGTCGAGTTTTCCGCCATTTTCTCTCGGCTCGTCGACACTCTTTTATCACTATGTACCAGTGGATTACTTGTCCACGGAGACTTCTTTCTACCTGAGACTACTTTCACTTTAGTTGGAGCAATGGAATCCATGATGTCTGAGATTTTCGCAAGGAAATTATCTACCAACTTATTCACTGAGTTTGAGTTGAGAGATGAGGGGGATGTGGTGGAAGGATAAATACGTTTAAAGGTTTCTACTGAACTGTCCCCTAGAAAACGCTTTTTTATAGTGGTCTTACTGTGGCTGGATAATTTAGCAGAGATGGTACTTTCAAAGAAAATACAGAAATGGTCAGATAATGCAATATTAATTACAGAGATGTCAGAAATATTTAAACCTTTGCTGATAATTAAGTCCAGAGCGTGTCCTTTATTGTGTGTTGGTTTTTTGACATGCTGGATCAGTCCGAAGTTGTGGAGAGTATCATGTAATGTTTTTGCTTGTCTATCTTGGGGGTTGTCGGTATGGATGTTAAAGTCCCCCACGATGATTAGTTGGTCATAGTCGATACATATTACAGAAAGAAGGTCATTGAAATCATTAAAGAAGTTAGAGTTAAGTTTTGGTGGTTTATATAAACTTAGAAATAACGCTTTGTTAGGCTCATTTATCTGGGTGGCTAGGTATTCAAAAGAATCAAACGTGCCCAGAGTTACCTTTTTAAAGTTCATTGAGTTGTGAAAGATGGTGGCTACACCTCCACCTCGTCTGTGTTTTCTGTTCTCGCTTAAGAAATTGTAATTTCGAGGTCTTGATTGTATTAATGAAGTTGTTTCGTTATTTTCATCTAGCCAAGTTTCTGATAAAAAAAGGGCGTGTAAATTATGCTCAGTGATGAAGTCATTGATAAGAAAAGACTTCCCGGATCGAGATCTAATGTTTAATAAAGCTAACTTAAGTATTGTGATGATGGGCAGCTGAACCTTCTGACAGGTTATACATTTGAGATTTTGTTTAATATGAGAGCGTGTGGTTAACGGTTTATGTTTCCTGCTGCTGATAATCACTGATATAGCCTCAGGGGTGCCGGGTGAATTCTGGGAGACGGTAGGGGTGGATTTATTGCCCGGTTCCCCCAAATATCTGTAATAATCAGTGGGGGGAAGCTCCCAGGCTTATTGACACTAGTCCCAGGCGTTTGGTGTAGTCTAAGTTTAGGTGTTAATTGTGTCCCAAATTTGATTTGCTCGTTCAGTCTGTCTGTAAAGTTTCTAAATGGAGACTCATTTGATGTGGCTGAGTCACAGGAAGATGAAGACTTAATCTCTGATGGTTGTTTATCTGTTTGGTCCTGTGGTGTCATCATGACTTGCTGTTTTTGTTCTCTGATATCCATGGGCGCCTCAAGGTCAGCTTTTGGGAGCAAGTGTTTTGCTTTCTGATTTTGATAAGAAAAAATGTTTGCTGCTAAGAGCCTTACTCCGGCCTTGTTCAAATAGCGCATCCCTTCTTTGAACAGATGATTAGCACTTCCAAATACTTTGAAATTATTAATAAATGTGAACGACTTCTCAGCTGATTGTTTCTTCAACCATTTATGGAGCATGCGGAGTCTGCTAAATCTTTCATCATTCCCTTCAGGGACTGGTCCGCTGATGAGGATGTTTACGTTAAGTCCATCAAGTCTCTGTAGGAGATCAAAAAAGTCTCTCTTCAGAATCTCTGATTGTCTCATCGTGATATCTGCGGATCCAGCGTGAATGACGAGCTTTTCCAAAGCAGGATGTTGGTCCGAGATTTTAGGGATTTTTTCTGATATTTCTCTCACTGTATTTTTGTAGCAGCTATAAACTTTGGTATTCTTGCTACAAAAAGTCTCAGTTCCATTAATTGATCCATCTTGTATGATAACAATCTTTGCTGGGGGGGCTCTTACTTTGTTATGTGTCCGTTTGATGCGGCTGGGTTTCTCCTGGTAGCTTTGACTGGTCCTGGGGGCTCCGTCATCTTTAGGGGAACTCAAGGCTGCGAATCTGTTTTTCAGCAGGATTCCAGGTGGAGAAATATCTCTTGTTTTTGGCTGAAACCTCTTTTGTTTACTTTTAGCAGAAGCGGCAGTTCTGGATTCAGAGGTTTCTCTGTGCCGGAGTTTCTTTTGTTTTTTCTTCCTCGGAGAACAGGCTGGGGTTGATTTCATGCGTTTTAAAGCTGGCCAGTTTTCATTATAGTGCGGAGTTCTGCCGCTCAGACGCCTGTAGGGAGTCTCTGTGACACGGTTAGACCGATGTAACACCGGGCTGATAGGCTGTTCCCTGTTTGTATTCAACGGTAAAGTTGTGTCATTTTGTCCATAATCAGCGTGAAGATCAAAATTAATTTCCAGACGACGTAGCTTCGTTTCAATGCCCTCAATTCTGTGGAGCAGTTTTTCAAAATCCTCAGCTGAGCAAAAAATCATGTTGATAAGTCCATAAAAAAGTAATCCAAGAAGAGATCTGGTCTAATACAGAAACTCCAGGGGCTGGGTAGATAAAGTAACTAAGAAAAAGTTAAGAAAAGAAAATAAGAAAATCAAACAGAAAATAAAATAAAGTGAATGGATCTGGAGAGAGACAGAGAGCAGCTGCTCCTCCTTCAGCAGTCGCAGTTAAAGCCCAGGTTTTCCCCAAAATGTTCGCCAGTTATCAATGTAGCCCACATTGTTTGCAGGACACCACCTAGACAACCATTGAGGGAATGACAGCAAGCGGTTAAACATTTTCGTCACTTTTACTTGATAAGAAGGAAGCTGTTGTTCAAAATATCCAGCATTTATTAATTGTAAGAATGAAAAGGCAAACTTATGTCTATGCTTCACGTGTTTGCTTTGCTCTTTTGTATCTGATTCAGGGGTGGATGTTGTTGCTGCAGCACTCATGGCGGTCAAACACCGTGCATCTTTCGGTTTGTAGTTGGTGTATATTGGCAAGGTGTTTGGTCAAATTACTTGTGTTCCCGCCTTTGCAGGCAAAGCTTTTATTAGGCTACATATATGTGACAGCATGCATTGTCTGCATCTATTTTCGTAAAATGAATAACAATAACAATGGAAAAAAAATGAAGAAAAACCCTAAATGTGGTCAAATATGCAACAAAAATAATTATTTTATAATCAATTCGTAATTGAAACAAAATCATGAGACACCCAAGATGGCACACTTCTACTGGACAGTGGGATAGTACAAAAATCACACAATGATTATTTGTACATGCTGTGATTTCATCAAATGCAGAATCAGGTTGCATTTCATGACGCAAATTCAACAAACCAACAGCAAAAACATAAGCTTTGTGTGATTACAACTGTTTAAACAATTGATAACTGATTGTTGACAATAATAAAGTAAATAAGTATTTTCAGTAAAATGTTTATAGATGAAATCTAAAGAAAGCTGTTGTTTTAAAGGTCAGGGGTCATGTCAGCACACAGATTGTAGCTCCGAGTAGATTAGTAGAAGCAGGGTCTGAAATTATGGACCATCTTAGTGGAAACTAAAATCAGACGTTTTCAATAACTTCTCATTAAATCCAGACTAAATATTAACATGTTTAGAGGAATGTTTTTATCTAATTTCTCAAGCTTTCACTGTAGAATAATCAGGTTTGTAGAGTCTAAGTATTATAATATTTTGCTTCATCACTTCTAGTTTGACCCAGATACAAAAAAAGCCGTAATAGGGCCCTTTATTCAGCTTTCTTAGATCACAAACTAGGTTAGAAATATTCTTCTATTAGTCTAGAACAATCTATTCCAGGTTTCATGTGTCCTAATTTGGTAATTTTTAGATTAGAGCTGAGATAGTAAATATTAAGTGGAATCGCCCTTTAGCCTTTAGCCGCGGAAGCTACAATCAGAAGCCAACTTTCCAAGCCAAATCTTCCTAAATAAACGATTTAAAACTTTAATCTGCATCATCATTAAATATTAGCATCGCTAGTTTTTCATACCTATCCGGTGTAAGATGATCTGAGGTGTCCGGGTAAAATCCAGCAGTCTGCGCTGATCATCCATCTTCTTCTTCTTGGTGTTTTACGGCGGCTGGCAACCAACTTTATTACCGCCCCTACTGTTCTGGAGTGTGGATCAGAGTTTAAATTCTATCTTTAAGCCCTGTATCCTTAAGAAATTTCCAAAGAAACCCCATATTATTATACAAAGTCTTCATATTTAACTCGCCTCTTTCCCTCCCCAATCTCTCAATCACCCATAATCTTTGTTCCCTATATATAGGACAACTAAAAATAACGTGATTAACATCCTCCTCCACCTGACAATTCCCACATAAACCCGTAGAGTGCCTCCCCATCAACCTAAGCGTGCTATTTAGATAGGTGTCCCAACAGAACCCTATTTACCACCGTCTGTTCCTTCCTACATTTCCCCACATATAACCTTCTATTATTAACATTTTCCACCATCCCAAAAAGAAAAATCCCTCTTTTCTTCTCTCCACCTCCTCTGCCACTCTTCCATTACCCTAGCCCACACCAATGCCTTCCCCTCCTTCTTCCCCAACTTCCCTTTCACCTCAACACTTTCCGTTCTCCTTGCCTCCTTTGCCTTCTTATCAGCTTCTTCATTTCCTTTTATACCCACATGCCCTGGTACCCACATAAAAACTACTGACCTCCCTTGTTGTACTATTATTGAATACTGACTCCTAATCCTATCCATAATGTCTAGACGACTTGTATTCATGCTCTCCAAGCTTTGTAATGCCGACATTGAGTCAGAACAAATTAATGATTTCCTATGTCTATTCCTCCCCACCCACTCAAATGCATATAACACCGCAATCATTTCCACTGTGTATACTGACAATAATCCATCTGTCCTATAACTCTCACTATACTTATATTTCGGGACCACAAACGCAAATCGAGATTCCCCACTTGCTTGATCATCCATCTCTTCCTCTGACTTTTCTTTAAACTCTGTGAATTTTCCTTCAGCAGGAGTTAAATGATCGGTGATCAACTCTCCTTGAAGCTGAACTGAAGACATTTCTACTGCAAACACTCACATATTCAGCCCACAGATGACCAGACTCCAGAATGACTCCAAACAGAAGGAAAGCTAACGCTGCTAGCATCACATTCTTCTTCTTTTGGTCCTTATTGGCGGTTGACAAACAAGACACTAAGTCATTATCGCCACCAACTGGTCTGTAGGGTAACCTACAGGATAAAATCATTTAATCCAAATGCGTTAGTCTGAGATAATTAAATATTATCTGACACATTTTAATTTGTATATTTATTTACTATCTATTTCTGGATGTTTTTATGTCTGTTTTACTGAAGCTGCTAATTTCACTGATGTTTTAATTTCCCTTAACCCCATAATGTGTTCTCACATATAGTAATCATTAGGCAAGGCAAGTTTATTTGTATAGCACACTTTCAACAACTGGGTAATTCAATGTGCTTTACATGATTTGGTGATAAAGAAAAACATAGAATACAAGAATTGGAAATCAAAAGCAGCAATTTAGCATGAGACACACATTACACATGATACACAATAAAGCTTGAAAAACTGCAATAGAGCAAAAAGCATGAACATATATGATACATAAGACATTAATCGTTTACCCAAAGGCAATTCTAAACAGATGAGGTTTTAGTTTTGATTTAAAGCAGCTCAGTGTTTCAGCAGCGATAAGGGGAGCACAGAAACTGAAAGCTGCTTCTCCATGCTTAGTTCTGAGTCTAGGGATGTTTAATAGGCTAGAGTGGGAGTACCTGAGTGGTCTTGGTGGTTGGTACCGTGACAACAGATCTTCAACATATTTTGGTGCTAATGTAACGCTACTCATCTTACATGGAAGAAGGACGCCCAGAAACGTAGTTCTCCACTGTTTATTTTCCTTTATGCATACACACCTGCAGAAGACATAAAAAGGTACTCAAACATATCTTCTGGCAGTTACAGCAATTGTAGCTCCTACAATGAAAAATAAAAATCACCAAAAACCACAGAACAAAATGGCTTTGAACACGTTTCAGACTTTTAAACAAAGCAACCACTAGAGGGCTTGTTGAATCGGCTGCAGCAGAAAGAATGGAGTTATGTCTAAAACACAACTTGACAGCAACTAAACTCTGACCAAATTATACAAAAATGTTATCAAAATTAATACAAATTGACATATGACAAGGTTTACAACTTAAATGATTAATATTTACACAAACACCCATTGAAAGTACCGGAGCATTTCTGCACTAGACTTACCCTCACAATGCAAGGCTGCGTTGTGAGAAATGGGAAGCTACGGAGGCTGAAAAGCGTGGAGCGGGATCCAGTTTCCGGTTTTCAAAATAAAATGCAACAAAAATGATCAAATTCACACTTAAAATAAATATTAACACCAAGTAAGCACATGTTCATCCAGATGTATTTTTAACTCCGTTACACTAAGCCATGTAATGATTTATAAACTAGTAAAAGTATTTTGAAGTCTATACTCTGAGCTACAGGGAGCCAGTGTAAGGACTTTAGAACTGGGGTCATGTGCTCTACTTTCCTGGTTAAGTCCAGTCCATTATATTTACAGTGTACAGTGTTTGTTGACTATCTATTAAGATGTCTGGTCTGCTTTCTGAATGGTTTCCTTGTAAACTTACTAATGATAAACTGGAATTTGAAGAAATTACTGATCTTACTGGCTCTATGTCATGGACCTACTGAATGGCTAATAATGTAACAAGCATCATAAGCAAGAGTTGTGCGTGTGCCAGAACATGCATTAAGTGAAACTGTGTGAGATTTGAAAAAACCTGGGGTCACACCACAAAATATTGTTTGTTTACATAAAAATATGCAGTCTCATTAGTCTAACGGTACGCTCAGGTCATGGGAACAAATATAAAGCCAAACAGTTTTTTAAACACAACTGCAGGAACAGTGAGGGTGTTAAAACACCCACATCCCTCATGGTTGCAACGCCCATTTGAAACAGCCTCTTGCGCAGGCTGAAAACTTGCCTTTGGTCCACATTGACAGAAAATAGATTGAACCATGTTGCTGTACATCATATCTATCAGGAAAAACTTGACTTACTGGACAAAGAGCCAGTTTGCAAGCAATATGTGGCTGATAATGACAGGAGATTGTCCTGGCCAGTTTTTTTCAATGTTTTGGTTGGCACGGCATGCAAATTATATTGCATGCATTCAAAATATGTTTTCCTTTACCTTTACAAATGTATCTTTTTTAGCAGAATAAAATATATTAGGGAATGTTTTGCAAATCATTAACAGATTCATCAGGTTTCTGATATGCGTACCACCCCAAATGTTAAACTCATTCCTACGCCCTTGACAAAACTCTCCCGCATAATAAATCAGGCCAGCAAAATAATCAGAACACCTCAACTCCTTCTGACTGAACTGTATAGGTGCACAACAGCACCTAGTGAAGAAAGCTATTCTCATCCCTGAGGACAGTTTTCACTCCCTGCACCATTCCTTCATTCTGCTGCCATCGGGCAAACGATACAGGACACCACTGTCTTTCTGTGAAACTCAGAGTGAAGGATCGTATTTCAAGAACAAAAGAACAAGTATTACTCGGAGAGGAGGAGACCTTTATCTTAAGGTTCAGTCATATCTCTTACATGTTTTAACTACAAAACAACTGCAGTAAAAATGTGTCGTCAGCTGTTGTGAAGTCTGTCCGCACAGAACAAGGGTTTGCCAAGAAAACATGTTTGTTCTTGTTGTTTATTATTCATATAGCCAACATTGTTCTTTTTGCTACAATGTAGATTTTAATGACCATTTCTAGCCAACAGCCTAATGGTGGCTTTCAGTGCTGTTTGAAAAACAAGACAAAACACGTATGGCTAGCAATTTTTATTGATTGAATAAAGATATGATTTTCAACACCTGTCAATACACTGGAGAGCATATTGTAATCAAACGACAAACGGATGAATACTTGTTTATGTATAGTTAATAAGAATTGTCCCTTGTGCTCTTCAAACTACACTACAGTTTATGGTTACTGTCTCTAACAATTTTAAAAAACAAACCAATGCTCTTTGCTCCCAGTAAATAATTACTTTCATCGAAATAGAGTTGGTCTTAACGAGGGCAGTCTTGGTGCTGTGGTGAGCACCGAAACCAGGCTAAAATACATCAAAGCGGTTTGTCATTGTTAGGAAGTTATTTAACTGCTGAAACAGCTTTTTCAACAATTTTACTGATGAATGGAAGATTAGAGATTGGCCTGTAGTTCTGCATTAACATGTTGTCCAGATTATTAGTTTTTAGCAGTGGTTTAATAACTGCTGTTTTTAAAGCCTGGGGGAAGAGACCTGACAGGAGAGATGAGTTCACTATTTGAATCAGATAAGACTCAATGACAGGTAAAACTTTCTTCAGAAAAGCTTTGGGTAGGATATTAAGACAGCAAAAGGAGGAACTTAATTGGGTTATGACTTTATTCATTGATTCATTTCAAGAAATTCAGACATTTTTTTGTAAATTGGTGTTGATTGGGGATAACATTGGTAGTGGGTTCGGTACTGAAGTACAGTCTGACCGTCTAATTGTTAGAATCGTTTTAGTAAAAAAAGCTGGCAAACCCATTGCTGGCCCTGGTAGAATATGGTTCAGGGGCTACTGTCACTGGAGGATTAGTTAGTCTTTCCACTGTTGCAAACAGAGTCCATGCATTATTCATGTTTCTGTTGATGATTTCAGATTAGAACGATTCCTTTGCATCTTTTAAAGTTAATTGATATCTATCCAGTCTCTCTTTGTAGATCTCACAGTGAACCTGGAGTTGAGTTTTCCGCCATTTTCTCTCGACCCGTCGACATTCCCTTTTTTCACTACGTACCTGTGGATCACTAGTCCACAGAGATCTGTTTCTACCTGAGACTACTTTCACTTTAGTTGGAGCAAAGGAATCAGTGATGTCTGAGATTTTCGCGAAGAAGTTATCTACCAGCTTGTTTACTGAGTTGAAGTTGGGAGATGAGGGGGATGCGGTGGGAGGGTAAATACGTTTAAAGGTTTCAACTTAACTGTTCCTGAGAAAACACTTTTTTAATAGTGGTCTCACCTTTGTTAGATAGTTCAGCAGAGATGGTACTTTCAAAGAAAACGCAGAAATGGTAAGATAATGCCATATCAATTACCGATATGTTGGATATATTTAAACATTTGGTGATAATTAAGTCCAGAGTGTGTCCTTGAATGTGTGTTGGTCGGTTGACATGCTGGGTCAGGCCAAAGTTGTGAAGAGTGTCACCTAATGTTTTTGCTGGTCTGGATGTTGAAATCCCCCACAATGATTAATTGGTCATAGTCGATACCAGTGGCGGGTGGTGATCATTATTTTTTGGGGGGCGCTCTTTTTTGTTGTGGGGGCAGGAACCCTCTGATTATCTTCATTTGGGCCGACATAGTCATCTTTTACAGACAATGACATTTAATTTTGTAACAGAATAATAGTTTGTTTTTTTCCACAAATGTAATATTACACAGTTTATTAATGTTTTTAATCAACATTTATGCAGTTTTTGGAAGATTTGATATATTTACTTAAAAATTTAATAAACAAATAAATGTATTTTAATAGGCTTTTCACAAAAATCAGCCTTTTATGTAAAATTCAGTTTATAAAAGAGTCTTTTATAAAGTGAATTTATATAAAATGCTGTTAGATGATACAGCACATTCACATAGGCTCACTATTGGCCGACGCTGGTCATGTGTGTGATGCATCTGACGTACAATCCAGAAGCGCTGCGCAGTTACACTATGTGAACTCACCTGAGGCCCACAGAGAAATAAATAAATAGTTGAATAAAGTCGAAAGGTTTTTTTTGTAAATCAATGACATCATTTGGTTTAACTTCTGCCATTTGCCCAGCAAGGTTTTTGCGCAATCATTGTCACGGTGTCGCCCACATACTCCCAGTAGTGGCAAAGAGCATTGAGTTAAATGGCAGGTGATGAGAACCAGATTGGATAAAATAACATACATCCAATTCTGATTTGTCAGGGACGCAGCGACCTGCGATCGGAGGTGAATTTTTAAGAAACCAATTAGAGACCAGCTTTAGGTCACATGCTGCCCGAAAATGTGAAGATTCAGATAGAGATCCATTTGTCCGGCATCCTTCTCACATGAAACTTTTTGAAAAACATAATAAAGAAAATAATTAACCGATTAAAGCAAGTTTTTATCAAATGCTGAGGCTCTTACTACTTACATTGTATGAATAAACTATTTCATTTTTTAATTTCATTTTTGTATACATGCATATGTCAGGAATTTTGATGGGGGCAGCGCCCCAGCTCCCTCTATTGACAAGCCGCTACTGGTCGATACATATTACTGAAAGAAGGTCGCTGAAGTCGTTAAAGAAGTTAGAGTTGAGTTTTTAGAAATAAAGCTTTGTTAGGCTCATTTATCTGAGTAGCTAGGTATTCAAAAGAGTCTGTAATGGAAGAAAATATTTCAGGGTTCCAAAAATAAAAGAAGACTGAGTCCCAGAAGGTGTTTAAGTATTTAATTCAAACATGTCTGGCCAGAACATGGAGGGGACAGAGATTACTCTTACATCGTCCTACCCAAACTTTCTGACTAACAGTTTAAATAGTATTCAGCAATCACTGTTTATCTCTGAAGCACGTCTTCTCCAATGTTCATGTCCAGCTTCTGGAGAACTGCTTCATGCCAGTCTGATAGTAAAGCATGAACCAGCACATCCCAGATCAGACTGTTCCGTCATTATCTTGCTGCCCCGGCGTCTGTCTCCCTGGTGATTTGACACATCTCTATCAGGAACATAAGCTTGCTTCCCCTAACTTTGTCATCTTGCCCTAGATACATTCACTAGACAGAGAATATGTACTTAAATCCTAATCACATAGGGATATTCCCACAACAAGTCAAATGTGCCCAGGAATACCTTTTTAAAGTTCATTGAGTTCTGAAAAATTGTGGCTACGCCTCCACCTCGTCTGTGTTTCCTGCTCTCGCTTAAAATAATGTAATGTAACCCCCACGTATCAGCTTAAAAACACTGCAGAAGACCAAAGAAAAAGGAGGTCTAGATCTACCAAACTTCCATCATTATTTCTTAGCCAACAGGCTCCAATACATATCAAGATGGTTAAAACATAGCTACCTAGACGAGTCCTGGATAGACGTAGAACAGACACTACGTAATAATATAAAACTTTCAGACCTACCATTTATTAGCTCAAATATAAAACAATATGAATGCTTTAAAAGCATAAATATCAGCTCCTCTCTGACAGCATGGTGGGAGTTTCTAAAAATGACAGAGTCCACAAAAATCCCATGCAGACGTACACCCATCTGGAATAACCCCGACATCTTGCAAAAAAAAATGTATGATAAGTTTCCCAGTCTGGAGGTGCAATGGAATTGAATACCTGGAACATATATATGAAGGAACAGACTTTATCCCATTTAATACATTAATTACACAATATGGAATTGATAAAAACAAATTCTTAGAATATCAACAAATTGAATCTATTATTAAAGGTAAATTTAGGCTCAATACATCTGAATTACAAATTCCAGCAAGAGTTTTAGATTTTCTTAATCTCAACCCCCCCAAATTGCTGTCTAAAATATACAAAACTTTATCTACATTAGATGAATCAATAGCCATCCCTATTTCAAAATGGGAGGTGGATTTATCAGCCAGCTTTGACCAAAACATCTGGTCTCAGATATGTTTAAGAACCTTAAAAATAACAAAAAATCCTAATTTGCAATGAATACAATACAAAATCCTTCATAGAGTACACTATACAGGTCGACGAATGTTTAGGATGGGGTTTACATCGTCTAATACCTGCTTACAATGCACAAGCAATATACCAGATACTTATGTTCATGCGCTTTGGTTCTGTCCACCTGTTAAGAAATTTTGGTGCCAGATATGTGAGGACTTATCAAAGTGTCTGAAATGTAACATCCCACCATCTCCCTCAATTTGCCTGTTAGGAAATTTAAATGATGTCACCATGGACACAAAGTCAGTTCTAATGGTTCACATTGCCTTATGCATCGCTAAGAAAACTATCCTCCTGAACTGGAAAAATAAAAAAGCTTTTAATATTAATCAGTATAGAAATCTCTTGTTGGACCATATTGGTCTTGAGACGGCCTCTGGCTCCATATCTGATCAATCTCTCTGGGCTCCTTTGATCGGCTCCATCACCTAGTGGGGGTGGGGGGCACTTGGTTTTGTCGTTTGGGACACTGTTGCTGATGTGGGGGTTTTGGGGTTGGAGGCGTCTGGGGGGACCCCGGGGGGTGGGATCACTGGGCGGA
This sequence comes from Valencia hispanica, assembly GCA_963556495.2. Classification (NCBI taxonomy): domain Eukaryota; kingdom Metazoa; phylum Chordata; class Actinopteri; order Cyprinodontiformes; family Valenciidae; genus Valencia; species Valencia hispanica. The sequence continues at coordinate 14,447,797 of OY747713.1, read as the reverse complement.
TGGGGCGCTGGACGTCGTGGCCGGCCTGGGGTTGGGCTTTGGGTGGTGACTCCTGATGGCTGCATGCGGTGCCTTGGGGGGGTTGCACTGGCGGACATGGGTTACTGGCCTGGTGGCCGTGCTGCGCCTGGGTAGGGTCTGGGGTGGGCCTGGGGATTCGAGGCTCGGGGGCGCCGCGCCCCCTAGCTGTGGTCCTGGCTGTCCGGCGGCCGGCATGTGCAGCCGCCTCTCTCTTTTTCTCTGGGCCGATTGTCATCGCCGGTCCCTGTATGGCGTCTCGCCTTGTTTGCTGGTTGGGGTGCCTGGCTGCTGGTCGCGGCGGCTGGGTGGCGTTTCTGGGCCGGATCAGTCCTTTTTTTGCACTGGACTTGGCTCCTGGGTCTTGGTCTTTGTGTGGGGCGCTGGGGTTGGGCATTTGGCCGGGATCGGTCGGACTTGCGGGTGGACTGGCCGGGTGGTGGGCGTGCAGGGCAGGTGGGTGGGGCGCTGGGTTTGGTCTCCTGCCGGGCCGTTGAGCAACAGTGGTCGCTCCACAAAGATTGAGGCTGGTGGATGTCGGCCTAGTGGGTCGGCCGCCCGGCTCATCGGTTTGCTCCTGGTCTGGGCAGGTACGTCGACGTGGTTCGGGCTACGGGGGCCTCCGGTGTGCGGGTGGCGCTGGGGGCCTCCTTTGCTGGCGGGGAGGCTGCTGCTGTGTAGCAACAGGTGCTCTCCCCCTACAAGGGCACTTGGACGGGGGGGAGGGGTGTGCGGGAGGGTGGGGTGCGAACTCAACCTGGGTGTCTAGTGTCTTTTGTGTTTTGAGAGTAGAGCGAATATCAGGGTGGGTTTAGTTCCCCTTCTGGGATGGGGCTGGGGGGACTGCGTTGGGGTCCGCGGGGCTTTGTGGTGCTGTGGCCGTGGGCCCCGGGTCGAACGTGCCATGGCCTCCCTCCCCTGGTGGATCCCGGTGAACAGCGGTGCCTATTGGGGTCAGTGGGGGAGCTGGCTCCCTGGGAAGACATTTTGTCTCCCAGTCCTTCCCTCCCCATCCCTGGACACCTCTGTCCACCCGCTCCATCACTTTACCACTCATATAGGGTCTTGGGGCATGGGCACATCACTGGGGTGCGAGGAGGGGCTTCCGTCCTCGCTGTCCCGTGGTGTCCTGGGTCCCAATTTTAATATACAACTTAGACACTCCCACTTATAACATTTTCACACGACACATGTGTAGGGACTTTGGGGTGGGCACACTTTTCAGCATCCAGAGGGGGAGCGGTACCGTTAGCTTCACCTCTGGTGCCGGTGCCCACTGTTAAACCACATATAGACACCGAGGGCTCGGGGTGGGGGTTGGGGGATGTGTGGCTGCCTCCCCCACATCCCACCCCTCTGTTTTAAATGCACATTATAACAACACGCATCAACACCATACTCGAGCGGGAGGATGGAGGCTAGGGGTCTTTTCCCACCCCTGTTCGCTACGGGCCATCAGGGGTTGGGGTCCGGAGGAGGACAGGCGGTCTGGTCGGGGTCCTGGGCTGTCGGGCTGCTTTGCCACTGTGGGGCCCTTGGCGGTCTGCTTGTCTCCATCCTAGAAGGTAGGGGGTCCACCTCCCGGGTCCGGGGGCTGGTGGCTCTACTGGGGCATCGGTACCTGGACCTGGGAGCATAAAGTGTGCATGGGGTGTGTGAGTGAGGGTACAGCGTCATTTTTTTGGGTGTCTTGGTTAGTCAGTGAGAATGTATGGGTTTAAGAGGGAGGGAACGTATGACTGTGTCTGTATGTCTTTGTCTACCTGTCAGGTTGGATCTTGGTCTGCCACCTCGCCTGGCGCACCTCAGCCCTTACACTTAATGGGGGGCCTATTTCCCCTCCGTCACTCCCCGCCGGTGACGGGTGCCCCTGCCTTCCGGTGGGCCGGTGGTCAATCCGGTTTGGACCTGGTGCGTGCTTGGCCGGGCCTGTGGGGGCCGGTGTGTCGGTCGGCCGATGCGCTGGGCCGATATCTTCTTCTGGTTGGTTGGGGCACCTCTTGTAGAGGTGCCAGGTTTGGGATTGTTGGGTGGTGCCTGCTTGGTGGCTCGGCGGGATGCGGATCCGGCGTCTCTGCTCGTTTGATCACCTGTTCTGTGCGCACCGTGCGTGGCCGGTTCATTGGCGGGTTGGACCGGCCCTGGCCCTCGTTGGATGCCTGGTCTCGGCGCCCTGCGATGCGCGGGATCAGGACCCGGAAGATGGTACAACTTGGCGTCCAGATGCTGACTGAGCCCGGCCTGGGGATACGGTCCGTCCCCTGCGGCTATTGGTGGGGCGATGGGATGTTGGCGGTGGGGATTGGCCTAGGGTGGAGGCATCGCGTGGCGGCCGCGGCCCCTGCAGTGCCGGGGGCCCCTCGTCGGCCGGTCCCTTGTCGGGTCCCTCTCGTCGGCCGGTCCCTTGTCGGGTCCCTGCTGGGGGGTGGGGTGCCCCTGGGCCCCGGCTCCCCCGGTCCGTTGACCGGCCCGGCGCGGCCGGTTGCCGGCGGAGCCCGTGGGCTTGTCACTGCTGCCCCCGGGCCCCTGCATAGTGGCCGCTGGATGTTCCCCTGGGGTTCTCCTTTGCTCCTCTCTTGGGGGATGCGGTCGGCCCCGCCCGGGTCCGCCTGGGACTCTGGCGGTCCTTTGGACGTCTTTGCTCCGATCTCCTTCATGTCTGCATCGATTCCTGGGAGACGGATTGATGTCTGCTCACACCAACTATCGAACACTCTTATGGAGAAACCTTATATGCACCAGCATGCTAACACACACACATAGATGTGGGGTCTCTGGTGTTTAAGGATATATTCTTGGGCTGAGGTTATCATTACTAGAGCTTGATTAATCGGTACCATGAGTTTTTCTGTGACATTGTTGTATTTTTATATCTATTTTTGTGTGATGTGGTTGTGTAATTCTTAGTTCACAATGTTTGGTTGGTTTTGTCGATGTTCCTTTTTCGTGTTTTGTTTTGTTTTTCCCCCTGTCTCTGCCGTCCTGTGGGTATGGAGGCAGACTTCAATGTCTTCCTGTGTTTTCTTTGTTCCCCTTCCTCTCTTGTATTTTCAACTCACCCTCTCTCATGACATTTTGTTTCCTACCTCTCTTCTTCATCTTCCTTCTTTCTTCTCCTTAATTTTCCATCTCCGTGTCCATAACATCAGGAAATAAAAACCCCAACAATTCATAATAAAGATTTTTCACACATAAATCAAGTGGAGCACTATAGCAAAAGCTGTACTGCTCCGCTTGTGAAAGTAAATCTGTTGGGCTTCTATTTGGTACTCAGACACCAATTCTGAGCTCCACACTGCCAAACAGGACACATAAAAAAAAAAAAAAGTAATTTGGAGGAGCTGATTCTATCAATGCAGATGTTTCATTATTTCCGTCTAACCAGGTTTCTGAGAAAATGTTTGAGGTCAGCAATCTCACTCCGGCTTTGTTTAAATAACATTGGTTTTCCCTGAACACATCCAAAAATTTAAAATTATTAATAAATTAGATTGATTTTTCAACAGATTTTTTTTCTTCAACCATCTATGGAGCATGCAAAGTCTACTGTATCTTTCATCATTCCCTTCAGGGACTGGTCCGCTGATAAAGATGTTTATGTTAAGTCCATCAAGTCTCTGTAGCAGATCAGAGAAGTCTCTCTTCAGAATCTCTGACTGTTTCTTGGCTACATCAGGTGATCCTGCATGGATAATGAGCTTTTCCAGTTTCAGGTGTTGATCTATGATTGTCTGGATTTTTTCTGTGATTTCTCTCTCTGTATTTTTGGGGGCGACTGAAGACAGTTTTCTGGCTACAAAAGTCTTCGATTCCATTTATTGAACCATCATGAATTATCAGAACTTTTGCTGTGGGGTCCTTACTTTCTTGTGTGTCCGCTTCATGTGGCTGGATTTCTCCTGGTGACCTTGACTGGTCCCAGGGGCTGCGTCGTCTTTTGGGGAACTGATGGCTGCAAGTCAGTTTTTCAGCAGGATTCCAGGGGGAGTAAAATCTTTTAAATTGGGATGGAATTTATTTGTTTCTTTCTTTCTGGGAGCAGGTTAGGATGAATCAATACACTTTAAAGCCGGCCAGTGTTTATCAAACTGTGAATGGAGTGTTGTACCTGTTATGCACCTTTTGGCTGAGGGAGTAGTGTTGTTCTGTGGCTTCTGTGCAAGACTTTTGGACCAAGATACACTAGGCTGCCAGGTTCTTGCCCCCTGTACCTTGTAGTCATCGGTAAAGTTGTCTAATTTCCAAATCCAGTGTTTACTTCCACATTCACTTCAATGAGACAAATCTTCATCTCCATTGTGTCCATTCTCTGGAGCAGTTTGTCAAAGTCCTCAGCTGAGCAAAACTCCATTTTGTTAATCCACAGTCCTTCAAAAAGTAATCCAAAAAAAGAGATCGGGTCTAATACAGTACCTCCATAGGCTGCGTGTATAAAATAAGAAAAAAAACTAAGAAAAGTGAATAAGGCAAGAGATTGGGAGAGATCAGGAGAGACTGCTCCTCCTTCAGCAGGATTTTGTTTCTTCCAAGGGTTACTTGTGAAGTGCCACAGGGTTCTGTGCTTGGACTATATATATGCTTCCAATTAGTAAAATTAGTAGATGACATAAATAAATAACTTTCCACAGCTATGTCGATGATACACAACTATATTTATCCATAAATCCTGATGAATCCAATCAGTTAGGTAGATTACAGGCATGACTGAAAGACATAAAACATGGATGACTCTAAACGTTCTGCTTTTAAATTCTGACAAGACAGTTACTGTCTTTGGACCAGAAGCTCTGAAAAAGAAACTGCTTAGTAAACCACTTCATCTGGATGGTATGAAATTGGCTATCAATTTTTATTGTTTGATTAAAGATATGATTTTCAACACCTGTCAATACACTGCAGTGCATATTGTAATGAAACATCAAATGGATGAATACTTGTATATGAATAGCTAATAATAACTGTCCCCAGCACTCTTCAAGCTAAACTAAAGTTTATGGTTATTGTCCTTAACAATTTAAAAAAACAAACCAAGGCCCTTGGCTCCCAGTAAATAAATACTTAAAAATAAATCTGGGGCCTGTACCATGAAGGTGGCTCAACAAACTCGGGGTTACAGGATTGGTTTTGAATCGACAAAACCAAACCGATGCAATCAGGCTTAATTGGTACCATGACGCAGGTTATCAACTTTCTCTGTTCACTCAGGCTTTGATCCTTAAGCTATGATTAATCCACAGGCGCGTGCACATAAAAGAGTGACGACGACACTGAACAACCAATCGCGTTCGATATGGATAGAGCGAGAGCTATATACTTTTCAACGGAGGAGCAAGAGATTATTCTCCAGAAATATGAAGAATTTAGAAATATTTTTCAAGCACGCAGTAACACTGTATCTGCTGCCAAAGCAAGAGAACAATCGTGGAGGAAGATTGCTGATTGTGTTAATGCGTGGGTTAAACAATTAATGTACATTTAAGTAGGCTAAGCATATTAAAATATATTAAATGCTAAAATGAAAATGTATTCGTGTTGATATATATATAATGTGTGTAGATGTATGTGAAAGTATAGGCTATTACATCCTAAGAAAGATTGATATTCATTAATTTTTAGATGCAACCCCAACTCCAAACGGTCTTGGCAGCAGATCAAGACAAAATATAAAAATATAATTCAAAGTGGTGAGTATTTACCATATCTTTTATTATTTTCTTAGAACATTTAATCACAAAAAATTGTTTGCAGCAAACAGAAAAAAATGTGAAATTAGGAAAACTGGGGGAGGGCCACCTCCTCATGATTACACTGTGGCAGAGGAGTTGGCTCTGAGCAACAACAAGGGGCGGCCGATTATGGATGGGATTGCATGTGCTGTACAGTCAGGGCATGGCTTCGATGAGTCACATTTGTTATGTGCGGCTCAAGAAGCTCAGAGATAAGACATTCCTTCCGCAGAAAATCTGTATCTTTCATACAAGTACGCATCAGGAAAGTCAAATGGATTTGTCTGTCCCTAAAAACTCGTTCTCTACGAAGTGCTCGTCTTACAATTTGCGCGGAGATGTCCACAGGATTAGGGGGAAAAGGTGAAGCCATTGCAACAGAGAACAGAAGCTGGGAATTAGTTACGTCACATATATATGTTTCTTTGCTCACAGCTGATTGGTCAAACTTCAGTCTGAGATCGCGAATCCAGAACATAACCTGCCCCGGAGCAGGTTAGCCGTGCAGCGTAAGATACCATGGCAACGAACACCGATCAAAGCCGAGCTACTTTCATAGTACCTAAACCCAGGGTTGGTGGAAACTAAGTTGAAAAATAGCTGGCTAGCCACCTAATCCGGCTTCATGGTACAGGCCCCTGGTCTGAGGTGTGTTCTTACAGTTTTGTGATTGTTTTGATTGCAGAGAGAATCAAACTCTTTTCCAGTACACCCTGCTTTGGACCATAATACTATAAAGATTAATACAGATTTCCTCCTGTGAGAAGGCCTCTTTTAAGAAATATAAAAAATCATACTTGTAATAATAAATTTAATTGATTTTGTTATGTGACATTGTTTCTTATGATCATCAAACTAGTCTGAATCAACGGGGCGCAACTGCCAGTCAATGACTCCATGCAATCTGCTGGGATTACTTGCATAGAAAACTAGTTTAACCTTTAAACTGATTGGAATCTTTGTATTGAAATTACTTTCTTGTAACGTGCCTTGAGATGACATCTGTTGTGAATCTGCGCTATATAAATAAACGGAATTGAAATTAATCTATTGACTGCTCCCAATTTCGTCGTCAAATATTTAGCCCAACAACTTTGATGAACTTTTCATCATTCAATTCTGTCATAATTTAACTTTTCTTTTGATTAGTTACAGGAAGAAAAAGATTAAAGCAGGGTTAACGAAAGGCAAAACACAAGGAAAACCTCATTGATTGTAGTGAAGTTTTGAGGTTTGTATTATTAAAGATTGCCTTCTAAAAGCCTAATCAGGGATTAGTCTTCAAATTAACCTTCAGCTATATGCCCAACTGCCTCAACAGCAGTTTCTTCTAAATCTAACTTAGTTTCATGTCTTGACCCTGCTGAAATAATAAAAAAATAAAATATGCTGGCCCTACTAAGATTTCTGTAAATACATTCATATTCCTAATTAAAAACAGGCTTTTTTATCAACTCAAAGTATTTTCAAAATCATCACTAATTTCAACTTTAAATCAAATGACAGAAACAGCTTTGATCTTGTTAAGCTCTTTAAACAAACATTTCTTAGTGGTTTAAGGATGTAATTTTTTTGTGCTCTACAGCCACCAAACTAAGTTCTGTTGTGCCCTGATCTTTGATATTTCACAAGGTTTTGTCTTTTCATTCATTCTTTTTCAGGTTAACTGTTGGATTAGCACCAAAAGTAAAACCTTAGATTGACATTTTTTCACGACTCTTACATGGATAAGGCTTTTCACCTGTGTGAGTTCTAATGTGATAAGTCAATGACTGTTTTGATCTGAAAGCTTTTTCACATGTGTTACAGGGAAAAGGCTTTTCACTTGTGTGAACTCTCATGTGATAAGTCAATGACTGTTTTGAACTGAAAGCTTTTTCACATGTATTACAGGGAAAAGGCTTTTCCCTTGTGTGAACTCTCATGTGATAAGTCAATGACTGTTTTGAACTGAAAGCTTTTTCACATGTATTACAGGGAAAAGGCTTTTCCCTTGTGTGAACTCTAATGTGATAAGCCAATGACTGTTTTGATCTGAAAGCTTTTTCACATGTGTTACAGGGAAAAGGCTTTTCACTTGTGTGAACTCTCATGTGAAAAGTCAATGACTGTTTTGATCTGAAAGATTTTTTACAGGTGTTACAGGGAAAAGGCTTTTCACTTGTGTGAACGGTCATGTGATAAGTCAATGAGTGTTTTGATCTGAAAGCTTTTTCACAGGTGTTACAGGGAAAAGGATTCTCACCTGTGTGAATTCTCATGTGATAAGTCAGATAACCTTTATAAGTAAAACCTTTCCCACAAATCATACAAGAGAAAGGTCTCTCACCTGTGTGAGTTCTCATGTGAGCTGTTAAATCTCTTTGTTTAATAAAGCGTTTTCCACATGTCGTACATAGAAAAGGCCTCTCATTTGTGTGAGTCTTCAAGTGATTTCTTAGGGTACTGCCATCCCTGAATGTTTTTCCACAGTTCTTGCATAAAAATGGTTTCTCACCTGTATGAACTCTCATGTGTTCATTCAATGAATTTTTAGTTCTAAAAGCTTTTTCACAGGTATTACAGGAAAAATGTCTTTCATCTGTGTGAACTCTCATGTGACTATTCAACAACGTTTTATCTGTGAAAGTCTTTCCGCAGGTATTACAGGGAAAAGGCCTTTCATCTGTGTGAACTATCATGTGACGAGTCAAACCAGAACTCTCAGTAAAACCTTTGCCACAAATTGCACAAGAGAAAGGCTTCTCACCTGTGTGGATTCTGACGTGGTTTTTAAAAAGAGATTTTGTCATGAAGCTTTTTCCACAGGACAGACATTTAAAAGGCTTCTCACCTTGGTGGGTCTTTATGTGTTCATTCAATGACAGTTTAGATCTGAACGCTTTTTCACAGGTGTTACAGGGAAAAGGCTTTTCACCTGTGTGAACTCTCATGTGATAAGTCAAATTTAATTTCTGAGTAAAACCTTTGCCACAAATTGTACAAAAGAAAGGCTTCTCACCTGTGTGGGTCGTCATGTGTTCATTCAATGACTGTTTTGATTTAAACGCTTTTTTACAGGTGTTACAGGGAAAAGGCCTTTCACCTGTGTGAACCCTTATGTGATAAGTCAGATTACATTTCTGAGTAAAACCTTTGCCACAAATTGTACAAAAGAAAGGCTTCTTACCTGTGTGGGTCTTCATGTGTTCATTCAATGACTGTTTTGATCTGAACGTTTTTTCACAGGTATTACAGGGAAAAGGCCTTTCATCTGTGTGAACTCTCATGTGACGAGTCAAATTACTTTTGAAAGTAAAACCTTTGCCACAAATTGTACAAGAGAAAGGCTTCTCACCTGTGTGGATTCTGACGTGCCCATCAAAGGCAGATTTTGCATTGAACCTTTTTCCACAGGTCAGACACTTGAAACACTTCTTACCTGTGTGATTTTTCAAGTGTAAAATCAACTTACATATTTGGGTAAAAAAATCACCACAAATTCGACAACAATACAAATAGTTTTCTGTGTGAAGTTTGTCCTTCCTTTTGGGTTCTGAAGTGTTATGCTTCATAGTTTTCTGACTTCTCTTATCCTGTTTCGGCCTTTTATTTCGCTTTGATCCTGAGTTTTTATGATGATTTCCTTCTTGATCCTGGTTCTCAGTTTCATTAGAGTCCTGAGAGATGACTTGGCTCCTGATTGGTTCTGGTTTAATGTGGCACTTTTCCACAAGAGTAGGAGTCACCATGAATGTATCTTCAGTCTCCTGCTTCACTTCAAGCTGCTCCTCATGCTCACCTATGCAGAGATCGAATGCTTCCTCTTTGCTGCAGGGATGTTCTGGCTCTTGCTGTTCTTCTTTCACCTGCAGAGGTTCTGGTTCCTTCTGGTCCAAACTGGAATCCCTCTCCTGTTTACAGAGCTGCTGGTCAGAGAAAACCTCCTCTTTGCAAACATAATCCAGTTGATGGTCTGGAAAACAAATACAGGAGAAAGACTCTCTATTGGAGGTTCAATCATAACATGAATATAAAAAAGCTCTGAAAAGTCTTCAGTACTAATATTACCTAAATCTGAATATGAAACTGAATTCTAACAGAGTCAAACATCAAAACTGTATTTCAGTCAAATAGGCTATGAAAGAAACTCTTTCCAGGAATTTCTATGCAGTTTTAAATCTTGAAAAATAAAATCAAGTAAACATCATATTCTCAATGAGCAATCTGGGCTCCCTTAAAACCTTAACAGTAACCCCAAATTTACACCGGATGCGTTTGCGGCTGGTTACAGCAGCGGCGCCGGCTCCTCAGCAAACAGAATCCATTACAGTCTATGGTTTGTTTTACATCAAATGTGCCGCGGTGCGTTTCACACGTGTCCCAGATGCGTCTCGCCGCACTGATCCGCTAAAGACTGAGTTCCATTTCTGACGAGACATGCTTCCAAAAGTAGCTTCCAAGCTCCAACGGTTAACATAAGGCCAAAACAGGGAAGCACCCTCGGTATCAGTGTAAAGCATCCGGTACCTTTGCATCTGTGCATAAATGCATGGAGCAGAAAAATAGAAATTTTTGAAAATCTTGCAATAAAGAGATAGCCTACAAGTTGATCACCTGTTGATACTGAATCTGTTTTTGAATGCAAGCACAAGGCTTGAACGATGCCCTGTAGGTGTTTGCAGCGGATTGTGAGTCTTTATTAAACTTTGTAGCATTGCCCTCCGAGAAGAATGCTGCAGCATCCAAGCAGAAAACAAGTGCTGGGAGCACAAGTGAATGTTGGATCTGCGCTGGTAAGAAACTATGCATTAGGTTTTAAAAGTGGTGGGGACAAAACTGCCGTTTATAAATATTGTTGAGGAAAATATGGGCCTGGCTAAAATGAGGCCTTAGTGCAGTGGTTCCCAAACTGTTTCTGCTGGGCCACCCTTTGGCTTATAAGAAAATGTTAAACCCTCCCCCACCCCCCCTAGTGTAATTATTACTTATTAATGTATTATTTTATGTTTTATTAGTTTTACTGTGTAGTATTGTATAACATTGCTTTGAATACATTTGTAATGTCTCTCTGTGCACAACTGGTTTAAAACAAAGGACTCAGAGGAAAAAAAATCTATTGTAAAGGTTGTTATGCAAAACGGAGGTCTTTAATCAACTTTTCAGTAACAGGTGTGAGCCTGCTGTGATGTCACTTCATCTGTCAGGTGGAGGTGTGTGTTTGTGTCCTGCGTCACTGAATGTGGTTCACAGAACATTGCGTTCAGAAAAATCCCGATATATGAAAGTTTAATAAAAAAAATTGTTACAGTAATATTTGTGGCCAAGATCACTGCCCTCTTCCTTCAAAAAGATGCAAATCTCATCTCGCAGTTTAAAGACCCTGGACAGCACCTTCCCATATGACCGTTATCGGGGCTCGCAATGAAACAGAATGTCTGTCGGAGTCCATTTTTTTTAGCACAGTATCGGCAAAATCTGGGCCTTGACAGGTTGTGTTTTGATGTAGGTGACTGTCCCGAAGACATCGATCATGACATCATTCAGCTCGGGACTCGTGTGTTTAGATGCCAGTGCGTCACGTTGTATAATGCAGTGTGTGCTCTGTGATATTGGGGGAGAAGCACTTCATGAATGCCTTCAGCCCTACTAGTTTCCCAGACATAGTTGTTGCCCTATCTGTACAGATCTCTACAAAGTTCCTATACGTCCGTTGACATCTCAAAAATGCACATATTGGACAGAGGAATAACCCATAGTTTGCTGGCCTCTGTTATCATCATAGATGGAACCATGTCCACAGCGCAGGGAAGTATATAATCCTCTGCAGTTGTGTGTGGTTTTTCACACTGTGCCACTATGGACAAAACTTTATACTGTATAAGCTCATTGAGCATTTGCAGGTGTTTGGTGGAACAAAACCAAAGGTAAGATATACTTTGTCATATTTTCTACTCTTTGGCTTGGAAGGAAGTTGGTTTAGAAGCTTATTTGGCGATGTCTTATCATCCGCTTTGCGTTTATGTGGGAGTCTCGTCAGTTATATAAGCTTTTATAGTTTATCCAATCATACTGTGCCGTCCCTAGGGGGTGCACCCCCCACTTTTGGAACCACTGCCTTAGTGGATGGTTGGAGTGACAGGCTTTGCAAGCTTCAGGTTTAAAAATGTATATGCTTTAAACTAGTCGCTTTGTGAGCGTTTTTTGATGGCGACAAAGCGTGCGGTGTGAACGCTGCATAACAGTCCCTCCAGGATTTTTGGATGTTGCGAACGCAAATTCAGCCAATCCTCGCGAATTCTGCATGTCTCGCAATTTTATCCAGTCATCGCAACTTTAATGCATATTTTACCAATTGCGATGCTACTTCTCAGGATTTAATATCTGACGCCATCACACATCCAGTTTCTTATGTGAGAGAGAGCGAGAATGAACTATGTGGCATTTGCCAACAAAAATCTCGGCCAAGGACCGCGCTGTAGGCTGCAGTTTCGTAATTCTCCACATGAAAGTGGAGGTAAATCATTTTGTACTCCATGCAATATTTGTCAAACACAAATGGATGTTGTCGAGTGACAAAACATCAATTTGACAGATTACAACTTACATCCTTGACCACTTGGTACAGACATTTTCAACTTTACACAAAGCACAGGAAAAAAAACCCACAGAGATTCCCATGAAAGCAGGTGATCATCATCTAAAAACTGTACACTGTACTCCATACATCTCGCTATCCAGGAACTGACAGTGAGTCTGTGCTGTTCTTTTCTTTTTGTTTTCAAGCAATAAGCCTCAACTTGAAGAGTGTAACTGGACAGTCACATGTTCAAGTGCACTTATTACCGCAATGTTCAGACTATAAGCCGCTACGTTTTTCACACGCATTGGACCCTGTGGCCTATACAACAATGTGGAAAATTTATAGATTTTCTTACTGGCTAAAGGCCTCAGGGGGGCACTATAGCAGAAAGCGCATCATGTACACACCCTCATCATAGAAAACACACAAAGAAATGCAGCTTTTAAGTTAACGGCAATCGAGCAGACTGTCAAAGAAGGAAATAGAGCTACTTTACGTAAGCTTGGCATCAATGAATCGATGATGAGACGTTGGCTTTAGTGAGGAAGAGGAAGATGAAGATTGTAACCAATGACTTTTCTGGTAGGCTAAAGTATGTTTTATTTTCTAACCAGGCATGTTACTGTCATTATTATGTGCTGTTGATGCTAGGGGCGGGCCGGCCAAAGGGAGGTTAGCAGTTTTCATGAACGGCCGGTCTGTTCTAGATTGTTATTTTTGTACTCCAAAATCAGCTGCGGTTGAGCCACTGTGATGATCCTGCTGTGTGTCTGCTTGTGTAGGTGAGTAAGGCATCTTCCTTTAGAGAAGATCTTTGTAAGGCTACTGCTACAGTTCAGGTGATTAGTACCTCTCGCTGCTGCGCTCATATATTCTGCTAGCTGCTACAAGTCATCAGTAGCTCTCTTCTGCTTGCAAAGGAGGGCCGCCTGACCTCACAGTGCTTCCAAATATAAGTCGCCTCAGTGCCTGACAGTTCGAGATATTCATAACAATAATTTTTTTATCCACAACTAGGGCTGCCACAAATGATTATTTTGATAATCGACTAATCACAGATTATTTAGCTGATGCGACGATTTATCGGATCCCGTCTAAATTGTATCTTATCGCAGCAGCTGCTCTAATATAACCATACTTAGCATCTAGCTTTCTTCTAGCTTCTCTAAGTGTTGGGTGCTATCTGAAATACTGACAACGGATCAAAACCAGCCACTAGGCAGCAGCTCGGGCCGGGGAGGACGTCACGAGAGAACCTGGACATTTTCATCAATCTATGAATGCCCCCCTGATGCCCCGGACGGAAGGTGAAAAGCCGACATGTCTGGGGAAAAGAGGACATCACCCTACTGTTGATGCTAATGTTAGCAACTAACGAGCTAATTAGCATAAAGAGAGGACTGTCCCTCTTCAGCCACAACAAGCTTTCTTTTAAAGGAGTCATGACCTGTAATTTTCACTTTTCCATGGGAAAAAAGGTATGTTATTATTGCCTAACGATTATACACTGCCCGGGAAGCCGATATTTAAAAGTGAAGCGTTTGTTTACCCCTGGGTTTGTCAACCAGCCCACGTGCACGCGCACTCAAATACGTGGTTTTAACTTCTGGCCGCCCCGCTCCTCTCCTGGCCGCCCCGCTCCTCTCCCTTCTCCCCCTCGCTCCTCTCCCCCTTATATTCAGTCGAGCGCCGCCATTACTGAATTCTAGTGATGGGAATTCCAGCTCTTTTTGGAGAGCCAGATCTTTTGGCTTGGCTCACCATAAAGAGCTGGCTCTTTATGCTCCTCAGATTTTCTGTTGCTTAAAGTGTATTTATTACCAAAATTAATGCAAAACGATGTGTACCACATGTACCAAAACAAGCGGGGGGGAATGAAAAAAAAAAACGGCTCCCAATGACGAGCCGACTCCAATCGTTCAGTTCAAAGAGTTAACTCTTAGAGCCCGTTCGTTCGCGACCGACACATCACCGATTCGAAGTACGAACTCCACCATAAAAGATGCAGAAAGTTTCTTCACGCAATGATGCATGATGAAGACATATTCGTGTCAGCCTTTTATTTTAATCAGCTAAATCAGCTAAAACCTTTTCTACCAGAAACGTAGTGCACATGTGAGTTGCTCTGTTGTTGACTGCCAGAATCAACATGGAAATATTTTTTCACATTTTTTTTACGCCGGAATCCTTTACGAATTTGGGACAACATCAGGCTAAGTTTTGGGAAAAGGGGCCATTCCAACAATCAGAGACTTGCCTGCAATTGAAATGGTAAGGCTGTGTTTTTATTGCTCTGCTGTGTTTAACAAACAGGAGCTAACTGCTATTGCGACTATTGTATGCTAGTGGGAGTAGTAAATATTGCTTAAGCGTTACCTGTGGTGTCAACCCCCCTCCTTCCTGCCACCAATCAACGCGCCCCTCATTTGCATTATTACAATGACCGTCCACGACAGCCAAAGTATCGCATCAGATCTCGCGACACAATAATGCCTTCAGAAATAAGGGTCAAAGGAGCTCTGTGTTTACTTTTTTCAACTTTTTTTTTTTAGAACGGCCTGAAAGAATATAAGTGTTGGTATCCAAGATAATACTAGGTTATTCAATTCAATTCATTTATATAGTGCCAATTCACAACAAATGTCATATCAGGGCACTTAACAAGAAGTCATTTCAATACATTTATACAAACATTCCAATCAGTTAAAAAGTTTCCTATTTAAGGAATCCCAGCAGATTGCGTCAGTCATTGGCGTGAGGTTGGGCAGACTTTCCAACCACAGCAATACTTCAGCAATCCCTCATACTGAGCAAGCATGTAGCGATGGTGGAGAGGAAAAACTCCCCTTTAACAGAAAGAAACCTCCAACAGAACCAGGCTCAGTAGGAGCGGCCATCTGCCACGACCGTCTGGGGGTTTGAGAAGACAGAGCAGAGACACAGAGGGAACAGAAGATCTGATATAAAAGAACTTTCTATGTTACAGAAAGTAAAAAGTTGATAACAGGACACAGTGGATGTTCAGTTACTGGGAGGATCATCCCAGTCGATGCCCCCCGTCCAACAGGGCATTGCAGCCAAGAAGGATACCAGACCAGGTATATCTTCTATGGGGAGAAAAACACTGAGAGAAAACAAAGTTAATAGTCGAAATAACAGAATGTACAAGTTATGACTCCTTTAAGATGCTTGAGTACAAACGTTGTTCTACCATGGAAAGCAGGTTCTACCTTGTGAATTTTGCATTACACATTATTCTCTTTAATTTTTATAAAACGATCCAGAACTTTAGGGAACTGCCACGGCTGAACCCCGATAACTACGACTGCGCATTTGTCAGGGGCAAAAAGGCAGACAAAGCTGTGAAATGTACAGTGATAGTTTTAAGGAAAAAAATAAAAAAATACTGACTTAGATTACTAAATTTGCTGTCGACAATTTTGGTCGTCGACGTCGTCCAGCCCACCCCTGCATACTTGGTGATTTTCAGAAGTGAGTTTGGAAGGAAAAAAAGCATGTCTTAAATTAAAACTAAAAGAAAATCTTTGAGTACCGTCTTTCAGTGTAAATGTCATGTTACAACATGAAAACCTGCAGCTTATGTTCAAATGCGCCCAATATATGCACAAGATTTATTTTCCTTTAAATTGTGGCTGGTGGGGTTTATATTCACGTCCACTCAATAGTCCGAAAGTTTCGGTACAATTTTTATTTATTTCCGAATGTAACATTTCAATGGACTTTTTGAAACAAAATTCAAGTGGTTTGGCACAAAGTATAAGAAAAATCACAAATAAAAGCAATGCAACTTTTTTTGCCACGTTTCACAAAAGCTGACACATTTTATGCCGCAACAATAACAAAAAGCGCCACAAAATCCTGGAGGGACAGATTATAATTTTTGTCAGTTCTACTTTGACCCAGATACAAAAAAGGCCATAAAATGACTCTTTATTGAACTTTCTCAAATCACAAACTAGATGAGAAAGATTCTGCTATTAGAACAATCTAGTCCAGGTTTCAAGTGTCCTAATTTTGCAATTTTCAGATTAGAGCAATTGAAAAACGCTGAGATAGTAAATATTAGGTTTACTCGACTGACGTTTGCCCTCTCAAAGATGAGCTTTCCGCATAAATGGTACATTACGGTAATAGAGCAGTTAGTGTCTTTGCAATCAAAAAACGCTCAAATGAAGAGAAAGAGAAGCATAACCATCAAAAACGTACATTTATGACATACCTATTACTTTCACATACATCTACTATATCCATAATAAATATTTCATAATTTTACAACCACATGATTGCATAACATGCAATGAGTTTATGTTTTTAACTGGTTTTCCTTTTGTGGGGAACATTTGCAGATTCAGTGTAACAGCTGCAGTCTGTGGTAACATTTGCAATCTCTGCAAAAGGATCCAGCTGAACTGGCAAAGATTTTCTATCTTGTGATGTCTAAGATGTCTTTGTGACTTATTTTACATTTAAAAGCTTTGTTGAAAGTACTCATAGGAATGATGTTACTGTTGATAACTCCACAAAATATAGTTTATCCTTCCTGTAAACCTGGACATGAAATGGTT
This sequence comes from Valencia hispanica, assembly GCA_963556495.2. Taxonomy (NCBI): domain Eukaryota; kingdom Metazoa; phylum Chordata; class Actinopteri; order Cyprinodontiformes; family Valenciidae; genus Valencia; species Valencia hispanica. The sequence continues at coordinate 14,430,905 of OY747713.1, read as the reverse complement.
GTTTTAATAATTGACTAAAAAATTGACAATTATAAATTGGCATATGCTGGAGAGGAGGGTCCGACTGATAGTCGAACCTCGGATCCAGGAGGAACAAGGCGGTTTTCGTCCTGGCCGTGGAACACTGGACCAGCTCTACACCCTCAGCAGGGTCCTGGAGGGTGCGTGGGAGTTCGCCCAACCGGTCTAGATGTGTTTTGTAGACTTGGAGAAGGCGTTCGACCGTGTCCCTCGAGGAGCACTGTGGGGGGTACTCCAGGAGTATGGGGTATCGGGCCCCTTGATATGGGCTGTTAGGTCCCTGTACGACCGGTGCCAGAGTTTGGTTCGCATTGCCGGCAGTAAGTCGGGCTTGGTTCCGGTGAGAGTTGGACTCTGCCAAGGTTGCCCTTTGTCACCGATCCTGTTCATAACTTTTATGGATGAGATTTCTAGGCACAGCCAAGGTGTTGAGGGGATACTTTTTGGTGGCCTCAGGATCGGGTCTCTGCTTTTTGCAGATGACGTGGTCCTATTGGCTTCATCGGAACGTGATCTAAAGGTTTCCCTGGAGCGGTTCGCAGCCCAGTGTGAAGAGGCTCGGAGTGTCTGGGCTCTCCCTTAGAGATAGGGTGAGAAGCTCAGTCATCCGGAGGGGGCTCAGAGTAGAGCCGCTGCTTCTCCTGGGAAGGCCCAGGACACGCTGGAGAGACTATTTCTCGGCTGGCCTGGGAGCGCCTTGGGGTTCCTCCCGAGGAGCTGGAACAAGTGGCTGGGGAGAGGGAAATCTGGGTCTCTCTGCTTAGGCTGCTGCCCCCGTGACCCGACCCTGGATAAGCGGAAGAAAATGGATGGATGGATAATGATTAAGAAACTATTTTCCCTTCAAAAATCTACAGTAAAATTATGAAATATTTTTTTATCTGGTTTTAGCATGGAGGATCATTTAACAAAGGATGGGGCGACCCTGTTGCCTGCTGGTGGTGGTCAGAGGGCCCGGTGGCGCCTGTGTCCGGCAGCCTCGCCTCTGTGAGAGTGTCCCAGGGCTGATGGACCTCGTAGCTGTAGCTACAATGTAGTAGCTTGCCACCATCAGTGTGTGAATGTGTGTGTGAATGACTGAATGTAGTGTAAAGCGCTTTGTGGTCCTCTGACTGAAAAAGTGCTATACAAATGAAGGCCATTTACAAAATCCAAAGATTGGGAGAAGTTAATTAATTTCTGAAAATGAGCAGCATTTCTTAGATTGGCATTATGAGGTACATTGAATCTATCTCCAAATCAATAAAAAAATTCTTATATATGTATTTTGTATGTGAAAATAATAGGCTTGTCATAAATGTACATTTTTGGTGGTTAAGTAAGCACAATACCGGCTGGTTATTTCCAACAGCATTCGACAAATCTGGTGTAACCTACGCCTTCGGCGGAGCGGGGGGGGGCGGCTTATTGGGCTTAAGCCCGGGTTGTTTTTTTAAGAAGCCCCTGGTCTTTTGGAGTGTTTTTTATTTATTTTTTCATAGTAAGATGTCTGACAACTGCATAAAACTACAAAAAAACTACACACAATATTAGAAGCACATAGCACAGAGTCGTAAATTTCCCCCTACTTCTGGTATGATCCAAGTTCAGGCACGAACGCCGCTGTATGTTTTTGCGCAAACATGTGAGGGACGGGGGGGGGGGGGACATGCTGCCAGTGAATCTGCTGTAGGAGAACTGCAGGCAGACAGAGGAGAGCTCAAGTTTGACCAGGTAACAAAGCAAATCACTCATACTGTATGATAATGTAAGAATGACGATGTATCACAAAGACTGATGTCGCACTGCTCACCTGGCATGTAGCCTATTACGTTACTTGCTCTTCATATTTTTGCTAGCTCTGTCAGGGCTAATCAACCAACAGCAAAATAAAAAGCCAAACAACAATGCAGTTTTTGTTGTTTTTTTAGCTTACATGTGTGTTTATTTCATATTTTCGGTTGCAATCCCCCATGGCTAAATAAAGCACTCTCTAAACTGGTTTCAGTTATTTACGGATGTACAAAAGGGCCTTCTTTCAAAGAAAAATCTCAGGTAAATTTTATTATATTATACTTTATATGCAGTTCACTATATTTTTATGCAAAACAAGAGCCATTTCTATACAGCAGTATATTCACATTTGAAACCAGATACTTTCATATACTTCAGGAAAAAAACTAAAAACTTTTTTTCTTTACTATTAAACCTCAAATTAGAGTAAACCTTTTTTTTTAAGCTAAATAAATACTGACATTTTTTCAATTAGTTTAATTGTCAGAATAAAGAGAGTTATGCATTTATTTTTTAGCACTTTAATCAAAGTCAGGAGTACGCTAGGTTTATTGCATCTTTAATCAAAAAGAAAACTCCAGATGATTCCATTCTGAGCTTAAAGAAGATTCTGATTGTTAATAGAGTCCATTTGAGTTAATTGGTGGCACACCTGTGGATGCATATTAAGGCACCCCCAAAACACAGAGCCTCTTTCTTTGACATGGGAAAATCAAGAGTCATCAACAAAGACATCAGGAAAAGAATTGCGGACCTCCACACTGTGTGGCTCAATTGTAAATACAATTTGGGTGCAATTTGCCATAAAAAAATACATAATATACACTCTTTATACTTTCATTTAACAAATAATCTTTTTAAATATTTCTTAATCTAAAAAAATAAACGTTTAGTCTGATTTGATGTTTTACAGTAAAAAAGTGTTTTTATCTGAAGTGTATGTAAATATCTGGTTTCAACTGTATATTTGATGTTCTTGATGTTTTGCCTGATGCACAAAGAGGGAGAGAGAGGAACAGGGAGGGAGAGGGAGAGGAGAATGAGGACAGAACAGAGATGGAACAAGATCCAGGTGAGAAAGACATGTTAGTCACAGACAGTTGTTTGCCAAAACTCGCTAGAACATGTTCACAAGTGTATATTATTAGGTTTGTAATTTTTCTAATTCTATAGTTAATAAGTCATGCAGGCTTTTTTGCACAACTAGGCTAAATAGTTATATAAATAGTGTAGTTCTTTGGCAGAATTAACAAAAGAATATGTTACAAACTAGTAACTCAGAGAGAAGAATATAGAGGTATCATTAAATAGTAATGAATCTCTTTCTGATCATTCTGATAGGTCAGGAAAAATCAGGAAAGGGAGAGAACAGAAATACACACCCGAAAAAGAACACTTGAATAATATTGACCCTGAAAATGTCATTGATAGGTTCGCAAAACTCAAGCCTAAAAAATACAGTCTCATGCTGCCACAATAAAGAGGTTTTGATTTTCAGTGCTAACATCATCTAGTTTTGATTTTGGTTCTGTCTTGTTTCAGTCCTGAAGTAGACCTGATTAAGAACTGTTACAGTCCTGTTTTAATCCCGGATCAGTTTTGGGTTTGCTTAATTAATAATCTAATGTTAATGTGTCATTTGCTTTCTTATATAAAGTTATGCTTGTCGAAAAAAACTAAAAAACACCCCCCCCCACATGCATAACAACCCTTCAGTCCCAGTGTATAAAAGGTCTGGCTCCGCCTCTGACCTACGCAGTAAAAAAGGCTTTTATTAAAACTTTCTTGAACATTGTGGCACCTTGTTCAAATCCTAATACTGCAATATGTACTTCAAAATGTATTTATTTTCAAACAAACATGACAATGTAATCAAGATCTCTAAAATCAGTATTGGTATTAAGTAAAACAGGATGATAAAATTAGTCAATTGGTAACAATTATTTTCTTTTCTTTTCTTTCCCTGACAAGTACAAAAGTTAGTTCTGTGTCAGGTTGCATGGTGGACCTCTGTGTCTGCTGCTCTTTTCATCATTCTCTGTCCTGTCTAGGTCATCTGAAAATCCAGTATGACATCACATTTGTTTTATCTTAATAGGCAAGACAATTTTATTTGTATAGCACACTTTCAACAACAAGGTAATTCATGGTGCTTTACATGATTAAGTGGTAAAATAAAAATAGCAGTAAAACGCAGACAAAGCATTTAATGTAAAAACAGCAGTAAAACAATAAGAATACACAAAACATGATACAACAAAGCATTAATCAAAGGCAACTCAACAGATACGTTTTTAGTTGTTATTTAAAAGAACCAGTGTTTCAGCAGCTTTGCATTTTTCTGGAAGTTTGTTCCAGATTAGAAGAGCATAGAAACTGAAAGCTGCTTCTTCATGTTTAGCTGTGATTCTACGGATGTTGAGTAGACTGGAATTAGAGGACCAGAGTGGTCTTGGTAGTTGGTAAAGTGACAACAGGTCTTCAACATATTTAGGTGTTTGACCATTCAATGATTTATAAACTAGTAAAAGTATTTTGAAGTCTATTCTCTGAGCTACAGGGAGCCAGTGTAAGGACTTTAGAACTGGGGTGATGTGCTCTACTTTCCTGGTTCTAGTGAGGAACACGAGCAGCAGCGTTCTGGATCAGCTGCAGCTGTCTAATTGACTTTTTAGGCAGACCTGTGAAGACGCTGTTGCAGTAATCAATCCGACTAAAGATAAACGCATGGATGAGTTTTACGAGGTCCTGTTGCGACATTAGTCTTTTAATTCTAGAAATGTTCTTCAGGTGATAGAAGGCTGACCTTGTTGTTGCCTTTATGTGACCCTGGAGGTTCAGGTCTGAGTCCATCACTACACCTATATTTCTGGCCTGATCAGTACTTTCTAGATGTATTAATTGAAGCTGTGTGCTGACTCTTGATCTTTCCTCCAAAAGTAATTACTTCTGTTTTGTTTCTGTTCAATTGAAGGAGGTTATGACACATCCATCCATTGATTTGCTCGATGCATGTACTTAGGGTTTGAATGGGTTCAGAGTCACCTGGTGACATTGTAATGTAGAGCTGAGTGTCATCCGCGTAGTTATGGTAGCTAATGTTATTGGTTGTTATAATCTGGGCTAGTGGGAGCATGTAGATATTAAATAAGAGGGGCCCCAGGATGGAGCCCTGGGGCACCCCACATGTACTTTCTGTTTGTTCTGATGAAAAGTTTCCTATTGAAACAGTCCTTATTCTTTAGGTAACACTCAAACCATCTAAGTATTGTACCAGAGAGTCCGACCCAGCTCTCCAGTCGTTCCAATAATATATCATACTGCACTGAGGTCCAACAGAACCAGCACTGTGATTCCACCACAGTCTGTATTTATGGAAATTGGCTCAATTATATAGTTTTAACTAGAAAAGCACTCTGAGAGCGCAGACCTCCCCCGTGGCAGCTCAGTCCTAGTCAAGACATCAGTCTTTGCACTCAGAACAAAAGTAAAACTGTTGATTTAATCAGTGCTGTAGTCTAGTTTATTCTGGTGGTATACTCTGATTTGTTTCCTCCCAGACGAGCAACGGTCAAAATGTTAAATCAGTCGTTGATTAGACAGTGATTTTAATCCTGCCCTGTGGCTCCTTCTCTTCTGCATTTATGAAGATGCTAGATTATCACTTATTGTGTAGATAATATTTTAATGAATGATTAGACACATTAAAAGCTTGAATTTGTTAGAATTATTTATGGATTTATTTATACGTCAATTTTTAAACCCCCATGTTGTGACTGATGTTTGTCACTCATTCTAGGCCACGCCCCCTTTTTATTACAGCCCTGCTTTTATTTTAGTGTGACACCACAAGATCACCACTGGCCCCCATTTAGCCCTCTTTAAAAACTTCCTAGATACACCCCTGCTCAGCAGTCTTATGAAGTATTTTTAGGCTTATATAAACATTATATAAACATACTATTCAAGCATTATTACCAATAATCATTTTGAAATTAGACTCACGTTAGGGTGAAACACAGCGGTCTGATGGACATTAATAAATACCGTTATTAATTGAAACTCTTAGAAAAGTCTCTGTTTTGGAGCTTTGTGCAGAAAGTTCTGGTGCTGCTAAAAGCAAGAAGCCGGTTTCGAGCCGGGGGAAAGTTTTCAATGAGCAGCACTAGGGGGGCGATGAGCAGCGAGACACAGATCAACCGGAAGACGCAGAAAAAAAATGTCCGAGGATTTTACGTTTTTCTTTTTCTCCAGAGAATATAAACTTGCATAGGTAATGTCCGACTGACGTGTTTTCGCAAACAACGCTGTCGCTCTGACTAATGTTCATATAGCCTGAAGTCATACAGGATTTAAACTGCGGGTTTTTACGTAACATGTACCGGTTCTTTTAACTCAAAACCGTGGCCGCACACACAAAAACTCATAATACTTCTGAATACATTTAACCAGGTTTAACTGAGGCTCGGCGAGTAGATGGTACTGTATTTTTTTAACAATAAATATTGTGGACAAGAAAAAGGTAAAAACACATAGAAATATATATCCTACTTCTGGGCTCCTCCTATCATATGAAGAAGGAGCTCATCCTATTGTGTTATCTGTTCATGTGTAGCCAGATGGGTTCCTGTTTTTCTGTCACCCGAGTATTTCATCTGTTTCCTGTTTGCAACATTTGCAGTTCTGCAGTAAGCAAAGTTCATCCGTTTCCTGTTTCCTGCCCAGTGAGACGGATGCTCTCTGCTTTATTCTGACATGTGTGATGGCCCAGAGTCTTTCCACCCACTGATAACCACCAAAACTGAAGAATTGTCCCTGTTATTTCGGTCAAAAATATCTGATTTCTGTCCAGACCACTCTAGAGATTAAATTAAACACCGTTCTGTCAGCCAATGAAACACATTAGATTTCAACTCCTCTCTGATTGGTCAAACCTCTGTTGCATTCACCGAAGCCAGGGAATTACAAAACTGCTTTCTTCATTAAAGTTATAAGGCGGCTCAGTTATTGTAAACTTATCCTTTCTGGGGTAAAAAAAAATAAACAAAAAACAAACAAAACCAGTCGGGGCTTGTTATGCCTTTCAGCCGTTTCACAAAGCCGAATTTCAATCGGAGACCAACTTCAGCTTCGTTGCCATTCCCCCCACAAATGAATCTTCCTAAATAAACGCTTTACAGTCTTAATCTGCATCCTGCATCTCCATCAAACGTTTGCAAAGCTAGCTTTTCTTACCTATCCGGTGTAAGATGATCTGAGGTGTCCGGGTGAAATCCAGCAGTCTGCGCTGATCATCCATCTCTTCCTCAGACTTTTCTTTAAACTCTGTGAATTTTTCTTCAGCAGGAGATAAACGATCGGTGATCATTGATCACTGATCAACTGTCGTTGCAGCTGGACTGAATACTTTCTTACTGCAAACATTCACACATTCAGCCCACAGATGATCAGACTCTCTAGAATGATTCCATGCGGTAGGGAAGCTAACGTTGCTAGCATCACGTTGTTGTTCTTCTTCTTCTTCTGTTACTTATTGGCGATTGGCAACAACAAACGGTGCATTACCGCCACCGACTAGTGTGGAGTGGAACGACGCTAAAATCAACCCCTCAAATCTTCCCAAACAATCTAGTCTCTTTTAAAAACTGGAATAAAGCCGGATAACTATCACTTTTTGGGTTATTTCGCAGTAATTAGTTTCATTTTGCTGAGGTTTTGGATCAGTTTCCTTCTTTCTAGCTGATATTTCTGACAGTAGAATATAACATGATCTAAAGTTTCCTCTTCTCCACAATAATCACATTTTCCTGTATTATGTTTCCCTATTATGAATAATGTATTGTTTAAATTAGTAGGCTATGCCCAAATCTTAATCTATATATAATCACCTCCTCTCTCCTACTCCCTCCAGTGCTTCTCATTTCTCCAACTCTTCTTTGAATTTTATACAAAAATTTCTTCCCTTCCTTTCTTCCTCCCATTGTTTTTGCCATCTTTTCTTCTTTTCTTGGCTTATGGTGCTCTTCATCTCTGATTTACAAAAGTTGATATCTAAATTAACTAATACTTTTATTGTGGCTTCTTTTGCAATCATATCAACTTTTTCATTTCCTCTAACTCCATAATGAGCTGGAATCCATAAAAAATGCACTCTGAGTCCCATCATGTTTATTCTATAAAGTGTATGTTGAATCTCTAGTAGGATATCTGGTCTGCTTTCTGAGTGGCTGCACTGTAAACTAGTCAATGAAGAGCTTGAGTCTGAACAAATAACTGATAGCAATGGTCTCATGTCTTCTACCCATTGAACAGCTAACAGTATTGCGAGCATTTCTCCAGTGTATACTGATAATCCATCATTAATCCTTTTCTTTACTATGACCTTAAACTCAGGAACAATAAATGCTATAACAATTTGATTCATTGTATTCTTTGATGCATCTGTATATATTTGTACATTATAATACAGATCAATATAATCCTGCACTATATGCAAGTTTAGTATGAATGCCTTATCGTTGTTCTTCCTTTCTCCATCCATCCTGGTGCCAGTCTCCAGCATTCAAGGGGTACACCCTGGACAGGTCGCCAGTCCATCGCAGGGCAACACAGAGACATACAGGCAAACAACCATGCACGTATACCTAAGGGCAATTTAGAGAGACCAATTCACCTAACCTATGTTTTTGGACTGTGGAAGGAAGCCGGAGTACCTGGAGAGAATCCATGCATGCACAGGGAGAACATGCCAACTCCATGCAGAAAGACCCCAGGCTGGGATTCCAACCCAGGACCTTCTTGCTGCAAGGCAACAGTGCTACCAACTGTGCCACTGTGCAGCCGTTCTTCCTGTCTAATAAAGTGAAATCTACCGATGCATCTGGAAGCATCCATTGTGGTATAACAAGCAATGGTACTCTTTGACTGATGTTAAACTGATTCAGTTTAAGTTCTATTATTCTTTTAGTCACAGTCCATCCGAAACCTTTTGTTTCCTTCCTTTCTTTCTCCCTGCAAAGTTTTAGCCGACCACCGCCCCCGGGGCTGAGGGCTCCCATAGAGGAAACACTAGAAAAAGGTAAAATAAGGATAGTGTATACGATGATAAAATTCTCTGTGCTGATGGTGTGCTGCTGACCTCGACGCGGGACGTTTTGGGTCGGTGGATGGAATACTTCGAAGACCTCCTCAATCCCACCAGCACGCCTTCCAATCTGGAAGCAGGGTTTGGGGACTTGGGGTCGGGCTCTCCAATCTCTGGTGCTGAGGTCACCGAGGTCGTTAAAAAGCTCCTCGGTGGCAAGGCTCCGGGGGTGGATGAGATTCGACCGGAGTTCCTCAAGGCTCTGGATGTTGTGGGGCTGTGTTGGTTAACGCGGCTCTGCAATATTGCGTGGACATCGGGGGCAGTTCCCTTGGATTGAGAGAACCGGGGTGGTGGTCCCCCTGTTTAAAAAGGGGGACGACAGGGTGTGTTCCAACTATAGGGGGATCACACTTCTGAGCCTCCCTGGTAAGGTCTATTCAGGGGTTCTGGAGAGGAGGGTCCGACGGATAGTCAAACCTCGGATCCAGGAGGAACAATGCGGTTTTCGTCCTGGCCGTGGAACACTGGACCAGCTCTACACCCTCAGCAGGGTCCTGGAGGGTGCGTGGGAGTTCGCCCAACCGGTCTACATGTGTTTTGTGGACTTGGAGAAGGCGTTCGACCGTGTCCCTCGGGGGGCCCTGTGGGGGGTGCTCCGGGAGTATGGGGTACCGGGCCCCTTGATACGGGCTGTTAGGTCCCTGTACGACCGGTGCCAGAGTTTGGTTCGCATTGCCGGCAGTAAGTCGGGCTTGTTTCCAGTGAGAGTTGGACTCCGCCAAGGTTGCCCTTTGTCACCGATCCTGTTCCTAACTTTTATGGACAGGATCTCTAGACGCAGCCAAGGCGTTGAGGGGATCCGTTTTGGTGGCCTCAGGATCGGGTCTCTGCTTTTTGCAGATGATGTGGTCCTGTTGGCTTCATCGGAGCGTGATCTACAGCTTTCGCTGGAGCTGTTCGCAGCCGAGTGTGAAGCGGCTGGGATGAGAATCAGCACCTCCAAATCCGAGGCCATGGTCTTGAGCCGGAAAAGGGTGGGGTGCCTCCTCCGGGTCGGGGATGGGGTCCTTCCCCAAGTGGAGGAGTTTAAGTATCTGGGGGTCTTGTTCACGAATGAGGGAAAAATGGAGCGGGAGATCGATAGACGGATTGGTGGGGCATCTGCAGTTATGCGGGCGCTCTACCGGTCTGTTGTGGTGAAGAGAGAGCTGAGCCAAAAGGCGAAGCTCTCGATTTACCGGTCGATCTACGTTCCTACCCTCATCTATGGTCACGAACTCTGGGTGGTGACCGAAAGAACGAGATCACGGATACAAGCGGCTGAAATGAGTTTCCTCCGTAGAGTGTCTGGGCTCTCCCTTAGAGATAGGGTGAGAAGCTCAGTCATCCGGAGGGGGCTCAGAGTAGAGCCGCTGCTTCTCCACATCGAGAGGAGTCAGTTGAGGTGGCTCGGGCATCTGGTCAGGATGCCTCCTGGACGCCTCCCTGGTGAGGTGTTTCAGGCACGTCTCACCGGGAGGAGGCCCAGGGGAAGGCCCAGGACACGCTGGAGGGACTATGTTTCTCGGCTGGCCTAGGAGCGCCTTGGGGTTCCTCCCGAGGAGCTGGAACAAGTGGCTGAGGAGAGGGAAGTCTGGGTCTCTTTGCTTAGGCTGCTGCCCCCGCGACCCGACCCCGGATAAGCGGAAGAAAATGGATGGATGGATGGATGGATGGATGATAAAATTCTGATAGAAAGTAATAGAACGTAAAATAAATATAAAATGAATAAATGAGTAATAAAAAAATCAGTTAAAAACTAAGCTCATAAGGTGTCTCTATAAGATAAAAAAAAAAATCTCTGATTGAATAGGTCATAACAGATATAATAATAAAATAAATAAATGATTAATAAAAGTAATCAGTTAAAAGCTAGACTAAAGAGGTGGGTCTTGAGCCTGTTCTTGAAAACATGGACATTCTCTGCTGCTCTGAGATCCTCTGGCAGCCCGTTCCAGAGGCGAGGGCCATAATAATGAAAAGACGCCTCGCCGTGGGTGTGTGTCCTTACTTTAGGGATGACAAGTAGACGGCTGCCAGAGGAGCGCAGAGATCGCAAGGGTTCGTATGGTAAAAGCAGTTCTGATAGATAAGAAGGCCCAAGACCGTTAAGACACTGGTCTTCGTCAGGACACGTGCTGCTGAGTTTTGTAAGAGCTGTAAGCCTGAAATCCTCTTTTTGGGAAGACCAGAAAGCATGGCATTGCAATAGACAATTCTACTGGTGATAAAAGCATGCACCAGTGTCTCCGTGTTGGCCCGAGAGAATGGGGCGGACTCTGGCGATGTTCTTCAGATGATAAACACCTATTTTGGTTATGTTTTTAATATGAGGTTTAAAAGTCAGCTCAGAGTCAAAGATCACAACCAGGTTCTTCACTTGTGAAGATGGACTAATAGACATTGATTGTAGGTTTGGTAAAAGTTTCTCTCTCTGAGCATCAGGACCGATGACTAAAACTTCTGTTTTGTCCTGGTTGAGCTGGAGAAAGTTTTCTGCCATCCAGGATTTGATGTCTAAAATGCTGGTAAAAAGTGCATCCATTGGCTGTGTGTCAACAGGAGACACAGAGATGTGTAACTGTGCATCATCAGCATAACTGTGGAAATTCACCCCCTGTCTCCTGATGACACTGCCAAGAGGGAGCATATAGAGGTTAAAAAGCACTGGGTCTAAAATTGAACCCTGGGGCACACCACATGTGATGCTGTGGACCCCAGAAGAACAGGCATCCAGACTTACCATAAAAGTCCTGTCTGTGAGGTAGGAAGTGAATCATCTATGAACAGCACCAGAGAGGCCAATCTGTTTTAAAAATGTTAAAAGAATAGTGTGGTCTACTGTATCGAAGACAACGCTTAGATCCAGTAGAACCAACACTGTCACCTTCTGGGCATCATAATTTACTTTAAGATCATTTAAAATCTTCAGAAGGGCTGTCTTGGTGCTGTGGGTCACCCTAAAACCAGACTGAAATTTCTCTAGGACATCATGAGTGTTGATAAAATAATTAAGTTGAGTTAAAACAAACTTTTCTAAAATTTTGCTCAAAAAAGGCAAGTTGGATACCGATCGGAAGTTGTTTAAATTAAAATCTATTAAAATCTAAATTGCTCTCCTTCAACAGGGGTCTCACCACCGCCCGTTTAAAAGTGGCAGGAAAGACCCCGGTCTGAAGGGAGCAATTCATCAGAGTTCAAATCTCATCTCTAAAGGATCCATAAAATTGTTTAAAAAACCTTGTGGGAATGGGGTCCAAGACAAGTGTGGTGGGCCTCACTGAGGAGAAAACCTTATCAAGACTCTCAGCTTCGAACAGGACAAAACTGTCCGGTGTTTCCTCAGGTAGATACTGTTGAGAATGTGTTTTCACTCTAATTTTAAAGCCTCTCTTAAAGGAACAGACACTCATTTAATATATGACCCCTGGGCTCTATGGACTCTCATTTCACCTTCCCGCGTGCTTGTTCATTTCTGTAACAAGGAGCAATAAGAACAACAAACAACAATTATATATTTTAACAGCGAGACGTCGTTCGCTGGACTCAGTTCTAGTAACTGAGCCCAGATCTACGTCAGCTTAAAGTCTTTATTGAAACAAGTTTCCATGAAATTCCTCCCACATAGATCTTCGTTCACAGAATGGTCAAAGCTTCTTCAAATAAGAAACACATGATGTACCACATTCTTCTTGATTGTTCACTGTTTCTAAGTGTTGCCACATGCACTACAGAATTAAACCCTCATACAACATTAACAGAATTTCTATCTCGTCGTCTCCCTCTTTTGACCTCTTACAAAATAATAAGAGGTCATCATATTTAAGGTAAACCGTCAGGCAGCACACTTATAGAATCTTATCAATTTTGAGTCCTTCTTCTCTGGAACTTTTCGGAGCAGCAGTCATCTTGTTCTGGCCAGGAATTGTGGTCGTCCGGCTCGTTCTTCTATGACCTAAGGTGAAAGGTTGCCAGCACATCACCTATATGCAGCTAAAGTGTATCTTTTCAGTAGCCTTGAGTTTAAAAACTCTAAGGACTGCACGCAGACCAGAGGATCGTTCTGCCCCTTTGGGGAGGGGTCTCAGCATCTTTTCCTTCAAACCCTGCTGCCCCAGCTGGGCAGCTCTGTGCTCCAAGCCGCCCTGCCACCTGATGGTGCAGTCGTGCTGAAGTTGGAAACCTCTCAGCAGAGGGTTCAAGTAGGTTGTGTGGTCTGCTCATTGCTGTTCTGCACCCGCTCTGGCTTGCTGCTCCTGGACGTCCTCTCAGGTGCGTCCTGGCCCCTCAGTAGGAGTGCATTGACTCCAGCCTATTTCTTTAGTCTGATTACCTGAGAGATCGTGATCTGGTTGGCTGCTGGTCTCTCACCTGGTCAACAAAGCCTAAAAGAAGAGCTTGCAACTAATTTGCTTTTTCCTGTTTGCTTTATCCATAATTGTATCTGTTTTGAAATTAATTTCTTATGCATTTGTCCTTTTTTCTTTTTTAAACAAATCCCTCACTCACCTCATAGTTTTAAGTAGTGCCGCACTGATCGGCCGCACTAACACAAAATCAAACTATTATCCAGACGGCTTACAAACTAGGTCTATCTGTAGAAAAAGCTAATACTTTTGCTGTATGTAAATCACAGGAATCATCATTGACGCAAAGTGCACTCTAAAAATCCTGTATCAAAAACGATCAACACTGGAACAACCTAGACCATGAAGAATTTTTCTTCAAACTATATAGTAGAGCTTATAATGTAAATAAAAATGTCCAAACAAACACTAAATGCATAAACATGCCACAAGGTAAGATGAATGGGTTGTGTGCTAAAACAACCAACCGCACAAAGGTGCCAAAACAGGATGAAAAACAGGAAACATCAGGGGGGTTTTTTGTATTGTGCATCGGAGCCCAGATGGGATCATGAGGGGCTGAAATTTCACGCCTCCTCCTTCTGCTGTGTCAGATCTCCACTGCAAATACAAGAAAGAATGCTCTGTAAGTCTCAACAGAAGCACATCCACCGTTCTCATTTTGAGAGTAATTGTGTCAGAGCCAAAATCCGCAGAGAATCAGCAGGTTGTCCATAGAAAAGTTCCCATCACATTCACGATATGGAGCACATTCTATATACTTTTTTCCCATGTACCCAGAGTGGTATGAAAGTGTGGTCAGATTTTTATCATTTTCAAAACAAATAAATCTTTGGTCAGGTTTTAAGTGTACTGGTCCAGCTTTAACTATTTAGATTAATCCCATGTCATCCCAGTCTCCAATTTACCCTTACTTTTGTCATGGAAGTATACACATTTTTACCCATATAACTTCCTGTTTGTTCATGTACTGCACGCTCAGAATTAGTCCAAATCCTGGAGAGGAGTGTAACATCTGGAAACAGATCATTAAGATTAGTGAAAGCTTCTACATATCTGGGTAAATGTCCTACAGAATATGGCATCTGAGAACAAACAAAACAATTAATAAGGCTTCATTTATTTGCTAGATATCTTGCATATTGTCACCATACACTAGTTTAAAATGGGTCTCTGTGTATCCTTCTCTGAGTGAACAAAGAAAATAAATCAGCATTCTCATGTGCTATATGTCGTTTTTCTGTGAGTCCTAACGTTCCTATGGAATAACACCACCAAAAAGCTGTAAAAATAAAAGTACTAAATAACAGAAAAACCAGAAAAACCTACCTAGTTACTATCTCTCCCTTCAAGCAGTCTCTATAGAAAAGTGGATCTCCTGGTACTCTTCACTGAAGTTGAGACAAGTAGACCATATTGTATCCACTTCCCTTTGTAATCAGTCTTAAACGCCACTTTTCTTAGACTGCTTTCCCTATATCTAGCAATGGTCTCTGCTTTTTACAATGGGTTAAGTGTATCTAACTCAGTCTCTACAGCCGTTGGTGTGGTCAAAAATACCTGGAATGACCCCTTCCACCTGGGTGATGCCCAGTTTTCTATTTACAGATCCAGTCACCTACTTTCAGCTCACTTCTTCCTGTAGGAATATAGGATCATCTGGCATATGATTAGTTTGCATTTATAACTTATGAAATTATCAGTATTTTGATCATGAAAACCCACCAGATCTTAATCACATTGTTTTTTTAGAAGAGAGTATACCAATCTAAGGAATTCTATATCTCACCCATAGATTAGTTCAAATAGAATGAGGCCAATATAAAAATTTGGTATTATATGCATGTAAAATGTACCAAATCAAGACAATATCCAATTTTGTCCTGTTTCTTCCATTGCTTTTTTTAATTTGCAACATCTTTATCATAAATCAATTTGCAATTGTTCCTCTTATTTTAATATACCAAACTGTAGGAAGGTATAAGGTCTCGTCAAATCTGTTCAATTAGTTGGCGTTATATTTATATATAGCTTTATCAAAACCAAACAGTATCTCCAATTCTGTTTTGTCTTATTCATGGTCTTTCTTAATCTGCTTTTAGAATCCAATTGTCTCTTAAAAATGATCTATAATCTTTGTCCTATTTTATCAGTTATTTCATTCACAAAATGTGTTCCGTTACCACTATAGATCATTTGTGGATATCAAATCTAGGCTTTATTTCTCTAAACAACATTTCCGCACCAGTTAGTGTATCCAAATGTTTCACTGGTAACATTACAATCTATTTGGAGAAATTATCTAATCTTACTAAACAGAGCTTCTTCAGTACAGCCTTTGTTTGCTCAAAGCTGTTTCTTAATTTTATATGAGAAGCTTTTCTTTTTTCCATGTCTGACACACTTCTTGTCCACAAACTAATCAGTTTGAGAATTGAATTGTCCGTAAGAAATGCTTTAATTAGTTCGCCACTAGAGGTCCCCATACCCCCGTTCCCCATTGTTGACCAAATGCCAAAAACATGCAAAGTTCAATTTGAATCTTCTGTTAGCAATAATATTATTTTATCTTTATCTAATTACAAACTTCAGTTAAGACTTTAATTTTTCTTTTTTTTAAGTAGAACAATTCTTTGGTAGCTTTCCCGTTTCAAGATTTATATGAAAATCTACAATTTGGATTATTAATTTATCCCCTACAGAGAACATGCCCAACTTCAAATGAAATAGGAAATCTCTTCCTCAAGAAATTAGAAAATAATCTCGAGATAATATGATCAACACAACAGATTTTTCCCGTAGCAAAATCTATTATTTTTATTTCATTTTTCTAACAACTCAATCCCCTTTTTTTAGTGGAAAACAAAATTCCTCCAAATTCATAATTTCTTCCCATTGGACTTCAATAACTTCCTCCAATTTTGTTAATGAGATAATCAGCAACCGATATTTCCATGATAAAACATCACATCTCTATTCCTTGCTCTCTGCTTATCTGCTCTTTCATAAAGATTCTACAAATTAGCTTATTATTATGATTATATGTGGAAGCGTCTGTTGCTAGATGTCCAAAACGTGGTACCATTCTCAACTCAGACTGGGGCGAGGGCCGGCAACCACTCCCAGTCTCAGGTGTAGGTCCAGACATTTTTTCTGCTAATCAGACCCGTAATTTCATCCTATTAGCAACAAATCCATTGAGTGTAAATATTGAAGTGCACTTATACTGAAGTTGAATTTTGGAGTGCGTTACTACATTCTTTACTACGGTACTCCCGTAACGAACATTTCTTCACACACGCACAGGAACGGCGTGACATGGACGGCTGCTGGAGTCCAGCTGGTGCTCCGTCGGTTGGGAGGGATTCCCTGGGTTGGGAGGTCCTGCGGAGCTACGGGGGCCGGGTGCTTGCAGTGGAGGGAAGTCCTGGTCCAAGGCGCCGAACCGGTTGACGAGAGGCAGCGCAGATGGAGGGGAGCAGCGACGGCACTGCAGCAGGTGTACAGGCCTCGGTCACCCCAAGTCCGCGAGGAGACCCAGTGGATCCTGCGGCCTCCACAGCCTCGCCGGGCTGACAAGGGATGGTGTCAGCCAGCTCAGCAACTCCAGCACCGGCGAAGGTCTGGCTGAAGATGATGTCCATGTCGCGCTCATGGTCCTGGATCTGGTGGACGGTAGAAATCCTCCGCTCCAGCTCCAAGATTTTTTGGCTGAGTCTTAGGCAGCCATCGCACCCAGAATTGCAGGTACGAGGCATGACGAGGAAAAAGGAGCCCGCACTCCGATAAAAAATGCCACAGATAAAAACAAGTTAAATAAAAGCATGTGACGATTAAAAGTTATTGATGCTAAAATCGGTAATCGGTTAAAACCAGTCATAAAAAGGACTTAAACCCAGTTAAAACCGTATTTGGTTGGAGCCAACAATCAGAAGCTTCACTCATGACAATGCTGAACTCTGACCATCAGGTTGTTGCATTTTGCAACAGAACAGAACAGTAATGCTGATGTAGGTGTTGTTTTAAATGCTCCTGTACATAATCTCAGTGCCTGATTTTGAATATAGTTTAGTTTTAAAAGAGTTGTATCTGCTGCTGAACTACATGCTACACACCAATAATTTAACACCGACCTAATCAACCGATTGTATATAGCCTTCAAAGATTTCCTATCTGCACCCCAATCACTCCCAATTAAGCACCTCATTACATTGAACACCGTTTTACTTTTATCCACTATACTCTGAATGTGTACACCCCATGTGATCCTTTCATCAAACCATAATCCCAGAAACTTAAATTTACTTACTCTTACTAACTCCTGACCATATACCTGAAGCTTGACTTCCTCTCCAACTCTTCTCTTTGTAAAGAACATTGTCTTAGTTCTATCCACAGAAAATTTAAAACTTAGTTTATACGACCACTCTTCAACTTTTCCAATTGCTCTTTGTAGTTTCTTTACAATTAACTCTATATTTCCCTCTCTTCCATGTTGCTCCATCGTCTGCAAAAAGCGAAAACTCCATCCCATCTTTTATACCATTAAACACATCATTTATCATTAAACAAAATAACAATGGGCTCACTATGCTCCCTTGTAGTATACCGTGTTCCACAGGAAACTTTTCTGAATAAACCTTCCCAATTCTCACTTGTATTTTTTTTCCCATTAATAAATTCTTTATCAACTTGAACATCCGCACACCAATACCCATTTTCCTGATTTTAATTAGTAAGCCTTCTCTCCACATTGTATCATAACCTTTTTCTGTATCAAAAAACACAACCACTACACCCTATTTATTTATTTATTTGTGCTTTCCTAACTTCATGTTCTAAACATAAAACTGGATCCATTGAATTCCTTCCTCTTCTAAAACCACTTCGATATTTAGAAATGTATCCTTTATTTTCTATATAATACATTAATCTTTCATTTATCATATACATTATCTTACAGATGTTAGATGTTAAAGCTATAGGTCTATAATTTCCTGGATTTGTATCATCCTTTCCTGGTTTATGTATTGGTAACATCACTGCCTCCTTCCAGCTTTACGGCAGTTTCCCATCCTCCCAAACTTTGTTATATAACTCTAACAAAAATTCTTTAGCTAATCACTAAAATGGTTTATCATAATACAACAAACCTGATCTTCTCCTGGTGCTGATAATTTGGATTTCCTAAGAACTCGATTTAATTGTTTTGTAAACGGCATATTTAACAAATCCTCTGTATCTACCACCTGTTCCAATTGCTCTACATTTTCCATAAATGTATTTTCTCTTCCTCTTTGTCCTTCCTCACTGACATTATCTAAACTATGAATTTTTACAAACGTTTTTGCCATCACATTCACCTTCTGTTTGTCTTTTACTGCTATGACATCTCCATCCTTTAGTATTGGATATCCATACTCCTTTTTTACACCATTCATCCTCTTAATCATTGACCAAACTTTATGTATTTTTGTCTTCCTTCCCACCGAATTACAAAACCCCCTCCAGTAGTCCGTCTTTGCATTTTTAATACTTCTTCTTACCTTAGGCTGTAATCTTTTATATTCCATAAAATTCTGAAAACGGTGATTCCTTTTTAAAATTCTAAAAGCTTTATTTCGACATTTAATCACTTTATCACATTCCTTTGTCCACCAGGGTACTATCATCTTTTTCCTTTTACCTTCTTTCTTCTTTATCACCTGATTAGCTGCCGCCTAGACTGCATTACAAACAGAAAAATTTAGAACATCAACATTCATATCAATCCTTATTATTTCCTGATCACAAATTATTCTAAACTTTTCCCAATCCGCAGTACTGAAACACCATTTTTCTACATTCCCTATATCATTTTCCTCTACATACAGCTCTTGCTCAGTCATTATAGGATAATGATCACTACCTATAGTTGTTTCTTTAATTACCTGCCATGAACCTGCTAATGAATCTGATAGTAATGTGAGATCAATCGCTGATTCTGCTTCTGTTCGAACATTTATTCTTGTACCACTTCCATCATTCAGACATACAGTGGATCTAAAAAGTCTACATACCCCTGTTCAAATGCTTTGAATAAATTACATCATAGTTTTCTAGCCGCATAAGAAGTATGATTTGGCTTTGTAATATTGCAGACGCCAAGGTTTATTTTAATATTGAGATGTTGAAGGAATTGATCAAATTCAAAAATGCAGTTGGCTGATAAATAATTTGTTTGACTTCTTATTTCTTTCATTGTTATATACTGTTGAAATAATTTTCAGTCATTATAAAGAATAAAAAAAATTTTTTAACACAAGATTCTATAAAAGAAAAGGACACATAAAAAAACAAAGGGGGGCCAGAAAGCGAGAGAGACTTATGTACAGTAAAATGGGGTTGGGGGGGGCAGAGTTGTTAACAGTGTTATGGCAACAGATGTAATTGTTGAAATAAAATAAAAAAACACATAAACAACACATTAGACATAACAATCAGGGCTATATTTATACTTTTTGCTTTAACATCAATTTTCCAAAAGGCCAGATTCAAAAGCAGTTACACTCCTAACTGGAAGCCTTGCACTGCCGTTCAAGATGGCCTTTAAGAAAATTAGCAATTTCACTTAAAAACATTTAATTTCCCCTATTTGTGAAATGAACTTTGTCTGACAAAAATATCCCAGGACTGTCATGTTTAATGTGAGGATGCATAACGATGGCACCAAACTAGGCATAAAAGAAGCCATAACACAGTTGACAAACCTGCTGGCCTTTTCAATTTTTGCTGGGTTTACACCTGCCCTCTATCGACGCCTTTGGGTGATGGAGGAGAAGATAATGGACATCTGAGGGTGGAGAAGGTAAAGCTGGTGCAGGTCCTCCTCCATCATGTTCACCAACTGGACACTGCTGACCACCTCCATGTCATCTAATGATGACAGCTGATGATGAGGACATCTAGAGCTGCTCTTCCTCACAGGGAGTTGGAAAAAAAATGAGAGAAGGCCTTTCCACCTCAGCCCCCCCGCCCAGCCAAACCAGGAGATACGGACACCTGGGAGGCCGAGGTTTCCTCCGACAGTTTCTTCAGCTCTCTCAGAACTATGTCAGACATAGCTGTCTCCAATGATCCAAATGGCTATGGAGAAAAAAACTAGCATAATGAATGGCAGTTGCACAGGTGTGGCCTATTGGTTGAAAGTATAATGCTATTAAAATTGTACATGAAGTGATGGAGACAGGTACTTACATGTTCCGTTTTGTTTGGCTGTTGTGGAGGACAGGCATGCAGCCATTGTGACCTGGTTAACAAAATCTATAGAAAGAAACACAAATGTCTTACTAAAAGTACAACTTATCCCTTCCCAGACCTCAATAAATAAATAGTAAAATTCATACATTGCAGAATTGACTAGAATCGAAATTATTCATATTAGCTGTTGCTAATCTACAATAGCTGTGGGAACAGTTTTTTTTAACTGGGAGATCCTACATGGTAGTACAATCACTAACAATTAGGGTAAATATAATAGAGTATTAATATAAACTGTGTGTGATTTGTGAAAAAAGCAGAGGGGGGGATATTTTTTTTAACTTTTTGTTCATTAAAATAACGACAGGTTTGTGTATGCAGGCTGCAGGGCATCTTGCACTTTCGTTTACCCTTTAAGAACTGACAGAAAAGTGTGAAAAACAAAATTATTGTTGACTTAAAAAAATTAAGATAAGATCAAATATATTAAAATGATTAAAATTAAAGATAGGAATTTACTTGACTTATCCAGTCACATCAGGTGAGATTATTTTTTCCCCGTGGCAGCATCAGCAGCACCTTGTCCGCCCTCTCAGACCCACAACTCTGCATATTTTTCTGTGGGGAAAAGAGTTCACCTCTGGAACCAGCCGGGGTCAGGTGCAGGAATACTTTTCAGATGTAAGAATCCCTCTATACCCTCAGTTTATTAAACCGTGCGCACGGATTTGGGGTCCTGCAGGAAAGTATAGATATTTGAGTCATTGTAGCCGGGACCATGTCCGCGGTAATATTGATCAATTACAGTTTTGTCCCCACCATTAAAAAACATTATGTTTTCATATCTTCAGTATCCTCTTTAATGGAAGGTGTTCTAATTATGCTGCGCTACCAGCTTCATGCTTCCCTGAGGCAAGACGGACACACACTGTGCGCTTTTTGGACAATTTCCACAAATTTTGGGATCGGTTTGTCTTCAAAGCCGTATAAAAACAAATATAACATTTGTGCATGGAGTTGAAACAAACCTGGTCACTAGTGAGATTAAGTAGGCTATATCTTAGTCGTCTTATTTACAAGTTAAAGGAATAATACCAGTTTTTCAGCTTAAAGCTCTGAAAAGGTCCAGCACGATGCTCAAATCAGCGCACACATAAAACGTGCGTATGGATTCCAAATCAATACGAACGTTTTATTAAATAGGCTATATGCAACTTTTTCCCCAAAATAAACTTAACAATTGCCTTTTTATTTGACCATTTATGACTCAAACATCTCCTGATGAGCATACTGACACATAGTCAGCTCACAGTGGGTGCACCTATAAGCCTGTATCTAATTTTTCCTATTTTCTGTCGGGTCGGATTTTTCCCGCGCTGTCTGCGGATGTGACGTCAAGCACGTTCATGTTAAACGTTTCAGATCACTCTGCCACCACCGCTAGTCAGCAATTACACTCGCAAGCAGTGCAATGGATTGTGCGAATACACAGAAGAGACCCACAACAACTCTGACACCAAGAGTAACTCCACAAAAGACTAAAAAAGTCAGAAAAAGATAGAAGATTGAGAGCGACCGGCGTACGAGCGTGCGCAGCGAGAGCGAGCAGAAAGGAAGAGCAGTTCTGGGTTTTTTTGGCCACAGGTGTCAGTCGCAAGTTTAAATTTCAGAAAATTGCATATAGCCTCTTTAAACTGAGGGTACAGATGAACCTCAACATATGAACCTCAAAATTATTTCTGCATCTGACCCCTGCCAGGCTCCTAGCAGAGATGAAGTGAAGATTGTTGAGTGTTTTTATCATTTTATTCCTAGTCTGTCAAACGGATTCTGCAGGATTCTGGGTTGATTGCGCACTTAGCTTCAGTTAGCTCCAGGACTAGCTCCTGGCTACATCGGCTCAGAGCAGACCGGGCGCCAAGGCAACTTAGCTGGGGGGGGGCGCAGCTTATTTTGGAGGGGTCAGTTTTTATTTAACCCCTTAACGTTTTTACCTCCCGTTGACAGTGTGTTAAATATTTCCGGGTCAAAACGTCCCTTTTTGACACTCTTTATATGTAAATATTAATAATATACATAATTTAAAAAGGGACTAGCTGAGGTAGGGTCTGGAGTTTTTCCGAACGATCGCTCTGTTCTAGATCGATGGTCAGAACGTTTGTTTGTGTTCTCCAAAAGGAGGCGCAGTTGAGCCACTGTCACGATCATACTGGGCATGTGAGTGAGCCATCTTCCTTTATAGAGGATCATTGTCGCTCAGCGGGAGCTGTGGTTAAGTTGTGCTGATTCAAAGGGAAACAAGCAGACGTCACCAAACAACCGCCTTTGTAAAAATAAGATTTGCTTGCAAACCTTTTAATAACAGCAAACAGAAAACACAACAACAAGCCCTGCTTCTTCCATATCAATTCTCTTATTTTTCTGCTGCTTTGATCGGTGACGCTACTCGCTGCTGAAACTGTCCTGATACACCCAGAAAGAAAAATAATAATGTCCAACCCACCCTTCTTAGCTGCGCCTGCACATCCACAGAGTCATCATCTCGAACAAAAACAATCCATTTACTGAGAGCCATGAGAATATCATTAGTAACCTTCACCAGTGCCGTTTCAGTGCTATGATGAGCTCTAAAACCTGACTGAAACTCTTCAAACTCATCTAAACAGTAACTCTTCGTTACTGTTTAGATGCTCACAGACTTGATTAGAAACAATTTTCTCAAGGATTTTGGATAAGAAAGGAAGGTAAGATATAGGTCTGTAATTCACCAAGTCATATTGATTAAGGCAAGGTTTCTTGAATAAAGGTTTAATTACAGCTATTTTAAATTCTTGTGGTACGTATCCGTTTACTAAGGATAGATTCATTATATCGAAAATGGGGCCAGGAACCAAATGGAACACTTCCTTAAATAATTGGGTTGGGACTGGGTCCAACATACAAGTTGAAGGTTTAGATGAGGCCAATATTTTTGATAATTCCGAAAGCTCGACTGAATCAAAACAGACTAAGCACAAATAAGGTTCTACAGTTCTTTCCAATGCTGCCTCATTTACTGAGGAAGAAGAAATCATGTTTGGGAGGATGCCAATGATTTTATTTTTAATAGAATTAATTTTATTTATGAAGAGTCCCATAAAGTCATCACTGCTAAGAGCCGGGGGAATAGTTGGCTGAAAAGAGCTAAGACTCTGTGTAAGTTTGGCAACTGTACTAAAAAGAAACCTAGGATTGTTTTTTGTCGCCTCTATTAATGATGATAAATATGCTGTTCTAGCTTGTCGAAGGGTCTTTTTATACAGCAGTAGACTGTTATTACAGGTTAAATAGGAATCCTCTAGATGTGTAGAGCGCCATTTTCTCTCCAACTTCCTAGTATTCTGCTTTAAAGTACCCAACTCTGTGTTAAACCAAGGAGTCAGCCTCCTATGGCTAGCCACTTTCTTTTTAAGGGGGCTACACTATCTAATGCCAAACGCAATGAGGAAGTAACGCTATGAACCAGACCATCAATTTCTGAAGGGTTAGAGATAGAATTGCTGCCATCCACTGTGTTACTCTGAGACACTGAGGAAAGTAAGAATGGAACAGATTCTTTAAAAATTGTTACATTGTTGTCTGATTAAGCTCTACTATAATAACATTTTCTTTCATGTCTAAAATGGTCAGTTAAAGTAAATTCAAAAGTTATCAAGAAGTGGTCAGACAGGACCGGGTTATGTGGGTGGACTGTTATTTCCTCACACTCATTACTGTATGTCAGTACAAGGTCCAAAGTGTGTTTACCCGAGTGGATCTATCCCTGTACTTTTTGAGTAAAGCCAATTGAGTCTAAAATAGCATTAAAGGCTGCATTTAGGCTATCACTTTCAGTATCCACATGAATATTGAAGTCCCCCACTATAATGACCCTATCAGTATTTAATACTAAATCAGATAAAAAAAATGTGAGATCTGATCCAAGAGTTGAGAGTAAGAGCCTGGTGGATGATACAAAACCACAAACAAAAATGGTGTTAATGTTTTGCAACTTGGATGAGGAAAATTAAGGGTCAGATGGTCAAAAGAACTGTAGCTATCAAGTGGTCTGGGACAAATTAGTAATCAGAACGAAAATTGGTTGCACCTCCTACTCCTCGCCCAGTATTTCTAGGAATGTGAAAATTTAAATGACTGGAAGGAATTGACTCATTTATACTGACATAATCCTCCTGCTGCAACCAGGTTTCTGTGTTTAATAAACCACATTTAATAGATTTATTTTTCTATTCAGTCAAAGTCGTATTTATCTTTATGAGATTTCCATAATTTGCTTTTGTTGGCTTAACTTGTATTCCATTTAACTTTGACCGTGGGCAAGACACTGTTTCTATAGGGTAATGGGTGGGTAACAGTACAGAAGCAGTACAGAGGTGGGTTAAACTAAAACTCTGCTTCCTGGTCTGGACCCTGGGTTGTCAGTGTTTTGGAGGACTAATAAATTCGGCCATATTCCTAGAAAGATCCATCCAAAGTGGGATGGATGCCGTCTCTCCGGATCAGACCAAGGCCAGGCAAGGCAAGGCAATTTTATTTGTTCAGGTCTTAGTCCATTACTACACCTAGGTTTCGAACCAGATCAGTAGTTTCGAGCTGTATTAATTGAAGCTGTGTCCTGACTCTTGATCCTTCCTCCTTGGGTCCAAAAATAATCACTTCAGTTTTGTTTCTATTCAGCTGGAGAAAGTTATTGCACATCCATCCATTTATTTCGTAAATGCATTGATTTAGGGTTTGAATGGGTTCAGAGTCACCTGGTGACATTGTAATGTAGAGCTGAGTGTCATCTGCGTAGTTATGGTAGCTAATGTTATTGGTTACTATAATCTTGCCTAGTGGGAGCATGTAGATATTAAATAAGAGGGGCCCCAGGATGGAGCCCTGGGGCACCCCACATGTGATTTCTGTTCGTTCTGATGAAAAGTTTCCTATTGAAACATAGAAGTCCCTGTTCTTTAGGTAAGACTCGAACCAGCCAAGTACTGTACCAGAGAGTCCGACCCAGCTCTCCAGTCGTTCCAATAAAATATCATGATCAACAGTGTCAAATGCTGCACTGAGGTCCAACAGAACCAGCACTGTGGTTCTTCCACAGTCTGTATTTATGCGGATGTCATTAAATACTTTGACGAGGACAGCCTCGGTGCTGTGGTGAGCGCGGAAACCAGACTGAAAAGCATCAAAACGGTTTGTCATTGTTATGAAGCCATTTAACTGCTGAAACACAGCTTTTTCAATAATCTTACTGATGAATGGGAGATTAGAGATTGGCCTATAGTTCTGCATTAACGTGTTGTCCAGATTTTTCTTCTTTAGCAGTGGTTTAATAACTGCTGTTTTTAAAGCCTGAGGGAAGACACCTGATAGCAGTGATGAGTTCACTATTTGAACAAGATCAAAACCAATAACAGGAAGAACCTTCTTTAGAAAAGCTGTGGGTAGGATATCAAGACAGCAGGAGGAGGAGCTTAATTGGATAATGATTTTTTCAAGGCTGTTCTGGTTTAATTCGTGGAATTCAGACATTATCTCTACATTGTTGTTGATTGGGGATAGCACTGGTTGTGGGTTCGATATTGAGGTACAGATTGACCGTCTAATTGTTAGAATCTTTTCAGTGAAAAAGCTGGCAAATTCATTGCAGGCCCTGGTAGAATTTAGTTCAGGGGCTACTGTCACTAAAGGATTAGTTAGTCTTTCCACTGTTGCAAATAGAGTCCGTGCATTATTAATGTTTCTGTTGATGATTTCAGAAAAGAACGATTCCCTAGCATCTTTTATAGTTAGCTGATATCTATTCAGTCTCTCTTTGTAGATCTCACAGTGAACCTGGAGTCGAGTTTTCCGCCATTTTCTCTCGGCTCGTCGACACTCTTTTTTCACTACGTACCAGTGGATTACTTGTCCACGGAGACTTCTTTCTACCTGAGACTACTTTCACTTTAGTTGGAGCAATGGAATCCATGATGTCTGAGATTTTCGCAAGGAAATTATCTACCAACTTATTCACTGAGTTTGAGTTGGGAGATGAGGGGGATGTGGTGGAAGGATAAATACGTTTAAAGGTTTCTACTGAACTGTCCCCTAGAAAACGCTTTTTTATAGTGGTCTTACTGTGGCTGGATAATTTAGCAGAGATGGTACTTTCAAAGAAAATACAGAAATGGTCAGATAATGCAATATTAATTACAGAGATGTCAGAAATATTTAAACCTTTGCTGATAATTAAGTCCAGAGTGTGTCCTTTATTGTGTGTTGGTTTTTTGACATGCTGGATCAGTCCGAAGTTGTGGAGAGTATCATGTAATGTTTTTGCTTGTCTATCTTGGGGGTTGTCGGTATGGATGTTAAAGTCCCCCACGATGATTAGTTGGTCATAGTCGATACATATTACAGAAAGAAGGTCATTGAAATCATTAAAGAAGTTAGAGTTAAGTTTTGGTGGTTTATATAAACTTAGAAATAACGCTTTGTTAGGCTCATTTATCTGGGTGGCTAGGTATTCAAAAGAATCAAACGTGCCCAGAGTTACCTTTTTAAAGTTCATTGAGTTGTGAAAGATGGTGGCTACACCTCTGCCTCGTTTGTGTTTTCTGTTCTCGCTTAAGAAATTGTAATTTCGAGGACTTGATTCTATTAATGAAGTTGTTTCGTTATTTTCATCTAGCCAAGTTTCTGATAAAAAAAGGGCGTGTAAATTATGCTCAGTGATGAAGTCATTGATAAGAAAAGACTTCCCGGATAGAGATCTAATGTTTAATAAAGCTAACTTAAGTATTGTGATGATGGGCAGCTGAACCTTCTGACAGGTTATCAATTTGAGATTTTGTTTAATATGAGAGCGTGTGGTTAACGGTTTATGTTTCCTGCTGCTGATAATCACTGATATAGCCTCAGGGGTGCCGGGTGAATTCTGGGAGACAGTAGGGGTGGATTTATTGCCCGGTTCCCCCAAATATCTGTAATAATCAGTGGGGGGAAGCTCCCAGGCTTATTGACACTAGTCCCAGGCGTTTGGTGTAGTCTAAGTTTAGGTGTTAATTGTGTCCCAAATTTGATTTGCTCGTTCAGTCTGTCTGCAAAGTTTCTAAATGGAGACTCATTTGATGTGGCTGAGTCACAGGAAGATGAAGACTTAATCTCTGATGGTTGTTTATCTGTTCGGTCCTGTGGTGTCATCATGACTTGCTGTTTTTGTTCTCTGATATCCATGGGCGCCTCAAGGTCAGCTTTTGGGAGCAAGTGTCTTGCTTTCTGATTTTGATAAGAAAAAATGTTTGCTGCTAAGAGCCTTACTCCGGCCTTGTTCAAATAGCGCATCCCTTCTTTGAACAGATGATTAGCACTTCCAAATACTTTGAAATTATTAATAAATGTGAACGACTTCTCAGCTGATTGTTTCTTCAACCATTTATGGAGCATGCGGAGTCTGCTAAATCTTTCATCATTCCCTTCAGGGACTGGTCCGCTGATGAGGATGTTTACGTTAAGTCCATCAAGTCTCTGTAGGAGATCAAAAAAGTCTCTCTTCAGAATCTCTGATTGTCTCATCGTGATATCTGCTGATCCAGCGTGAATGACGAGCTTTTCCAAAGCAGGATGTTGGTCCAAGATTTTAGGGATTTTTACTGATATTTCTCTCACTGTATTTTTGTAACAGCTATAAACTTTGGTATTCTTGCTACAAAAAGCCTCAGTTCCATTAATTGATCCATCTTGTATGATAACAATCTTTGCTGGGGGGGCTCTTACTTTGTTATGTGTCCGTTTGATGCGGCTGGGTTTCTCCTGGTAGCTTTGACTGGTCCTGGGGGCTCCGTCATCTTTAGGGGAACTCAAGGCTGCAAATCTGTTTTTCAGCGGGATTCCAGGTGGAGAAATATCTCTTGTTTTTGGCTGAAACCTCTTTTGTTTACTTTTAGCAGAAGCGGCAGTTCTGGGTTCAGAGGTTTCTCTGTGCCGGAGTTTCTTTTGTTTTTTCTTCCTCTTAGAACAGGCTGGGGTTGATTTCATGCGTTTTAAAGCTGGCCAGTTTTCATTATAATGCGGAGTTCTGCCGCTCAGACGCCTGTAGGGAGTCTCTGTGACACGGTTAGACCGATGTAACATCGGGCTGATAGGCTGTTCCCTGTTTGTATTCAACGGTAAAGTTGTGTCATTTTGTCCATAATCAGCGTGAAGATCAAAATTAATTTCCAGACGACGTAGCTTCGTTTCAATGCCCTCAATTCTGTGGAGCAGTTTTTCAAAATCCTCAGCTGAGCAAAAAACCATGTTGATAAGTCCATAAAAAAGTAATCCAAGAAGAGATCTGGTCTAATACAGAAACTCCAGGGGCTGGGTAGATAAAGTAACTAAGAAAAAGTTAAGAAAAGAAAATAAGAAAATCAAACAGAAAATAAAATAAAGTGAATGGATCTGGAGAGAGACAGAGAGCAGCTGCTCCTCCTTCAGCAGTCGCAGTTAAAGCCCAGGTTTTCCCCAAAATGTTCGGCAGTTATCAATGTAGCCCACATTGTTTGCAGGACACCACCTAGACAACCATTGAGGGAATGACAGCATGCGGTTAAACATTTTCGTCACTTTTACTTGATAAGAAGGAAGCTGTTGTTCAAAATATCCAGCATTTATTAATTGTAAGAATAAAATAGCAGGTTAACTGTAGTGTAAGATTTTCTTTTTTTAACTTAGATAAGAAGGAAGCTGTTGTTCAAAATATCCAGCATTTATTAATTGTAAGAATGAAAAGGCAAACTTATGTCTATGCTTCACGTGTTTGCTTTGCTCTGTTGTATCTGATTCAGGGGTGGATGTTGTTGCTGCAGCACTCATGGCGGTCAAACACCGTGCATCTTTCGGTTTGTAGTTGGTGTATATTGGCAAGGTGTTTGGTCAAATTACTTGTGTTCCCGCCTTTGCAAGCAAAGCTTTTATTAGGCTACATATATGTGACAGCATGCATTGTCTGCATCTATTTTCGTAAAATGAAGCCAAATTTTGGATCTGTTCGTTCGCTCTGCCATCGTATCTGCAATGGCACGTTCACACCGGTCAGTGCGTCCAGGCAGCAGGGCAGCTAGATTACATGCATGTCTATGGTATCTACGCATCAAGTGGGCGCCAAGCTGCCACGCAGCAAGTCGCGCGCATCGGCGCAGCTGGCATCAGCGCGTCCACGCGGCTGCTGCTCAGATGAGTTGACGAACACACACGTGAGCGCGCAGCAGTCGCCAATCCGTCCCTGCAGCGTGTGTGCTTGTTAAGGAGGAGTGGGCTGCAATACAGTGTTTGGCTTGTGTTTATATGTCCCGCAAAACATGAATACGACCTTAATTTTACCGTTAAGAGGACCAATAAGGCTGAAGCTTATCGGTCCGGGTAGACCGTCAGAATCAGCCCCGGGGCCAATTTAATACCGGGTTTCGGTACCCATCCCTATCAGGCAGGGTACCAGAAAAGATTCCCGAGTCTGACATTATTTTGGCAAACTTACACATCGAAGCAACACAAATTTTAGTGACCTCCAATTGGCGTAACCGGGTGTCATTACCGCCAGCGTGAATAACAATCTTTCTCTATTTACGCTTATCTTTAGCCAGCAGTTTCAGTTAGGATTTGATGTTGCACGTTCTGGCCCCTGGCAAGCATATGACTATGGTCAATGGTGTCTCTAATGCCACGTTTCTGACTATGGACCTGCCAATTACCAGGGTCGGCTTCTCAGCGGGTCAGTCGCTGAGCGGGGAAAATCTGTTAGAAACGCGGACCGGTTGGTGGTGGCCCGTGGGCTGGGTCCTAGAACTATGCTTCCTACGTACCGTCACCCAGTCGGCCTGAGGTCCCGGCTGCGCGGGCTCTACCGGAGGACAGCTAGGGGGTTCTATCCTTGTTGGTTCTGCGCTGGCTAATGGGCTTTGGCTATCTGCTGGTTTTTCAACAGCGCGGAGCCGTGCTTCTAATTCTGATACCCTCGCCTCCAAAGCTACAAAAATATTACATTTATTACAGTTACCATTATCACTAAAGGAGGCAGGGAAGTAAGTAAACATCTGACAGAGAGAGCAAGAGAGAAGAGTTAGAGACAGGAGAGAGAAGAGTAGCCATAGCCGCAATGAAGCTAAGCTAACTTAGCTAGCAAGACCTTACCACCCCAAGAAAAGCTGTGTGAAACACAAGGAGTTCCTAAAACGTAAAGTACACCGCCACAAAACGTGTGTTTTAGTGTGCTTGTGTGTTAAAATAACTTAGAGGCCTCAGCACAGAGAAAACAAGATCAATTCAAGAGAGTCTGAACACCAAACAGCTTACAGGGAGTGCAACAGCGACAACAGGAAATGACGCAATACGGCTTACCCCGTCACAGAGTCACGTACGCTCTCAACCCAATGAATGAGTCAATGTGTTTAAAATAAACTTTAAATAAGTAAGTCGAAAGTCTTCAAGTAAACAGAGCATGTGTTTAAGGATTGGACCAAGATCCAAAACACATTTCCTTTAGCTTTCATTGATTGAAAATATGACCTTGATATGATTAGGAAATGTATTTTGGACATGTGTTGGTTTATTTGTGGTTTCACATGAACAAAAGACAGGGCATCAATTGGTTTGGATACTTCAATTAATGGAAACTGGATGGATTTAAGAGTATAAAGTAGCCATGGAAAAAAATGAAGAAAAACCCTAAATGTGGTCAAATATGCAACAAAAATAATTATTTTATAATCAATTCGTAATTGAAACAAAATCATGAGACACCCAAGATGGCACACTTCTACTGGACAGTGGGATAATACAAAAATCACACAATGATTGTTTGTACATGCTGTGATTTCATCAAATGCAGAATCAGGTTGCATTTCATGACGCAAATTAAACAAACCAACAGCAAAAACATGAGCTTTGTGTGATTACAACTGTTTAAACAATTGATAACTGATTGTTGACAATAATAAAGTAAATAAGTATTTTCAGTAAAACGTTTATAGATGAAATCTAAAGAAAGCTGTTGTTTTAAAGGTCAGGGGTCATGTCAGCACACAGATTGTAGCTCCCAGTAGATTAGTAGAAGCAGGGTCTGAAATTATGGACCATCTTAGTGGAAACTAAAATCAGACGTTTTCAATAACTTCTCATTAAATCCAGACTAAATATTAACATGTTTAGAGGAATATTTTTATCTAATTTCTCAAGCTTTCACTGTAGAATAATCAGGTTTGTAGAGTCTAAGTATTATAATATTTAGCTTCATCACTTCTAGTTTGACCCAGATACAAAAAAAACCGTAATAGGGCCCTTTATTCAGCTTTCTTAGATCACAAACTAGGTTAGAAAGATTCTTCTATTAGTCTAGAACAATCTATTCCAGGTTTCATGTGTCCTAATTTGGTAATTTTTAGATTAGAGCTGAGATAGTAAATATTAAGTGGAATCGCCCTTTAGCCTTTAGCCGCGGAAGCTACAATCAGAAGCCAACTTTCCAAGCCAAATCTTCCTAAATAAACGATTTAAAACTTTAATCCGCATCATCATTAAATATTAGCATCGCTAGTTTTTCATACCTATCCGGTGTAAGATGATCTGAGGTGTCCGGGTAAAATCCAGCAGTCTGCGCTGATCATCCATCTTCTTCTTCTTGGTGTTTTACGGCGGCTGGCAACCAACTTTATTACCGCCCCTACTGTTCCGGAGTGTGGATCAGAGTTTACATTCTATCTTTAAGCCCTGTATCCTTAAGAAATTTCCAAAGAAACCCCATATTATTATACAAAGTCTTCATATTTAACTCGCCTCTTTCCCTCCCCAATCTCTCAATCACCCATAATCTTTGTTCCCTATATATAGGACAACTAAAAATAACGTGATTAACATCCTCCTCCACCTGACAATTCCCACATAAACCCGTAGAGTGCCTCCCCATCAACCTAAGCGTGCTATTTAGATAGGTGTCCCAACAGAACCCTATTTACCACCGTCTGTTCCTTCCTACATTTCCCCACATATAACCTTCTATTATTAACATTTTCCACCATCCCAAAAAGAAAAATCCCTCTTTTCTTCTCTCCACCTCCTCTGCCACTCTTCCATTACCCTAGCCCACACCAATGCCTTCCCCTCCTTCTTCCCCAACTTCCCTTTCACCTCAACACTTTCCGTTCTCCTTGCCTCCTTTGCCTTCTTATCAGCTTCTTCATTTCCTTTTATACCCACATGCCCTGGTACCCACATAAAAACTACTGACCTCCCTTGTTGTACTATTATTGAATACTGACTCCTAATCCTATCCATAATGTCTAGACGACTTGTATTCATGCTCTCCAAGCTTTGTAATGCCGACATTGAGTCAGAACAAATTAATGATTTCCTATGTCTATTCCTCCCCACCCACTCAAATGCATATAACACCGCAATCATTTCCACTGTGTATACTGACAATAATCCATCTGTCCTATAACTCTCACTATACTTATATTTCGGGACCACAAACGCAAATCGAGATTCCCCACTTGCTTGATCATCCATCTCTTCCTCTGACTTTTCTTTAAACTCTGTGAATGTTCCTTCAGCAGGAGTTAAATGATCGGTGATCAACTCTCCTTGAAGCTGAACTGAAGACATTTTTACTGCAAACACTCACATATTCAGCCCACAGATGACCAGACTCCAGAATGACTCCAAACAGAAGGAAAGCTAACGCTGCTAGCATCACATTCTTCTTCTTTTGGTCCTTATTTGCGGTTGGCAAACAAGACACTAAGTCATTATCGCCACCAACTGGTCTGTAGGGTAACCTACAGGATAAAATCATTTAATCCAAATGCGTTAGTCTGAGATAATTAAATATTATCTGACACATTTTAATTTGTATATTTATTTACTATCTATTTCTGGATGTTTTTATGTCTGTTTTACTGAAGCTGCTAATTTCACTGATGTTTTAATTTCCCTTAACCCCATAATGTGTTCTCACATATAGTAATCATTAGGCAAGGCAAGTTTATTTGTATAGCACACTTTCAACAACAGGGTAATTCAATGTGCTTTACATGATTTGGTGATAAAGAAAAACATAGAATACAAGAATTGGAAATCAAAAGCAGCAATTTAGCATGAGACACACATTACACATGATACACAATAAAGCTTGAAAAACTGCAATAGAGCAATAAAGCATGAACATATATGATACATAAGACATTAATCGTTTACCCAAAGGCAATTCTAAACAGATGAGGTTTTAGTTTTGATTTAAAGCAGCTCAGTGTTTCAGCAGCGATAAGGGGAGCACAGAAACTGAAAGCTGCTTCTCCATGCTTAGTTCTGAGTCTAGGGATGTTTAATAGGCTAGAGTGGGAGTACCTGAGTGGTCTTGGTGGTTGGTACCGTGACAACAGATCTTCAACATATTTTGGTGCTAATGTAACGCTACTCATCTTACATGGAAGAAGGACGCCCAGAAACGTAGTTCTCCACTGTTTATTTTCCTTTATGCATACTCACCTGCAGAAGACATAAAAAGGTACTCAAACATATCTTCTGGCAGTGACAGCAATTGTAGCTCCTACAATGCAAAATAAAAATCACCAAAAACCACAGAACAAAATGGCTTTGAACACGTTTCAGACTTTTAAACAAAGCAACCACTAGAGGGCTTGTTGAATCGGCTGCAGCAGAAAGAATGGAGTTATGTCTAAAACACAACTTGACAGCAACTAAACTCTGACCAAATTATACAAAAATGTTTTCAAAATTAATACAAATTGACATATGACAAGGTTTACAACTTAAATGATTAATATTTACACAAACACCCATTGAAAGTACCGGAGCATTTCAGCACTAGACTTACCCTCACAATGCAAGGCTGCGTTGTGAGAAATGGGAAGCTACGGAGGCTGAAAAGCGTGGAGCGGGATGCAGTTTCCGGTTTTCAAAATAAAATACAACAAAAATGATAAAATTCACACTTAAAATAAATATTAACACCAAGTAAGTACATGTTCATCCAGATGTATTTTTAACTCCGTTACACTCACCCCCACTGAATTTTATCAAATTTGAGCCTCTGCTACACAAGTCACCCATACTGGTACACACAATTCAAGGTCACAAATCCCAAACACCAACTAAAACGTATCCCTATGGATGAAGTGGAATAGGAGCACCGCTAAAACTCCCAACCCAGCTACTGGCAGAAGGGTGCCCGAAATACACCCCTCCAATAACCTCTTACAAGTTGTGTAACACGGCTCAACAGAAACAAAAAACAGCAAAAACAACAGAGCACAGAGTAGCAAATACAAGAATCGACTTGCAACAACATTTAAACAAAACAACTCTTAGTCAGAAAAAGGCTGGATCAGAAATTTATAAACAGATCTCACATCAAACTTGTCACGGACCACAACCTGATTGGACATAGTCTGAATCAGTCGGTCTACTGGTTTGATCAGACGTCCAAGTCTGGTTCTGACCTTGGAAGCGTCAGCAGTTAGGCCAAAGTCAACCTTTGGAGATTGAGCAGCAACGGCAGGAGCATCCATATCCACCACTGTGTCAGGCGTATTGGGGCATACATGAACACCCTCCCCACAGCTCGCAGCAATATTGACCCTTTGGGACGCAGTGCTGGAACCAGCCTGATCAAACCCCACTCTAGCAGTTAAGCCAGATGAGGCTGGCAGGACTGAATCCACGCTTGAAACATCAGTAACATCTCCTTGAGACAGGCTGGACTCCGTCAACTGTGACACCCATGCAATTGTCCTCTCCCCAGGGTCCAAAGGTTCAGCTGTTCCATTCATAGCATTGGGTAAGCAATCATCATGAGCGCTCACATCAGGTGCATTCAAATCCTCATCTCCATCTGCAGCCCCATCATCCTCTTTAGGCGCCGTGTTCACATCGGACATAGAGGAGACGTGATCCAAAGTTCCAACACCATCTTCTAGGGGCAGGAAATTCGCCACCAACAGCAGATTCATGTGGACCACTCTCTCTCGTCCGGAAACAGAATCACGAATCTTGAAAGTGTGAGTTTCACGGTTCACATCAATCACAGTGTAGACTGTTGACTCCCACCGATCAGCAACCTTCTTCTTTCCCCTCTCTTTCCTGTTAGCAACCAGGACTCTGTCACCAACCTCGATCCTGGAACCTTTCACTCTCCTGTTATAGAGCTGTGAGTGACGGCGCTTCTCCTGTGTAGCTCGGGCACGTGCAATAACCATCGCCTCCTTCAAATCTTCCCTGAGAGAAACCACATATCTGTCATAACAGGTAACAGCAGGGTCGCTCAGGACAGAACGGAAGAGAATGTCAACAGGTAGCCGGGGCGTGCGACCAAACATGAGGTAAAAGGGTGCAAATCCTGTTGTCTCATGTGCGGTGCAGTTGTACATGAACGTCAGAATCTGTAACCGACGTGGCCAGTCCACTTTTGAGTCTGGAGGCAGGGCATGAATCATTCCACCCAGAGTGCGGTTGAAGCGCTCCACGCTGCCGTTCCCCATCGGGTGGTAAGGCGTTGTGTGTGTCTTCTTCACACCAGATACCCTGAGGAGCTCACTTATCAATTGGCTCTCAAAATTAGCACCCTGGTCGCTGTGTATCCTTTCTGGAAAGCCGAACACACAGAAGTACCTGTCCCAGAGAAGTCTAGCAACCTGTTTAGCCGACTGGTCCTTGTATGGGAAGGCCTGCGCCCATCCAGTGAAATGGTCTGTAATGACTAAGACGTCGACAGACTTGTTGTTTGACGCCTCAGCCGACCAGAAGTTGATGCAGACCAACTCCAACGGTCTGGACGAGGACACGCTGACCAAAGGAGCACGCCCCTCTGGTTCCATGGTCTTACTGACTACGCAGCGTTGGCATCCTCGTACATGGTCTCTCATGTCACGCCCAAGGTTCAACCAGAAAAACCTCTTTCTAGCCAGGTCTAAACTTCTGAATTGGCCCTGGTGACCGGCATCATCATGGATCCCTCTGAGGACCTCAGCCTTCAACGAGTCAGGAACCACGAACTGCAGTCTTCTGTTCGCTGATATCTGGTCTTTGGAAACTCTGTACAACACACCATTGTTGAGGGCCAGCTTCCCCCAGTGGCTCAGATATCTTTTAACAAAGACCGGGTCCCCTACCCGCTCTCTCCTCGAAGGTCTCCTGAGTCTCTCAACGTAGAAGATGATGCGGGAAAGTGTTGAGTCCTGCAGCTGTGCATCCCGAAGTTCTCTCTCCGAATAGGCAGGTAAGGCCTCCAGACCAGGGGACACAAACTGTGGCAGGTGACGCAGAACCTCCGTCGCTCTCGCTCTTGGGCCAACATCCCACTCAACATGTGACTGCAAAACCGCTGTGACAGCATCCTCGGGCAGAACCAAAGGATGTAAACTTTGCGTACCTTGGGACACAATGGAAGCTCCATCATTGAATTCACCATTCACCTTGCAGTCGGTGGACGATTGAAACGCCCTCTGGATTGATGCAGGTGACAAAGCCTTTGCCTCCCTCAGGAAGTCACTATATCTGTCGATCTGCAACCCGTCACTCACATATTCCTTCACAAAGGGGAATCGGCTCAGAGCATGTGCTACGACATTCTGACGGCCTGGGACATATTTAATGTCAAAATCATAGCTTGCAAGCTTAGCCACCCAACGCTGTTCACAACAGTCCAGTTTTGGCTTGGTTAAAATGTGTGTCAAAGGGTTGTTATCAGTCCAGACCATGAACTTATGACCTTTAAGCCAATGGCTAAACCTGTCGCAGACCGACCATTTCAGCGCCAGGAACTCCAGCCTGTGCGCTGGATAATTTCTCTGAGACTGAGACAAGGACTTACTGGCAAAAGCGATCGGTCTGGGCCTCGCCTCGCCCTCCTGGATTTGGGCCAACACTGCTCCAATGCCATCCAGGGATGCATCTGTTGACAACAGGAAGGGTCGAGAGAAGTCGGGGTGAGCCAGAGCGACTGTAGTTATCATCAAGTTCTTGAGCTTCTCAAAAGCCTCCTCCTCTTTGGACGTCCAATCCGAAGCACTTAACTTCCTGCTTGGCCGCTTCGCCTTATTAGTTCCCTTACCCTTCTTCACATCACCTCTCAGGAGATCGAACAGAGGTCTGGCAACAGCAGAGTACATGGGAACAATGTGCTGGTAGTAATTAATCATCCCTAAAAACGATCTAACCTTTCGTTGGGAAGGAGTCACCCCATCAGCTTCCAGAAGGTCCACGCTCCTCATGCTTGCGATGACTTCGACCTTGGATGGATCTGTTGACACCCCATTCTGATCAATGATGTGACCAAGGAACTTCACAGATTTCCTCAGGAAGAAGCACTTTCTGGGAGCCAGCTTCAAGTTATACCCGCGCAGCCTTTCAAACACCATCTTCAGGCGCTGCAAGGCAGTGTCTTCATCTGGAGCAAACACCAGGAGATCATCTAGGTAACACAACAGACTCAAATAATTCTGGTCACCAAAGATGCTGGTCATCATGCGCATGAAGCTCGCAGGACTGTTGCACAGACCTTGCGGCAACCTATTATACTCATATAGACCCATGGGCGTGGTGAAGGCAGAATATTTCCTGTCATCTTCATGCAGTGTCATATTGTAGAAACCCGACGTCAAGTCCATGGTACTGAACAGACTATTGCCGCCCAAAGCAGCCAGACAATCTGCTTGATGTGGAAGAGGAAGGGCATCTTTCAGGGTTCTCTTATTGAGCCAGCGGAAATCAGTGCAAATACGTAGATCACCATTCTTTTTCCACACGAGTACTAATGGTGACGCATACTCACTGGTTGATTTCCTGATGATGTCGCTCTCCTCCATCTCAGTCAACACTTGTCTCAGCTTCTGGTACTGACTCGGGGGCACTCGTCTGTAGGGAAGTCTGAAAGGTCTGTTATCTGAGAGGCGGATGCGATGCACAAAGTTTTTAGCCTCCCCACAGTCGAGATGACAACGAGAAAAGACATCCTCGTACTGCAAAACCAGGTCAACCATCCTCTCTTTGCACTGTCTCGACGTCTCACAAGCCTCTATGTCAACACCACTAAGCCCAATGAGTTCGAGCTTCTCCTTCACGGAGGTGGGCATGACCTGTGGTGACATGGCCGATTGATGGCAGCTAGCCAGAGTTGTCTCTTGGAGCGTTGAAGCATCTAAGTCCTCAAGTGCCACACAGGAGTACACATCAGCTATTTTGGCATTAAGTCGTAGAATCACAGCCTGTTCCGACGTATTGATCAGTTTTAGTGGAACCCACCTGTCGCTCCACAGAGGAGTGACAAGTTTAGCAACTAAAACACCCCTAGGCGCAGAGCGGGAGGATGAAGGCTCTGTCATCACTGTACTGCCAGGGGAAACAGTGACATTTTTAGACAGTTTACCCCATATCAGATATTCCCGACCTGGTTCAAGGCACACAGCAGAATTACATCTGGCTGTGCCCACTTTGTCAGGGGCTTCAGAACCCCTCCAACAGTTCAAACCAGAAAGCATAGCCAAAAAGTTTTCAGTTTCAGGATCAATCTTTAAACAGGTGTTAGAGACAGTATTCCAATAAGGCTCACAGCGTTTAGACTGCTGCAGAATGTGCTTTATGACATTCGTTCCCAGTATCAGTTCATCAAGTTGCCCCTGAACCACCAGTATGGGAACCAACATTTTGCAGCCACACACTTCCATCTCCACATTGAGGGCACAATTAGGCTTTACACGTAGTCCTCCACATCCAACAAGAGTCACATCCACATCAATAACATCACGTTCAGAAATCAATCCTGCTTGGCGTAATGTTGTCTCAGCTGATACATTCATGCTGCAGGCCATAGATCCACTGTCCAGCATTCCACCCATCTTTAAAGATCCACCGAAAATGACTGAAGTGTAGAAAAGACTGTCACTGTTGCTAACTTTGTGGATATTCTGGAAAGCAACCTCATAGTCTTTACATCTTTCTCTCACTTCTTCATACACTGACTCTGCATCACAAGTGTCAACGAATTGGGAGTCTGCTTTAAGACCTGCACTGCCTCCCACCGAATACAGGTCAGCTAGTTTTCCTCCGGCTAGACTTGAGCAGAAATACCAGCCGGACAGGACAACCGAACATGGCCAGGGTAGAGGCAGTTGAAACATAGTCTATCAGACAAGCAGTGTGACGCCGTGGTGTGGCCTGAATCACTGCAGACTCTACAAGCATCACCCTTTCTCCGTCTGTTGCTTGTAAAGTGACTAGACTTCCCACCCCTCAATGGCTGAGTGTTGCGGTGCTGTACCTTTTCCATCATGGCCTGAAACATATCCACCATCTGATTGAGGAGCCTTTCTTCTGAATGCTGAAGATTTTGACCCACCGTGGTCGTGGAGGAGGAACTTGGACGTTGAATGGGAGCCCCTTTTGTTTCAGCGGCCGAGGGAAATGGGCTCACAAAACCTTGAGTGTCAATAGAGGGAGATGAGAAACTGCGAGAGTGTCCCTCTGGAGCAGCAGCTGCAAGTGGCATGCAGGGGCGCACAGCGGGGATTGTAGCGTTACAGCATTTCAGCTGAGCAGCACCACTGACTCTGCTATTAGCTCTCACCTCCCCTTGATAATCATCAATCCTCATTTGCACGTCATGAGCAGTCCACTCACAGACAGGCTTGCACTTGAAGACATAAGACAACTCAAGGTCAGGGCAATGCTTCACAAACATACAAGCAACTTCATGTGTTAAAGGGGTTGCTGTCTGCCCCTGTCTTCATAGCCCCTCTAAGGCTAGTTCAGCAGCCTTGTTCAGTCTTATCCAATAATCAACCGGACTCTCGGCTCTGGTAGGGAGTGTTGCATAAAAGTCAGCAAGTGGGAGGCATGATGAAGAGTCACTGAAATAATGGCGAAGAACACCAAAAATCACATCAGGTTTCTGTTTAACATCGAGATTTGGGTCACTGCGAAGAGCCACCCTGACCACATCTCTGGCTTTCCCCATTAAATGGCTAAGAATTGCATCAGCCTGGTCATGAATAGGGACCCCTTGCTTCCAGAGATAAGTTGTTGCCATGTCAATCCAGTCCTGAACTGAAAATCTGTCTGTACAGTCACCCCCAAAAATCAGAAGCTCCTTATTGGGCTTGACATGAACAGTAACATGTGGGACACCTTGTGCAGTACTATCACATTGCCGCAGAGCCAAGCTGTGTAACAGTACTGCTATTGGCAATATGAGCAAGCCAAGCACCTCTGCCCTTAGGTAGTACAGGAGAAATGAAATCATCCATTTCAAAGCCACACACTTAGAATAACTGCACTTGCGTTGTGTTAGAAAAAGAAAGAGAAAAAAAATGGCAGGAAAGTGTTAAAGGAGGGTGGAGGAGCAACCACGGGGATGAGCATCAAGCTGATCTGAAGATCCGGGTCATGGCACCAGTGTAACGCTACTCATCTTACATGGAAGAAGGACGCCCAGAAACGTAGTTCTCCACTGTTTATTTTCCTTTATGCATACACACCTGCAGAAGACATAAAAAGGTACTCAAACATATCTTCTGGCAGTTACAGCAATTGTAGCTCCCTCACAATGCAAGGCTGCGTTGTGCTCAGCATTACAATGCACTTTAGCGTAATAGAAAATATAAAAATAAATTTTTCCATATCTTACAGTTTACCACACTGGTTTAACTGATTTGTACTTCACAAGGACGCTTTCTTAACAATGGAGACATATTTTATAAGAATATAACCAACAAAATAACATAAAATTGCAATAAAACAGTCCATAACAAGCAGAACATTGCCATCTGGTGGACACACAAGGATATG
Organism: Valencia hispanica; assembly: GCA_963556495.2. Classification (NCBI taxonomy): domain Eukaryota; kingdom Metazoa; phylum Chordata; class Actinopteri; order Cyprinodontiformes; family Valenciidae; genus Valencia; species Valencia hispanica. Next base: position 14,389,529 of record OY747713.1, on the reverse strand, counting down.
GCAAAATACTAACAGCAAAATTCTCATGGACAAGAAAACCAGTTAACAGAACTTACATACCTGCAGAAGACATAAAAAGGTACTCAAACATATCTTCTGGCAGTTACAGCAATTGTAGCTCCTACAATGCAAAATAAAAATCACCAAAAAGCACAGAACAAAATGGCTTTGAACACGTTTCAGACTTTTAAAGAAAGCAACCACTAGGGGGCTTGTTGAATCGGCTGCAGCAGAAAGAATGGAGTTATGTCTAAAACAACTAAACTCTGACCAAATTATACTTTTTTTTTTTTAAATGAATAAAAATTGACATATGACAAGGTTTACAACTTAAATGATTAATATTTACACAAACACCCATTGAAAGTTCCGGAGCATTTCTGCACTAGACTTACCCTCACAATGCAAGGCTGCGTTGTGAGAAATGGGAAGCTACGGAGGCTGAAAAGCGTGGAGCGGGATGCAGTTTCCGGTTTTCAAAATAAAATGCAACAAAAATGATAAAATTCATACTTAAAATAAATATTAACACCAAGTAAGTACAAGTTCATCCAGATGTATTTTTAACTCTGTTACACTAAGCCATGTAATAATTTATAAACTAGTAAAAGTCTTTTGAAGTCTATACTCTGAGCTACAGGGAGCCAGTGTAAGGACTTTAGAACTGGGGTCATGTGCTCTACTTTCTTGGTTAAGTCCAGTCCATTATATTTACAGTGTACAGTGTTTGTTGACTTTCTATTAAGATGTCTGGTCTGCTTTCTGAATGGTTTCCTTGTAAACTTACTAATGATAAACTGGAATTTGAAGAAATTACTGATCTTACTGGCTCTATGTCATGGACCTACTGAATGGCTAATAATGTCACAAGCATCATAAGCAAGAGTTGTGCGTGTGCCAGAACATGCATTAAGTGAAACTGTGTGAGATTTGAAAAAACCTGGGGTCACACCACAAAATATTGTTTGTTTACATAAAAATATGCAGTCTCATTAGTCTAACGGTACGCTCAGGTCAGGGGAACAAATATAAAGCCAAACAGTTTTTTAAACACAACTACAGGAACAGTGAGGGTGTTAAAACACCCACATCGCTCATGGTTGCAACCCCCATTTGAAACAGCCTCTTGCGCAGGCTGAAAACTTGCCTTTGGTCCACATTGACAGAAAATAGATTGAACCATGTTGCTGTACATCATATCAGGAAAAACTTGACTTACTGGACAAAGAGCCAGTTTACAAGCAATATGTGGCTGATAATGACAGGAGATTGTCCTGGCCAGTTTTTTTCAATGTTTTGGTTGGCACGGCATGCAAATTATATTGCATGCATTCAAAATGTGTTTTCCTTTACCTTTACAAATGTATCTTTTTTAGCAGAATAAAATATATTTGGGAATGTTTTGCAAATCATTAACAGATTCATCAGGTTTCTGATATGCGTACCACCCCAAATGTTACACTAATTCCTACGCCCTTGACAAAACTCTCCCGCATAATAAATCAGGCCAGCAAAATAATCAGAACACCTCAACTCCTTCTGACTGAACTGTATAGGTGCACAACAGCACCTAGTGAAGAAAGCTATTCTCATCCCTGAGGACAGTTTTCACTCCCTGCACCATTCCTTCATTCTGCTGCCATCGGGCAAACGATACAGGACACCACTGTCTTTCTGTGAAACTCAGAGTGAAGGATCGTATTTCAAGAACAAAAGAACAAGTATTACTCGGAGAGGAGGAGACCTTTATCTTAAGGTTCAGTCATATCTCTTACATGTTTTAACCACAAAACAACTGCAGTAAAAATGTGTCGTCAGCTGTTGTGAAGTCTGTCCGCACAGAACAAGGGTTGCCAAGAAATCATGTTTGTTCTTGTTGTTTATTATTCATATAGCCAACATAGTTCTTTTTGCTACAATGTAGATTTTAATGACCATTTCTAGCCAACAGCCTAATGGTGGCTTTCAGTGCTGTTTGAAAAACAAGACAAAACACGTATGGCTAGCAATTTTTATTGATTGAATAAAGATATGATTTTCAACACCTGTCAATACACTGGAGAGCATATTGTAATCAAACGACAAACGTTGGAGGCGTCTGGGGGGGACCCCGGGGGGTGGGATCACTGGGGGGATGGGGCGCTGGACGTCGTGGCCGGCCTGGGGTTGGGCTTTGGGTGGTGACTCCTGATGGCTGCATGCGGTGCCTTGGGGGGGTTGCACTGGCGGACATGGGTTACTGGCCTGGTGGCCGTGCTGCTCCTGGGTAGGGTCTGGGGTGGGCCTGGGGATTGTGCGGGTGGCGCTGGGGGCCTCCTTTGCTGGCGGGGAGGCTTCTGCTGTGTAGCAACAGGTGCTCTCCCCCTACGAGGGCACTTGGACGGGGGGGAGGGGTGTGCGGGAGGGGGGGGGAGGGGGGGGGCGAACTCAACCTGGGTGTCTAGTGTCTTTTGTGTTTTGAGAGTAGAGCGAATGTCAGGGTGGGTTTAGTTCCCCTTCTGGGAAGGGGCTGGGGGGACTGGCTTGGGGTCCGTGGGGCTTTGTGGTGCTGTGGCCCCGGGTCGAACGTGCCATGGCCTCTCTCCCCTGGTGGATCCCAGTGAACAGCGGTGCCTATTGGGGTCAGTGGGGGAGCTGGCTCCCTGGGAAGACATTTTGTCTCCCAGTCCTTCCCTCCCCATCCCTGGACACCTCTGTCCACCCGCTCCATCACTTTACCACTCATATAGGGTCTTGGGGCATGGGCACATCACTGGGGTGCGAGGAGGGGCTTCCCTCCTCGCTGTCCCGTGGTGTCCTGGGTCCCAATTTTAATATACAACTTAGACACTCCCACTTATAACATTTTCACACGACACATGTGTAGGGACTTTGGGGTGGGCACACTTTTCGGCATCCAGAGGGGGAGCGGTACCATTAGCTTCACCTCTGGTGCCGGTGCCCACTGTTAAACCAAATATAGACACTGAGGGCTCGGGGTGGGGGTTGGGGGATGTGTGGCTGCCTCCCCCACATCCCACCCCTCTGTTTTAAATGCACATTATAACAACACGCATCAACACCATACTCGAGCGGGAGGATGGAGGCTAGGGGTCTTTTCCCACCCCTGTTCGCTACGGGCCATCAGGGGTTGGGGTCCGGAGGAGGACAGGCGGTCTGGTCGGGCTCCTGGGCTGTCGGGCTGCTTTGCCACTGTGGGGCCCTTGGCGGTCTGCTTGTCACCATCCTAGAAGGTAGGGGGTCCACCTCCCGGGTCCGGGGGCTGGTGGCTCTACTGGGGCATCGGTACCTGGACCTGGGAGCATAAAGTGTGCATGGGGTGTGTGAGTGAGGGTACAGCGTAATTTTTTTGGGTGTCTTGGTTAGTCAGTGAGAATGTATGGGTTTAAGAGGGAGGGAACGTATGACTGTGTCTGCATGTCTTTGTCTACCTGTCAGGTTGGATCTTGGTCTGCCCCCTGGCCTGGCGCACCTCAGGCCTTACACTTAATGGGGGGCCTATTTCCCCTCCGTCACTCCCCGCCGGTGACGGGGGCCCCTGCCTGCCGGTGGGCCAGTGGTCAATCCGGTTTGGACCTGGTGCGTGCCTGGCCGGGCCTGTGGGGGCAGGTGTGTCGGTCGGCCGATGCGCTGGGCCGATATCTTCCTTTGGTTGGTTGGGGCACCTCTTTTAGAGGTGCCAGGTTTGGGATTGTTGGGTGGTGCCTGCTCGGTGGCTCGGCGGGATGTGGATCCGGCGTCTCTGCTCGTTTGATCACCTGTTCTGTGCGCACCGTGCGTGGCCGGTTCATTGGCGTGTTGGACCGGCCCTGGCCCTCGTTGGACGCCTGGTCTCGGCGCCCTGCGTTGCGCGGGATCAGGACCCGGGAGCTGGTACAACTTGGCGTCCAGATGCTGACTGAGCCCGGCCTGGGGATGCGGTCCGTCCCCTGCGGCTATTTGTGGGGCGATGGGATGTTGGCAGTGGGGATTGGCCTAGGGCGGAGGCGTCGCGTGGCGGCCGGCCGCGGCCCCTGCAGTGCCGGGGGCCCCTCGTCGGCCGGTCCCTTGTCGGGTCCCTGCTGGGGGGTGGGGTGCCCCTGGGCCCCGGCTCCCCCGGTCCGTTGACCGGTCCGTTGACCGGCCCGGCGCGGCGCGGCCGGTTGCCGGCGGAGCCCATGGGCTTGTCACTGCTGCCCCCCGTGCCCCTGCATAGTGGCCGCTGGATGTTCCCCTGGGGTTGTCCTTTGCTCCTCTCTTGGGGGATGCGGTCGGCCCCGCCCGGGTCAGCCTGGGACTCTGGCGGTCCTTTGGACGTCTTTGCTCCGATCTCCTTCATGTCTGCATCGATTCCTGGGAGACGGATTGATGTCTGCTCACACCAACTATCGAACACTCTTATGGAGAAACCTTATATGCACCAGCATGCTAACACACACACATAGATGTGGGGTCTCTGGTGTTTAAGGATATATTCTTGGGCTGAGGTTATCATTACTAGAGCTTGATTAATCGGTACCATGAGTTTTTCTGTGACATTGTTGTATTTTTATATCTATTTTTGTGTGATGTGGTTGTGTAATTCTTAGTTCCCAATGTTTGGTTGGTTTTGTCGATGTTCCTTTTTCGTGTTTTGTTTTGTTTTTCCCCCTCTCTCTGCCGTCCTGTGGGTATGGAGGCAGACTTCAATGTCTTCCTGTGTTTTCTTTGTTCCCCTTCCTCTCTTGTATTTTCAACTCACCCTCTCTCATGACATTTTGTTTCCTACCTCTCTTCTTCATCTTCCTTCTTTCTTCTCCTTAATTTTCCGTCTCCGTGTCCATAACATCAGGAAATAAAAACCCCAACAATTCATAATAAAGATTTTTCACACATAAATCAAGTGGAGCACTATAGCAAAAGCTGTACTGCTCCGCTTGTGAAAGTAAATCTGTTGGGCTTCTATTTGGTACTCAGACACCAATTCTGAGCTCCACACTGCCAAACAGGACACATAAAAAAAAAAAAAAGGAATTTGGAGGAGCTGATTCTATCAATGCAGATGTTTCATTATTTCCGTCTAACCAGGTTTCTGAGAAAATGTTTGAGGTCAGCAATCTCACTCCGGCTTTGTTTAAATAACATTGGTTTTCCCTGAACACATCCAAAAATTTAAAATTATTAATAAATTAGATTGATTTTTCAACAGATTTTTTTCTTCAACCATCTATGGAGCATGCAAAGTCTACTGTATCTTTCATCATTCCCTTCAGGGACTGGTCCGCTGATAAAGATGTTTATGTTAAGTCCATCAAGTCTCTGTAGCAGATCAGAGAAGTCTCTCTTCAGAATCTCTGACTGTTTCTTGGCTACATCAGGTGATCCTGCATGGATAATGAGCTTTTCCAGTTTCAGGTGTTGATCTATGATTGTCTGGATTTTTTCTGTGATTTCTCTCTCTGTATTTTTGGGGGCGACCAAAGACAGTGTTCTGGCTACAAAAGTCTTCGATTCCATTTATTGAACCATCATGAATTATCAGAACTTTTGCTGTGGGGTCCTTACTTTCTTGTGTGTCCGCTTCATGTGACTGGATTTCTCCTGGTGACCTTGACTGGTCCCAGGGGCTGCGTCGTCTTTTGGGGAACTGATGGCTGCAAGTCAGTTTTTCAGCAGGATTCCAGGGGGAGTAAAATCTTTTAAATTGGGATGGAATTTATTTGTTTCTTTCTTTCTGGGAGCAGGTTAGGATGAATCAATACACTTTAAAGCCGCCCAGTGTTTATCAAACTGTGAATGGAGTGTTGTACCTCTTATGCACCTTTTGGCTGAGGGAGTAGTGTTGTTCTGTGGCTTCTGTGCAAGACTTTTGGACCAAGATACACTAGGCTGCCAGGTTCTTGCCCCCTGTACCTTGTAGTCATCGGTAAAGTTGTCTAATTTCCAAATCCAGTGTTTACTTCCACATTCACTTCAATGAGACAAATCTTCATCTCCATTGTGTCCATTCTCTGGAGCAGTTTGTCAAAGTCCTCAGCTGAGCAAAACTCCATTTTGTTAATCCACAGTCCTTCAAAAAGTAATCCAAAAAAAGAGATCGGGTCTAATACAGTACCTCCATAGGCTGCGTGTATAAAATAAGAAAAAAAACTAAGAAAAGTGAATAAGGCAAGAGATTGGGAGAGATCAGGAGAGACTGCTCCTCCTTCAGCAGGATTTTGTTTCTTCCAAGGGTTACTTGTGAAGTGCCACAGGGTTCTGTGCTTGGACTATATATATGCTTCCAATTGGTAAAATTAGTAGATGACATAAATAAATAACTTTCCACAGCTATGTCGATGATACACAACTATATTTATCCATAAATCCTGATGAATCCAATCAGTTAGGTAGATTACAGGCATGACTGAAAGACATAAAACATGGATGACTCTAAACGTTCTGCTTTTAAATTCTGACAAGACAGTTACTGTCTTTGGACCAGAAGCTCTGAAAAAGAAACTGCTTAGTAAACCACTTCATCTGGATGGTATGAAATTGGCTATCAATTTTTATTGTTTGATTAAAGATATGATTTTCAACACCTGTCAATACACTGCAGTGCATATTGTAATGAAACATCAAATGGATGAATACTTGTATATGAATAGCTAATAAGAACTGTCCCGAGCACTCTTCAAGCTAAACTAAAGTTTATGGTTATTGTCCTTAACAATTTAAAAAAAACAAACCAAGGCCCTTGGCTCCCAGTAAATAAATACTTAAAAATAAATCTGGTCTTAGGTGTGTTCTTACAGTTTTGTGATTGTTTTGATTGCAGAGAGAATTAAACTCTTTCCCAGTACACCCTGATTTGGACCATAATACTATAAAGATTAATACAGATTTCCTCCTGTGAGAAGGCCTCTTTTAAGAAATATAAAAAATCATACTTGTAATAATAAATGTAATTGATTTTGTTTTGTGACATTGTTTCTTATGATCATCAAACTAATCTAATGACTCCATGCAATCTGCTGGGATTACTTACATAGAAAACTATCTTAACCTTTAAACTGATTGGAATCTTTGTATTGAAATTACTTTCTTGTAACGTGCCTTGAGATGACATCTGTTGTGAATCTGCGCTATATAAATAAACTGAATTGAAATTAATCTATTGACTGCTCCCAATTTCGTCGTCAAATATTTAGCCCAACAACTTTGATGAACTTTTCATCATTCAATTCTGTCATAATTTAACTTTTCTTTTGATTAGTTACAGGAAGAAAAAGATTAAAGCAGGGTTCACGAAAGGCAAAACACAAGCAAAACCTCATTGATTGTAGTGAAGTTTTGAGGTTTCTATTAATAAAGATTGCCTTCTAAAAGCCTAATCAGGGACTAGTCTTCAAATTAACCTTCAGCTATAGGGCCAACTGCCTCAACAGCAGTTTCTTCTAAATCTAACTTAGTTTCATGTCTTGACCCTGCTGAAATAATAAAAATATAAAATATGCTGGCCCTACTTTCCCTAATATAAATGTTTCACTGTTAAGACCAATTACCAGTAGCCTCACCTGCCAGTTCTGTCTTTATGACAATTAACATGTAGAACCTCATTTGTTTAACCTGAATCTTAAAATATGACATTTACAAAACACAGACCACAAAAATAAAATACTGCCACATTTAATACAATTACAAAACAATACATATTTGTTAGTTGAAAATATTTTAAAAAATGAAAACATTTTTTCATTTGAAAAGACATGAAGAAATCCCTTTTTACAATGTGTGTTCAAACAACTTACATTTTTTTATCCTGTTTGGTTCATCAATCAAGAAATGAAGACATTAATGGAAAACAGCCACAGAAGAAAACAATGCAATAAAAATAGCAGGAAAACCAAATAAATTCCTTAAATTTGAGCAGATAAAGATACATATAGAACATCTGTAGAATCAAGAAAGCAGCTATGAAATTTGCTAAAATTTTTTGCACTTAATAAAAAACCCTTTTATTTAAAAAATAAGTTTTAACTCATAGAAGTATAAGATTTCTGTAAATACATTCATATTCCTAATTAAAAACAGGCTTTTTTAATCAACTCAAAGTATTTTCAAAATCATCAATAATTTCAACTTTAAATCAAATGACAGAAACAGCTTTGATCTTGTTAAGCTCTTTAAACAAACATTTCTTAGTGGTTTAAGGATGTAATTTTTTTGTGCTCTACAGCCACCAAACTAAGTTCTGTTGTGCCCTGATCTTTGATATTTCACAAGGTTTTGTCTTTTCATTCATTCTTTTTCAGGTTAACTGTTGGATTAGCACCAAAAGTAAAACCTCAGATTGACATTTTTTCACGACTCTTACATGGATAAGGCTTTTCACCTGTGTGAGTTCTAATGTGATAAGTCAATGACTGTTTTGATCTGAAAGCTTTTTCACATGTGTTACAGGGAAAAGGCTTTTCACTTGTGTGAACTCTCATGTGATAAGTCAATGACTGTTTTGAACTGAAAGCTTTTTCACATGTATTACAGGGAAAAGGCTTTTCCCTTGTTTGAACTCTCATGTGATAAGTCAATGACTGTTTTGAACTGAAAGCTTTTTCACATGTATTACAGGGAAAAGGCTCTTCCCTTGTGTGAACTCTAATGTGATAAGCCAATGACTGTTTTGATCTGAAAGCTTTTTCACATGTGTTACAGGGAAAAGGCTTTTCACTTGTGTGAACTCTCATGTGATAAGTCATTGAGTGTTTTGATCTGAAAGCTTTTTCACAGGTGTTACAGGGAAAAGGCTTCTCACCTGTGTGAATTCTCATGTGATAAGTCAAATAACCTTTATAAGTAAAACCTTTCCCACAAATCATACAAGAGAAAAGTCTCTCACCTGTGTGAGTTCTCATGTGAGCTGTTAAATCTCTTTGTTTAATAAAGCGTTTTCCACATGTCGTACATAGAAAAGGCCTCTCATTTGTGTGAGTCTTCAAGTGATCTCTTAGGGTACTGCCATCCCTGAATGTTTTTCCACAGTTCTTGCATAAAAATGGTTTCTCACCTGTATGAACTCTCATGTGTTCATTCAATGAATATTTAGTTCTAAAAGCTTTTTCACAGGAATTAAAGGAAAAATGTCTTTCATGTGTGTGAACTCTCATGTGACTATTCAACAACGTTTTATCTGTGAAAGTTTTTCCGCAGGTATTACAGGGAAAAGGCCTTTCCTCTGTGTGAACTATCATGTGACGAGTCAAACCAGAACTCTCAGTAAAACCTTTGCCACAAATTGTACAAGAGAAAGGCTTCTCACCTGTGTGGATTCTGACGTGGTTTTTAAAAAGAGATTTTGTCATGAAGCTTTTTCCACAGGACAGACATTTAAAAGGCTTCTCACCTTGGTGGGTCTTCATGTGTTCATTCAATGACAGTTTAGATCTGAACGCTTTTTCACAGGTGTTACAGGGAAAAGGCTTTTCACCTGTGTGAACTCTCATGTGATAAGTCAAATTTAATTTCTGAGTAAAACCTTTGCCACAAATTGTACAAAAGAAAGGCTTCTCACCTGTGTGGGTCGTCATGTGTTCATTCAATGACTGTTTTGATTTAAACGCTTTTTTACAGGTGTTACAGGGAAAAGGCCTTTCACCTGTGTGAACCCTCATGTGATAAGTCAGATTACATTTCTGAGTAAAACCTTTGCCACAAATTGTACAAAAGAAAGGCTTCTTACCTGTGTGGGTCTTCATGTGTTCATTCAATGACTGTTTTGATCTGAACGTTTTTTCACAGGTATTACAGGGAAAAGGCCTTTCATCTGTGTGAACTCTCATGTGACGAGTCAAATTACTTTTGAAAGTAAAACCTTTGCCACAAATTGTACAAGAGAAAGGCTTCTCACCTGTGTGGATTCTGACGTGCCCATCAAAGGCAGATTTTGCATTGAACCTTTTTCCACAGGTCAGACACTTGAAACACTTCTTACCTGTGTGATTTTTCAAGTGTAAAATCAACTTACATATTTGGGTAAAAAAATCACCACAAATTCGACAACAATACAAATAGTTTTCTGTGTGAAGTTTGTCCTTCCTATTGGGTTCTGAAGTGTTATGCTTCATAGTTTTCTGACTTCTCTTATCCTGTTTCGGCCTTTTATTTCGCTTTGATCCTGAGTTTTTATGATGATTTCCTTCTTGATCCTGGTTCTCAGTTTCATTAGAGTCCTGAGAGATGACTTGGCTCCTGATTGGTTCTGGTTTAATGTGGCACTTTTCCACAAGAGTAGGAGTCACCATGAATGTATCTTCAGTCTCCTGCTTCACTTCAAGCTGCTCCTCATGCTCACCTATGCAGAGATCGAATGCTTCCTCTTTGCTGCAGGGATGTTCTGGCTCTTGCTGTTCTTCTTTCACCTGCAGAGGTTCTGGTTCCTTCTGGTCCAAACTGGAATCCCTCTCCTGTTTACAGAGCTGCTGGTCAGAGAAAACCTCTTCTTTGCAAACATAATCCAGTTGATGGTCTGGAAAACAAATACAGGAGAAAGACTCTCTATTGGAGGTTCAATCATAACATGAATATAAAAAAGCTCTGAAAAGTCTTCAGTACTAATATTACCTAAATCTGAATATGAAACTGAATTCTAACAGAGTCAAACATCAAAACTGTATTTCAGTCAAATAGGCTATGAAAGAAAATCTTTCCAGGAATTTCTATGCAGTTTTAAATCTTGAAAAATAAAATCAAGTAAACATCATATTCTCAATGAGCAATCTGGGCTCCCTTAAAACCTTAACAGTTACCCCAAATTTACACCGGATGCGTTTGCGGCGGGTTACAGCAGCGGCGCCGGCTCCTCAGCAAACAGAATCCATTACAGTCTATGGTTTGTTTTACATCAAATGTGCCGCGGTGCGTTTCACACGTGTCCCAGATGCGTCTCGCCGCACTGATCCGCTAAAGACTGAGTTCCATTTCTGACGAGACATGCTTCCAAAAGTAGCTTCCAAGCTCCAACGGTTAACATAAGGCCAAAACAGGGAAGCACCCACGGTATCAGTGTAAAGCATCCGGTACCTTTGCATCTGTGCATAAATGCATGGAGCAGAAAAATAGAAATTTTTGAAAATCTTGCAATAAAGAGATAGCCTACAAGTTGATCACCTGTTGATACTGAATCTGTTTTTGAATGCAAGCACAAGGCTTGAACGATGCCCTGTAGGTGTTTGCAGCGGATTGTGAGTCTTTATTAAACTTTGTAGCATTGCCCTACGAGAAGAATGCTGCAGCATCCAAGCAGAAAACAAGTGCTGGGAGCACAAGTGAATGTTGGATCTGCGCTGGTAAGAAACTATGCATTAGGTTTTAAAAGTGGTGGGGACAAAACTGCCGTTTATAAATATTGTTGAGGAAAATATGGGCCTGGCTAAAATGAGGCCTTAGTGCAGTGGTTCCCAAACTGTTTCTGCTGGGCCACCCTTTGGCTTATAAGAAAATGTTAAACCCTCCCCCACCCCCCCAAGTGTAATTATTACTTATTTATTAATGTATTATTTTATGTTTTATTAGTTTTACTGTGTAGTATTGTAGAACATTGCTTTGAATAAATTTTTAATGCCTCTCTGTGCACAACTGGTTTAAAACAAAGGACTCAGAGGGAAAAAAAATCTATTGTAAAGGTTGTTATGCAAAACTGAGGTCTGTAATCAACTTTTCAGTAACAGGTGTGAGCCTGCTGTGATGTCACTTCATCTGTCAGGTGGAGGTGTGTGTTTGTGTCCTGCGTCACTGAATGTGGTTCACAGAACATTGCGTTCAGAAAAATCCCGATATATGAAAGTTTAATAAAAAAATTGTTACAGTAATATTTGTGGCCAAGATCACTGCCCTCTTCCTTCAAAAAGATGCAAATCTCATCTCGCAGTTTAAAGACCCTGGACAGCACCTTCCCATATGACCGTTATCGGGGCTCGCAATGAAACAGAATGTCTGTCGGAGTCCATTTTTTTTAGCACAGTATCGGCAAAATCTGGGCCTTGACAGGTTGTGTTTTGATGTAGGTGACTGTCCCGAAGACATCGATCATGACATCATTCAGCTCGGGACTCGTGTGTTTAGATGCCAGTGCGTCACGTTGTATAATGCAGTGTGTGCTCTGTGATATTGGGGGAGAAGCACTTCATGAATGCCTTCAGCCCTACTAGTTTCCCAGACATAGTTGTTGCCCTATCTGTACAGATCTCTACAAAGTTCCTATACGTCCGTTGACATCTCAAAAATGCACATATTGGACAGAGGAATAACCCATAGTTTGCTGGCCTCTGTTATCATCATAGATGGAACCATGTCCACAGCGCAGGGAAGTATATAATCCTCTGCAGTTGTGTGTGGTTTTTCACACTGTGGCACTATGGACAAAACTTTATACTGTATAAGCTCATTGAGCATTTGCAGGTGTTTGGTGGAACAAAACCAAAGGTAAGATATACTTTGTCATATTTTCTACTCTTTGGCTTGGAAGGAAGTTGGTTTAGAAGCTTATTTGGCGATGTCTTATCATCCGCTTTGCGTTTATGTGGGAGTCTCGTCAGTTATATAAGCTTTTATAGTTTATCCAATCATACTGTGCCGTCCCTAGGGGGTGCACCCCCCACTTTTGGAACCACTGCCTTAGTGGATGGTTGGAGTGACAGGCTTTGCAAGCTTCAGGTTTAAAAATGTATATGCTTTAAACTAGTCGCTTTGTGAGCGTTTTTTGATGGCGACAAAGCGTGCGGTGTGAACGCTGCATAACAGTCTCTCCAGGATTTTTGGATGTTGCGAACGCAAATTCAGCCAATCCTCGCGAATTCTCCATGTCTCGCAATTTTATCCAGTCATCGCAACTTTAATGCATATTTGACCAATTGCGATGCTACTTCTCAGGATTTAATATCTGACGCCATCACACATCCAGTTTCTTATGTGAGAGAGAGCGAGAATGAACTATGTGGCATTTGCCAACAAAAATCTCTGCCAAGGACCGCGCTGTAGGCTGCAGTTTCGTAATTCTCCACATGAAAGTGGAGGTAAATCATTTTGTACTCCATGCAATATTTGTCAAACACAAATGGATGTTGTCGAGTGACAAAACATCAATTTGACAGATTACAACTTACATCCTTGACCACTTGGTACAGACATTTTCAACTTTACACAAAGCACAGGAAAAAAACCCCACAGAGATTCCCATGAAAGCAGGTGATCATCATCTAAAAACTGTACACTGTACTCCATACATCTCGCTATCCAGGAACTGACAGTGAGTCTGTGCTGTTCTTTTCTTTTTGTTTTCAAGCAATAAGCCTCAACTTGAAGAGTGTAACTGGACAGTCACATGTTCAAGTGCACTTATTACCGCAATGTTCAGACTATAAGCCGCTACGTTTTTCACACGCATTGGACCCTGTGGCCTATACAACAATGTGGAAAATTTATAGATTTTCTTACTGGCTAAAGGCCTCAGGGGGGCACTATAGCAGAAAGCGCATCATGTACACACCCTCATCATAGAAAACACACAAAGAAATGCAGCTTTTAAGTTAACGGCAATCGAGCAGACTGTCAAAGAAGGAAATAGAGCTACTTTACGTAAGCTTGGCATCAATGAATCGATGATGAGACGTTGGCTTTAGTGAGGAAGAGGAAGATGAAGATTGTAACCAATGACTTTTCTGGTAGGCTAAAGTATGTTTTATTTTCTAACCAGGCATGTTACTGTCATTATTATGTGCTGTTGATGCTAGGGGCGGGCCGGCCAAAGGGAGGTTAGCAGTTTTCATGAACGGCCGGTCTGTTCTAGATTGTTATTTTTGTACTCCAAAATCAGCTGCGGTTGAGCCACTGTGATGATCCTGCTGTGTGTCTGCTTGTGTAGGTGAGTAAGGCATCTTCCTTTAGAGAAGATCTTTGTGAGGCTACTGCTACAGTTCAGGTGATTAGTACCTCTCACTGCTGCGCTCATATTGTTTGCCAGCTGCTACCAGTCGTCAGTAGCTCTCTTCTGCTTGCAAAGGAAGGCCGTCTAACCTCACAGTGCTTCCAAATATAAGTCGCTTCAGTGCCTGACAGTTCGAGATATTCATAGCAATAATTTTTTTATCCACAACTAGGGCTGCCACAAATGATTATTTTGATAATCGACTAATCACAGATTATTTAGCTGATGCGACGATTTATCGGATCCCGTCTAAATTGTATCTTATCGCAGCAGCTGCTCTAATATAACCATACTTAGCATCTAGCTTTCTTCTAGCTTCTCTAAGTGTTGGGTGCTATCTGAAATACTGACAACGGATCAAAACCAGCCACTAGGCAGCAGCTCGGGCCGGGGAGGACGTCACGAGAGAACCTGGACATTTTCATCAATCTATGAATGCCCCCCTGATGCCCCGGACGGAAGGTGAAAAGCCGACATGTCTGTGGAAAAGAGGACATCACCCTACTGTTGATGCTAATGTTAGCAACTAACAAGCTAATTAGCATAAAGAGAGGACTGTCCCTCTTCAGCCACAACAAGCTTTCTTTTAAAGGAGTCATGACCTGTAATTTTCACTTTTCCATGGGAAAAAAGGTATGTTATGATTGCCTAACGATTATACACTGCCCGGGAAGCCGATATTTAAAAGTGAAGCGTTTGTTTACCCCTGGGTTCGTCAACCAGCCCACGTGCACGCGCACTCAAATACGTGGTTTTAACTTCTGGCCGCCCCGCTCCTCTCCTGGCCGACCCGCTCCTCTCCCTTCTCCCCCTCGCTCCTCTCCCCCTTATATTCAGTCGAGCGCCGCCATTACTGAATTCTAGTGATGGGAATTCCAGCTCATTACAATTACTGTTTTTGTGCAAGCAATGCATAATACATATTTTTTTATGTAAAATAAGTTTAATAATAGCAAGATAATTTGATTTTCAAATTGTAGCATGAAACAAATTAAAATTCTTGCAAAATTCTGTTGCAGGAATATTCCAATGTAATTAGGATTTAATTACATATTCTCAGTCTAGTGAAGGTATCTAGAGCAGGATGACAGGTTAGGAAAAACAAGCTTATTGTTCCAGCATAATGTTCCTGATAAAGATGTGTCAGATCACTGGAGTTACTGGCGCCAGAGCAGCAAGATATCTATGTTCTGAGCTGGATGGGCTGCTTCATGCTTTACTATCAGACTGGCATGAACCAGTTCTCTAGAAGCTGGACAAGAAGATTGAAGAAGACATACTGGAGAGATAAACAGTGATAGCTGAATACTGTTTAAACTGTTAGTCGGAAAAGTTGGGTAGAGTGATGTAAGAATCTCTGTCCCTTCCATGTTCTGGCCAGACATGTTGAATTAAACACTTGAAAAGACTTATTGGACTCAGTTTCATCTTTGTTTGAGAAGAGCTGCATTTTCAGCTATAATAATTCTCAGGTATCAACATTTTGATGTTGCTTCAAGTGAATGCGGGGGGGGGGGGGGTTACGTTAAATTACAATATTTCCTCCACTTTTTACATACATATACTTTTAATTTTTTGTGGTATTTTGAAGTGTGCAACAGACTATTCCTATTTCAAATGTTTGTAACATTACAAAAAGCTTCCACACTGTCAAAAATTCATTTGTTGTATGATTTTAAATGTTTCTTTGGGAAATTTGAAAAAATATTGTTGCAGTACATTAATGAAAATGTACAATTTTTCTTTTAAGATAATCCAGCATTTTTTTCTTTTGCAATAAATGAAAATATTTGTTACACTTTTGAACAAAAAATCTCTTGAATGCAGCAAGAACATATTTATTTATTTATTTTTTTTACATTTTTGGATGGAAGTGAAAACATGCCCTCTTATTATAAAGATCTTCAAAAAATTTCTTAAATTAATATATTTATTGCACTTCTTACGAAAATGAAACATCTTAAATTTCATTATTAAAAAAAATATATATGCTGCTGGGGAAAACCATACCTTATAAGAAACTTTTTCTTTTTTCCAATGAACGCAGCATTTAAACATATGCTGATATATTTTTAAACGCTTTCTAAATTAGTTATTTTATACATTTTCTATGATAATTTGATTTGATTGATTTGACAGTAATGTCATCTCAGGGCACTTAACAAGAAGTCATTTCAATACATTTATACAAACATTCCAATCAGTTAAAAAGTTTCCTATTTAAGGAATCCCAGCAGATTGCGTCAGTCATTGGCGTGAGGTTGGGCCCCGTTGATGCAGACTTTCCAACCACAGCAATACTTCAGCAATCCCTCATACTGAGCAAGCATGTAGCGATGGTGGAGAGGAAAAACTCCCCTTTAACAGGAAGAAACCTCCAACAGAACCAGGCTCAGTAGGAGCGGCCATCTGCCACGACCGTCTGGGGGTTTGAGAAGACAGAGCAGAGACACAGAGGGAACAGAAGATCTGATATAAGAGAACTTTCTATGTTACAGAAAGTAAAAGGTTGATAACAGGACACAGTGGATGTTCAGTTACTGGGAGGATCATCCCAGTCGATGCCCCTCGTCCAACAGGGCATTGCAGCCAAGAAGGATACCAGACCAGGTATATCTTCTATGGGGAGAAAAACACAGAGAAAACAAAGTTAACAGTCGAAATAACAGAATGTACAAGTTATGACTCCTTTAAGATGCTTGAGTACAAACGTTGTTCTACCATGGAAAGCAGGTTCTACCTTGTGAATTTTGCATTACACATTATTCTCTTTAATTTTTATAAAACGATCCAGAACTTTAGGGAACAGCCACGGCTGAACCCCGATTACTACGACTGCGCATTTGTCAGGGGCAAAAAGGCAGACAAAGCTGTGAAATGTACAGTGATAGTTTTAAGGAAAAAAATAAAAAAATACTGACTTAGATTACTAAATTTGCTGTCGACAATTTTGGTCGTCGACGTCGTCCAGCCCACCCCTGCGTACTTGGTGATTTTCAGAAGTGAGTTTGGAAGGAAAAAAAGCATGTCTTAAATTAAAACTAAAAGAAAATCTTTGAGTACCGTCTTTCAGTGTAAATGTCATGTTACAACATGAAAACCTGCAGCTTATGTTCAAATGCGCCCAATATATGCACAAGATTTATTTTCCTTTAAATTGTGGCTGGTGGGGTTTATATTCACGTCCACTCAATAGTCCGAAAGTTTCGGTACAATTTTTATTTATTTCCGAATGTAACATTTCAATGGACTTTTTGAAACAAAATTCAAGTGGTTTGGCACAAAGTATAAGAAAAATCACAAATAAAAGCAATGCAACTTTTTTTGCCACGTTTCACAAAAGCTGACACATTTTATGCCGCAACAATAACAAAAAGCGCCGCAAAATCCTGGAGGGACAGATTATAATTTTTGTCAGTTCTACTTTGACCCAGATACAAAAAAGGCCATAAAATGACTCTTTATTGAACTTTCTCAAATCACAAACTAGATGAGAAAGATTCTGTAAGTCGGGCTTGGTTCCGGTGAGAGTTGGACTCTGCAAAGGTTGCCCTTTGTCACCGATCCTGTTCATAACTTTTATGGATGAGATTTCTAGGCACAGCCAAGGTGTTGAGGGGATACTTTTTGGTGGCCTCAGGATCGGGTCTCTGCTTTTTGCAGATGACGTGGTCCTGTTGGCTTCATCGGAACGTGATCTAAAGCTTTCCCTGGAGCGGTTCGCAGCCGAGTGTGAAGAGGCTCGGATGGGAATCAGCACCTCCAAATCCAAGACCATGGTCTTGAGCCGGAAAAGGGTGGGTGCCTTCTCCTGGTCGGGGATGAGGTCCTTCCCCAAGTGGAGGAGTTTAAGTATCTGGGGGTCTTGTACACGAATGAGGGTAAAATGGAGCGGGAGATCGATAGACGGATTGGTGGGGCATCTGCAGTTATGCGGGCACTGTACCGGTCTGTCGTGGTGAAGAGAGAGCTGAGCCGAAAGGCGAAGCTCTCGATTTACCGGTCGATCTACGTTCCTACCCTCATCTATGGTCACGAACTCTGGGTGGTGACCGAAAGAACGAGATCACAGATACAAGTGGCTGAAATGAGTTTCCTCCGCAGAGTGTCTGGGCTCTCCCTTAGAGATAGGGTGAGAAGCTCAGTCATCCGGAGGGGGCTCAGAGTAGAGCCGCTGCTTCTCCACATCAAGAGGAATCAGTTGAGGTGGCTCGAGCATCTGGTCAGGATGCCTCCTGGACGCCTCCCTGGTGAGGTGTTTCAGGCACGTCCCACCGGGAGGAGGCCCAGGGGAAGGCCCAGGACACGCTGGAGAGACTATTTCTGGCTGGCCTGGGAGCGCCTTGGGATTCCTCCCGAGGAGCTGGAACAAGTGGCTGGGGAGATGAAAGTCTGGGTCTCTCTGCTTAGGCTGCTGCCCCCGCGACCCGACCCTGGATAAGCGGAAGAAAATGGATGGATGGATAATGATTAAGAAACTATTTTCCCTTCAAAAATCTACAGTAAAATTATGAAATATTTTTTTATCTGGTTATAGCATGGAGGATCATTTAACAAAGGATGGGGCGACTGTGGCTCAGGTGGTAGGAATTCGTCCCGTAATCGGTGGGTTGCTGGTACGAGTCCCCGCTCTGTCTGTCTCTGTCGCTGTGTCCTTGGGCAAGACACTTAACCCTGTTGCCTGCTGGTGGTGGTCAGAGGGCCCGGTGGCGCCTGTGTCCGGCAGCCTCGCCTCTGTGAGAGTGCCCCAGGGCAGCTGTAGCTACAATGTAGTAGCTTGCCACCATCAGTGTGTGAATGTGTGTGTGAATGACTGAATGTAGTGTAAAGCGCTTTGTGGTCCTCTGACTGAAAAAGTGCTATACAAATGAAGGCCATTTACAAAATCCAAAGATTGGGAGAAATTAATTAATTTCTGAAAATGAGCAGCATTTCTTAGATTGGCATTATGAGGTACATTGAATCTATCTCCAAATCAATAAAAAAATTCTTATATATGTATTTTGTATGTGAAAATAATAGGCTTGTCATAAATGTACATTTTTGGTGGTTAAGTAAGCACAATACCGGCTGGTTATTTCCAACAGCATTCGACAAATCTGGTGTAACCTACGCCATCGGCGGAGCGGGGGGAGGGGGGGCGGCTTATTGGGCTTAAGCCCGGGTTGTTTTTTTAAGAAGCCCCGGGTCTTTTGGAGTGTTTTTTATTTATTTTTTCATAGTAAGATGTCTGACAACTGCATAAAACAAAAACTACAAAAAAACTACACACAATATTAGAAGCACATAGCACACAGTCGTAAAATTTCCCCCTACTTCTGGTATGATCCAAGTTCAGGCACGAACCGCCGCTGTATGTTTTTGCCCAAACATGTGAGGGACGGGGGGGGGGGACATGCTGCCAGTGAATCTGCTGTAGGAGAACTGCAGGCAGACAGAGGAGAGCTCAAGTTTGACCAGATAACAAAGCAAATCACTCATACTGTATGATAATGTAAAAATGACGATGTATCACAAAGACTGATGTCGCACTGCTCACCTGGCATGTAGCCTATTACGTTACTTGCTCTTCATATTTTTGCTAGCTCTGTCAGGGCTAATCAACCAACAGCAAAATAAAAAGCCAAACAACAATGCAGTTTTTGTTGTTTTTTTTAGCTTACATGTGTGTTTATTTCATATTTTCGGTTGCAATCCCCCATGGCTAAATAAAGCACTCTCTAAACTGGTTTCAGTTATGTACGGATGTACAAAAGGGCCTTCTTTCAAAGAAAAATCTCAGGTAAATTTTATTATATTATACTTTATATGCAGTTCACTATATTTTTATGCAAAACAAGAGCAATTTCTATACAGCAGTATATTCACATTTGAAACCAGATGCTTTCATATACTTCAGGAAAAAAACTAAAAACTTGTTTTCTTTACTATTAAACCTCAAATTAGAGTAAACCTTTTTTTTAAAGCTAAATAAATACTGACATTTTTTCAATTAGTTTAATGTCAGAATAAAGAGAGTTATGCATTTATTTTTTAGCACTTTAATCAAAGTCAGGAGTACGCTAGGTTTATTGCATCTTTAATCAAAAAGAAAACTCCAGATGATTCCATTCTGAGCTTAAAGAAGATTCTGATTGTTAATAGAGTCCATTTGAGTTAATTGGTGGCACACCTGTGGATGCATATTAAGGCACCCCCAAAACACAGAGCCTCTTTCTTTGACATGGGAAAATCAAGAGTCATCAACAAAGACATCAGGAAAAGAATTGCGGACCTCCACACTGTGTGGCTCAATTGTAAATACAATTTGGGTGCAATTTGCCATAAAAAAATACATAATATACACTCTTTATACTTTCATTTAACAAATAATTTTTTTAAATATTTATTAATCTAAAAAAATAAACGTTTAGTCTGATTTGATGTTTTACAGTAAAAAAGTGTTTTTATCTGAAGTGTATGTAAATATCTGGTTTCAACTGTATATTTGATGTTCTTGATGTTTTGCCTGATTGCACAAAGAGGGAGAGAGAGGAACAGGGAGGGAGAGGAGAATGAGGACAGAACAGAGATGGAACAAGATCCAGGTGAGAAAGACATGTTAGTCACAAACTCGCTAGAACATGTTCACAAGTGTATATTATTAGGTTTGTAATTTTTCTAATTCATGCAGGCTTTTTTGCACAACTAGGCTAAATAGTTATATAAATAGTGTAGTTCTTTGGCAGAATTAACAAAATAATATGTTACAAACTAGTAACTCAGAGAGAAGAATATAGAGGTATCATTAAATAATAATGAATCTCTTTCTGATCATTCTGATAGGTCAGGAAAAATCAGGAAAGAGAGAGAACAGAAAAACACACCCGAAAAAGAATACTTGAATAATATTGACCCTGAAAATGTCATTGAAAGGTTCGCAAAACTCAAGCCTAAAAAATACAGTCTCATGCTGCCACAATAAAGAGGTTTTGATTTTCAATGCTACCATCATCTAGTTTTGATTTTGGTTCTGTCTTGTTTCAGTCCTGAAGTAGACCTGATTAAGAACTGTTACAGTCCTGTTTTAATCCCGGATCAACTTTGGGTTTGCTTAATTAATAATCTAATGTTAATGTGTCATTTGCTTTCTTATATAAAGTTATGCTTGTCGGAAAAAAAACTTAAAACACCCCCCCCACATGCATAACAAACCTTCAGTCCCCAGTGTATAAAAGGTCTGGCTCCGCCTCTGACCTACGCAGTAAAAAAGGCTTTTTATTAAAACTTTCTTGAACATTGTGGCACCTTGTTTAAATCCTAATACTGCAATATGTACTTCCAAATGTATTTATTTTCAAACAAACGTGACAATGTAAGCAAGATCTCTAAAATCAGTATTGGAATTAAGTTAAAAGGATGAAAAAATTAGTCAATTGGTAACAATTATTTTCATTTTTTTTCTTTCCCTGACAAGTACAAAAGTTAGTTCTGTGTCAGGTTGCATGGTGGACCTCTGTGTCTGCTGCTCTTTTCATCATTCTCTGTCCTGTCTAGGTCATCTGAAAACCCAGTATGACATCACATTTGTTTTTTTCTTAATAGGCAAGACAATTTTATTTGTATAGCACACTTTCAACAACAAGGTAATTCAAGGTGCTTTACATGATTAAGTGGTAAAATAAAAATAGCAGTAAAACACAGACAAAGCATTGAATGTAAAAACAGGCAGTAAAACAAGAAGAATACACAAAACATGATACAACAAAGCATTAATCAAAGGCAACTCAACAGATACGTTTTTAGTTGTGATATAAAAGAACTCAGTGTTTCAGCAGCTTTGCATTTTTCTGGAAGTTTGTTCCAGATTAGAGGAGCATAGAAACTGAAAGCTGCTTCTCCGTGTTTGGTTCTGATTCTACAGATGTTGAGTAGACTGGAATTAGAGGACCAGAGTGGTCTTGGTAGTTGGTACAGTGACAACAGGTCTTCAACATATTTTGGTGCTTGACCATTCAATGATTTATAAACTAGTAAAAGTATTTTGAAGTCTATTCTCTGAGCTACAGGGAGCCAGTGTAAGGACTTTAGAACTGGGGTGATGTGCGCTACTTTCCTGGTCCTAGTGAGGAAACGAGCAGCAGCGTTCTAGATCTGCTGCAGTTGTCTAATTTACTTTTTAGGCAGACCTGTGAAGACGCTGTTGCAGTAATCAATCCGTCTAAATATAAATGCATGGATGAGTTTTTCGAGGTCCTGTTGCGACATTAGTCCTTTAATTCTAGAAATGTTCTTCAGGTGATAGAAGGCTGACCTTGTTGTTTCCTTTATGTGACCCTGGAGGTTCAGGTCTGAGTCCATCACTACACCTATATTTCTGGCCTGATCAGTAGTTTCTAGCTGTATTAACTGAAGCTGTGTGCCGACTCTTGATCTTTCCTCTTTAGGTCCAAAAGTAATTACTTCTGTTTTGTTTCTGTTTAATTGAAGGAAGTTATGACACATCCATCCATTGATTTGGTCGATGCATGTACTTAGGGTTTGGATGGGTTCAAAGTCACCTGGTGACATCGTAATGTAGAGCTGAGTATCATCTGCATAATTATGGAAGCTAATCTTATTGGTTGTTATAATCTGGGCTAGTGGGAGCATGTAGATATTAAATAAGAGGGCCCCAGGATGGAGCCTTTGGGCACCCCACATGTGATTTCTGTTTGTTCTGATGAAAAGTTTCCAATTGAAACATAGAAGTCCCTATTCTTCAGATAAGACTCAAACCAGCCAAGTATTGTACCAGAGAGTCCAACCCAGCTCTCCAGTCAATCCAATCGTATATCATGACCAACAGTGTCAAATGCTGCACTGAGGTCCAACAGAACCAGAACTGTGGTTCTACCACAGTCTGTATTTATGCGGATGTCATTGAATACTTTGATGAGGGCAGTCTCAGTGCTTTGGTGAGCACAGAAACCAGACTGAAAAACATCAAAGCGGTTGGTCGATAAATGTTATCAAAAGGTAATCATAAAAGGAACTGACCTTTGCAACATGATTAGCATTCAATTGTCATTTATTGGGGGAAATTGGCTCAATTATATAGTTTTAAGTAGAAAAGCACTCTGAGAGCACAGACCTCCCCCGTGGCAGCTCAGTCCTAGTCAAGACATCAGTCTTTGCACTCAGAACAAAAGTAAAACTGTTGATTTAATCAGTGCTGTAGTCTAGTTTATTCTGGTGGTATACTCTGATTTGTTTCCTCCCAGACAAGCAACGGTCAAAATGTTAAATCAGTCGTTGATTAGACAGTGATTTTAATCCTGCCCTGTGGCTCTGTCTGTTATGCATTTATGAAGATCCCTACATTATCACTTCTTGTGTAGATAATATTTTAATGAATTATAAGACACATTAACAGCTTGAATTTGTTAGAATTATTTATGCATTTATTTATATGTCAATCTTTAAACCCCCATGTTGTGACTGATGTTTGTCACTCATTCTAGGCCACGCCCCCTTTGTATTAGAGCCCTGCTTTTATTTTAGTGTGACACCACAAGATCACCACTGGCCCCCATTTAGCCCTCTTTAAAAACTTCCTAGATAAACCCCTGCTCAGCAGTCTTAATGAAGTATTTTTAGGCTTATATAAACATTATATAAACATACTATTCAAGCATTATTACCAATAATCTTTTTTTTTTTTTTTTTTTTTTTACGTGTCCTGTTTGGCAGTGTGGCGCTCAGAATTGGTGTCTGAGTACCAAGTAGAAGCCCATATTGCATTTTGAAAGGAGATTGTTGCAATTAAAACAATTTATAAATTCATATAGGTCATATGTAACATTATAGCACTTTGAAATAAGCTTGTTAATTGTTTTAAACTCATTTTTGGCAGGTGCTTTTAACTGCTTTAAATATTGTTATTGTTAGATAAATCATTCATATTCATATTTACTATAAGGCATCTATTTATATGAGCCTGCATAATGCTATTTATGGTTTAGCCATTTATATATACATTTGCAGTTTATACATTTATGGACATTTGTATATAATTTGCCGTCACATGTCTAGTGTTTATTCTTTGTTTGCTTTATTCAGCTCTTACGGTGTTTCGGAAAGTTTTTTTTGGAAAATAAATTCTTCTTTAACATCAGTTCTTGAGAGTGAAGCGCATCTGTTCAGCCGGAATGCTACAGACCCCAAGGCAGTCCCCCCAGCCCCATCCCAGAAGGGGAATTAAACCCAACCTGACATTCGCTCTACTCTCAAAACACAAAAGACACTAGACACCCAGGCCGGCCACGACGTCCAGCGCCCCATCCGCCCAGTGATCCCACCCCCCGGGGTCCCCCCCAGACGCCTCCAACCCCAAAACCCCCACATCAGCAACAGTGTCCCAAACGACAAAACCAAGTGCCCCCCACCCCCACTAGGTGATGGAGCCGATCAAAGGAGCCCAGAGAGATTGATCAGATATGGAGCCAGAGGCCGTCTCAAGACCAATATGGTCCAACAAGAGATTTCTATACTGATTAATATTAAGAGCTTTTTTATTTTTCCAGTTCAGGAGGATAGTTTTCTTAGCGATGCATAAGGCAATGTGAACCATTAGAACTGACTTTGTGTCCATGGTGACATCATTTAAGGGAGATGGTGGGATGTTACATTTCAGACACTTTGATAAGTCCTCACATATCTGGCACCAAAATTTCTTAACAGGTGGACAGAACCAAAGCGCATGAACATAAGTATCTGGTATATTGCTTGTGCATTGTAAGCAGGTATTAGACGATGTAAAACCCATCCTAAACATTCGTTGACCTGTATAGTGTACTCTATGAAGGATTTTGTATTGTATTAATTGCAAATTAGGATTTTTTGTTATTTTAAAGGTTCTTAAACATATCTGAGACCAGACGTTTTGGTCAAAGCTGGCTGATAAATCCACCTCCCATTTTGAAATAGGGATGGCTGTTGATTCATCTAATGTAGATAAAGTTTTGTACATTTTAGACAGCA
This sequence comes from Valencia hispanica, assembly GCA_963556495.2. NCBI lineage: Eukaryota > Metazoa > Chordata > Actinopteri > Cyprinodontiformes > Valenciidae > Valencia > Valencia hispanica. The sequence continues at coordinate 14,364,607 of OY747713.1, read as the reverse complement.
ATTTGGGGGGGTTGAGATTAAGAAAATCTAAAACTCTTGCTGGAATTTGTAATTCAGCTGTATTGAGCCTAAATTTACCTTTAATAATAGATTTAATTTGTTGATATTCTAAGAATTTGTTTTTATCAATTCCATATTGTGTAATTAATGTATTAAATGGGATAAAGTCTGTTCCTTCAAATATATGTTCCAGGTATTCAATTCCATTGCACCTCCAGACTGGGAAACTTATCATACATTTTTTTTGCAAGATGTCGGGGTTATTCCAGATGGGTGTACGTCTGCATGGGATTATTGTGGACTCTGTCATTTTTAGAAACTCCCACCATGCTGTCAGAGAGGAGATGATATTTATGCTTTTAAAGCATTCATATTGTTTTATATTTGAGCTAATAAATGGTAGGTCTGAAAGTTTTATCTTATTACATAGTGTCTGTTCTACGTCTATCCAGGACTCGTCTAGGTAGCTATGTTTTAACCATTTTGAGATGTATTGGAGCCTGATGGCTAAGAAATAATGATGGAAGTTTGGTAGATCTAGACCTCCTTTTTCTTCGGTCTTCTGCAGTGTTTTTCAGCTGATACGTGGGGGTTTATCTTTCCAAAGAAATTTTGAGATAGAGGAGTCCAGAGATCTAAACCAGTCTAGTGATGGTTTACTTGGGATCATTGAGAATAAGTAGTTGATTCTGGGCAAAACCATAATTTTTATTGAAGCAACCCTTCTCATAAGTGATATGGGTAGAGATTTCCATCTGGCAAGATCATCTTCCACTTTTTTTAAAAGTGGGATGTAGTTTAACGTTATTAAATCTGCCAGTCTTGGTGAGACATTGATACCTAAATAGGTAATATTCCCTGACTGCAGTTGTGTATTAGTTGGATTCTGGACAGAACAATTGATTGGAAGAACTGTAGATTTTAACCAATTTATAGAATAATCTGAAACATTTGAGTAAGAGTTTATCAACCCGATTACCTGAGAGAAAGAGGTTTGTGAATGCTGGAGAAAAAGTAATACATCATCTGCATAAAGACTGATTTTATGTTCTATGTTATTGCATTTTATGCCTTTAATATTGTGAGTTTGCCTGATCGCTGCAGCTAGTGGTTCAATAAAAATAGTGAACAGGGAGGGAGAGAGAGGACATCCCTGCCTGGTACCTCTCTGAAGATAAAACCTAGATGATGTTTGGTTATTTGTTCTGATACACGCTGTTGGTGAACTGTATAATATTTTCAACCAGTTTATAAAAGAATTTCCAAAGCCAAATTTATGTAAGGTTACAAATAAGAATTTCCAGTTAACTCTATCGAATGCTTTTTCTGCATCTAAAGATAATATATTAGTTTTAATGTTTTAACAGTTAGAAAAATCTATTAAATCTATTAATCTACGTGAATTTGTGGATGAATGTCTCCCTTTAATAAAACCAGTTTGATCAGGATGTATTATAAGAGGGGTTACTTTCTCTATCCTTTTTGCGAGGGCTTTGCAGATTATTTTAAGATCAACATTAATAAGGGATATGGGACGATAGCTGGTGGGAAACAAAGGGTCTTTACCTGATTTTAGAAAGAAGACTAATGTAGGCAGAATTCATATTTGGTGGGATTCGGCCATTTTCCTTGGTTTCCTGCAGCATTCTGTGGAATGTTGGTGCCAGAATATTCCAGAATTCTTTATAGAACTCTGCTGGAAATCCATCTGGGCCTGGAGCCTTATTATTGGGCATGCCTTGGAGGGCCTCCTGGAGTTCAGCCGCTGTTAGTGGTGAATCCAGGGCCATCGCTTGACTTTCAGATAATTTAGGTAGTGTTATGTTATCAAAAAATTGTTCAATTTCATGATCCGATGGATTTATCTCTGGTGAGTATAAAGCCTTGTAAAATTCTTTAAATGTGTTGTTTATTCTTCCAGGATCATATACTGTATTCCCGGTCTGATCTTTAATAGCAGATATAGTTGTTTTTTCTTTATTAATTTTTAGCTGGTTAGCCAAAAATCTACCTGATTTATTACCTTGTTCAAAGTTTTCTATCCTAAGTCTTTGAATTAAGAACTGGGTCTGTTTATTAATTTGATTTAATTCTAGCTTTGCTTTACGGATTTTGCCTAGTCTCTCCTCCTCTAGAGAAGCTTCTAATGAATTAATAGTTTCTTCTAATTCCTGAATACGTTTTTTTTTCCATTTTCTTTTTATTTGATGAGAATGAGATTATTTTACCTCTAATTACAGCTTTTCCTGCCTCCCAAAGAATGGATGGCGACGTACCAGGGAGGTCATTATATTCTAAATAAGAAGCCCACTCTTTTTCAAAATATTTTATAAATTCTTTATCCTTAAGTAAGGATATATTAAATCTCCAATTTTTGCTTTGAGGTGTTTCTGTTTTATTTACTAAAGTTAGAGAAACAGGAGCATGATCGCTAACAGCTATAGGGTGTATCTCAGTGTCTGAAATGTCAGTCAACAGTGACCTGCTGATTAACAAATAATCCAGTCGAGAATACGAATGGTGGACATTTGAGAAGAAAGTATATTTTTTTGTCATTGGGGTGAAGTGATCGCCATGCATTACAAAGTCCATAATCGCTCATGTACTGTTTGACTATATCTATAGATTTCCAGCTGCGCTGAGTCCCTGCTGTGCTGAGCCTGTCTATTTCTTCTGCAGAAAGTTCTAGTGCTGCTAAAAGCAAGAAGCCGGTTTCGAGCCGGGGGAAAGTTTTCAATGAGCAGCACTAGGGGGCGATGAGCAGCGAGACACAGATCAACCGGGAGACGCAGAAAAAAAAATGTCAGAGGATTTTACATTTTTCTCCAGAGAATATAAACTTGCATTGGTAATGTCCGACTGACGTGTTTTCGCAAACAACGCTGTCGCTCTGACTAATGTTCATATAGTCTGAAGTCATACAGGATTTAAACTGCTGGTTTTTATGTAACATGTACCGGTTCTTTTAACTCAAAACCGTGGCTTCACACACAAAAACTCATAATACTTCTGAATACATTTAACCAGGTTTAACTAAGGCTCGGTGAGTAGATGGTACAATGGCAGCACTGTATTTTTTTTTACAATAAATATTGTGGACAAGAAAAAGGTAAAAACACATAGAAACAGCCGAAATATATATCCTACTTCTGGGCTCCTCTTATCATATGAAAAAGGAGCTCATCGTATTGTGTTATCTGTTCATGTGTAGCCAGATGGCTTTAACTGATTGGAAGTGTTTCATTTAGTGTGTGAACTATACTTAAGTGTGCATGCAAAGCTTGTAAAAACTGTTGTAATAATTTTTCTGTTTGTTATCTTTTACAAGGTTTTATGATTAAAGTTCTATGATAATGATTTACTTAAGTTTTATAATAATGGTTTTAAGTATTAAAGGGAGAAAAAAGGTTAGTTGTAAGTGTTGTGCTCAGCTGCATGAAGAAACAGGAAACGCTTGAAACCGCAAGTGCAGAGTGTCAGCAGCACCGGATGTACTTCAGACTGAAAGAGGAAGACTCATGAGGATAGCAGATTCAGCATAGCAACAGAGAGCAAAATTAGAATGTGTGGCAATTAACCTATCAAAAATGTATAAGTATCTTCTAAAGTAGTTTTGTGAGCAAATGGGAGGGACCGCCCCTCCCTTTGCAGGGTCTATAATGCTGTAGCTTCAATAAAAGAACACAGGCGCAAAAGAATCTCCGGAGATTGTGCTGGTAACTATTGCTACACATCTCCTCAGGCCTGTTTCAATCTAACTTCTGAGTGACTGTGTGTTTTCTTTCTTTCAGATTGACAGATAATAAGAACCGGTAGAGAAAAAGGAGTAGACAGACTAGAGAATTATTACTCATTTTCTCAACAAAACCCATCAGCAGGTTCCTTTAGTGTCTCTCTAATATTTCCTGTTTTAACATGGACAAAAAAGGAAATTAACTTCACCAACCTTCTGCTTTAATGCAGAGAATAAAAGACAACAAAAGTTCCTGTTTTTCTGTCACCCGAGTATTTCATCTGTTTCCTGTTTGCAACATTTGCAGTTCTGCAGTAAGCAAAGTTCATCCGTTTCCTGTTTTCTGCCCAGTGAGACGGATGCTCTCTGCTTTATTCTGACATGTGTGATGGCCCAGAGTCTTTCCACCCACTGATAACCACCAAAACTGAAGAATTGTCCCTGTTATTTCGGTCAAAAATATCTGATTTCTGTCCAGACCACTCTAGAGATTAAATTAAACACCGGTCTGTCAGACAATGAAACACATTAGATTCCAACTCCTCTCTGATTGGTCAAACCTCTGTTGCATTCACCGAAGCCAGGAAATTACAAAACTGCTTTCTTCATTAATGTCATAAGGCGGCTTAGTTATTGTAAACTTTTTCTTTCTGGGGTAAAAAAAAAACCCAACAAAGAACAATCAAACAAAACCAGTCGGGTCTTATTATGCCTTTCAGCCGTTTTTCAAAGCCGAAGTTAGCATCGCCAGTTTTTCTTACCTATCCTGTGTAAAATGATCTGAGGTGTCCGGGTAAAATCCAGCAGTCTGCGCTGATCATCCATCTCTTCCTCTGACTTTTCTTTAAACTCTGTGAAAGTTTCTTCAGCAGGAGTTAAATGATCGGTGATCAACTCTCGTTGCAGCTGGACTGAAGACATTCTTTCTGCAAAGTAGTGATGGGAAGTGTGTTCCAGGACGAAGTGAAGCTATATGTGAAACGTTTGTTCAAGGAGCAAACTCTGCCGCTCAGAATTGAGGCCAACCCGGAAGTAACAAAAATTGCAGTTCACCCATCATCCGCTGGGGGCTGGCTCCAGAAAGGAGCAATTTCCCATTGACTCCCATATTAAAAAGGCCAACTTCACAGCAGAAATAAACATGTTTACAGCCTGGTTCAAAAAAACATTTTAGATATAATAGGTCAGGTTTACAGTCATGACAACCATGAGGGGGGGGGGTGATTTTTTTTCTAACTCATTTGCTTAGACATAATTTAATCTTGAAACTAGAAAAAGCTGTTATTTGCATAAAAGCTGTGTGAATGCTGTAATCCTGAATTCATTGGCCTAGAATGCTTTTAAAATTGTTGAAAATAATTTGAAATAGCTGAAAATCTCATTTTTGAAGCTTCAGCTGAAGGAAATATGTATAAAGCCGGACTGTAAAGTGCTTAAGATAGTTGAAATGGCTGCTTGGTATCACATTGGCTTAAAGCCAACAATCTTTACTACAATATTCTGTTTACTTTGTTGCAAAATAATGAAGCTGAATGAGTGACAAGAATTTGTTTGAAGTCAGAAGAACTTCTGAAAACTAGAGTGCACACTCTGAGCCGTTGCCGGGACAACCCATTATAAAAAGCCTGAGAGCTGAAAAATTTGAATGTTTTTTAATCGATCAAATCTCAAAAATGGTAAAAGATATACAAATTCTGAATAATACTGTAACAGCCCAATCTGTTGTGACTAAGTGTAAGTTTTAATCATGTTTCTAGATGAAAGTATGTAGGAGCTATTAAAGCTGAAAGAGGCGAAAGTTTTTGTAGAATGTTCAGGAATTGCCATTCATTTCAATTGGACCAAAAAATCAATAAAAATGATCAATTACTTGAAAATGGTAAAAGATATCGACAAGAAAAATCATAGCAGGAATGTCCTGAATGAGCTGAACGTTATGATACCAGAAGGTATCATAGCGTATCAGAAAGTATCCTGAAGTTATTAAACAGCAAAAACTGGTGGAATGAATAGATAATAATAATAAAGAGAAAGAGAAACAGAAACATAATTAGAGGCGTGTCCTTTTGATTGTGAGGTCTTGGATGAGCTCTCAGCGCTAAGCCTGGTGGCCAACAGTAGCTAGCAACTTGCTGCCAGGCTTACCCGTGCTGTTCAGCAATGGACTCTGACGTAGCAATACGGCGACCATCTTACTTCAGTTAGCTGACCCCTTTTGTAACATTGCTGTCAATGGTGCATGTGCTATTTAAATAACTAACTCGCTCAATTTTGAACCGATTTTCAAATGGTTTGATTTGTTATAAACAGCAGACACGTGGCTGTGAAATATATCGGTTTTGGTTGGGAAACTCCCATTATTTCACTCCACTTTCCCGCTGTCTTACCTTATCCTGTCAATTTCCCATAGCCCTAATAATACTATATGATAGTTTTAAAACTGGTATGCTTGGAGCTGTAGTCTATGTTCCTGCATACTCAATGCACAATTTCAACCATGGCCTTTTCATATAAAATTAATCAGATATCTACACACACAAGATATTTAATCATTCATATACAACACATTTAATTGTATATTACAGTAATTTACAGTATACTATAACTATATACATAACAGTGAAATATGTATATACACACACACACAACAGTATCATTTTGCCTATATCTATCCCTGTTCTGTGAACTAGGATTTGTATAGAGATGATGTTTCAAGGTTCATTTGAGGTAAAGACCACATAAATAGACCAATTTAAAAATGGGCACCCATACAAATAAGACAGACATCCAAAACACATCTCTCAGCCTGAACTGGTACACCAGCAATAAAATCCAACCCAGCAAATGATTTTGTATTTTCGCTGCTTCTTGACATTTGTTTTCTTATTTATGAACTTTCTTTTGATTCTGTCATGAAATTATTGATTGATCTGGGCATGTCTTCAAAAAAAGTGTATAAATAATCCCAAAAAAAAAAAAACTAGATAGATACTCAAATGATCTTGTGAAGGAGATATTCAGGTGTCCAGTTCAACAAGATTCATAATCATACAGATAAACAAACATATAGAAGGAGGCAGTGGCGAGGATGGAACAGCCGCTGGGTGAAGAACAGAAAGCAGAAGCAGCAGAGATGAAAAAGCAGTTGTTTCAGAATATTTGAATGAAATAAAAACAATTAACAGAGATATCAAATAATGTACAAGTAAAGGTTTCTTTGCAACAGTTACTCTGAGGGACATGCATCTCCTCCAGCCATGGCAGGAACCTATTAAAATAAAGCAGAAACATAAGTCAAAACACACAGACACCTTGTTATGCGAAAAGAACTTCAGCAAAAGCCTGTTTTAGTCAAAAAACCCCTCACCAACGACATAGTACAGGCTACGGAGAGGGCAAATTTGGTTTTGTTTTTGAAAAACAGAAAACTGAAGATAGTCTACCCTACATTTTTGTAACCTTACCCAAATGCTCCTCCTGAACATGGAGAAATTATGGGGTATAGCGCCACAATAATATTGAATAACACTGCAAATATTTTAAATACATATTTAAAAAAAAACATTTTAACAATAACATCAAACTATCCCAGAACTTTTCATTAACAACTATTTTGTTTAACGTTGTACACCCTTTAACATCAAACTATTCCAAAACTTTTCATTAAGAACTATTTGGTTAATCAACTATTGAGGTTATCATATTGTAATGAAATACATTTTTCATTGTAATTAAGGAAAAGTCCCTTCAAATTATATTTAAACTGGAAATTATAGCCATATTACTGTTAATAGGAAAAATCTTGACTCACTGACTACCTCAATGAGAAACAAGAAATTCCCTGTTGTCACACAGCACATCTATTGTGCATAGGCTCATAACTAGAATGACATTCATTTCAACATGCACAAGTATCCTGTTTAAGTCTCCTTTAACACCGAATGTGTCGTCGCCGACACATTTTTGCTTGCGAGCTTTGCATTACCATAACTCCGCAACGGTTTGTGCTATCAGAAAAACTGAAACAGATTTAGAAAGAAGACACTTTGTGCTTTCAAGTCTGCATAGTGTTATTATGGTAATTTGCTTCCGCGGTTCCAGGAAGCCCGCAAATCTGCATCTTTGTCCCTCCTCTAGCACACACGAACAGAGCAGAGTGAGGAGAAGAAAATGAGCGAGAGAGGAGAAACAGATCGGAGCGCAGGAGATTTTGTCTCAAAAATGACTTTCCCGGATTATAAAACCACCACAGAGGTACCTGGATGGTTTTGAGTTTGAGCAGAAGCTGAAGCAGCAACTTCTTGTGGAAAAAAAGGTAAAGTTTGACCGATTGAATAATGTGTTTTGATCTGAATTTCTGGATGAATAAAGTTTGCTTGTAGAAAATGTTTTTTTTTACTTTGCACACATAATTGGATTCCTTGATACTCATTATGTGTTGATTTTATTCTTTTAGAACAGTTTACCAAGTTTGTAAATTTGTACAATGTACGTACATTTGTACTTTTTATGCATAAATGTGAGCTTTTGCGCACTATACAGATGTCACTTTTGGTACAGTTTACCATACTCTGCATGCATGTATGCATAGCTTACCATTCCTTTTCTGTATAATATAGGCAAGGCAATTTTATTTGTATAGTACACTTTCAACAACAGGGTAATTCAAGGTGCTTTACATGATTCGGTGATTTAAAAACAAAAACAAAACAAACATGGAACATAACATTGGAAATTAAAGGTTAAAGTAGCAAATTAGCATGAAACACACGTTACACATGATGCACAATAAAGCAAGAGAGCATGAACACATTTGATACATATGCATTTACTCGAAGGCAATTCTAAACAGATGAGTTTTTAGTCTCGTTTTAAAGCAGTTCAGAGTTTCAGCAGCTCTCGTCAGGAAGTCATAGAAACTGAAAGCTGCTTCTCCATGCTTAGTTCTGAGTCTAGGGATGTTTAGTAGGCTAGAGTTGGAGGACCTGAGTGGTCTTGGTGGTTGGTACCGTGACAACAGGTCTTCAACATATTTTGGTGCTAAGCCATGTAATGATTTATAAACTAGGAGTATTTTAAACTGAACTGAAGGAAATAAACCTACAAGGAAAGGATTCATTATAAGAGAGAATTTTGGAGAGAAGGGTCCAACGGAAAGTCGAACCTCGGATCCAGCAGGAACAATGCAGTTTTCGTCCTGGCCCTGGAACACTGGACCAGCTCTACACCCTCAGTAGGGTCCAGGAGGGTGCGTGGGAGTTCGCCCAACCGGTCTATGCTTTTTGTGGACTTGGGAGATGGCATTCGACCGTGTCCCTTGGGGAGCCCTGTGGGGGGTGCTCTTGGAGTATGGGGTACCGGGCCCCTTGATACAGGCTGTTAGGTCTCTGTACGACCGGTGCCAGAGTTTGGTTCGCATTGCCGGCAGTAAGCGGGCTTATTTCCGGTGAGAGTTAGACTCCGCCAAGGTTGCCCTTTGTCACCGATCCTGTTCCTAACTTTTATGGACAGGATTTATAGGTGCAGGCAAGGTGTTGAGGGGATACGTTTCAGTGGCCCAAGGATCGGGTCTCTGCTTTTTGCAGATGACGTGGTCCTATTGGCTTCATCGGAACTTGATCTAAAGCTTTCCCTGGAGCGGTTCGCAGCCGAGTGTGAAGAGGCTGGGATGAGAATCAGCACCTCCAAATCCAAGACCATGGTCTTGAGCCGGAAAAGGGTGGGGTGCCTTCTCCTGGTCGGGGATGAGGTCCTTCCCCAAGTGGAGGAGTTTAAGTATCTGGGGGTCTTGTACACGAATGAGGGAAAAATGGAGCGGGAGATTGATAGACGGATTGGTAGGGCATCTGCAGTTATGCGGGCGCTGTACTGGTCTGTCATGGTGAAGAGAGAGCTGAGCTGAAAGGCGAAGCTCTCGATTTACCGGTCGATCTACGCTTTCCTACCCTCATCTATGGTCACGAACTCTGGGTGGTGACCGAAAGAACGAGATCACGGATACAAGCGGCTGAAATGAGTTTCCTCCACAGAGTGTCTGGGCTCTCCCTTAGAGATAGGGTGAGAAGCTCAGTCATCCGGAGGGGGCTCAGAGTAGAGCCGCTGCTCCTCCACATCGAGAGGAGTCAGTTGAGGTGGCTCGAGCATCTGGTCAGGATGCCTCCTGGATGCCTCCCTGTTGAGGTGTTTCAGGCACGTCCCACTGGGAGGAAACCCAGAGGAAGACCCAGGACACGCTGGAGGGACTGTTTCTCGGCTGGCCTTGGAGCGCCTTGGGAATCCTCCAGCAAGGGGTACTGATTAAAAGAACCCAGAACTGCCTACTTCCAGCGTCTTTCTGATGTTCCAGCTTGAAAATGTCACTTCAGACATATTTATATACCAATAGGCAAACAGATTAATCATCCCTTTTTCACCGGTATTACACCAGGTCTACTGACGTACAACAGGTTTCCTTTATTCAAAAAAAGAAAAACACCCAACGATAAAAAAACAAAAACAAACGTTAGATAAAACTGTCAGTGCAGCATTAAAATATTTTAACCCAACAGAGGTGTTGATTCTTTGTTCAGAGGAGAAACAGTCAGCTCCACTACTGTAAGAGTCTAATTTAAATGTAATATTGATATCCTGAATTGAATCCTTGGGGCAGTTGATGCTTCAAAGCCTTTTATGTTTAAAGTGATTAAGTTTTTTTTGAATGGCTCTTTTTTTTTTTTTTACATACCGTTCTGTTTTGTGCATGTTCTGTTCTTTTGTTCTATGATATTACTGTTATTTAGTGGTTGTACTATAGTTGTAGTTTAATGTTGATTTTGGTTAATCAAAAATGGTCTGTTAATTAAATCACTTTAGATTTGTATAGTTGTTATTGTTATATTTTTATTTTAATGATACTTAATATAATAGTATAAAATATAAAATAAATATTTTTATTGCAATTGAAATTATTTTAATTGTAATAATAAAAATCTATTATTAAACAATTGCAATTTAATATTTTTATATTTCACACAGGGCAAAAATGTCATAAATGTAAAGATAGAGTATTATTTTAAAGCATTATGTTCTAAGATTTATGATTTACAAACATTTATTGAAAATATGATCAATTAATAGACATTGGATCAATGAGTAAAAAAGATAAATGCAATAACAAATAAGTTAGGTGAATATAACCAGGCAATGAGTGAAAAAAAACACGATTGATGGGTTAAAAAAGTAACCAAGTTCAAACCAAAGGTTTGGTTAAGATAACCCAACAGTTGGGTTATTTAATTAACCCAACTGTTGGGTTGATCATCTCAACCTAACAACTAGGTTAAGATAACCCAGTGTTGTGTTTGACCACTATGTACCCAGTGCCTGGGTAAAAGTTGGGTTGTTTTCAACCTAATCTTTTTAAGAGTGTACTGGGAAAATGCCTCTCACCTGTGTGACTCCTCGTGTGTTGATTCAAAACATTTTTTGATCTGAAAGCTTTTTCACAGGTATTACAGGCAAAAGGCCTTTCATCTGTGTGAAGTCTCATGTGAATAGTCAACTGACTTTTCTGAGTATAGTTTTTGTCACAAATTGCACAAGAGAAAGGCCTCTCACCTGTGTGATTTCTTATGTGAACTGTTAAATCTTCTTTCCTTGTATAACATTTTTCGCACATCACACATTCAAAAGGCCTTTCCCCGGTGTGAATTCTCATGTGTCTTTGCAACAAAAGTTTTGATCTGAATGTTTTTTCACAGGTATTACAAGTAAAAGGCCTCTCACCTGTGTGAGTTCTCATGTGAACCGTTAAATATCTTTGTGTAATAAAACGTTTTCCACATGTTGTACACAGAAAAGGCTTCTCATTTGTGTGAATCTTGAAGTGAAGTCTTAGGCCACTGCGATCGCTGAATGCTTTTCCACAATTGTTGCAAAAAAATGGCTTCTGGCCTGTGTGAACTCTCATGTGTTGATTTAATGACCGTTTTGATCTGAACGTTTTTTCACAGGTGTTACAAGGAAAAGGCTTTTCATCTGTGTGAACTCTCGTGTGATAAGTCAAAGCAGCTTTAGAAGTAACACTTTTGCCACAAATTGTACAGTAGAAAGGCTTCTCACCATTGTGAATTCTTGTGTGACCAGTCAAATGACCTTTCTGAGTAAAACCTTTGCCACAAATTGTACAAGTGAAAGGCTTCTCACCTGTGTGGAGTCTCATGTGACTAGCCAAATTACCTTTTTGATTAAAATCTTTGCAACAAACTGTACAAGAGAAAGGCTTCTCACCTGTGTGAATTCTGACATGTACATCAAACTTTGTTTTTTTAGTAAAGCTTTCTCCACAGGTCAGACATTTGAAAGACTTCTCACTTCTGTGACTTTTCAAGTGTAATATCAAGTCACTATTTTCAGTAAAGAAATCCCCACATATTTGACAAGAATACAAATAGCTTTCTGTTTGAGTTTTCTTCTTCATTTGGGGTTCTGAATTGTTACGCTTCGTAGTTTTCTGACATCTCTTATTTTGTTTCGGCCCTTTATCGCGCTTTGAGTCTTCATGATGGTTTCCTTCTTGATCCTGGTTCTCAGTTTCATTAGAGTCCTGAGAGATGACTTGGTTCCTGATTGCTTCTGGTTTAATGAGGCACTTTTCCACAAGAGTAGGAGTCACCATGAATGCATCTTCAGTCTCCTGCTTCAATACAAGATGGTCCTTCTGTTCCTTTATGCAGAGCTGTGATGCTTTCTCTTTTATCCAGGGATGTTCTGGCTCTTGCTGCTCATCTTTCAGCTGCAGAGGTTCTGGTTCCTTCAGGTCCAAACTGGAATCGCTCTCCTGTTTACAGAGCTGCTGGTCAAAGAAAACCTCCTCTTTCCAAACATAATCCAGTAGATGGTCTGGAAAACAAACACAGGAGAAAGGCTTTCTATTTAAGGTTCAATCATTTCACGAATATAAAAAAACCTTTAAATAGTATTCAATCCTAATATTACCTAAACCTGAACATGAATTATGACAGAGTTAAAAGAAAAAAACTGTATTTCAATTCAACAGGCTGTAAAGAAAAATTTATCCAGTAAATCTTATGCAGTTTTAAATCTCAACAAATATCAAAAAAGTACAAATATGTATTTTCTACGAGAATTTAAATGTCTTGGAAAGGGATGGAGAGGCAACTTTATTTCTATAGCACACTTTATCAACAAGGCAATTCAAGTTGCTTTACCTTGAAGATTAAATGCAAGCAACAATAATTCAATTCAATTCAATTCAGTTTATTTATATAGCGCCAATTCACAACAGATGTCATCTCAAGGCACTTAACAAGAAGTCATTTTAATACAATTATACAAACATTCCAATCAGTTAAAAAGTTTCCTATTTAAGGAATCCCAGCAGATTGCGTCAGTCATTGGCGTGAGGTTGGGCAGATTTCCAACCACAGCAATCCTTCAGCAATCCCTCATACTGAGCAAGCATGTAGCGACAGTGGAGAGGAAAAACTCCCCTTTAACAGGAAGAAACCTCCAACAGAACCAGGCTCAGTAGGAGCGGCCATCTGCCACGACCGTCTGGGGGTTCGAGAAGACAGAGCAGAGACACAGAAGGAACAGAAGATCCGATATAAGAGAACTTTCTATGTTACAGAAAGTAAAAAGTTGATAACAGGACACAGTGGATGTTCAGTTACTGAGAGGATCATCCCAGTCGATGACCCCCGTCCAACAGGGCATTGCAGCCAAGCAGGATACCAGACCAGGTGTATCTTCGATGGGGAGAAAAACACTGAGAGAAAACAAAGTTAACAGTCGAAATAACAGAATGTACTGTAATACAACTGGAGAGTCGTAGGAGAAAAGGAAGTAGCAGAGTGAAGAAAATTGGTAAGTCTGTCCTCCAGCAGTCTAAGCCTATAGCAGCATAACTACAGAGATAGCTCAGGATGACCTTAGCCACTCTAACTATAAGCTTTATCAAAAAGGAAAGTTTTAAGCCTGGCCTTAAAAGTAAACAGAGTGTCTGCCTCACGGACTAAAGCTGGGAGCTGGTTCCACAGGAGAGGAGCCTGATAACTAAAAGATCTGCCTCCCATTCTACTTTTAGAGATCCTAGGAACTACAAGTAAACCTGCAGTCTGAGAGCGAAGTGCTCTTTTAGGAACATATGGAACAATTAGATCTCTGATGTATGATGGAGCTTGATTATTAAGGGCTTTGTATGTAAGAAGAAGGATCTTAAATTCTATTCTGGATTTAACAGGGAGCCAATGAAGGGCAGCTAAAACAGGAGAAATGTGATCTCTCTTTTTAATATTCATCAGAACTCTTGCTGCCGCATTTTGGATCAACTGAAGGCTTTTAATGGCATTTTGTGGACAACCTGATAGTAAAGAATTACAGTAGTCCAGCCTTGAGGTAACAAATGCATGGACTAGTTTCTCAGCAAACCAACAATAAAGACATAAAACAACATTAGCGACACAAAACACAACATTAAACCATATGAAATTCCAGCTATTATCAATTATTCAAAGGCAGCTCTAAACAGATGGGTTTTTAGACTTGATTTAAAGGAAGGTGTTTCAGAAGCTTTGCAGTTGTCTGGAAGTTTGTTCCAGATAAGGGGATCATAGAAACTGGAAGCTGCTTCTTCATGTTTGGTTCTAATTTAAGGAAAGATTAATAGGCTAGAGTTGGAAGACCTGAGAGGTCTGGGGGATTGGCATAGTGACAACAGGTCTTCAACATATTTTGGTGCTAAGCCATTCAATGATTTATAACTAGTAAACTAGTATAAGTAGTAAAAGTATTTTGAAATCTATTCTCTGAGCTACAGGGAGCCACGGTAAGGACTTTAGAACTGGGGTGATGTGCTCCACTTTCCTGGTTCTAGTGAGGAACACGAGCAGCAGCTTTCTAGATCAGCTGCAGCTGTCTCATTGACTTTTTAGGCAGACCTGTGAAGACGCTGTTGCAGTAATCAATCCGACTAAAGATAAACGCATGGATGAGTTTTCCGAACAATTGCAATTTAATTTTATTTTAATATTTCACACAGGGCAAAAATGTCATAAATGTAAAGATAGAGAATTATTTTAAGAGGATGTTGCAGGCAGCAAAACGTTCTCCACGGCGTCTCCAGACTCAGTCAGATGTGCTCAGTGTGAACCTGTTTTCATCTGTGAAGAGCACAGGGCGCCAGTGGGAAATTTGCCAATCTTGGTGTTCTCTGGCAAATCCCAAAAGTCCTGCACGGTGTTGGGCTGTAAGTACAACCCCCACCTGTGGACGTCGGGCCCTCAAACCACCTTCATGGAGTCTGTTTCTGACCCTTTGAGCAGACACAAGCACATTTGTGGCGTACTGGAGGTCACTTTGCTACAGATCTTAGCAGAAATGTTTGACGCGCCAAGACCGTCTGATGCAACATGAGGAGTACAATAGGATGCAAATAGATTGAATGTGCAGAATTAACAAAACATAAATATGAATAGAGTATGAGTAGACTGTAGAGATGTCACAGTGGGGACATTCACATGTTAAGACAGGACACGTATAGAAAATACAAAAAAATCCATAAAAAACAACTACTTCTCATAATGCGCCACAAAGTGCCCGCCGCGACTAAAAAGGTAGGTTTTTTTGTTTACTGGGTGGGTTCGGTCGCTTTCACACCTGATTTTAAGGTTAGTTTGGAACAGCTCAGAGGCCACCTCTTCAGCTGGGTCTTGGTTCACTTGTTTGAGTTCGCTGGGTTGTATTCACAGCGGCACAAAAGGTCCGGACTATGGGAGGAAACCAATTAGAGAATTAAGAGATTTCGGGGGTGATGAGTAGTTTCTAGCTGTATTAACTGAGGCAATGTGCTGACTCTTGACAGTTTCTCTTTATGTTCAAAAATAATTACTTCAGGTTTGATTCTGCGCTTTATAAAGTTTGATTGATTGACTGAAAGTAAAACGAAATGTTTTCAATAAATGTCACTGAAATACAGAGAAAATATTAAGATGTTTTTTTCTGTTTCTAGCTTCCGATTTGGCAAATGGCTTAAAGGCAATTACACCTCATTTTTCTCTACCCTGAACATCTTTAATCTGTTCTAGTTTAAAAACTACAATACCTAGACATTTCAAACCTAAACTAGTTTATCGTAATTTTCGGACCATAAGCCGCTATTTTTTTTTTACGGGCCAACAGCCTCCAGGGGGGGGAACTATAGCAGGAAGCCCAAAAGTTAGACATGTGGTAAAGGTAATGCGCCAAAAAAGACTCTACCGGTAGTTTTCATGCACTCACCCTCATCACGGAAAACACATGAAGAAATGTAGCTTGTAAGTTAAAGGCAATCGAGCTGGCCGTCAAAAAAGAAAATAGAGCTACTGCATGTTAGCTTGACATTAATGAATCAACGGTGAGATGGAGGAGGCAGCGGGAAGAGCTGAGTCAGTGTAAAAAAACGACAAAAGGTTTCAGAGGACACAAAGACACTGAAGATGACGACAACTTCTGTGGCTTTAGTGAGGAAGAGGAAGATAGCGACCAATGACCTTTTAGGTAGGCTAAAGTATGTTTTATCTTCTCACCAGGCATGTTACTGTCATGTTGTGTTGGTGCTATAAAAAAAAAGCATGTCTTAAATTAAAACTAGAAAAGCACTCAGACCTCAGCCAGGGCCACTCACCCCCCCCCCCCCCCCCCATCCTATCTAAATCTAACTTTCAGTACTTTTCTAATAAAATGTCTGTTAATGAGACTCATGGCTGTGTTCATGCTGTCACTGCCCTCTTCCAGCGGAGAGCAAAGATTCGGGGCTGCTGCACGAGGGGAGCCGCTTGTGAGCTCTCTGACATGGGAGAGGATTGGAGGTTGGTCGGTGGGTGGATACGTGCTTCATGTGGAATCAACGCCAAAATTTGAGCAGTTATTCCTGGTCCCATTGCGAACATTTCCTGACAATTTTATCGAAATCCGTCCACAACTTTTTTGAGTTATGTTTTGAGTTATGTTACTACATCAAAACACAGCCTGTAAAAGCCTCGATTTTTGTGGTACTGTGCGAGAAAATGGCTCCGACAGACAGCCGTTCTGTTTCACAGCAAGTCCCAATAACTGTCAAGATGAAATTAGCATCTTTTTGAAGGAAGAGGGCAGTGATCTTGGCCACAAATTTTACTGTAACACATTTTTTATGAAACTTTGATATAGTGGCATTTTTCTGAACGCAATAGTCAATTAACCAAATTCAGTGATCCAGGACACAAACACACACCTCCACCTGGCAATGACATAACAGCAAATTCACACCTGTTACTGAAAAGTGGATGGTTGAAGACCTCAGTTTTGCAAAACAACCTTTATAATTGTTTTTTCCTCTCAAAGGTCTTTATATTTTAAATCAATCGAGCACAAAGAGGCATTAAAATGTATTAAAAGCAATGTTATATAATAAGACACAGTAAAACTAATAAAAATAAAATAGATTAATTTAAAAAAAGTAATAATTACATGGTGGGGGGGCATTAAAATTTTCTAAAAACCAAAGGCGGGCCCGGCAGAAGTAGTTTGGGAACCCCTGTTCTGCACTAATTAGAACATATTTAAAACCCTTTTTGTGATTTGTGAAACCTCAATAAATGGCCATTTTTATGCTTTTTAAGGGGGGGTTACATCTGGATAACACTAGAGTACCTTTAGCTCCAAAACTAGAATATGTCAGCTTATTTTCTTGAGTGCTCTACATTTTGTACAAGTACAGCAGCATTAAAATATAAACTCAAGACAGGCTTAAAGTTGTGTGTGTTTCTGTCAGAGCAGATGTCCATGACCTTTGTATGTATTGTGGGCTGACATTGTTAAATTATATGTTGTTAGTATTCCATTGAAATAAATTACCTTGAGGGCTCACTTTATCAAGTATCAATTAACATTTAATAATTTTTTGTTTCGTTGTGGTATAGTTGTCAGGATCCTGGTCTATGTGTGTTTTGTGTGACTCTTGAGAACACAGGATCTCTGCTAGAGGGCGTGGCCCACCTGCTGCAGACTGCATACAGGTCTGGAATAACCTCATCACCTGCTGAGGATTTAAGGCTGCCAGACAATCTCTCTTCATCTGATGATCAGCCTGTCAGGGTAGAGGCAAGCCACAAGTTAGATCTCTGACTTTTTGTCTCTTCCTTATAGTATCTAGTAGGGATGGCCATTCGATTAAACTGTCTTCATCGATCATCGGGAGAAATAACGATCGGTTTTCAATTAATCATTGATATTTTTATATTAAAATTCAGTGTTCATAGGCTATATTAAAAAGCAGTGAGAATAGAAAAATAGCGTGTTTCCTCATTGAGATCTTCATTACAAATGGGACACCTCTTGTGGCAGTTAAACAGAATTAATTCACGGTAGTTGCACAAAGAAAATATGCGCTATAAGCAGCGGAGCCGACAGCTAAAAGACGGTAATCATTAACACTACTGACGCTCATATTTTTTTTCTTCTCCAAAAAAAATAAAATAAAAAGTGATGTTAAACAATAACTTAATAAAAAAAATATATATAATACTTATAGGTCTTATAGTTTTGTGTTACATTTGGCAAAAAGGGTCGAGAAAGAGGATGAGAGAGATCAGCATACCTAAGAATGAATTAGGCTCATTAACAGAGTAAAAAAGACAAAAACAAATGAAACCGTAACTTATATATAACTTTAGCAGCAGTCTACTGATTTTTGTTGAGAAAGATGAGCATGTTAACATGCGCTGGGGTCAGAAGCGAAAGCTGCCTGATGACCCGACTGACGATCACTAAGCTGCTGTCGCGTCTGACCTGCTGTGAGGAGACAGACGTCGCTGTGATACACAAACCTCCGTGCTAACCTGGCAAGCCTCTGGAATCTTGTTTAATTCATTTTTCACCAGTCTGTATGGGTGAAATCCAGGGGTGGCGGAGCCTCCCTCAGAAAGTAATCGGAGAGTAAGTTTCTCTGCTCGTTGTGCATCTCGGCTCCTCCGTGCTAACATCGACTTGATGCTAGGTTGAGACCCAGAGCAGGATGCTCCGCTTCTAACCAGGGTTGGAAGTGCGTTCAAGTAATTATACACAGCTTCGCAGTGTTGGCAGTGAACCAAGACTTTTTTTTCTTGTTTGTTTTTTTAGTCAAAGTGGTCCCACGCCACACTTGGCTGCGAGCTCTTCATGACAATGCTACTTTTGAAATACACAGAAACTGGCAAGAAACTGAGTCGGCCTGTGGGTTTTAGTTTCAGTCATCGCCCTCGTGTGGTAAAGTGTTTAATTCCTGCCACATAGCAAAATTAATTGCATTCCTTCAAAACTCACACTACGCAACAGAAGATACATTAATTGATTGGTAAAAAAAAAAAAAAGTCATCGATGAAATTCTTAATGATCAATTAATCAATCGTCGATTAATTATGCCCGTCCCTAGTATCTAGGTTATATTTCTAGTAATTTTGCTCCATTTCACTACTTGTGATTCCTACGCCTCCACGATTCTAGATGCTTTGTTGGTTTTCACTCCTGCAGATGTACCTCCACTCCACTGTTGTCTGCTACATCTTTTCCATCGTGGCATTCATCTGCCTGCACACTCTCCAACGCTCTCAGTTCAACACCACAAATCGTTACCTCCAGAAGAAGCTTCTCCATAATATAACCCCTATTGAATTCTCCTTTCGCCACTTTCTGCCAGGATTATCTCTGTACCCTCAAGGCGAAGCCATACACTTAAAACAGTAGGCCATTCTTAAATTCTTCTTCAAGATTTTTCTCAATATTTCTACCTTCTCCAACTGTTCCCCTATTCCTCCAGATGCCCCGAAGAATTGATCCAAAACCTCACCACCAGATATCATATCGTACATTTTGTAAAGAAACTGTTACCTTTTAATCCAAAATGCTTTTTATGACTTTCTTTCTTCCCGATCACACCTCTCCACTTGTTGCCGTCACTGGCCACATTAGCACTGAAGTCCAGATGGCACCCCTTCTAGAACACCACCTAGAGATTTAAAGGCCAGATAATCTGATAAGGTGTTTTATGCATAAACACTAACAGTCGTAACCATAGTTTGCAAAGAGGCAACCTTCTTCCTCAGCGGGAAAAAAAACCTCCAAAGGTCAAGGTAACTCTGGAGTAGGAGAAAGTCCAGCCCCTCTCCGGAAGTTGGGTTCCACAGCCAAAGCTGTGCGCAGTGGTGAGTCCAACTATTTACAACTGGTAGCCCTCAACTTCCCACAACAGTTCTGGGTCCCTACCTGCCAGTAAGGAAACATTCCATGTCCCCAAAACCAGATTACTGTAATTTTTGAACTATTAGGTGTACCCTGAATAAAAGCAGCACCAGCTAAATTCAAAAAGAAAGTTAATTTTGTACATATATAGGGTGAATTTGAAAATAAGCTGCCAGTTATGTTGTAACACGTGATATTTACACAGAAAGTTGGTAGACGTAAAGGTTTTTTTATTTTTTATTAAAAGACAAGCTTTTTTTTCCAAACAAAATCAGTTTAATCACTAGCTACCATTAAGGACTAGCACGGATTTAACACACATATACTTGTTAGAACGCATTTAAATCCCCCATTAAGTCTGTTCAATGCTGCTTTTATAAAACTGTACTGTTCCAATTTACAAAAACTTTATGTCTTGGACAAATTACTTTCAATTTCCAATGCCGCTTGGTCTTAGCCTTAAAACTAGTTGTAGCCTTGGCCATTGGCATGTTTTGGCCTCAGGCTTCAGAAATGTACCGCTAGAAAATTATGCATTACCCTGATCCAATACAGAAGAGATGTAAGGCCCCATTTTAGATATGATTAATCTATCCTTAGTAATGGTCAGGTTTTAGAGCTCCTCATAGCACTGAAACAGCACTGGTAAATGGTAAATCTTCACACTCAAGGGTTATTTGTGGAGTACCACAGGGTTCTGTGCTTGGACACATTTTTTTTCACTTTTCACAGGTTTCTAAGATTTCCTTCTTTTTTTGCCTCCGGAATATTGCTAAAATTAGAAACATCTTGTCCAGGAGTGATGCTGAGAAACTAGTCCATGCATTTGATATTTCAAGGCTGGACTACTGTAATTCTTTACTATCAGAAAGTCCACAAAATGTAATTAAAAGCGTTCATTTGATCCAAAATACTGCAGCAAGAGTTTTGATGAATATTAAAAAGAGAGATCACATTTCTCCAGTTTTAGCTTCCCTTCTTTGGCTCCCTGTTAAATCTAGAATATAATTTAAGATCCTTCTTCTTACATACAAAGTCCTTGGTCATCAAGCTCCATCATACATCAGAGATCTAATTGTTCCATATGTTGCTAAAATAGCACTTTGCTCTCAAGACTGCAGGTTTACTGGTGGTGCCTATGATTTCTAAAAGTAGAATGGGAGGCAGATCTTTTAGTTATCAGGCTCCTCTCCTGTGGAACCAACTCCCAGTTTTAGTCCGTGAGGCAGACACTCCGTCTACTTTTGAGGCCAGGCTTTTTGATGAAAGCTTATAGTTAGAGTGGCTTAGGTTATCCTGGGCTACCTCTGTAGTTATGCTGCTTTAGGTTGAGGGGCTGTTTACACGACAACGCTGCCGTTTTTGTTTGAATACGCGGAGGAAAACGCACTGCGTTTACACGACAGGGCGCGCAATGGAAAACGATGTAGTACATATGCCTGGCCTTTAGATGGCAGTGTGTCCCGTGTATGCAGTGTTCCAAGGTTTCCCCCTCACAACCCGGGAAAGAAACATTTCATGATAACCAACAATGGTGGTCTGCTTGTAGTTCTACTCTGCTTAAATAAAGGCGTATTGATTATTTGACGCACGTACTTTATGCGTTTCCCTTGGCGATCGCATGGAAGCCTGATGATCTCTAAGTTTTGGTTACAGAGACCAAATAACTTCAGAAGCTGCATCAGCAGTAACCGCATACCTGGATCCGCCATTGTTGTTGTTTTTCTGTAAAAAGGCGAGTGCGCAAGTGCAACATGTCCGTAGGTGGCTGCCAGTGACGTCATCGTTTTCAAAAGTCTCCGGCTTGCGTTTACATGACAACGAATCCCCCAGCATTTTC
Source organism: Valencia hispanica (assembly GCA_963556495.2). Classification (NCBI taxonomy): domain Eukaryota; kingdom Metazoa; phylum Chordata; class Actinopteri; order Cyprinodontiformes; family Valenciidae; genus Valencia; species Valencia hispanica. The sequence continues at coordinate 14,342,798 of OY747713.1, read as the reverse complement.
AGAACTCTCCACTCTGGAAGCAGTTTTCAAAAGCTGCGTTTTTTTGTCCTGTTATCAACTTTTTACTTTCTCTAATATAGAAAGTACTTTTACATCAGTTCTTTTTGTTCTTTCTGTGTTTCTGCTCTGTCCTCTCAAATCCCCAGACGGTCGAGGCAGATGGCCGCTCCTACTGAGCCTGGTTCTGCTGGAGGTTTTTTCCTGTTAAAGGGGAGTTTTTGCTCTCCAATGACGCTACATGCTTGCTCAGTATGAGGGATTGCTGTGGTTGGAGTCTGCATAAATGGGGCGCAACTGCCAGTCAATGACTCGATGCAATCTGCTGGGATTCCTTAAATAGAAAACTAGCTAAAACTTTAAACTAATTGGAATGTTTGTAATGAAATGACTTTCCTGTAAAGTGCTTTGAGATGACATCTGTTGTGAATCGGCGCTATATAAATAACCTGAATTGAATTGAATAGAAATCCAGATCTATCCTAAACATTCATTAAGCCTTTATGATAACCCAAAGCCTAACACAAGCAGGCTACAGCAGTATAGCCCAAAGCAATAATAAAAAAACGATCATTTTAAACATATTTAGCAACATAAAAGTATGATAGTTTTTGGTGTGTGAGACTACGTTAATGACTTAAAAGAACTGGTACATGTTACCAGTGTTTCTTACCTATCCGGTGTAAGATGATCCGAGGTGTCCGGGTAAAATCCAGCAGTCTGTGCTGATCATCCATCTCTTCCTCGGACTTTTCTTTAAACTCTGTGAATGTTTCTTCAGCAGGAGTTAAATGATCGATGATCAAGTCTCGTTGAAGCTGGACTGAAGACATTCTTACTGCAAACTCTCACACATTCAGCCCACAGATGATCAGAGTCTCTAGAATGGCTCCAAACAGAAGGAAAGCTAACGCTGCTAGTGTCTTCTTCATGGTGTTTATTGGCGATTGATAAACAACGAAACAGATCATTACCGCCACCAACTGGTCTGTAGCTGAACCGCAAAGTAACTTTTGGAAAAGATCCTATCATACAAATACATTAGTCTAGGATAATTAAACATTGCCTAACAAAAATTTTTTCTTGAGTTATTTCTATCCAAAAATATTAAATATAGTTTTACTTCAATTCTGTTTATGTTTTGGTTGAATTGTCTTTTTTCTTCCTCATATTTCTAACAGTTTATTATAACATGATATATTGTCTAATTTAGTACGCACATTTTCCTAAAATAAATGGTACACGCCCAGTTTGCTCAAATCTGAGACTCTATGTATAGGCAACCTATGTATAGGGTATGTATAGGCAAATCTTTTGTGACGTCAATGTTTATTTTTCCTCGTATTACATCATGGGATCGGATGCCAAGACACAGCGTACTTAAAATTAAATTGTTTTGCATGTTTGGAGAAGGATTTAGCAAAGCGTATGGTTCACTCTTGCTGTGTGGTCAATTGTACGGCCCGCTGGGGGCCTGTGTGAAAAGCTGTTTTCAAATTCCCTCCGGATAAGGACTGAGAAAAATGAAAGATTGTTGTGGGCGATCAGGAGATTAAAACCCGGACGCTCAGAAGAAAGCCTGGATTCCTGCAGCAACTGACAGAGTTTGTGAGGTTAATTTTGTTCATGGCAAGTCCTTGTGACTATGTATTTGCTATCTAGAGAAGATGTTTTAAAAACATCAAGTTTGCATATATTAAAGCAACACTATGTATACTCTTGTGATGGCACATCGACTTACAATAGGTTGAATGACACGCATGCCACAGCCCGACGGCGTCTGTATCGCTTTTACTGGCACTATGCAACTTCGAACAAAAAGAACTACAAAATTTGAGTGCTGCTTTACGGCATACCTCACTTCCACCCCCCTAACCACTGTCAAATAAAGGCCCCTGTGGCCACAAAACGTTTTTAAAAAAGCATTAGCCAATAGGCTGCTATAATGACGCTGGCTTGTAAACGTGAGCTACACGATCTTTTGGCGTTTGAAGAAAAAAACCAAACATGAAATTGTATTCATATGTACGCCGGCGTAGAGCTGTCTGCCGTATAAAAAAGAAAATGGACCGTATCAAGTTATAACGTGATAGTTTATTGTAAAAACGTGAAGAGTACTACATTATAACACGATAGTTAATTGTAAAGACGTGAAAACAATGTGAAACTATCATGCTGAAATATAGAAAATTTACCTGGGATGAAGACAATTGAGGTTGCCCAAGACGTGAAAATCTGTAACGTTAGAGGGTATCGCTTGTCAATGCACGTGAATCCCCTGGTGTAACCATAACAGATTTTACGACTGTAGTAGAAATCAATACCTTTTTACCAACTGTAGGGGGACCCCGAGAGCAAAACGTACACAGTGTTGCTTTAAAATCCTCTGTGTTGTATTGACTTTGCGTTCTGAATCAGCTGTCCCAAACCGCCACCCACAGCTCCCTGACTATGCCTGCTGATGTATATGCAGCATTGTAAGTCCTATCCCAACAGCTGCTTCTACTTTAAACATTAAATCTGCTACTTGACTGCATGTTCCTCCAACACTGGATTAAAAAAAAGAATTGTGTAAGCTGTGATATTCAGTTTTTCACCAGAGACCAGACACCATTGAAATTCTCAAGTCACAGTACAACTGAAATTGTACAACAGCCACTGCATTTCCAAAAACAAATGAATAAGGAGACTGATCACTGAAAAGTTACCCTGCTTTATGGTCACAATGATTTCGCTGTTCTCTTTGGCAATCGCCCACGGATGATGAGAATCACGCTGTGACTCTGCTTGGCTGGGTTTGACCTCTGCTTTTAGTGCGACCACGATACTTTCTGCTTCACAGAAGAGAATGGCCCAACTTTCCTTGAAACAAAATAATCGTAGGCCTCCAGGCTTTTTTAATTTTTCACGAGTGAAGGGTCCAGGGCTTTCTATTCGATAGGAAATTTCGCACCAGTAGGTTTGTGGCCAAGACACCGGCGAATCGGACCAACGATTTTCGTTTTTTCCAGATCTCATTTGGGCTTTAAATAACTGCGATTTGGTCATATAACTGTTATCAGATTTTTTCAAATTGAATCTTATTATTTTATTAGTGTTGAACTCTACTAATCTGTGACAATTTAACCTCTGTAAAGGGTCACTGGGGTGCTGAGGCAGAAGGTGACCAGAGACCCCTGGTTTTATATTAACACTAAACAACTTTTCAGATACCACATAATTATATGAAGGCTACCATAATAAACTGTATTTCTGACAGGGTTAAACTGAACTTAAAGCTTAAACATTGTGACCTTAAGTCATGGAGAGCTTTAACAGCTGCATAGTGAGGTGTGTGTATTTTGAAACTGTCCGCAGGAAATAGCTAACCACAAACTGTGAGAAGTATGGTGCAGCAGGACGAGAAAAGCTTAGGTTACTCTAGTCAGGAAATGGTTAAATATTTTCACAATCACAAGTGTATGTGAGCAGTAACGTGAAAGAAAATATTAAAAGTCAGAGGGATACTAAACACGACAAAAGACACAAAAATTTGCTAATTATATTCTACCACTGGTCAAACAGACGCACAGAGTAAATATCACTTTGATGTTGTTCTTGCCTTGTCACAAGTGAAATGTATAATTTATGCTTGTTATTGAGATGGATGTAATCTTGAATAGTATTTGTCTTTTATTTTAGTTTCCACGGTGTACCACAAGGCTTCACGTTGTTCTACAACCTTTGTGAAGAAATAAATGTCTGTGGACATCAGTAAGAAGCGTGAAATCCTTTTCGGCAGACCACAATAGTTACACTGAAAACATAACCTAATTCACCACACTGAGGCTGCTGCTTCCTCCTGCACCCAAACGATGGAGCCAGAGTCCTTTGCATCCTACAGCAAGCTACAGGCTTCAGAGAGGAAAACCAAGGCCAAATGTGCATCATAAGGTCAGATTGTGCAACTTTAAACGACCTCGGCTACTGATGGACAAATGGGAGTCAGATAAGAAAAAGAAAGAAAAGAAAAAACAAAAAAGATAACTCTTTGTCACAAAATGACCAAGATTAACCATATACAGGGGCTGAAGTAAGACCAAAAAAAAATATCATATATGCAATTCAATCTGAAAGGCAAGGCAAGGCAAGGCAATTTTATTTGTATAGCACACTTTCAACAGCAGGGTAATTCAAGATGCTTTACATGATTTGGTGATTTAAAAAAACAGAAAACAAAACAAACACACATGGTGGAAATTAAAAGTAAAAGTAGCAAATTAGCATGAAACACACATTACACAGGATACACAATAAAGCAAGAGAGAGATCAATAAAGCAAGAGAGCATGAACACATTTCATACATATGACATCAAGCATTTACTCGAAGGCAATTCTAAACAGATGAGTTTTTAGTCTCGATTTAAAGCAGTTCAGAGTTTCAGCAGCTCTCGTTCGTCAGGAAGTCTGTTCCAGATTAGAGGAGCATAGAAACTGAAAGCTGCTTCTCCATGTTTAGTTCTGAGTCTAGGGATGTTTAGTAGGCTAGAGTTGGAGGACCTGAGTGGTCTTGGTGGTTGGTACCATGACAACAGGTCTTCAACATATTTTGGTGCTAAGCCATGTAATGACTTATAAACTAGCAAAAGTATTTTGAAGTCTATTCTCTGAGCTACAGGGAGCCAGTGTAAGGACTTTAGAACTGGGGTGATGTGCTTTACTTTCCTGGTTCTAGTGAGCAGCAGGGTTCTGGATCAGCTGCAGCTCTGATTGACTTTTTAGGCAGACCTGTGAAGATGCTGTTGCAGAAATCAATCCAACTAAAGATAAACGCATGGATGAGTTTTTCCAGGTCCTGTTGCAACATCAGTCCTTTAATGCTAGAAATGTTCTTCAGGTGATAGAAGGCTGACCTTGTTGTTGATGCTGTAACAGAAAAGGCAAGATTACGCATTATCCTTGCAATGAATATGCTAGATCAATGTATGGATCCACAGCCTCCAGAGTAACTGCACACAGCCCTCACTCTGACCATTTCTCAGAGTCACCTAGCATCTCAAACATGAGAGCAGAGACGGCTGCACAACTAGCTGCAAAGAAAGCCGAAATCCAAATTGAGGAAGCTATTGAAGTTCATCATCAACAGTTAAAAAGGCTTGAAACAAAAGAGACATTGAAGTAATGGAAGCAAGGCTGAAAGTCGACACTGAAGAAGATGTTAAAGAGAAAGGCGAAAAATGTGCACACACCAAAGTAAGGGCTAGTCTATCGTAATCTTACATTGAATGAGATAATCAGCCAGCTGGAAAGACTGGGTTAGTCATCATGCAGGCATTTCAAGAGTTAATAGCTCTAACTCAGTAACCTGTTCCAGAGTCTACTGTGTTTTATGGTGACCCTTTAAGTTTCCAAGAGTGGAGTGCAAGTTTCAAAGCTCTTATAGAGAGTTGGAATAACTACAGGTCCTTCTCAAAAAATTAGCAAATTGTGATAAAGTTCATCCTTTTCCATAATGTAATGATAAAAATTAAACTTTCATATATTTTAGATTCATTGCACACCAACTGAAATATTTCAGGTCTTTTATTGTTTTAAAACTGATGATTTTGGCATACAGCTCATGAAAACCCAAAATTCCTATCTCAAAAAATTAGCATATCACGAAAAGGTTCTCTAAACGAGCTATTAACCTAATCATCTGAATCAACTAATTAACTCTAAACACCTGCAAACGATTCCTGAGGCTTTTAAAAACTGCCAGCTTGGTTCATTGCTCAAAACCGCAATCATAAGACTGCTGACCTGACTGCTACCCAGAAGGCCATCATTGACACCCTCAAGCAAGAGGGTAAGACACAGAAAGAAATTTCTGAATGAATAGGCTGTTCCCAGAGTGCTGTATCAAGGCACCTCAGTGGGAAGTCTGTGGGAAGGAAAAAGTGTGGCAGAAAACGCTGCACAACGAGAAGAGGTGACCGGACCCTGAGGAAGATTGTGGAGAAGGACCGATTCAAGACCTTGGGGGACCTGCGGAAGCAGTGGACTGAGTCTGGAGTAGAAACATCCAGAGCCACCGTGCACAGGCGTGTGCAGGAAATGGGCTAAAGGTGCCGCATTCCCCAGGTCAAGCCACTTTTGAACCAGAAACAGTGGCAGAAGCGCCTGACCTGAGCTACAGAGAAGCAGCACTGGACTGTTGCTCAGTGGTCCAAAGTACTTTTTTCGGATGAAAGCAAATTTTGCATGTCATTCGGAAATCAAGGTGCCAGAGTCTGGAGGAAGTCTGGGGAGAAGGAAATGCCAAAATGCCTGAAGTCCAGTGTCAAGTACCCACAGTCAGTGATGGTCTGGGGTGCCATGTCAGCTGCTGGTGTTGGTCCACTGTGTTTTATCAAGGGCAGAGTCAATGCAGGTAGCTATCAGGAGATTTTGGAGCACTTCATGCTTCCATCTGCTGAAAAGCTTTATGGAGATGAAGATTTCATTTTTCAGCACGACCTGGCACCTGCTCACAGTGCCAAAACCACTGGTAAATGGTTTACTGACCATGGTATTACTGTGCTCAATTGGCCTGCCAACTCTCCTGACCTGAACCCCATAGAGAATCTGTGGGATATTGTGAAGAGGAAGTTGAGAGACACAAGACCCAACACTCTGGATGAGCTTAAGGCCGCTATCGAAGCATCCTGGGCCTCCATAACACCTCAGCAGTGCCACAGGCTGATTGCTTCCATGCCACGCCGCATTGAAGCAGTCATTTCTGCAAAAGGACCAAGTATTGAGTGCATAACTGAAAATAATTATTTGAAGGTTGACTTTTTTTGTATTAAAAACACTTTTCTTTTATTGGTCGGATGAAATATGCTAATTGTTTGAGATAGGAATTTAGGGTTTTCATGAGCTGTATGCCAAAATCATCAGTTTTAAAACAATAAAAGACCTGAAATATTTCAGTTGGTGTGCAATGAATCTAAAATATATGAAAGTTTAATTTTTATCATTACATTATGGAAAAGAATTAACTTTATCAGAAGATGCTAACTTTTTGAGAAGGACCTGTATGTAACAGAACAGCTCGATCAAGGCAAGGACTACACAAGCTTCAAAGAGGTTGCATCCTTCATCATTAAGGAGGCACGCATAGCTTGTAACTCTGTTGTCCTTACATGCCTTTAAACCATCTGCAAAAGTGTCAGAAAGAGCGTAATACTTTTAGACTCTTCAACCCCTACATTTAAGTTAAACGTAGAGGAAATTAAACCAAGAGACATTAATAATCCAAAGAGAAGAGACATACCACATCAAAACTCAAACACGACCTAGTGTGTTTGTTGTGGAGAAAACGACACCATACATAAGTGTCCAAACGTAACCGAAATGTCTGCTGAAGATAAGAAAAATTAGGCCCGCCCATGACAGATTACGTTGCCTCATGCAAATGTATTGGCCCAAGACAACCACCGGAGGGTGCAAAGTGTGATCTGCAGTTAACACAGAGCACACTGAAATCACTTTGATTGTATGAGCACAGGTATTGAAAATCTGAGTGATTCATTTAAATGCAATTTAAATAAATGCAAGTTACCATGAAGTTAACTGCTAGTTAGAACAGAGTGCTGTGTTTACACAAGCACAATAAAGGTTTAAATTTAGAATTTCAGGTTCTGGAAAAATTTGGATTTTCAAATTAAAAGCAATTTGAATAATGAGTTCAAAATGTGGTAATGAAATTAACTGCAGGTTAGCTCAGGTCTCCTGTGTTTTGCACAAAGCACCCTGAGATAAGTTGCAGCTTCTGACCATCAGCATGCAGAAAACTTTAATTAAAGTCCACTGTTTAAGCTGAATTAAACATCCAAAACCACAAAATGCAGCATCAAAATCACCGAAAAATGATCTATGTAGCTTAATTGAGCTTCAAAGGCAAGAGAGGAAATTTCTAAGAGTTATCAACACCTGTCTGCTTCAAAGTTTGGAATAATAACTCTAAAAATGTTACTTATATGTATGCAAAACAATTATGTCCATTCAACGCCCTCACACGAGGCTCCAATTATGTTGTGCCGCAGATAGGTAGGATTTGGCTATGAATAATTATGAATAATTGCATAGGGCCATTATTAATAAGATTAATAATTTTATGTAAAAATTATCACGTTTAGGGGCACCATCTGGGGGATTCCAGGAATACAATAGCCAAATTGTTCAGTTTATGTTTATGTTTATGATTACCAGCCTGATAAGGCTGAGATAATTAAACAAATGAAGGAATAAGTTCTTACGCTGTGGACATTAATTGTACGCATCACTCCAAGTAGTCCCAGACAACTTCTCTTTAAGTTAAGGGGACTTTATTTAGAAAATAGAAAATCCCATCTATTCTAAAGCATGCAAAACTACTACAAATCTTAGACAACAATAATAGGTGAACATTAAACACAATTAACATGAAATGAATCAGTGAGAACAGCTGAGGGGGGCCCTCATTCCAGGGAGCTCAAATCACAGATAGCCTAGGAGACAAAGTCATAAATCTCAGTTCTGTGCCAAGAAGGAGGGGAGCATATGTAGTGTAAGGAGACAAAGGGCCATAAACTAGCTTTGGCCAAAATGGACAGAGCACATGGGCTGAAGCGTCCCTGTGGAAGGCCTCAAAGAGAATGGAGTTAAACTTTTCAGCTAAAACCAGCTAACGCAGGCTGGATTGAGCCCGACTCTGCCGACGGTGATCAGAGAGAGAGAGAGAGAGAGGGAGACAGACAGAGAGAGAGGGAGAGAGAGAGAGGGGGGGGGGTGGGGGGGGGGGGGGGAAGGTGAGGAAAAAGAAGGAAAGGCGTGATTTGCTCAGGATAAAACAAACTGTTTCAAACACAGCAATTACAGCTCAAACTTATACGTGCTGCGACGCAAAAATGAGCAAACAGGTACAGCGCTTAAAAAAAAAAACCAAACCAACAATTAACGAGATCTAACTCGTTAAAACTCTATTTTCTCTATTTATCTCCGCCCAGACACAATATTAGTATTAATGAACCGGTTCAGTCCTACTTTGCCTTGAAGGAGGTCCAGTCCACTAGGATCGACGTCTAATGAACTGTCTTGGAACAGTTCTTATATCGCGCACCCTGGTTACGCAGACGGGGTGAGCACTTCAAAGCTTTGAAATTAGTTCTTCCCTGGTCCAGCGGGTCAGAACAAAAGAGAATCTTCAGCGGTGAGATGTCCTCTGTTGAGCCTTAGTTTCTCTCTGAAACTTCTGGCAAGAACAGTTTGAAAATGGGCGCGACCACTCTTTATAGCCCCATTGGCTGTGATGTCATCGCCGATGTCACCATGGGTGGTCACGGACCAATAGGAGTGTGTTGGAGGTCACTGCTAGGATTGCTGGGAAACGTGGTCTTAAAACAGTCTGTTCAGTTCATCATATGAGAAATGCAATGACAACATGCAAACTTCACAACGGAAATGCTCCAGGACGCTAGGGGCAGTGATGAGCTTTTGTTACTTAGGCTGTGTCCAAATTTAGAAATCTTCCTGAGTTTTTTGTGACTTTTTTTTAAAAATTATTCTAGAGGAGCTGCAAAGTTTTACTGTCGCCGGCATGCTTTATATCTCTGGCTGAGAGGTAGTCATATCCAGGTAAAGTAATTTTATTTACTTCTACAGAATTACAAGTTATTTTCAGCTTTTTTCATGGATAAGTTTAACAACTGAATGACTGGTGGTCAAATGTACACACTTAATATATACTATATATAAATATTACATAACATTTTTCTAGTATTCAGTTGATTTTTAAAATTGTTTGTGTGCAATTTGCTAATTTCCTTTTGGGATCAATGAAGTATTTTTGAATATATAGTTTTTTTTATCCTTGTGATGTCTTGCTAGTCGGCACTTTCTGAATAAAAAAACTGAATTTATTTTTTTAAACAAGCAGTGCAATAATAACATAACATTTTTATGTTTTTAACACCATTGCAGGTCATAACAGTGTGAGCTCTTCTCCACAACATCTGCCTCAGGGCTGGTGACATTATAGCCCCTGAGGATGAGCTTGAAGACGATGTACCAGAGGATGAGGGTGGTTTGGAGAAATCAGCGGTGCTCTCTGGCAGGACAAACTGTCTTCTGAACACGTCTTAGTGATGTGGCAGCCGTTGATTGAGCCAGCCCTGGATGATCCAGTGGACAGTATGAAGAAGCTACCCTAAGCCCTCTCTGCAGACCAACCTGCATGATGTTTCCCTCATCAACCAGAAAAGACCAGCCAGAGGTCTCAGCTGGAACACTCTATCCACATCTCTGATCTTTGTTCAGCCAATCAAGGAAAACTGCCTGTTTATTTTAATAAAGCTTAAAGAATGGTCCAAGAAGAGGTCATTCAGGTTAATCCTTCATGAAAAACTATAAATAACTACACAATAATTTATCCTGTCAATTCTTATTCTTTTTCAATATTCATTTTAAATTGTTCAAAGTAAGCTTTATGTTCATATCTTTAAAAAAAATAATAATAATGTAACTGTTAATAAAATGACTTAATATTTACAATTTTTTTTAATAATATACTTATAACAACCATCCAACAACTAATTACCAATGTGACAAATACATAAATTGACAAACAGAAAAAAATCTATCCATCCGGTCCCTCCTCTCCTCAGCATCCCTTTTCTTCTTCTTACCCTAAACAAGAAATCAAAAAACAGTTTACAAAAAGAGCAACGCAAAAACTTTTAGGAAAATCTATATTCATCAACACCATCAGTAATAAATTATGTATATGATGCACTGTTGCACATGTACATACAGTACTTTTTCATGAATAAAAAAAACTCATTTGTTTTTGGCCAACAAAGGGTGAAACTCCCCTCCAGATCCACCAGAATTGTCCTCATAAAACAAATAGAAAATAAGTTAAGATGAGGAACATGGCAACTGTGTTAATTTGTTAATAAACACAAGAGATCACATACTGAGATCACAGGTTCTGTAGTTTTTGAGGCTTAAGACTCCTCTAAGCATAAGGCGTGTAACTGGATTTATTATTTTACCTCCATGCCACCTTGGCCCAATTTTGCCCCGGTAAAGAGGTAATGATTTCTCCTAAAAAGAGTTGTCATTTTGCTTTATTTGCAAAAACCGAAATTAGCTGTATAGAAGCAGGGCAATACACGGTGGATCATTAGACCAACAGACGAGCTCGTTTTGAGCGATGGTTTGCAAAATAATAAAATACATGTCTATACCAACAACAAAAGCCAAACAACACAACCGCTTTAAGTTTGTAATTTTTGTACCGGCAGATTTGAATGTACTTACATTTAAAACTGTACTCCCCTCCCACTTCACCTGCCGCTTGGTCCACCATTGTTGCTGGAACAAAAATCTCCCGTTCGGCCCGCAATGCATTCTGGGATATGGAGAGCGTTGAAGGATACACCAGACCCATCCTTCAAATTGGGGACAAGAAGGACGGATTTGTGGGCCGCATTTGAAGGATTCTTCGAATTTGGACAGCCTTCGTTGAGGCGTTGTGACGTAACTGGCCTTCAAATCCGGCCTTCGAAGGATGCTGCCCCTGAGTTTGGACACAGCCTTAGTGTCTACACAAATTAGCAAGTAGATCCACATTCCAAACAGGAAACAGAATAGGCCATAAGGTGAACCCGGTTCTCGTTTAATCTCGTTCCAACCTCTGGCATCTACGCAACAGGATCTCGAAAAACGCATCTATGCATTTATTTTTAGTCTGACTGATTACTGCAACAGTGTCTTCACAGGTCTGCCTAAAAAGTCAATTAGACAGCTGCAGCTGATCCAGAACGCTGCTGCTTGTGTCCTCACTAGAACCAGGAAGTAGAGCACATCACCCCGATTCTAAAGTCCTTACACTGGCTCCCTGTAGCTCAGAGAATAGACTTCAAAATACTTTTACTAGTTTATAAATTACTGAATGGCTAAGCACCAAAATATATTGAAGATCTACTGTTACTATACCAACCCACCAGACCACTCAGGTCCTCTAATTCCAGTCTACTCAACATCCCTAGAATTAAAACCAAACATGGAGAAGCATCTTTCAGTTTCTATGCTCCTCTAATCTGGAACAAATTTACAGACAACTGCAAAGCTGCTGAAACACTGAGTTATATCAAATCAAGGCAAAAAACCCATCTGTTTAGAGCTGCCTTTTAGTAACGTTTTCATGTATCATATGTTTTGTTTGTGTTTTATGCTTTATTGCTGCATTTACTTTATCGCCCATCATGTAAAGCAACCCAACCCCCGGGCCACGGACTGGTACCGGGCCGCGGGCCACACAGAAAGAATAAATAACTTCCAGTATTTCCGTTTTACTCATTATCTGAGTGTGACCGCTGTTTTATTTTGAAAAATGACCGGATATCCCCGTTACATAGCTCAGTCTTGACACGTCAAGAGGCTTGTATTGGTCACATGATAGTTACCCCTAAAATTAATCCCACAAGCTAGCAAGATGGATGGAAAACAAATGTCTCAATTGTTTCTTTGGAAAGGGGAAAAGGCCCAAGGACCTCACTGATTCAGCGTTGTGGTGAGTTAAATTTTTCATGCACTTTGTATTTGTTTTTGTGGTAAATCTTGAATTATTAAAGGTATGTTTAAATGCTCCATGGCGACCAGAGAGCGTTAGGGGGCCGATTGCATGTTACTCATGTTATGTTGTCTGCTCGACGTTAGGAGGAACTAGGAAGCTGTTAATAAAGGTGTAAATACACATTGGATTTACGTTTTTTTTTTTTTTTACCCATTTTTATACTGTCCATTATCATTTATCTGCCACAGCATTAAAGGCCGGTCCATGAAAATATTGTCTGACATTAAACCGGTCCATGACGAAAAAAAGGTTTGGGATCAATTATGTAAAGCACCTTGAATTACCTTTTTGTTGAAAGTGTGCTATACAAATAAACTGGTCTTGCCAACAAATATGTTCATACTGAGTTCTAAATCAAAAGTTATTTTGTAATAGTGCTGTTTTTTTAATGATAGATGTTTTTAATTCGGCACTAGTTAGTTTTGACCATAATAAGAAAGTAGTAATGTATGCGGATATGGAGAGTAGCAGCGATGATGAGGTTCTCTCTCTTTGGTACAATCTGATCCACGATCAGCAGACTGTATATGTATTTTGGATGCAAAAGGCTCCAAACCTCGCCAGCGAGGTTGGAGTGTGCGTGCTGATTTCTCTCCTGATGCCAGCCTAGTGTTGACTCAGGATAAAAGGAGGAGAGTGGACGAAGCATTGCTTAAATAGGGGTGAGGATGCCACATTTACGAAGTTTCTCTTTTTCCTGTTGAAACTAACAGTGCATTCTGGGATTATTGTTCCTTACGGGTGGAGGTTTTTGTAGTTTACTGCTCCATGCTCTGTTCAGGTTCTCCCTAAAGCCTCACCTACCAGTTCCAATTCTTTGACAACTAACATGTAGAAACCCATTAGAGTAAACTGAATCTTTAACAATGACATTTACAATACACCGACCACAAAAACAACATACTGCCATATTTCATACATTTTAATGCAATTACAATACATATGAGTTCTTTAGGTTTTCTGAAAATTTTACAGATGAAAAGATTACTTTTCAATTAATATGAAACAACAGGAACAAACTTCTTTTTACGTTCTGTGTTCAAGCAATTTTAATTTATGCTTTTTAGTTTCATCAATCAAGTGAAGACATTAATGGAAAACAGCCAAAGAAAAAAATAATGCAAAAAAATAGCAGGAAAAATAGAACATCTGCAGCATCAGTAACAGAAGCAATATTAGTTCATAAAAAACAACTTTGCACTTAAAATTGTTTTAACAAGTAGGACGTTTTAACTTTTAGAGAAGTTTAAGATATCTTTAAAAAAAATCATACTTGTTCTTGTCAACTGTTGGATTACAACCATTAATAAAACCTTAGATGGACAATTTTTCATGACTCTTACATGGATAAGGCTTTTCACCCTTCATGTGTTGTCATGTGTTGATTAAATGACTTTTTTGTTTTGAAAGCTTTTTCACATGTATTACAGGGATAAGGCTTTTCACCTGTGTGGGTTCTCACGTGTTTATTCAATGACTGTTTTAATCTAAATGTTTTTTTACAGGTATTACAGGTAAAAGGTTTTTCATCTGTGTGAATTCTCATGTGATAAGTCAAGCCATAACTGTGAGTAAAATCTTTGCTACAAATTTTACAAGAGAAAGGCTTCTCACCTGTGTGAAATCTCATATGACGAGTCAAGCTATACTTATCACTGAAACCTTTGCCACAAATTGTACAAGAGAAAGGCTTCTCACCTGTGTGAACTCTCATGTGACGAGTCAAATTATATTTATCATTAAAAATTTTGCCACAAATTGTACAAGAGAAAGGCTGCTCACCTGTGTGAACTCTGACATGTACATCTAAAACAGATTTTGTAGTGCAACTTTTTCCACAGATCAGACATTTAAAAGGATCCTCACCTGTGTGAGTTCTCATGTGAATTGTTAAATGGCTTTGTTTAATAAAGCGTTTTCCACATGTCGTACATAGGAAAGGCCTCTCACCTGTGTGAATTCTCATGTGAACTGTTAAATGTCTTTGTTTAATAAAGCGTTTTCCACATGTTGTACATGGAAAAGGCCTCTCATTTGTGTGAGTCTTCAAGTGATATCTTAGGGTACTGCCATTCCTGAATTCTTTTCCACAATTCTTGCATAAAAACGGCTTCTCACCTGTGTGAACTCTCATGTGTTCATTCAATGAATCTTTAGCTCTAAACGTTTTTTCACAGATATTACAGGAAAAAGGTCTTTCGTCTGTGTGAACTTTCATGTGACTAGTCAAATAACCTTTCCGACTAAAACCTTTGTCACAAATTATACAAGAGAAAGGCTTCTCACCTGTGTGAGTTCTGATGTGTGCATCTAAACCATATTTTGTAGTGCAGCTTTTTCCACAGGTCAGACATTTAAAAGGATTCTCACCTGTATGAGTTCTCATGTGAATCTTCAGCAGATGATTGCAATTAAACCTTTTTCCACAGGTTACGCATAAAAAGGGCTTCTCACCTGTGTGAACTCTCATGTGACGAATCAAATTACATTTATGACTAAAACCTTTGCTGCAAGCTGTACAAGAGAAAGGCTTCTCACCTGTGTGAATTCTGGCATGTGAATCAAACTTTGTTTTTGCTTTGAAGCTTTTTCCACAGGTCAGACATTTGAAAGGCTTCTCACCTGTGTGACTTTTCAAGTGCAATATCAAGTTACTATTTTGGGTAAAAAAATCCCCACATATTTTACAAGAATACATGTAGTTTGCCGTTTGAGTTTTGTTCTTCCTTTTGGGTTCTGAATGGTTACGCTTCGTGGTTTTATGAAATCTCTTATTTTGTTTCAGCCCTTTATCTCTCTTTGATCCTGAGTCTTTATGGTGGTTTCCTTCTTGATCCTGGTTCTCAGTTTCATTAGAGTCCTGAGAGATGACTTGCCTCCTGATTGGTTCTGGTTTAATATCAGAATTTTCCACAAGAGTAGGAGTCACCATGATTGTATCTTCAGTCTCCTGCTTCAATACAAGCTGCTCCTCATGATCACCTATGCAGAGCTCCAATGGTTCCTCTTTTATCCAGGGATGTTCTGGCTCTTGCTGTTCTTCTTTTACCTGCAGAGGTTCTGGTTCCTCCTGGTCCAAACTGGAATCGCTCTCTTGTTTACAGAGCTGCTGGTCAGAGAAAACCTCCTCTTTCCAATCATAATCCAGTAGGTGTTCTGGAAAACAAACACAGGAGAAAGGATTTCTATTGGAGGTTAAAGAAAACATTTCACATTTTTCATTACATTAATAACCAGATGCTTTGAAAGGTTTTCAGTCCCAAAATGAGGTAAATACAAAAATTAAACTGATGTTTAAACACAGATTTAAACATGAAAACTGTATTTCAGTTCAACAGTCTATGAAGGAAAGTCTTTATTCTGTAATCTAAATGAATTTTAAATCTCTACAAACAAAATTAAAGCTAAATTGTATTTCACATGCTAAAATACTAATTACAATTAGACTGAGCTCTTAAAGCAATCTGGGCTTCTTTTAAACCTCAGCAGTATTAAAGGCTGATCTCCACTATGTCACATTGCAAGAATAATTGAAGCAAAGTGTGCCTCTACCAAGTACATTCACTGTACTGATGGCATAATCCTACAAAAATCACACAATGATTGTTTGTACACGCTATGATTTCGTCAATGGCAGAATCGGGTTGCATTTCATGACACAAATTCAACAAACTAACAAAAAAATAATCTTTGTGAGGCTGAAAATGTTTAAATAACTATCTGAGAACTAATCAGGGACAATAATACAGAAGTAGTAGTTTCAGTAAAAAGTATATAGAGGAATCTAAAGAAAGTTGTTTTTTAAGGTCAGGGTGTTGCCTTCTAGAAAAAATTACAACTTTAAATGTCTTTCTTCTTAATGAAACTCAATAACAGTCCTTTTCATACTGCTTCTTGAAGTGAACAGAGTTTGGTGATTGGCCTTTCCAGTTCATTCGTCTTTGTCTTGACGTGAACCATTCCATGCTCATACTCCATATCTCTTTAACGACTCTTCCCACCAGCCATGATCCCCTGGGGGCTGATTCATTGACAATTAAGACTACATCTCCTAGGACGAAATTCTGTGATGGATGGTTTCATTTCTGTCTCTTCTGGAGATGAGGCAGAGAGTCCTTGGCCCAGCGCTTCCAGAATAGATTGCTAAAATACTGGACTTGCCTCCATCGTCTAAGTCAGTGATCCCATCCTGTAGCCAGTAGGAAAAAAACTGAAAAAGAAAAATTTGCCATTTTTAATTTTTTTTAATTAAACTACTGTCATAAAAAGTTTTAGTTTTGTATATACATAACTCCTGAATAGAAATTAAATTGTGTTTGGACTGATTTAAAAAAGAAGAAGTTTTGAACAAATTTGATTTGTTTGTCGATCGTGAGTGCAAATGCAGGTGATAAGCGGTTTCAGCGAGTCACACTGAAGTTTGCTGGCTCTCCAGGGGGAGAGTGTTACAGCGTTGTATGAGCTGCGAGAGGAGGTGAAGTGCTTTTTGACATGAATCAAATCAGATCTGGTGAAGCATCTGGATGACACTACAGGTCCTTCTCAAAAAATTAGCATTTTGTGATAAAGTTCATTCTTTTCCATAATGTAATGATAAAAACTAAACTTTCATATATTTTAGATTCATTGCACACCAACTGAAATATTTCAGGCCTTTTATTGTTTTAAAACTGATGATTTTGGCATACAGCTCATGAAAACCCAAAATTCCTATCTCGAACAATTAGCATATCATGAAAAGGTTCTCTAAACGAGCTATTAACCTAATCATCTGAATCAACTAATTAACTCTAAACACCTGCAAAAGATTCCTGAGGCTTTTAAAAACTCCCAGCCTGGTTCATTACTCAAAACCGCATTCATGGGTAAGACTGCCGACCTGACTGCTGCCCAGAAGGCCATCGTTGACACCCTCAAGCAAGAGGGTAAGACACAGAAAGACATTTCTGAACGAATAGGCTGTTCCCAGAGTGCTGTATCAAGGCACCTCAGTGGGAAGTCTGTGGGAAGGAAAAAGTGTGGCAGAAAACGCTGCACAACGAGAAGAGGTGACCGGACCCTGAGGAAGATTGTGGAGAAGGACCGATTCCAGACCTTGGGGGACCTGCGGAAGCAGTGGACTGAGTCTGGAGTAGAAACATCCAGAGCCACCGTGCACAGGCGTGTGCAGGAAATGGGCTACAAGCCACTTTTGAACCAGAAACAGCAGCAGAAGCGCCTGACCTGGGCTACAGAGAAGCAGCACTGGACTGTTGCTCAGTGGTCCAAAGTACTTGCATGTCATTCGGAAATCAAGGTGCCAGGGTCTGGAGGAAGACTGGGGAGAAGGAAATGCCAAAATGCCTGAAGTCCAGTGTCAAGTACCCACAGTCAGTGATGGTCTGGGGTGCCATATCAGCTGCTGGTGTTGGTCCACTGTGTTTTATCAAGGGCAGGGTCAATGCAGGTAGCTATCAGGAGATTTTGGAGCACTTCATGCTTCCATCTGCTGAAAAGCTTTATGGAGATGAAGATTTCATTTTTCAGCACGACCTGGCACCTGCTCACAGTGCCAAAACCACTGTTAAATGGTTTACTGACCATGGTATTACTGTGCTCAATTGGCCTGCCAACTCTCCTGACCTGAACCCCATAGAGAATCTGTGGGATATTGTGAAGAGGAAGTTGAGAGACGCAAGACCCAACACTCTGGATGAGCTTAAGGCCGCTATCGAAGCATCCTGGGCCTCCATAACACCTCAGCAGTGCCACAGGCTGATTGCCTCCATGCCACGCCGCACTGAAGCAGTCATTTCTGCAAAAGGATTCCCGACCAAGTATTGAGTGCATAACTGAACATAATTATTTGAAGGTTGACTTTTTTTGTATTAAAAAACACTTTTCTTTTATTGGTCGGATGAAATATGCTAATTTTTTGAGATAGGAATTTTGGGTTTTCATGAGCTGTATGCCAAAATCATCAGTTTTAAAACAATAAAAGACCTGAAATATTTCAGTTGGTGTGCAATGAATCTAAAATATATAAAAGTTTAATTTTTATCATTACATTATGGAGAAGAATTAACTTTATCACAATATGCTAATTTTTTGAGAAGGACCTGTATATGTGGCTTGCGTCTCTGTCCTATTTGATCTATATTTGACCGCTTGAATGTCCTTAAACTGTCTTTGCAAGGCCGCAAAACTTATATTTTGCTCATTGCAGACAAAGTGCACGCCTTCACAGTAAAACTAGACCTCTATGGCCGCATCAGTCGAGGGAACTGCAACATGTTCCCCAGCCTTGTAGACTTTATCACTGATGCAGGAACGTCATACGATTTCTCCTCTCCATTTCAATCAGCGTCTGAGCACAGTAGCAATGAGAAAACTATTTGCGACATACTTTAAAGAAGATTATCGCTCTTTTGCGTGGGTTCGAGATCCATTTGTGTGCACAGCAAACGAGCTGTCAATTTAGGGTGACCAACCGTCCTCTTTTCCCCGAACAAGTCCACTTTTCATGTGCTGTCCAGGGCATCCGGGAGGGTTTATAGACTGATGAAAATGTCCGGGTTTTTATTGTTTTCATAGGACCATACTTAAACTGACTGGTGTGATGCATGCCCAAGCTGGTTCTGATCCGTTTATTGACGCACAGACAGCTCTGCACAGAGTTGCACCGCACCGCGTTATCCTGCATTGCGCAACGCAATTGCGCAGCGCTGCGCTGAGTTACTGCTGTTTAAAAGGAGTCAAGGCACAAGCTTCATGCACAAACCACAAAGGATATACTGTCAAGTCGCAACAAATGGGTGGCGTAGGGCACCATTCACATAGCTGGCATGTGTGTTTCTGTGTGACAAAAGTGGCAAATATCCCAAAGATCACATGGACACAAAAACTATAAAAAGACTGAGCAAAGTGAGAGTTGATCTATAAACTGACTGTGGAGGATGAAGATGCAAACTAAACAGAGTTAAGCACTTTTTTCTTGTGTTTTTTAGTCTGCAGCTGTTTACTTTTATTACAGTGAAAAGAAAATAATACTTGTTTTCTCAGAAGATTATTTCAGATTTTTCTTCAGTTCTTGTCCAGTGTAATTTAAAAAGTAAACTAATATTGTTGCTGGTAACTTTTTTTTAATTCAGAAGAGTAAATATTTCTATTATAATTTATTTCCAGAGATTATAAAATCATTTTCTTCTTGTGAAAGCCTTTTTTAAGTTTGTTATTTAAGTCCTGAAAGTGTTTTAGTACTGTGCCAGATGTCCTCTTTTTTTTAAATCAAAATATGGTCACTCAATTGATATGCAGGACCAGCTTATTGAGCTGAAGAGTGACAGTAGACTGAAGGAACTCTTTAGCTCCTGCCGTCTTTCGTAATTCTGGGCAGCATTGATGCTGGAATACTCTCAACTCTGTGACGTCGCCTTGAAGATTCTCCTTCCTTTCACATCGACATATTTGTGTGAGGCAGGATTCTCATAAATGACTACAGTCAAAACAAAATATCGCAATCGTGCACAAATCGAGGATGATTTGAGGCTATTTATCTAACATTGAGCCAAGAATTGAGGATCTTTGCAAGGCAAAGCAGACTCAGGTCTCACATCAACATCACCTACCTGCAAGCTTCTGTAAATAATGCAGATGATGCCTACTATTATCCCTAGTAATAATAATAATAATAATAATAATAATAATAATAATAATAAAGGATAAATTAATAGCAGAGGTCTGGTGCCAATTCCCAATTATAGCAATAGCCTAGTAATGATGATAGGCCTACTGATGATGATGATAATAATAATAATGTGGGCCTAAACATAACCTAGGGCGGGCTATCTATCTATCTAGCTATCTATGCAAGGTGATGTGGAGTGTGGGGGAGGGGGGGCATTATGCGGGGAGGGGGGTGGGGTTGGGCACTGGTGCCCTAAGTGAAATGAACCAGCTTTGGGGGGGCCCAGCTTGCAAAACGTTGAGAATCCCTGGTCTAAGTGCATAAGTGTCGTTCTTATGGAAAAAGCCAGGTGGTAGGTTGGGGTTAGTCTTGAGCAGGAGTAGGTGCTGTGGTGCAAGAGCTTCCAGATCATTAATATAATTGGAAGGCATGGTAATAGGCCTACTGTTTAGAATAGCTTTACATCCACAGAAGAACATCTGAAGGCCTTCCTTATCCAAACTTTGTTCTCTCAGTGTAGCACTCATGATTTTCTTGAGGGAGCGGATGACTCTCTCCCATATCCCTCCGTGGTGGGATCCGGATGGTGGATTGAACAACCATTTGAGGTCACTTTGGAGCAAGCTGTTCTCAATTTGTGAAGTATTCCACTCCTTTATTGCATTTCTGAGCACCCAATCAGCTCCAACAAAGTTGGTCCCATTATCCGTTCTCCTTTCTTTTACCTGACCTCTCCTTGCAATGTAGCGAAACAGAAGTTGAATAAAGGAGTTTGTTTCCAATGATGTTGCCATTTCTATGTGGGCTGCACGACATGCAAGGCAGATAAAAATCACCCCACATCTCTTTACAAAGCACACAGAGACAAAATTCTTCTTATTAACGAGGGAGCATTGACAATCCAGTACCTTTGACGTACATGAGAAAAGACATGATTACATCCACTGTGTCCCAGTGAGCATCCAGGAGAATCAGATCAGCCACATTATGGTTCTTAGGGAGAATCATCGGGTGCTTGGTTTCGCCTGGCAGGGATGCTCGATTGAGTCTCCCTCTAACACGGAGGGTTCCCTCTTCCAGTTGTGGGTTCAATCTGAAGATTCGACTACTCTTCTTAAAGGAGTTCTTTCTCAGAAGAGCAGATATCTCTTCGTGGAACCAACTTTGCTGACAATGACACCTTACCATCACTCTTAAGCTCGTCATCTGGGACATTTACAGCGTCGCCCCTATTTATTAAATCAGTCATAAAGCTGACATAGTCCTCTTTGAATGTCTGATTGCTTTGAAGCTTCCTTTTTATGTTGAGCGCTCGCTGCTCTGTCATTGAGCATTTTTACATCTTTATTCTTCAATGGCAGACTGATAAAATAGTGGGCATTGACCAGCTTTGCCGATTTGGAGACTGTCCATAAACAGTAGATCTTCCTTAGACATTTCTAACTGCTGTGTCTGTCTGTCTATCTATCTATCTATCTATCTATCTATCTATCTATCTATCTATCTATCTATCTATGTGATGTAGTCAAGACCGCTTAATCCGAGACCAATACATTACCGAGACCAGAGGGTATCGAGACCAAGACCAAGTCGAGACCAAGACAGGGCGAAACCAAGTCACGACCGAAAACGTACTAGTGCTAGAGTTGACATGATTACTAGCATGAATTGTAGAACAAAAGCACCATAGTGAGGCTCAGCTGTATGGGCTAAAATCAACAACATGGTTTAATTTCAACTACAGACACAAAACATTCACTGTAAATGTGGCCAGTGAATGGGTGAAAGCAACTGTGTGTATCAACTGCATGGCAGCTCTTACTACACATTAGAGGGTTGACTTTGCTAAATAACTGGTTTTAACTTATAAGGATTGTCATGGCTGCATAATCCAAATTCATCTCACAGTGGCACACATCACATCACACATGGGTTTGGAATTTTGGTAGTGATGGGTTTGGTGATATTTTTGTCCGCGGAGTTTAAAGAAAAGAGAATGGCTAGTCCTGAGTCTTAGCTTAACTTACCTCTCCTTGTGCTTCCTCTCCAGTTGCCCGATAAAAGTTGACGTAGTCTAGGGTTGCCAACTCCCAGCAAAAAAATAAGGAACCACACCCCCCCATCCTCCGCCTCATGATGCTTAATCAACCTAATTGACTTTAATTTAATGCACGTGTAAAACAAATGCACATAAATCAATTATTTTTCTACAATAGTTAAATAGATTCAACATCTTTCTTTGACAGAATTCTAGACTGCACAGATGATACCATCCCAAAGGAAAAAAGTACTATAGCTTACTAGAGTACATATTAGACATAATATTTACTATATAAGATAACGGATTTCTATACATTTAACATAAGTTGAGTTCTTTGGTTGTAAAATTCAGATAATTATTTATTAAAAGCTAGACATTTTAAATGAGAATAAGAAAGAAAAGTATGTATTTGTGCCCCCCTTTCCATGTTAATGCCCTAATTGGCCCCCGGGCACAACTTTGCTAGAGCCGCCCCTGCACAGAGCTACGTAGAAAAGGATCCTGGTGTTATTTGTATCTTAGAAACAGTTCATAACTTCCCTTCAACTCATTCATGTCACCTAAAACGTTAACCTGTTTCTCCATCACCTATTTGGTTCTGATGAACAGGAAAGTTTAAGCAGGTTATCAAGCTTAAATGCGCTGCTATTGTTTAGCGCAACATCCATTGGTTTCCTCTTTCTGCGCTAGGTAGGCGATAAACAAACAGGAGACTTGCGACAGAAAAGCAGATCAGCTGATCATTGATCAGTTTCATGATTTAAGGAGCAACAGGAGAGGGAGGGGAGAGAATGAGAAAGATTTAGCAGCGTAAAGACAGAATAATTCCAGCTTTGTCTTTCTTTTTCATTGAAATACGGGACAATTCGCGTTACTTTTTACCTATATATGGCAACCCTAGCAGTCACTTAACTTTATGTTGCAAAACCGACATTTAGCGGAATGCTTTTTGTGTGCGTCACCTGGCACACAAACTCATTGTGTTCTATATAGCCACATTTTACAACGGCAGAATTAGCTGACATCTCTGGCTCTTCCTGTCTGTGTGTGTGGACTCGTGGTACGTGGGGAAAGAGCGGTTAAGAAAACAATGTAACATGTTCTTAAAATCCATACGTCTTATTAGTTGCATTTGAAGAAGGGTATGTGTAATACATAGTAGTGCTGCATTATGGTACGATTAGCACGAGTGGCTTGGTTTATGCACAAATCCCCTCGAGAACACTATGGCCGAGACCAAGACAAGACCGAGACCAAATGAAGTCGATTCCGAGACAAGACCACAAAAAAGTGGTCTCGAGAACTACAACACTAACACTAATATATATATATATATATATATATATATATATATATATATATATATATATACGTACTGATAGCTGGCAGATTTGTCCTGTGTCTGACAGGTGGCAAACATCCAATTGGTCAAACTGACGTAAGAAGTATGAAAGCCCTGTGCAAAGTTAGAGTTCTGTATTAAAGATCGCCCGATGAATGCTGGATATAGGCACCAGCCCCGCCCCCAACCTTGCAGAACATGGACGATACAAAGAATGGATGGATGGACATTGTATAACGAGGATCCATGTAGATCTACATGCTGTCGGTGAATCTCTGTTTGATTAAATCTGGTTACACTTTATTATTATTCTCGCTTTATTCCAGGGTAAATAATCTGAGATAGTAAATATTAGGTGGAACCGACCTTTACCCGTTTCTCAAAGCCGAAGCTGCAATCAGAAACCAACTTCCCTTTCGGTGCTTTTTTTCACGAATGAATCTTCCAAAAATAAATGCTTTAAAACCTTAATCTGCATCCTGCGACATCATTAAACGTCAGTATCAGAAATGTTTCTTACTTATCCGGTGTAAGATGATCTGGGGTGTCCGGGTGAAACCCAGCAGTCTGCGCTGATCATCCATCTCTTCCTCCGACTTAAAGATTTATTTAAACTCTGTGAATGTTTCTTCAGCAGGAGGTAAATGATCGGTGATCAACTCTCTCTGAGGTTGAACTGAATGCAGTCTCACAGCAAACACTCATATTCAGCCCACAGATGATCAAACTCGCTAGCATTAATCCATGACAAATAAAAGCTAAAGCTGCTAGCATCACCTCCTCCTTCTTCTTCTTCTTGTTTAATGACGGTTGGCAAGCAACGTTTTGGTGCCTTACCGCCACCCACTGGAATGGAGTGTGGCTCTAGATGCTAAATATACACTAGGCCTATATATATTTACAAACTACAAAATAAATACAACAAAAACAAATAGATACCATATACTATTTCTATTAATATCTTCGTTTTAGAAAACTCAACAGAAAGAATAATATTAAGAAACTGAAATTTTTTCCAAAAGGTCTCATATGTTCAGCTGCAATTTGCAGTGTACCTGGAACAGTACAGTAAAATATGTCCTACCGTCTCTTCTGAAAAAACAAAATTCACATTTCCCTGTAGCATGTCTCCCCAGTTTAAATAATCCATAATTTTCAATATATATATATATATATATATATAAACGACGATTCACCACAAATGTCATCTCAGGGCACTTTACAAGAAAAGTAATTTCAATACAAGCATTCCAATCAGTTTAAAGTTTTAGCTGGTTTTCTATTTAAGGAATCCAGCAGATTGCATCGAGTCATTGACGGGCAGTTGCGCCCCGATGATGCAGACTCCAACAACACGATCAGTGATAAATTATGTTTTTGATGCACACAGAAGCTGCTACTCCGATGGAGACCATCGGAGAAACCAAAGCAAATCTAACGCTAGCACCCCAGGCACCAGAAGACTGCTTAACACTACCCCAACAAAACAACCACCCGCTAAGAAAATGGCATCCGAAACCAGGCCCGAGCTCTCTTTAGCTGACGTCTTGGGCAGCCATTCGTAGCTTGGAGGACAAAGTAGATGGTTTTGGAAACAACCTAAACGAGAACTCTGACTTGTTCACAGGTATTGTGCCGTGTGTGGACCAAAACTCGGTGGAAATTGCAGAATGCAAATATAAAATAGACATCCAAAAGAAAGAACAATCAAACCTGAAAAAGGAAAAAGGCACGCTGAAGGAAAAGGTGCTTGAGGCTGAACGTTATAAATGCAGCTGGAAGCTGCGACTTTCGAGGCTTAAACAACAAGAAGAATAAAAGATCTGAGAGAAGCTTGTAGAGCTCCTTTTAAGTATTTTTCTGAGTGGGCTGACAACATTGGTAACGTGGTCGACTCGGTGCACAGCATGGGCAAGAAAGAAAACGGACGGGAACTCATCATGCAATTCGTGAGGAGGATGTTGCCAGAATATTTCAATGTAATTAGGATTTAATCAAAATTCTCTGTCTAGTGAATGTATCTAGGGCAGGATGACAAGTTAGGGAAAACAAGCTTATTGTTCCAGAATTATGTTCCTGATAAAGATGTGTCAGATCACCAGAGAGCCAGACGCCAGAGCAGTAAGATATGTACGAGACATTCTGATCTAGATAGGTTGCTTCATGGTTTACCATCAGACTGGCATGAACCAGTTCTCCAGGAGCTGGACATGAAGATTGGAGAAGAAGTGTTGTAGAGATAAACAGTGATAGCTAAATACAATTTAAACTGTTAGTCAGAAAGGTTGGGGAGGGCGATATAAGAGTAATCTCTGTCCCCTCCATGTTCTGGCCAGACATGTTGAATTAAATAGTTGAAACGCCTTCTGGGACTCAGTCTCATCTTTGTTTTAGAAGAGCTGCATTTTTTAGCTATAACAAGGCTTCATCGGGATGCGGTAAGGAAGACAACGAAGAAGATCAGATCTGCAAAGAACGAGGGGTTCGCTTCGTCCAGGACTTCACCAAGGAGGACAGACTGGCCAGAGAGCAACTATGACCAAAAATAAAACATGCTAGATCTCAGGGTAAGGTGGATTTTTACAAAGGCCACATCGCAGTTTTTGTTGGGCGTGTAGTCACTGTCTAAAATGCAGTTGAATCATGTTATACAGCAAGCTATTACTTTACAAGATACAGTTAATCATTTCCAATTTATGTTCTAGCTAATTGTTCAAAATTAATCAAATATTGTTATACTCTCCCAATTCCCATTTTATAGATTATTTAAATATGGAGAGTCTAAGTTCCAAGATAAAAAAAATCACTTCTCAGAATACTGGTGATTAGAGGACAATATCTGCAATGTTCCTAGGGACCTGCCTAAGTTTAAGTTAGCTTCAAAAGCAACCTCTTAGTTACTGTAAGGTTCAACAACCTATTTCTCTTTCTATTTGAGTGAATGCGTGTGAATGTAAATGTCTTTACAATGTGATCTAAAATGTTTGACAATTAACACTAGAGGTCTAAGAGATAATGTAAAAAGAAAGGCTTTATTTCTATTTTGCAAAAACAGAAGCTCTCAATATACACAACTTCAGGAAACCCATTCGAATGAATCAGATGAAATCAGATAAAATATAAAATTAGCCAATTCTCCATTTCCTTCAGTAAACATGTTAAAAGCTAAAATAGGAAAAGGAAGAGGAAAATACTATGAAAAATATACTCTCAATAACCACTCATCCTTCAATGTCAGAGACCGATCATTTAAAGCTTCTACAACTACAATCTAAACTAGATCAAATCTATGAACGGAAGGCTCGAGGGGCATATATCAGATCAAGAGCAAATTGGATGGAAGAGGGGGAGAAGAAATACAGCCTACTTCTGCAGGTTAGAAAAAACACAAGAACAAAACACTATAAAATCTCTGATGATTAATGGCTCTGAATGCTCTGATCAGTCTGTTATTGCAAAAGAAATTAGTGCCTTTTATCAAAATCTGTATACCTCTTCCTTTTCCTCTGAAAAAGCAGATCTTTTCCTAAACAAAATTCAGGAATTTATTCAAAAAATTGATAATGAATTCAGAGACGAATGTGAAAAAGATATAGAACTGAATAAACTTGATAAAGCTGTAATGTGCTTAAAACTCAACAAATCCCCTGGTCTGGATGGGCTAACAGCTAACTTTTATAGACACTTCTGGGAACTCCTCAGGGAATTCCTCTTTCAAGTGTTTAATGAGGCAATAACTGATCTAACCTTACCTACAAGTATGAAACAAGGCATCATTACGCTAATACCAAAACTAGATTAAGATAAGATGCTGGAAAATTATCGCCCAATGTCACTTTTAAATAATGATATTAAACTACTAACATTCATATATACAAATAAATTAAAAAAGAGGACTTAGTAAAATAATTAGTGAAACACAGTTGAGGTTTGTGAATAAACAATCAATACATAACATGAGGTTAGTACAAGACATCTTGGTTAACAGTCACCTCATTGAGGACAAGAGCTTTATTTTATTCCTTGATGTTCACAAAGCTTTTGACAAACTTGAACATCAGTTCCTCTTTAAAGTCTTACATTTATTTGGGTTTGGCCCAAAATTTTGCAACATTATAGAATCATTTTATGATGATACAACCAGCACCGTAGCACTCTCAACAGGTACTTCTCCTCGCTTCACCTTAAACCGAGGAGCTAAACAAGGATGCAATATATCTCCATTTCTATTTATTATGGCAGTGGAAATGTTGG
The DNA here is from genome assembly GCA_963556495.2 of Valencia hispanica. Taxonomy (NCBI): domain Eukaryota; kingdom Metazoa; phylum Chordata; class Actinopteri; order Cyprinodontiformes; family Valenciidae; genus Valencia; species Valencia hispanica. The sequence continues at coordinate 14,314,875 of OY747713.1, read as the reverse complement.
CAATTCTCATGAAAAACTCAGACATAGTGTGCTGGAAATTCTGAGGAGTCCTGATGAGAGGAAAACGATCATCTGGTTCCAACAAAGTCTATTACTTGCAGCAAGGAGAAGTCAAAAGAGACTACAGTTATTACAAAGACATGAGTATATATCTGTAAGTCATACACCTGAACAACCCCCTCCCATCCCCATGAACCGGTTAACAATGGTTCCTCAGTTAGTTCTAAAGAGAAAACAACTCCTTATTAGCTGCAGGAGCTGAAAATCTCCAAGGTCAGAAGATAACTCAATTGATAAAAATAGCAGTTGGAGTGCAGGAGCTAAAAAGTCAGCACACAAGCAATTCTGAAATACATATCTTTAACTGAATAAACTCATTTTATGAAATGAAACAAATCAGTGAAACAAGAACAAACATAGAAATTTATTCTACATTAGATAAACTGAATATTTTTAATGAACACTTGATAATAAGCCAACTTGCTGATGATCGTAATAAGTGAGCTCATGGCTACACATGACAGCAGCCTTTCAGAAATATACAACATTCCCATTAAGCCATGCGTAAATTATAATAATATAATTCACCTAACCAAAGACAGTGATACTAGTGAAACATAAAATATTCATAGTAAAATTACTCTATGTAAATCAAAACTAAATTTCTGGTTGCAAAGAGATCTAACAATTTTTGTAAGAACGTACTTAACTAAAATGGAGACATTGGCAAGATGTATTTATCCTGCTTATTCGATGGCTATTCCAAATAAAATTGTTAAAACAATCAACCAACTAAACTTTAATTACATTTGGAAAAATGGAGCTCACTATATTAAAAAAATGCAACTATTAAAGAATATCAAGAAGGTGGTTTACAAGCAATCGATTTTGAATGTTTAAATGCTGTCTTAAAAATAAAATGGCTAAAATCCTTCCTGCTAGATAGAAACGGTATCGGGTTTTGTCTTTCCAGAGGTCTATTTAGGAAAATGTGAGGTATTGAGTTTGTCCTAAATGTGGTTTTAATATAGAAAAACTGCCAATCAAATTGTCGTCCTTTCACGAGCAAGCCCTGCTATGCTGGAAATTCACGTACAGCCATAATTTTACACCTCACTAAACACCGATTTGGAATAATAGATATGTTCTGTGTAATGGAAAATATCACTTGAGCAACACTGGCTGGATAAAGGTATTGGGTCAATATGTCACCGTATGGATAATCAGGGCAGTTGGCCATCGCATGAAAATTTCTGTTATATTTATATTCGTTACAACAAAGCTAAATCTAATAAAACATGTAAGGCAATTCCTCAATCAGTCGAACAGCTTGTACAAAATGTGAATTGGGAGAATTTAACTCCGCTCAACCTACCAACTCTCCACATCATTGAACAAGATTTTATTAACAAAGAAATACCAAACAAGATCCTACATAATCATTTGAATAATAATTTATACCCAATATCTATAAAAAAACTCCATCATTCAGAAGTTCCCTGAAGTAGAGGTTAAAAAATGGAGAACTCAATACTAAATATTTTGTGTAAGTCCGAAGGTAAAGGAAATCCATTTTAGGTTTTGAATGACATTTATCCATCCAGGGAATTGCTAAGAGTGAGGTTCAACCTTGACTATAACTGTATTTTCTGTGAATTTGATATTGAAACTACAGACCATCTTTTCTTTCATTGTATTTACACCAAAATGTTTTGGGAGAACCTCCAGGACTGGCTTTCCTCTAAAATCCAGCTACAGGACACTTTCACTCTGGACAGCATCATATTTGGGATCAGCCTGAAGGACTCACAAGTGAACTATGTTATAAATAACTTATTACTCTCAAAATATTTCATTCATTGGTCAAAATGGAAAAAAGTAAAGCCTATTTTCACCGTATTCAAAAAGCATCTTGTAGAACATTTCTTGACTGTCGATGCTCCCTGTCCAACAGGGCATTGCAGCTGAGCAGGATACCAGACCAGATGTAGCTTCTATGGGAAGAAAAACACTGAGAAAAAACAAGTTAACAGTTGAAATAACAGCAAATTATGCAACTGGAGAGTAGTAAAAAAAAAATACAGTGAAGAAAAGTGGTAAGTCTGTCCTCCAGCAGTCTAAGCCTATAGCAGCATAAGTACAGAGCTAGCACAGGATGACCTAAGCCACTAACCGTAAGCTTTATCAAAAAGAAAAGTTTTAAGCCTGGCCTTAAAAGTATACAAAGGGTCTGCCTCACTACCGTCCTCTGAGACAGTCACCATGGGATTTGTCAGAAAATTATTTTTTCTAAAAATATTTATTTTATTCTAAATATGTATTTGTTCTGTGTACATTCTCACATGGGTATAATAGTAAGGTCTAGCAGACTGATAGGGTATTGCATTCAAGGATCTGTTGTGCTCCCTGATCTGTGCTGAAGGAATACTCGTGGAAATGCCCCCCCACCCCACCAGAGACTAGGGTAGGTCCCCTCCTGTTCCGTCAGGAAAGCTTTTTACTTGAAGGTGTTAAATAACCAGTCTGGTATGTATAAAGACACTTCATACAATCTTTTCACTACAGGAGCTGAAGGCCTCCTACCACCAGCACCACTGGGTCTCTGAGACCCAGTGGTGCTGAAGCATCAACGATACCAGAGGCATTTGACAGAATTATTTCCCCACAGGGCTATCTGTCTACACACTGGTCTAACGACACGGGGCAACAACACAATGTTGTTGAGAGTGCCAGGAGGGAAATTTAGCACCTACCCCTAAGTAGTGATTAAAAATTTTACAAATGTAAAACTTTATTGAGGATGATATCAAAGCAACACAGACACACTTTCTCACACTTACTCCGTCTCTCTTATATACACTCACAATTATACTCTTTATTATGAAATTGCTTCTTATCTTTAATTTCTCGTGATTTAGATCTTTTTTCTATCAATAGGTACAAGTACAATTCAGAAAAGGGTTGCAGAAAAATATCGATACGCCGATATATAAAACAAATGAACCAATTAAAAAACAAAAACAAAAAACAGAACTAACTCGTAGGCTATTTAAATCACTTCATTCCACTATCATATACAGTCGTGATTTTTATTTTTTTTGCAGGGATGCTGCAGCATTCTTAGCAAAAGGGGATGTTACATTTAATAATGACTCGCAGTCTGCCTTCAGGGCTTGATTCAAGCCTTGTGCAAACATCCAAAAGTGGGTACAGCAACAAGAGGTGACTGATTAACTCGTGTCCCTTTAAAAAGTAACTCACCCCCCTACCAGAGTCTTACTTCGCCCACATTTCCTGAAAGATGCACCAAAAGGAGGCGTTGCCTGGTGGACCAGTGAATGCGAGGGGGCTGGGCTGTGATTGACATCTTGACAGTGGTGCTGTTGCAGTGGTACAGACAGCGAGAAAGATGGAGAGCAATATGCGTGGGCAGAGACTTGGCTTGTTTTATACTTCACAGCGGCAGGGTGGCTGACGTCACTGCAGAGCAAATAGCAATGCCCAATTGAAATTCAAGTGCAGTATAAGCTGAACCTTAACCTGAAGAGGGTGCGCTATTGACGATTTTAGGCAGAAAATAGTTTTAGTTAATAGTTTTACTAAGATGCACTAAAATACCAAAATAATGATCACACTAGACAGCACTATTGGACACTCATTTATACAGTTTATCAGCAAAAAAAGTTGTGTTGGCAGCAAGTTGCTCGTTAATGCAAGCTAGGTGTTTTAAATATGTAGGATCACCTGCTCCATTTATGTGTGCACAGGTGGCGCAGCTCCATGCGCGCATCTCCCAAGGCCAGAGTCCTGCACAAGCGTAATTTTACCACACTCACCTGCTCTCGTTAACATGATTTTTGCAACAGAATTTCCCCTCTGTGGAAAAGAAAAGTACTATTCTATTATTCTATCGGAAGTGCTGTGAAGACTGTCGACTCAGCCTCTCTGGCTGCAGTGCGCGCTCTCAACACAGGGGGAATAGAATATTTAAGGTGAACAGAACGGCATCCAGCACTGCCAGCGAGTGAGACTTTTTTGCGGTTGGATTTGCAATGCATCAATGAAAAACACAGTTAAAGCACGGGACTGTGGAGGATATTTTGTTTCTGCATTCTGCATCAAATAAATATCAGTTGTGAGACATTCCAGAGATATAAAAGGGAACTAATTTATTATATGATTTACATTCAGAGGTCGAGTTGTTTTCCATCTTTGACTGTTTTTTAAAGCATGACGGAAAAATCTGAAGGCCATCTGTCATTTTGACAGTTCACACCCTTATTACTTGGTGCAGATGCGTGATGTGGAATAATTATTTCAGGACATAGAGACAGGGGTTTTAGAAACAGTAATACTGCCATAAAAACTTTGTTGTGTCTTTGTTCAACAAACATGAAGACTTGGAAGAGTAAACGTCAGGGACACCATGTGCCTCAGGGAACCTCCGACACGGCAAGGCTGGCTCATGTCTGTGATCCAGTCTTGCTAGTGGGAGACAGCAACATCATGGGATGACCTTCAGCAGATATGGATGTTTATCAATCAATGTTTAGGCTTGGGGGTGGAGGTCAGTTCATGCAACGTTAGGTGTATGGTAAGGTCCTTGTTAATTAACAAGACAAATTAAATATATTCTTGGACCACAGAATGAATCATCTCTTCATTATTTAAGATAAATAATACTTCCATAATATAGATTGAAATAGTTTTATAGCACGTGCAACCCTTTTGATCTTTGCGCATGGAATTTAGAGAACTGAACCAATGAATAAAAAGATTCCTATGAGAGCTTTTAAAGATCATCTCAGACCTGGACACAGTACCCAGTGCATCTCACTATCCAGGAGCTGACAGCACGATGAAGAGGCTTTGGAGCGCGCAGCTGTGCTGGACACAGACCGGTGTGTTTTATCCACGAAAGCAGAAGGAACGCAAGCCTCTGCTGAAGTGATCAGGGAAGCCTCTGTTCACAGAGAGAAGTGCCTCAGTGCATTCAGCCTCCATTACGCACAAGCAAATACGCAATTATCCACGGACCAGAAGGAAGTTGTAACTCTTTGTTCATATTTAATACATGTATTCATCTGATCGATGTGTAATGCCACTATGTGGATTCTTTGTTCAGCTTGTTTGGATTTAATATGTTAAAATGAATGAAAAGTAAATCCTATTCAATGTGCCACAATCAAAAAAAAATTATGGGTAAAAATAGATTATGATGGGATTTTTTGACCCCGTCAGTTAAAATGACGGACCTGACAGAACTAAAAAGTCTAACACGATCTATAGGCCCACGTTAAGAGCAAGCTCTGCTGAAGATAAATCATTTTTCAAAGAGTTACACACAGTCACTGTATTGCGTCTGGGTACCAGGTTGAGTTGCGGGTTTTAAATCAACAGGTAGGGTCGGGTCCGGATTTGATCGGGAGATAACCACGGGCACCCGGTCGGGTTAAAAAAATCATCTTATCGAGTGCAGGTGATGCGGGGTTTGTAAAACTGGACACCTGCAGGACTCTGCCCTTCGTGGATGTGCTCAAGGACCAAGGCCATCTGTGCAGACATGCATGGAGCAGGTGACTACATATTTAGAACACCTTGCAAAAAGTCTACACACCCCTGTGCAAATGCCAGGTTGTCGTGATGTTAAAAAAATGACACTAAGACAAATAATTTCACAACTTTTTCCACCTTTAATGTGACCTATAACCTGTACAATGCAATTGAAAAACAGACTGCATTCACACTGCTCTTTGTGAAGCGGTTTTAAGATTGCTCTGTTGTGTTTGGCAAATGTTGCAGATAAGTACGCTGCAGCAATGGGCTCAGGATGAACAGAGAACGAGGCAGAGGACTGTGGAGAATGCTGTTTTTCTACATGAGGCGGCTGAGACGTCTCCGCATGAGGCGCCGTTCATTGAGTAGGGGCAGGTACAACTTCGCAGCACTGATGTCCTCCTTATACAGACATCGAGCAAGGTATCTTGTAATTCTCCCTCAACTATCCAGCATGTGTGGTTGTTTAAACTGTATTTACCCATTATGCCCCACACAACAGCCCGGTTCCTGCTTTTGGTGCGGCCCCAGTCTGCTTGCCATTGACATATGCAAACGAACTACAGCAGAGTTAGTTTCAATCGAACCGAGACCTAGGTTTTTGGGCGGACCAGAGTTCGCTTTTTTGGTCAGCATCAAAGTTCAATTGCGCATTCACACCTCCCCAAACTAACTTGACTTTCTGGGCAAACCACCTTCAATAAAAACAACAAAACATACAAGTTCTATAGAATTCCATCGCCTTCCACCTCTTTCAAAGCAAACAAAAGACGTCTGCGGTTGCAAGCGATCAAAAGAAGCTGATTAAAATCAGTGATGATTAGTAGATCGAGGAAACCAGCGGGTGTCGCGCTAAACAACAGCAGCATGTTTAAGCTTGATAAACTGTTGTTAGAATTGATTTAATATTACTTTCTGATGTTTGCTGGAGCCACAGCCGTAAAAGCTGCTGGTCATGATATCAGTTTGGATATGTGGTGAGATGGAAACATGAAGATGAAACCAGGAGATGTTCTTACTGAATCATCAGAGCTGAACAGATGATGGAGAAACAGGTTTACGTTTTAGGTGACATGAATGAGTTGAAGGGAAGTTATGAACTGTTTCTGAGAGACAAATAACACCAGGATCGTTTTATGTAGCTGACAGCTGGTAACTGTGCAGGCGCGGCTCTAGCAAAGTTTTGCATTAACAGGGAAAGGGGGTCACAAATACATACTATTCTTATTCTCATTTAAAATGTCTAGCTTTTAATAAATAATTGTCTGACCCTTACAACCACTTGGATATAGTGGTCATAAATCCTTTACCGTATACAGCAAATATTAAGTCTAATACAGTATCCTACTAAGCTATAGTACTTTTTCCTTCGGGAAGGTACCATCTGTGCAGTCTGCAGTTCTGTCAAAGAAAGCTGTTGAATGTATTTAATTATTATAGAAAAATCATTCATTTCTGTGCATTTGTTTTACACGTGCATTAAATCAAAGTCGATTAGGTCGATTAAGCATCATAAGGCGGAAGGTGGGGAGTGGTTCCTTATTCTTTTAGCTGGGAGTTGGCAACCCTACTGTCAGGTTACTACGTCTTATCTTGCAGAAGGCTGGATAAGGTCTTGTTTTTAATTATTGTTATTTATTTTAAAATGTGTGCAATATAACAGTTTCATGTTTAGTAAATGGCAGTGGACTGCAGAAGATTTTGTTTTCTAATTGTAAATCTAACCCCTCCTTTCCACCGGACGCGTAAGCGGCACGTTACAGGAGCAGCATGTTTCACTTGTGTATTCTGCTGCTTGGCCCTTTCCACCGGGTGCGTATGAGGCGCATAGCAGCAGGGAAGCAGCTGTCACAGAGAGCACGAAATCACGCGAGATTAGCAAAATCACGCGTGGTTTCGTCAGTAAACACAACAACCATAGACATATATAAACGTCTATGACAATAATAACCAGGAAAAGACAACAACCTGACTCCAAAAGGTTGGTGTTTTATGTTATGTCCGTTTTATATTCGCCAATAAGTTTATGTTATGTCAGGGAATATCCAAAATCACTTATTTGTGTGATGACACACAAATGAGATCCTCCCGCGAGTTACTGACTTCTCACCGGGCCGCACAGGTAGTGACTTTTTTAAAAAGTAAAGCAACTGCAAAGCAGCACGTTTCTTTTATTTTGAAAATTTCCGGTACCGAGCCGTATATTTCCTGTCTCCCCCTATCCAAAATGTAGAAATGTACGTGTTTCAGAGGCGTACTGCGTAGAAAATAGGACTGCCGCGTATATTTAGAAAAGTGCTGCGACATGTCGCTCCTCAGACGCGGCAGACTCGTGCTGCTTTCGCCTCTGGTGGAAAGGGGTCTATTGACTACAGCGGTGGCTATCAGCTGCGTATGACGTGCTGCTCCTGTAACGCGCTGCTTACGCACCCGGTGGAACGGAGGGGTAAATCTAATAAGAGTTCCTTTTCTATTTTTCAATGGCAAAGATTTGTCAATTTATAGAAAAATTTTTTTATCTACCTGTTTAAGTTAATTTCTATTATGTCTTATTATTCTTTGGTATTTAGGTTTAGGTATTTAATAATCACAAAGCATTGAACAATCTCATTACCTCAATCACTATGTAGTTTATATTAAGAGATTTTACAGGTTCAACAGCAGACAAAAGCCAGTTGTAAAAAGTTGTACAAGACTGTGTTGTAAAAGTAGCAATACATTTCATTCATAATTTTAGTTTTATGCCCTTAACAGTATCGAAAGTAAAAATCGAAAATCGCATTGCAATATTTGTCAGAAAAACTGCAATTAGGTTTTTTGTCAAAATCGTGCACCCCTACTTTCATCTGTGTGATGTATCATGTGTTGTGTCAAATTACTTTTCTGAGCAAAACCTTTGCCGCAAATTGCATAAGAGAAAGGCTTCTCACCTGTGTGAATTCTGACATGCATATCAAAAACAGATTTTGTAGTAAAGCTTTTTTGACAGGACAGACATTTGAAAGGATCCTCTCCTGTGTGAGTTTTCATGTGACGAGTCAAATTACCTTTCTGAGTAAAACCTTTGCTACAAATTGTACAAGAGAAAGGCTTCTCACCTGTGTGAATTCTGACATGCATGTCAAAAACAGATTTTGTAGTAAAGCTTTTTTGACAGGACAGACATTTGAAAGGATCCTCTCCTGTGTGAGTTCTCATGCAAATTTTAAGCTGGCGTCTGCAATTAAACTTTTTTCCACATTTCACGCATGAAAAGGGCTTCTCACCTGTGTGAACTCTCATGTGACGACTCAAGTTACCTTTCTGAGAAAAACCTTTGCCACAAATTTTACAAGAAAAAGGTTTCTCACCTGTGTGAAATCTCATGTGACAAGTCAAAGTAACTTTATGACTAAAACCTTTGCCACAAGTGGGACAAGAGAATGGCTTCTCACCTGTGTGGGTTCTCATGTGAATCTTCAGCTGGTGTCTGCAATTAAACTTTTTTCCACATGTCACGCACGAAAAGGGCTTCTCATCGGTGTGCCCCCTCATGTGACGCGTCAAATTACCTTTTTGAGTAAAACCGTTGCCACAAATTGTACAAGAAAAGGGCTTCTCACGTGTGTGAAATCTCATGTGACTAATCAAATGACCTTTATGACTAAAACCTTTGTCACAAAGTGTACAAGAGAAAGGCTTCTCACCTGTGTGAATTCTGACGTGAATATCAAAGACAGATTTTTTTGTGTAGTTTTTTCCACAGTACAGACATTTAAAAGGCCTCTCACCTGTGTGAGTTCTAATGTGAGAAGTCAAACTATAACGGCGAGAAAAACCTTTGCCACAAATTGCACAAGAGAAAAGTTTCTCACCTGTGTGAATTCTGGTGTGCATATCAAAAACCGATTTTGTAGTGAAGCTTTTTTCACAGGTCAGACATTTGAAAGGATCCTCTCCTGTGTGAATTCTCATGTGAATCTTAAGAAGGCGTTTGCAATTAAACTTTTTTCCGCAGGTCACACATGAAAAGGGCTTCTCACCTGTGTGCCACCTCATGTGACGAGTCAAATTACTTTTCTGAGCAAAACCTTTGCCACAAATTGTACAAGAGAAAGGCTTCTCACCTGTGTGAATTCTGACATGTGAATCTAAACCAGATTTTGTAGTGAAGCTTTTTCCACAGGAGAGACATTTAAAACGCTTCTCACCTGTGTGACTTTTCAAATGTGATATCAAGTAACTATTTTGAGTGAAACAATCACCACACATTTTACAAGAATACAAATCAGTTCCGGTTTGATTTTTCTTTTTCATTTTGGGTTCTAAATTGTAACGCTTCAAGGTTTTCTGACATCTCCTATTATGTTTCAGCCCTTTATCTCGCTTTGATCCTGAGTCTTTATGATGGTTTCCTTCTTGTTCCTGGTTCTCAGTTTCATTAGAGTCCTGAGAGATGACTTGGTTCCTGATTGGTTCTGGTTTAATATGGCACTTTTCCACAAGAGTAGGAGTCACCATGAATGTATCTTCAGTCTCCTGCTTCATTACAAGCTGGTCTTTTTGTTCATTTATGCAGAGCTCCAATGCTTCCTCTTTTATCCAGAGATGTTGTGACTCTTGCTGTTCTTCTTTCAACTGAAGAGGTTCTGGTTCCTCCTGGTCCAAACTGGAATCACTCTCCTGTTTACAGAGCTGCTGTTCAGAGAAAACCTCCTCTTTAAAATCATCCAGTTGATGGTCTGGAAAACAAACAGAGGAGGAAAGCTTGATTTGAAGGCTTGAGTTATTGATGGTGTAAGAAGGGTTTAAGCTAACACCCACCCCCCCCCCCATTCGCTCGCTGTCTCCAACACACACACGCCGTAACCCCTCCCCTCAACGTTAACTGTTTGTTCTATATTTTTGCATGCGTTAGAATAGATGGAAATTATAAATGAAATCTTTGGCTGTAAGGTCGATCTATTTTCTTAATAAATTTCTTTAATTAACGAGAAGTTTCTGGTTCTTCTTCTTTCAGAAAAGACTGGCGGTCTGGTTTAATTGAAAGTATCTCGAATCCGAGATTGGTGCCCCGATGATCTTTAATAAACAGGTTAAACTCGAACGTCATCAATAATTATATTAATATTAATTTATTGATTATAATTATTGATGCTCAGATAAACCAGACACTTATTTAAATTAATAATTACAACAAGTTTAACTCATTGGTTTGCCTATCAAATCAATTAAATTCTGTGTAATTCAAATACTTTTTGACAACATTTACTGTCACATAATGTGCTGAACATGTGATATCTTATATATGTAATATTCTCTCATTTAATGAATAAAAGTAGGATAACATGTCAATAAGAAAATAAATTAAACATAAGCCTGCAGTTGGCCATCCTTTGAAGATGTGTTTTGGGAAACCTTAAATCATGGTTTTTATTCCTGTACTTTTGCTTTTTTTGCACCCTGCTGTAATGTTTTTGATGGTTTATGTAAAGCACTTTGAATTGTCTTGTAACATGAATTGTGCTATACAAATAAACTTGCCTTGCCTTTACGTTGACTGTATAAATATAGTTGTGCATTTAAATCTGTTTCCACAGGGTCCCTGAGATAATGAATGAATAATGTGATAATTTGATGTGTCAACATAATAGTTGTATCAAGTCAACTAGAACTGAGTGGGTATTTAAAGGGAAAATAAAGGTAATTCTATGAAGATTGTTTGAAAATAAGCGGTGCCAAGGAATAAGAAAACCAAGGTATCGAAGATAATTATAAAAGGGTATGCTAAAACAAGTTTTTAAATAAAAATGGAGGAACTTAAAATTAGAGAAGAAACATGCCTAAAAACACAAGTGGAACAAACTGATCTATGACCTTCCATTTAACAACTAAACTGAATTTCCCCACAAGGATAATTAAAGTAGCTCTTATCTTAAAACTTTACTGTAGACTGACAACATTAAAACTAGCGAGAAAATAACAAACCTAAAAAAAACTAGTGCTTAAAATGCTTTTAAAAAAAGGTGCTTAAAATGAAAAAAGAATCTTACGGATAAGTGAATCTCAGCTTTTTCTGGGGAAAAAACATTGGGAGTAAAATTACATATTAAATGGTTTTCAGTGCCTTCATTTGGAAAAAAAGAGTTGAAGAATTATTTAATATATTCATGTTAAAAGGAGGATGTTTCTTCCTCGCAGATAGAAACCTTAGATAAATAAATACAGGACTCTTTCAAGGTCTTGTAATTGAAAACTGGTGCATTTTGAATCTGTTCAAGCAAAACCAGCAGGCTGATCCTGGTGAAGCAAGGTGAATGATTTTAATCAAACCGAACTCAACTCAGCAACCAGTGAAGTGGTAAAGTCAAGTCAAGGTCAAGTCACTACTGGCCAAGTCTCAAGTTCAAGTCCCAAAAAGGAATCTTCCAGTCCAAGTCAAGTCATTATTAGAGACCGAGTCAAAAATAAAAAAGTATGGTGTAGATTTTAAAACTAAAATAATGGCAGCCATACTTGGTTTACTTTATTTAAAAAATAAATAAAGTACAAATACAGATGTTTTACTCAAAACCCCATGCTATCACCAAGCTAACAGAGTAGTGGGTGCAGAACGATAAACTATGCCTAAAATTAATTTTAAAACAAATAATTGTCAGGGCGTCCGCAAAACTTTGGGAAGTAATTTCAGAGCAGTCCTTGAAAACAAAATGCTTTGGTAAGTAATTTGATTTAATACAACCTAATATAACAACCTAATATTAGCATTAGCTGCATGCTAATTCTAACAACTATTTCTCCTGTCTTAGTCCGTACTAGTAGTACTGCTCAAGTCAAGTCACAAGTCCCTGAAAGGTGACACAAATCAAGACTTGGAATCGTACGTACGTGGGATATGCGCGGGTTTATTCTTTTTACCTGAAAAGAAAAGAGTGAGGAGTACATTGACTACCAGCAGGTTTTTATATATTTTTTTGCCCGAAGAATTTTTATTTATTTATGAGTCTCCTCTCAGGGAAGCTGAGCGTTCAGCCAGACCACTGGGGGTCTAAAGCAGTAACATTTCATCAAATTGATAACCAAAACAGTAAATCAGTAAAAAGGGTTGTTCTGCTTTATTATGATCTTTAACAGGGGTTTGTTTCTCTTAAAGAGAGGAATTAGCCATCTTAAAATTCAATGGAAATAGGGAAGAAAACAAAGGAGCTGCCTGTTTTCCAGTAGGGGACAAAAGGTCAAAATGGAGTTCAAAGAGGTCAAAAGGAATCTAAAGCCCCTTTCAAATAGGCCATGAAAAACAGTAATTTTGGGTGTCACGTGGCGCAGTGGTTAGAGCGGGCGCACCATGTGCAGAGGCTTCATTCCTCGACGCGGCCATCCCCGGATCGAGTCCCGCCCCAGGCAACCTTTACCGCATGTCTTCCCCCACCTCTCTCCCCCTTCAAAAACTTTGTCAACTGTCAATAAAGGCCACTCAGGCCCAAAAAGCCTTTAATAAAAAAAAACAGTAATTTTCCAGACTTTGTTTCGCTTTTGAGCCTGAAAGTAATCTTCCGGACTTTGTCTGGATACCCTTTACCGGAAATTTTACGTATGAAGACCTATTAACAAGAGCGGACTTTTCACGGTATGGGGTTTGCGTTTAGACTACCAGGCAATGTTCCGGGAAAGCTGGAGGGGTGTTGGGCGGTGGGGAAAAGGGGAAAAGGGGAGAGGAGCAGGGAACGCTGTGAGCGCACACGTTGATGACGTATTAATGTCACTATTTTCCTTTCAGCTTCTTCATCGATGTCTCTTAAGCGTTTCCATGTGCGCAAAATTTCACACATCACAAAGACGAAAACTGCAAGTAGATCTGCTGTTTCGTCGACCATCTTTGCAATAATCCATTTGTTTGGGGAAATGATGTGTACGCCCGCTGCACTAAGTTAATGTCATATCCACATACAACCCCCCGCTCCCCCCACCCAAGCGCCAGACATTCATCAGGATCCTCCGGTACATTTCTTGCTGTGTGAAAGCAGCCGAAAGACAATGTTCTGGAAAAAAGTGGTGTATTTGAATACACAACTCCGGTTAAAGACCAGATGGAATTGTGCGCAAGTATTCCAGAACTTCTGTCTGAAAACGACTTAAGAATAACTAAGGATGGGTTTCCTAACCTCAATTAAAGGAGCAGCTATGGTTGCTCCTGTCAGAAAACCAGCTTTAAAATGAACACTTGAACTAGGCAAGAATGTGTCCCGCCTCCTTTACCTTCACAAAACGGGGAGATGTGTGAGGGACTGAGAAAACGTAACTCAAACCATAATGGTGCTTGAGCACAACAAAACCTCAGACAACAAACAAACAGACTAATCGTAGAAATAAGTAACAAAAGTGGGCTTAAATACAGGCTAATCAGACCAGATCAGATTGACACAAGTGGAAGAATTATCCGCACAATTCACTCACAAAGAAGAAACGGAACACACAGAGTTAAGCTTAATACAAGGGTGACAAAATTAACAAACTATGAATCTAACTTCATTCAAACGGAAGTTAGAACAAATAACTCTCTTGAAATGTTGATTGAAACAACAATAATGACAATGAGAAATGGGGAATCTTTTTGATAGGCTTTAGTTGTAGTACTTTAGCTGTACTTTGGCTACGAGGAGGCCTAACATTTTTTCACAGCAGATCTTAAACTCATTTATGGAACAAATGAAGAGAGGTGCTCTAAATTAAACTGACAACTATAGCTAAAGGCAAATGGCAATGAAAACAAAAATTATTAATAAACTTTCCAAATTAGTTACCAGGGTCAAAAGCCTTGGGAACTCAGTGTTCCCCATTTCATCAATTAGATAACAGCTATCTCTTCCAAAGACACTTAAAGTGTGTACTCCAGTCTTTTTCTTTCAGTGTCAATTCAATACAGAATTCTATCTTTGTACAGTGTTTTCATAGTTTTTGTGTCAGTTTGACCAATGGGATATTTGTGGATGTTTGCCAACTGTCATACACAGAAACTTATCTGCCAGCTATGAGTATGGTGCTCTCCGCCACACATTAGTCGTGAACGGGATGGAATAAAGGAAACTTCCTTTGTGTTTCATACTTAAAGCTACACTTGGTAAACATGAGCTGCATTGCGCTGCGCTTGAGGAGGACGCCCTGGAAAACACCAAAAAAGTGGACATGTCCAGGGAAAAGAAGATGCTGCTGCTATTGGAACTTCAGGGTAATTTAAACAGATCTTTTTCTGACGGGGCAATCTGTTGGGCCGCTCCTCTCAGCCGCCGTGTCTCCATACACAATCGGCCCTTTCAAGACATCCGCATATCACACAGTTTAATCAGCGAGTAGAGTCACTGATCAGCACAAAAAGGCGCTCACAGCAGCAGAAATAACCAGAGATTGACATGGAAGAAGCAAGGCTTGTTGCTGCATTTGTGTTTGCTGTTACAAACTCCTTCGCTAGCAACTCTTCTTATTTTTACAAAGTCGGTTGTTTGGCGACGTCTCCTCATTTCCCTCTGAATTACAACCAATCACCACGACATAACCACAGCTCCAGCTGAGCGACTTGATCGGGCCAATCCGAGTACATACCCCCATACAGGCACGCCATTGGTTCCTGAAATGCCCCCAAAAACAGCCCTGTCGGCCCGGCCCGATGAAGTGTAGACACGCGCATATTGGGAAATGTCCAATCAAGTTACACTGAAGTTCCAATAGTGAAAATGCGATTTAGAGTGCAAAATATTTGCATGAATTTAACTTTAAAGTGTAACTGAACCCCATGAAAAATTATAACCCCACCCCCAGAATACATTTGAAAATTCTACAAAGTGGGCGGTGCCAGGATGCACAGAGGGGCGTGGCCAAGTGTGGAGGACAAGCGGCGGGGGGGGACGTGGGGGTGTGTTTAGGAGGACAGTGAGAGCTAGCTTAATGTGACACTGAAACATGGACAGTGACCAAAGCGACGTTGGCAGTTCTGCGACTGAAAGATCTGATCAACATTCATCTGTTTTGAACGTTAGCCTATGTTAGCATTACCACTCAGAGACTGGACCATCCTGTCTCCCTCTGCCTCAGCGCCAGCCAGCGGATCTCCTCCGTTGTCACCGGAGGTAGAGGAGTAGAGGGAGGCTTTATGGAGCCCAGCGCCCCGAGCCGTATCAATTCGAGCCGCTGGCTCAGGGCGCTGAGTCAGCGCTGTCCAAGGCCGGCGCTGCTGCTGCTGCTGCTGAGGCAGAGGGAGACAGGATGAGTCCAGTCTCTGAGTGGTAATGCTAACATAGGCTAACATTCAAAACAGTATGTTAGCTATGCTAACTAAGTGCTAATGTGATAATAATGGTAACCTGAGAAACGCAATCCAACCCCAAACTCGCCACGGGGCCAGTATGTCTGATAGTTTTATACCCAAACCCACGGGGCGTGTCTGTGAGACCATGACTGTTGTGACGCAGTCAATGCCTGTGACGTAAAGATGTACCGCTCTCCAATCACAAAATTCAAATGCAGTAGCCACCGTTCAACCCTAAGAGGGCAGCACTAAGACGTTTTTAGACCAAAAAGTGTAGAATTAAAGTTTACACAGAAATGTTAAAAAAATAAGAAAAGAAATAAATAAAAAACAGAAACTGAAAGATTGCATTGGTAAAGACCCATTTATACAGTTTAGAAGCAATAAAAAGTTGTTTTGGGGTTTAGTTACTCTTAAAAAGCACAAACTTAAAAGCTTTCTCTTTTCAGGTGCAGGCAAAATCATATTTTGTGATTTTACAGCTGAAAAAGATTGCAGTAAATATAAAAGACATATACACAGGTTTGTTCTTTAGTGGCGGTTTTAAGAAACTGGTGATAAATCCAAGTTGTGGACTGAGACTGACACAATAATGAGCCTTCTGAGAGGAATTAATACCAGAAAAACTGCAGATGATGTTTTAACGGACACAGCATTGCTGAGACGTGAGTTATCCATAAAACTACCTGCACTGATTCCAGAACATTATATAATTGCCTATTTGTGAAAGAAAATTACAATAAAACACACTAGACTTTTAAAATAAACTAAGCACTTAATATCAAAGCACATAAACGCGGCGCTCAGTGGATGAAATGCATTCGCTTTTAAAAACATCAACCATGTATCTGAATTAATACCACATATGAAAGTGACCTGGGTCGGGTTGAATTTTTTTTTTTTTTGAAGAAACATACACAGCATTAAAAAAAATAAGAAAATAAATCAGATATGGGCAAAAACTCTTTAACACAAACCGACATACAGCAGGAGTGCCTTTACAGTTATATTGTTACTGTATTAGCCAGGTTGATATGGAAATAACCATGGATAGTGGGTACAGACGAGCTTTTCTAACTGGACCTGCTGGCAGAACTGTAAATCGGAGCCCATGGACTTATGAACTGGCAGTCCCTGATCCCTTGTCCACGCGTAGCCGGGTATCCCACAAAACGAAGATTTTTTTCTACAGTTTGGCCTGACATCCACACCAAAATGCAGATTTACGGCACCAAACGCAAATCTTTTTAAAGGGGCTATATGCAATTTTTGGAAATTTAAACTCGCGACTGACCCCATGTGGCCAAAAACGGAACTGCTATTCCTTTCTGCTCTCTCTCGCAGCGCGCGCTCCTACGCCGGTCGCTCTCAATCTTTGATCTTTTTCAGGCACTTGTCTGGGGTTTAACTTTTTTAGTCTTATGTGGAGTTACTGTTGGTGTCATAGTTGTCCTGGGTCTCTTCTGTGTGTTCGCACAATCCATTTAACTGCTTGCGAGTGCTGACTAGCGGTGGTGGCAGAGTGATCTGAAACGTTTAACATGAACGCGCTTGACGTCACATCCGCAGACAGCGCGGGAAAATCCGACCCGACAGAAAATAGAAAAAAATTGGATACAGGCCCTTTAGGTGCACTGTGAGCTGACAAGGTGTCAGTATGCTCATCGTGAGATGTTTGTCATAAATGGTCAAATAAAAAGGCTATTGTTACGTTTATTTTGGGGAAAAAGTTGCATATAGCCTCTTTAAGAACTCCAGCCAAAGTAAAGATTTGCGTTTTCTCGGTTTCAAGCGTTTGTGTGTGGACAGAAAGAACAGGAGTTTTCGGCTCCGCAACGTCACTTTCAGCAACAAAAATGCTCCGACATCACTTGTGCGACCTGTGTTTACACTCAGAAACAGCATTTATGCCCTCAGGGATGTGTTGGCATCATCGATTATCCAAGCGCTTTTTGTTTGCTTGTCTTTACAAGCCCAATTACTGCTCTATGTAGAAGTTAGAGCATAGAAAGTTAGTTTTTGTGGATAGGATTTAAGGGAACTACTGCCCCCTACAGGTTTGGCATGTCTATGAATGTGCTAAACAGCTGCCCTATAGATTTTTTGTAAGCATTTTTTACCGATTAGAAATTTGTTGACGTTCTCTAAGTGAATCAGGAGTTGGTAGCGGAGCAGAGCTAACCACCGTCACTGTCTCAGCGCACGGCAGGAAAACCCATCACCGACCGTAGTAAACCACGGACTGAATGTCTAATATCCAACTTAACACTAAATTCACTGCGAAGGTGAAACTGCCTTTTACAGCAGAAGCTGCAATCGGAAACCAACTTTAGCTTTGTTACTTATTTTCCACTAATACATTTTTCTAAATAAACGCCTTAAAATCTTAATCTACATCCAGCGACATAACTGAACGGTAGTATCAGAAGTGTTTCTTACCTATCCGGTGTAAGATGATCTGAGGTGTCCGGGTGAAATCCAGCAGTCTGCGCTGATCATCCATCTCCTCCTCTGACTTTTCTTTAAACTCTGTAAATGTTTCTTCAGCAGGAGTTAAATGATCGGTGATCAACTCTCGTTGCAGCTGAACTAAAGACATCCTTACTGCAAACACTCACATATTCAGCCCACAGAGTCTCTCGAATGACTCCAAACAGAAGCAAAGCTAACGCTGCTAGCATCACATTCTTCTTCTTCGTGTTTATTGGAAGTTGGCAAACAATGATTGATTCAGGTCATTTCCGCCACCAAGTGGTCTGGAGGGTAACCTGCAACATCTCTTTATGATCTCTATGAGGTAATTAAATATTATCTGATATATTTTACTTATCTCTCTCTCTCTTACTGCATATATGTGATTTCTAAGTTAGCAGTGTTTAGTAACTTTTACTCCTATAACAGAATTCAGACAGTATTGACAAATAATTTGCAATTCAAATATTTTTTTTTAAATTACAAACGCTTAGAAGAGCAAATAAAGCTTTTTAATGAAGCAAAATTGCTTCTAATATACAATCTGAGTCCAGCTGGTTGGTTAAGAACCTCTGACTTTCCAGGTCAGGTGATTTTAGATCAGGAGACTTTTCAAGTCCTGTTCCTGGTTGGCTTTGAGAAGCTCCAACCCCCAAATACAAAAGAAAGACACATAACTAGTGATGCTCCAGTCCTCCTTGTACTGGTCCATGTTGTATTCAGGTTCTCTTTAAAGCCGGTTCCAATTCTCTTTCTGACAACTAACATGTAGAAACTCATTTGTGTAGACTGAATAGTTATGAACTCATTAATTGTCAGGTTCTCTGAAAATATTACAAAACATGAAAAAATATTTTTAAGTTCATATGAAACAATATGAAGAAACTCCTTTTAACAATCGGTGTTTAAACAATTGTAATTTTTTTATGCCATTTGGTTCATCAATCAAGTTGTGACTACATTAATGGAAAACAGCCACAGCGGAAAATAATGCAATAAAAATAGCACGGAAAACTGAAAAGTTTCTCTAAACTTTAGCAGGGAAAATAGAACATCTGCAGCATAAAATTGGTTGACAAAACATTTTGTACTTTAAAAAAAACTAGTTAAAAGAAACTATGAAGCTTTAACTTCTAGGAGTGTAAGATACCTTTAAATACATTCATATTTTTAATTAAAACATGTTTTTTTTACCAAGTCAAAATATGCTCAAACTCATCAGTAATTTCATCAGTGATCAAAGCGTGCCGAGACGCACGGGGAGGGGGCATAACTGATCCTTGTTCAGTCTCGTTAAGTGAAGGTCGAGCGCATCATACAAGCGTAAAAGGACAAGAGAGAAGGTAGCTCTGTTGCTCCTTCAATCATGAAACTAATCAATGATCAACTGATCGGCTTTTCTCTCTCTCTCGTTTCTTTATCGGCCACTTTGCGCAGAAAGAGGAAACCAGCGGATGTTGCACTAAACAGCAGCAGCACGTTTAATAACCTGTTAGAATTGATTTAATATGACTTTCTATTATCAGCTGATGTTTGCTGGAGCCACAGCCGTAAAAGCTGCTGGTCATGATATCAGTTTGGATATCTGGTGACATGGAAACATGAAGATGAAACCAGGAGATGTTCTTACTGAATCATCAGAGCTGAACAGGTGATGGAGAAACAGGTTTACCTTTTAGGTGACATGAATGAGTTGAAGGGAAGTTATGAACTGTTTCTGAGAGACAAATAACACCAGGATCTTCTAGCTGACAGCTGGTAACTGTGCAGGGGCGGCTCTAGCAACGTTTTGCGAGGGGGCCAGGTAGGGCATTAACAAGGCAAGGGGGGAACAAATAAATAGTTTTCTTTCTTATTCTCATTTAAAATGTCTAGCTTTTAATAAAAAATATCTGAATCTAAAACAACTAAAGTGGTCATCTGTTAAATGTATAGAAATCCATTGTCTTATATAGTAAATATTAAGTCTAATATGTACCTTAGTAAGCTATAGTACTTTTTCCTTTGGGAAGGTACCATCTGTGCAGTCTGCAATTCTGTTGAAGAAAGATGTTGAATCTATTTAATTATTGTAGAAAAATAATGGATTTCTGTGCATTTGTTTTACACGTGCATTAAATTAAAGTCGTTTACGTCGATTAAGCATCATGAGGCGGCGGGTGGGGGCTGGTTCCTAATTTTCCCAGGAGTTGGCAACCCCAGCCGTAGCACTAAAGTAGACTAGTGAAGTTGACACTAGATTAAACAATGTTGCCACAGTAACGAATGCTTTTCGCGCCACATTTTATCATTGTATTGTGTCACTGGTTACAATTTCAGATGAGCCTGCTCAAGTATTTTTCAAAAAAACAAAAGGCATCTGAGGAAGAGAGCTCCAGTCAGGTAAAAGAACACTAGGGTCATGCTGGATACTTTAACAATGTCAACAGTTCTGTTATGTACCTTTTTTTTAGATATATTTTTGTTGTATGCTGTTTAAGATGAGGAGATGTGCCTTTATTTTTTTTGTTGTTGCAGTTAAGGGAGATTGGTGTGTTCATAATAAAACGTTGACATCAAGTTGAGGTAAGTGTCATAACTCCTCGCATACACATCCGCGGTGCAGCAGCCCCGCGCGGTATCAATACACAGCCTAGTTGGGTTGTCGAGGTCAAAACACTATATGTAGCAGCTGTGAATCAAATAAACGTAATATAAATAATGTTATGTTGTTTCTTTACTCTTAAACTGAATGTTTTCTGCTTCAATCCAGATGAGTAGTTAATTTAATAGTAAAAGTAAAAAAAAAATTTGCCGACCACACATTGCTTTCAAATCTGTGGGAAACATTGTACTGAATTTGGGACTTTCATTAGTTGTCAGTTATAATCATCAAAATTAAAGGAAAAAAATGTTATATCAGTCTGTCTGTAATGAATGAATCTAATACACAAGTTTCACCTTTTGAATGGTATTACTGAAATAAATCAACTTTTCATGATATTCTAATTTTATGACCAGCATCTGTATATATTTGTACATGCTGTGATTTCATCAATTGCAGAATCAGGTTTCATTTCATGGGGCAAATTCAACAAACCAAACCAAAAATAATCATTGTCCTTGGTCCAGGAGGTGATTGACCTTCTGGGGTATGGAGAACTGGACCTCGGAGGATAGTGTGTATGGAGAGTGCGAGTGGGTGTACGGTGTCCATTCGTGTGTTTTTACGTTGGTTGTGAGTGTCTATATGTGAGAGCCTGATGGTGGGAACTTGTGATTGTGTCCATGTGTCCCTGTCAGGTTAGGTCTTGGGCTGCCCCCTCTCCTGGATCATCTCTGGCCCCTCTTCTAAATGTGGACCCCATTTCTCTGCCGGTGGATAGTGCCTCTGCCTGCTGGTGCGTTGGTGGTTCTCATTGTCTGGGGCTGGCTGCTCGGGGGTGGGCCGGTTCATTCCTAGTGGCCTGAGCTCCCCTGGCTCTACCAGCCTCTGCTTGGGGGTGGTGTGCCCTTGGTTCCGGGGTTACCTGACGCAGGGCTGGCCCATGGCATAGGCTGTATAGGCAAATGCTAAGGGCGCCGTATACCCTGGGGGCGCCAGAGACGCGTTAGTAACTTTACGCTTTATTGTACTTCATTGACACTGCAACGAGAGGAGCATTAATGGGATTTACATGGCATTGACTTGCTCTGTAAAAACTTACTATAACGCGACCAGGGGAGACTTGAAGGGATCACACATACACTTAGCTCACAGTGCAGAACAAAATATGAGGCGCCGCAAAACAGGATGGGAAACCACCTCCACCAATCAGACTTATTTTACCCACCGTTTGGTTTTCGTTTATATTGCGTCAAAAAAAGTTAATATGTCAAAGCGTCCCAAATTATCTGGTGCCCAGGGGAGGGAAAAAAAGAAAAGAGGAGGAAAAACGCACCAAAGACAAAGGTAATGTTACAGTAAAGATTATGTTAATGATATTTTGATGTTACAGAACAATGATCAATAATGCCATTACCATAGATGCTAATCTATAAATAGCCAGCGCTATCTGCTAGTTCTAACCAAAATATTAACAGTCAATGGTTCTAACAGATAAGCCTAGAGCTATTATGAAAAATTGTAATTTAAGTACCTTCCTTGGACAAATGTGTAAATATTAGATCTAATCAGCAGGTGTATTAATGTTAATTTCATTGGCATCATT
Source organism: Valencia hispanica (assembly GCA_963556495.2). Lineage (NCBI taxonomy): Eukaryota > Metazoa > Chordata > Actinopteri > Cyprinodontiformes > Valenciidae > Valencia > Valencia hispanica. Next base: position 14,292,378 of record OY747713.1, on the reverse strand, counting down.
ATCTCATGTTTTCCCACCTTGTAATAATCAATCAAAATACCATTAGAAATCATAATAATTCCATAGTTGTAACACCAGCTGTTAACAGTGTTACAGCTCATATTCTAGTTTTTGTGGAAGACATCCTGCCTTGTTCCAGTACCCAAAAGAACTCACCCATCAGTCATCAATGACTATAGATCCGTTGCCCTGACGTCCCACATCATGAAGGTCCTGGAGAGACTCCTGTTGGCACCCCTGAGTAAGCAAACAAGAACGTATCAGGACCCGCTGCAGTTTGCTTATCGCTGTGGAGTTGGAGTTGAAGATGCCATCATCCACCTACTTCAACCAACCCACTGTCATCTGGACAAAGCAGGCAGCACTGTGAGGATCATGTTCTTTGATTTCTCCCGTGCATTTAATACAATTCAGCCTGATTTGCTTTGTCAGAAACTCCTGAAGACACAGGTGGAGCCCTCAACAATCGCCTGGATCAACGACTACCTGACCAACAGACCACAATTTGTGAGACTGAAGGATTGTGTGTCCAACCAGGTGGTCAGCAGCACAGGAGCACCACAAGGGACCGTACTCTCACCATTCATTTTCACTCTGTACACCTCAGACTTCCAGTACAAATCAGAGACCTGTCATCTGCAGAAATACTCAGATGACTCTGCAATTATCGGGTGTATCAGAGATGGACAAGAAGCTGAATACAGAGAGCTGGTGGACCGCTTTGTGACATGGTGTGGAAACAATCGTCTCACCTTGAATGTGAACAAAACTAAGGAGATGATTGTAGATTTCCGAAGAAACAGGGATAAGTCAAACACTGTTTCCATCATGGGAGAAGAAGTGGAGGTGGTTGAGGAATATAAATACCTCGGAGTTCACCTTGACAACAGACTGGACTGGAGGCGCAACAGTGAAACCGTCTACAAGAAGGGACAGAGCAGACTGTACTTCTTGAGGAAACTTAGGTCCTTCAAGGTTTGCAGCAAGATGCTGGAGATCTTCTACAAGTCTGTTGTGGAGAGTGTAATCTCTTCAGCCGTCATCTGTTGGGTTAGCAGCATCAGAGCCAGGGATTTAAAAAGGCTAAACAACCTGATAAAGAAGGTTCTGGTTCTGTTCTTGGGACAACTGTGGAAAATCTGGAGATGATGATGCAAAGAAGGATTCTTCATAAAATCAAAAAAATTATGGACAACCCTGAGCATCCTCTTCATGAGACAGTCATACAACAACAGAGCGTCTTCAGTCGGAGGCTTCTTCAGTTTCGCTGCAATACAGACCGCTACAGGAAATCCTTCCTGCCCACAGCCATCGTCATCTACAACAACTCCTTAAAGAGTTAATTATATGAGCTATACCAACACTTAATTTCCCGCTGGGATCAATAAAGTATTTTTGAATTGAATTGAATTGTCTTTAAAGTGTGTTGATAATGTTAAACTTTACACCTGTGTTAAAGTGCACATCATTAATGTTAGAGCATAACTTAGCATTCCCACATGCAATATTGTACTGCAGTTTACTGATTCTTTTGCATTCTGCTAATTAGAATTTCATTGTAATGATAATAAAATTAAAATTATTACTGATATGAATTACTAATCATTTGTATCTGAAAAAATACATTGTATATTGTACACTATAGTCTACATCATGTATTTATCTCTAGGTTTCTCATTTATATTATTTAATTTTATTGTATTTTTTAAATCATGTGTTTATTATTAGACTGGTGTCACATACTCCTCTTCTGTCTTCAGATGCGCTGCTGAGGTTTCTCGGTCCCACCCTTGTCAATCCCTCTGTTGCCTCCACCTCAGCAGCATAAAACCAGCAGGTATGCAGCAGCATCAAGCGGACCGTCTGTGGCTCCAATAGACCCAGCTGACTGGCTTTGAATGTGCAATTGTTTTATTTAAATTAAAGAATGTCTAAAACAAAGCTATTATGTTTCTTGTGAGTATATGTACACTAGCAGTGCAATCTACTGCGATGCAAGGGCGCGCCACTTAAAATCTTGCCTAGGGCAGCAAATTGGTTAGGGCCGGACCTGACCTGACGCCTGATTCACACCGAGTGCAGAACGGATGCTGTCCAGTTTCCATACGGACTGCCATTCACAACAACTGCGGTTCGTGTGTGTAACGTCTCCAGAAAGCACAGAGTGAAAGTAATGCATGTTCAGCAATAGTTTGCAACACATTGACAAAATTAGACATGACAAGTTTAAAGATATACTTGTAAAAATAATGTAAACTATCATACACCGTGAACTGATCTCCCGGTCATTAATAATAAAAGAAAAAGCAGTAAAAAAAAAAACCAAACAAAAAGCAACATACACCATCTTGGGCTGCAGTTGCCACAAATACAACTTGTATTAATCTATTCCGTGTGTTTTTCAGGGACGTAGTTGTTATACAAGTTGTTTGTTGCTGTAGGTTCTCAGTTCTTTTATTTTCTCTCTTTCTGCAGGTGAAGGAGCAGACTTATAGGGTGTTTCTTTGGATTTTCTGTATCCTTGTTCTTCTCCATTATTTCCCTCCTTATTAAATTTCTGTCCCACCTCTCTTCGTTTCTTTTTTTGTCCTTCTTCCTTTCTTTTCCGTCTCTGTGTGCAAGCAATCAAAACAAACCATGCTCCACTTCACACAAAACCAGATCACAACTGTGGACTGATTTTGAGTAATTTGGTTAAATAGCATGGAACTTATTGAGGGGAAACCCACAGACTATCATTGAAATATTAAGAAAAATACAAGACTCAATAAAATATGTTAGAAACTTGTTGTGTCTCATTGTTAATGTATTGTAACACAACTTTTGAGTCATTTAGTCACATACATTACCTGGAACATATTGTAGAAAAATCCTTAATTTTCCCTAAAAATATCAATAAAACAGATTAGATTCGATTACATAACTTGAAAAACTGATGTATCTTCTTGGTCAAGTATAATAACACAACTGGGAATTGATTTTCAGTTATTTGGTCAAATAACCCAAAAGCTATTAAATTAAAAATATATACAATTTCACAAAAATATGTATGAGATTCAATAAAATATGATAAAAATTGGTCGAATCCTATTGGTATAGTATAGTAACACAACTGGGCGTCGATTGGGAGTTGTCTACATGGACGCTAATGATTTTTGTGCATTTTCTACCAATTAGAAATTTGTTGATGGTCCCTAAATGAACCACAGCTTTCAGGAGTTGATAGCGGAGTAGTATGGGGTCGATCAGTCTCATTATGAATAAATTCATGCAGGGTTTTTCACAAATTCACATGCTCATTCACAAATGCACACGCTCTGGTTCACAAATATAATTTCGAAGAAACACTTGTAATATAACTTCACAAATGCACACGATCCGTTTCACAAAGGCACACGATCCGTTTCACAAAGGCACACGATCCGTTTCACAAATATAACTTTGAGGGAAGCTTAAAATATAATCTCACAGATCATACAAATCGCTAAATGTGCATTTAAGAACCACTTCTCATTTGCGAATCTCATTATAGCCTATCAGGTAGCTTAATACAACAACTATTACTTACTCCAAACAAATCATGACCGCTGATAGGCAACTCTGTCAGCCACTCCTCTCTCCTTGCAAACCACAAAAAGGATTAAATGATTTGAGCTGAAACATAATTTTTTTATAGTCCCTAAGCGAACCGTCGCCGTAACTTCACGTCGGTCAGATCTCACAGCAAGGGATCAGCGGAGGAAGTTGTTCTGGATAAATGTCTCAGTGACTCAGATAAAGGTTGCATCCCGTTTTGAACCGATCCTCGACGCACTAAAACACTAAACGTAGCAATAATAATCCAAATAAAATACTACGATCAGTTGTCTTAAGCAGGACTCCCCTCTCCCGGCTCGCTGAGAATCCGTTACAGAGAGACACAGGAAACGTACCCAGGTCGCGCTGCTAGCAACACCTGTGGCTTTTAAAATGTCCCCCTCGGTTCTGACCCGGTCCTCAGAAGCAAAAAACGCTTTAAAAAACACAACAGGGTTGGATAGGCCAGCCGGCTGAAATGAATTAGAATAAGACCCCGTTTACACGAAGGAAAGACGCAGATATTTCTCTGCGGTTTGGCCTCTCACTTACACGAAAACTCAGTTTTTATCACAGAAATGGATTATTTCTAAAAACTCCGGCCAAAGCAGAGATTTGCGTTTTCTTCGTTTTAAGTGTTTGCGTGTGGACAGAAATAACTGGAGGTTTCAGCTCCGCAACGTCACTTTCCGGGACAAAAATGCTCCGACATCACTTGTGCTATCTGTGTTTACACTCAGAAACAGCATTTATGCCCTCAGAGACGTGGCATCATCGATTGTCCAAGTGCTTTTTGCTTGTTAGCTTTTTACAAGCTCATGTAGAAGTTAGAGGTTAGAACATAGAAAGTTACTGAGTGGATAGGATTTGGGGGAACTACTGCCCCCTAAAGGTTTAGCATGTCAATGAATGTGCTTAACAACACACTTTATGGGGTAAGGTGTGGACTGAGATTTTTTTGAAAACGAGGTGGTGAAAATATTCGTAAAAAAAAACAACAACCGGCTACGTGTGCACATAGCCTAAGCTTTATTGACAAACTGAACCAAAGGTTTCAGCCATTAATATTATAACGTGTCATAAAATGTTTAAAAGATTAAAATGCATCAAGATAAGCCTTTAATTTCAAATACTAACAATTTAAAAAATATATATAATGGTTAATAATATGACTTTTCTTTGTATTTACTGATGTTACTCAGGTCTCTTAATTTGTTTCTGTTACAAACTTATTCATGATAAAAAGAGGTGTTTGAAAAATGAATTAATTTAATTCTTAGTTAAAATTAGTTCATTGAAGAATAACAAAATGACCAGGGAGGCACTGAAAATATATTTTTTACGTTTTGTGATATTTATCGATATCGATCAATATGACTATTCCCTTTATCGATATGCTCTTTTTCTATATCGCCCAGCCCTAGTTGCAGGTCAACAAACGACACCATTGGCTAATTAATCTGTCAATCAAATTTACGATTCTGAATGACAGATTCGACAGCTAACCAATGTCTTTGTTTTCAGCCAATCGTATGGCTGCTTACATTTTCTCCTCACTAGCAGAGCTGTTATGTGCGCATGCGCCGTGAAGTTCAACCGCGACACATGGCAAAATGTGGTACTTACCGTTTGAGACTGATGCATGTTGCTACCATAGAGTGTATATAACGGTCGCTACTTATCGCCATGTGTCCCTTCATTGGGAGCCGTTTTTTTTGTTTTTTTCATTCGCCCGCGCTTGTTTTGGTACATTTGGTACACATCGTTTTGCATTAATTTTGGTAATAAATACACTTTAAGCAACAGAAAATCTGAGGAGCCAAAAGAGCTGGCTCTTTATGGTGAGCCAAGCCAAAAGAACTGGCTCTCCAAAAAGAGCTGGAATTCCCATCACTAGAATTCAGTGATGGCGGCGCTCGACTTGAATATAAGGGGGAGAGGAGCGGGGCAGGCTTCCTGCAGCATAGGTAGGTCTGCGATGTCTACAGGTCCTTCTCAAAAAATTTGCATATTGTGATAAAGTTCATTATTTTCCATAATGTAATGATAAAAATTAAATTTTCATATATTTTAGATTCATTGCACACCAACTGAAATATTTCAGGTCTTTTATTGTTTTAAAACTGATGATTTTGGCATACAGCTCATGAAAACCCAAAATTACTATCTTAAAAAATTAGCATATCATGAAAAGGTTCTCTAAATGAGCTATTAACCTAATCATCTGAATCAACTAATTAACTCTAAACACCTGCAAAAGATTCCTGAGGCTTTTAAAAACTCCCACCTGGTTTATTACTCAAAACCGCAATCATGGGTAAGACTGGCGACCTGACTGCTGCCCAGAAGGCCATCGTTGACACCCTCAAGCAAGAGGGTAAGACACAGAAAGACATTTCTGAACGAATAGGCTGTTCCCAGAGTGCTGTATCAAGGCACCTCAGTGGGAAGTCTGTGGGAAGGAAAAAGTGTGGCAGAAAACGCTGCACAACGAGAAGAGGTGACCGGACCCTGAGGAAGATTGTGGAGAAGGACTGATTCCAGACCTTGGGGGACCTGCGGAAGCAGTGGACTGAGTCTGGAGTAGAAACATCCAGAGCCACCGTGCACAGGCGTGTGCAGGAAATGGGCTACAGGTGCCGTATTCCCCAGGTCAAGCCACTTTTGAACCAGAAACAGCGGCAGAAGCGCCTGACCTGGGCTACAGAGAAGCAGCACTGGACTGTTGCTCAGTGGTCCAAAGTACTTGCATGTCATTCGGAAATCAAGGTGCCAGAGTCTGGAGGAAGACTGGGAAGAAGGAAATGCCAAAATGCCTGAAGTCCAGTGTCAAGTACCTACAGTCAGTGATGGTCTGGGGTGCCATGTCAGCTGCTGGTGTTGGTCCACTGTGTTTTATCAAGGGCAGGGTCAATGCAGGTAGCTATCAGGAGATTTTGGAGCACTTCATGCTTCCATCTGCTGAAAAGCTTTATGGAGATGAAGATTTCATTTTTCAGCACGACCTGGCACCTGCTCACAGTGCCAAAACCACTGGTAAATGGTTTACTGACCATGGTATTACTGTGCTCAGTTGGCCTGTCAACTCTCCTGACCTGAACCCCATAGAGAATCTGTGGGATATTGTGAAGAGGAAGTTGAGAGACGCAAGACCCAACACTCTGGATGAGCTTCAGGCCGCTATCGAAGCATCCTGGGCCTCCATAACACCTCAGCAGTGCCACAGGCTGATTGCCTCCATGACACGCCGCATTGAAGCAGTCATTTCTGCAAAAGGATTCCCTACCAAGTATTGAGTGCATAACTGAACATAATTATTTGAAGGTTGACTTTTTTTGTATTAAAAACAGTTTTCTTTTATTGGTCGGATGAAATATGCTAATTTGTTGAGATAGGAATTTTGGGTTTTCATGAGCTGTATGCCAAAATCATCAGTTTTAAAACAATAAAAGACCTGAAATATTTCAGTTGGTGTGCAATGAATCTAAAATATATGAAAGTTTAATATTTATCATTACATTATGGAAAAGAATTAACTTTATCACAATATGCTAATTTTTTTAGAAGGACCTGTATATGTGGAATATCCTGCGCCGACTTGATGTCAAGTCGGCCAGAAATTAAAACCACGTATTTGAGTGCGCGTGGGGTGGTTGATGAACCCAGGGGTAAACAAACGCTTCACTTTTAAATATCGGCTTCCCGGGCAGTGTATAATCGTTAGGCAATCATAACATACCTTTTTTCTCATGGAAAAGTGAAAATTACAGGTCATGACTCCTTTAAATATTACCCTTGACTTATTTTTGGTACAGAGCAGTCAGCTAACGCTTTTCAATGCTAAAAAATGTTGTGATTCCATTAACTTACCGGAACAATAGTTCCAAAACGCAGAGGAATACCTGCGGTCAATGACGCTGCGCTGTTTGGAAGCATCTGCAGCTGCAGACCCACGTGACTTCCACATTCCATTCTTTCCATAGAAGTCTATGGGAGTGTCAGAACGCTTGTAAGCAGCAAAACGATTGGCTGAAAACGAAGAAATTGGTTAGCTGACGAATCTGTCAATCAGAATCGTAAATTTGATTGACAGATTCATTAGCCTATGGTGACGTTTGTTGACCTGCAACGTTACAACAGTCTCAAAATTCACCACACAAAATTCTCTCACAAATACAGAGAGATTCGCGAATGAGAAGTGGTTCGTAAATGCACATTTAGCGATTCGTATGATCTGTGAGTTTATATTTGAAGCTTCCTTCAAAGTTATATTTGTGAAACGGATCGTGCGCATTTGTGAAGTTATATTACAAGTGTTTCTTCGAAATCATATTTGTGAACCAGAGCGTGTGCATTTGTGAAAAACCCTGTATGAGTTTATTCTTAATGAGACTGATCTGACCCCATAGAATAGAGCTAACCGCTGGTTCTGTCTCAGCGCACGGCACGAAAACCCATCACTGACCGTAGTAAACCATGGACTGAATGTCTAATATACAACTTAACACGAACTTCATTGCGGTGTGCGATAATCTGAGGTGTCCGGGTGAAATCCAGCAGTCTGCGCTGATCATCCATCTCTTCCTCTGACTTTTCTTTAAACTCTGTAAATGTTTCTTCAGCAGGAGTTAAATGATCGGTGATCAACTCTCGTTGAAGCTGAACTGAAGACATTCTGACTGCAAACTCTCACATATTCAGCCCCACAGATGATCAGATTCTGTAGAATGACTCCAAGCAGAAGCAAAGCTAACGCTGCTAGCATCACATTATTCTTCTTCGTGTTTATTAGAGGTTGGCAAATCAGGTCATTTTTGCCACCAGCTGGTCTGGATGGTAACCTACAGCATCTCTTTAGGATCACTTTAAAGGAGCTATATGCAACTTTTCCCCAAAAATAAACGTAACAATAGCCTTTTTATTTGACCATTTATCACTCAAACATCTCCTGATGAACATACAGACACCTTGTCAGCTCACAGTGGGTGCACCTATAAGCCTGTATCCAATTCTATTTTCTGTCAGGTCGGACTTTCCCGCGCTGTCTGAATGTGACATCAAGCGCGTTCATGTTAAATGTTTCCGATCACTCTGCCACCACCGCTAGTCAGCACTCGCAAGCAGTGCAATGGATTGTGCGAATACACAGAAGAGACCCAGGACAACTATGACACCAACAGTAACTCCACATAAGACTAAAAAGGATAAACCGCTGACAAGTGCCTGAAAAAGATCGAAGATTGAGAGCGACCGGCGTACGAGCGCGCGCTGCGAGAGCAAGCAGAAAGGAAGAAACTCAAAATGGGCCCCGACAGACATTGTTTCACAGCGAGTCCCGATAACTGTCATATGGGGAAGGTGAGCCCTGTCCAGGAGATTTGCATCTTTTTGAAGGAAGAGGGCAGTGATCAAGGCCACAAATATTACTTTAACAAGTTTTTAATGAAACTTTCATATAGTAGCATATTTCTGAACGCAGTATTCAGTTAATCAAATTCAGGGCACAAACACACCTCCAGCTGGCAGTTAAAGTGACATCACAGCAGACACACACACCTGTTACTGAAAAGTTGATTATTGAAGACTTCAGTTTTGCAAAACAACCTTACAATTGATTTTTTTCCTCCGAGTTCTTTATGTTTAAAACCAATTGGGCACAAAGAGGCATTAAAGCAATGTTATATAATACTACACACTAAACTAATAAAACGAATAATAAAGAAAGTTTGTGAACCACTGCATTAAACCATTAATCAAACCTTAGATGGACAATTTTTTGTGAGCCTTACATGGATACGGCTTTTCAGCTGTGTGAACTCTCATGTGGTGATTAAACAACTGTTTTGATTTGAAGGTTTTTTCACATATATCACAGGAAAAAAGTGTTTCATCTGGGTGACTTCTCATGTGACTAGCCAAATTAATTTTCTGAGTAAAATCTTTGCCACAAATTGCACAAGAGAAAGCCCTCTCACCTGTGTGAATTCTGACGTGCTTATTTAAATCAGATTTTGTGATGAAGCTTTTTTCACACGACAGACATTTAAAAGGTTTCTTACCAGAGTGAAGTCTCATGTGACGAGTCAAATTACCTGTGTAACTAAAGCCTTTGCAACAAAGTGTACAAGAGAAAGGCCTCTCACCTGTGTGAACTGTCATGTGGTGATTCAATAACTGTTTTGATCTGAAAGTTTTTTCACATATATCACAGAAAAAAGGCCTTTCATCTGTGTGACTTCTCATGTGACTAGTCAAATTAATTTTTTGAGTAAAATCTTTGCCACAAATTGCACAAGAGAAAGGCTTCTCACCTGTGTGAATTCTGACGTGCTTATTTAAATCAGATTTTGTGATGAAGCTTTTTTCACACCACAGGCATTTAAAAGGCCTCTCACCTGTGTGAATTCTCATGTGAGTAGTCAAATGACCATTTTGGGTAAAATCTTTGTCACAAATTGTACAGGACAAAGGCTTCTCACCGGTGTGAGTTGTCATGTGACGAGTCAAATTGCTTTTATGAATAAAACCTTTGCTACAAATTGTACAAGAGAAAGGCTTCTCACCTGTGTGAATCATTACATGTGAATCAAAGTTACATTTTTTAGTGAAGGTTTTTCCACAAGTCAGACATTTGAAACACTTCTTACCTGTGTGACTTTTCACATGTAATATCAAGTTACTATATTCAGTAAAAGAATCACCACACATTTTACAAGAGTACAAATTGTTATCTGTGTGAGTTTTCTTCTCCCTTTTGGGTTCTAAATTGTTACACTTCATGGTTTTCTGAAACATATTTTGTTTCAGCACTTTATCTCGGTTTGATCCTGAGTCTTTATAATGGTTTCCTTCTTGATCCTGGTTCTCAGTTTCATTAGAGTCCTGAGAGATGACTTGATTCCTGATTGGTTCTGGTTTATTATGTTGAGCAGGAGTCACCATGAATGTATCTTCAGTCTCCTGCTTCAATACAACCTGGTCTTCTTGCTCATTTATGCAGAGCTCCAATGCTTCCTCTTTTATCCAGGGATGTTCTGGCTCTTGCTGCTCTTCTTTCACCTGCAGAGGTTCTGGTTCCATCTGGTCCAAACTGGAATCACTCTCCTGTTTACAGAGCTGCTGGTCAGAGAAAACCCCCTCTTTAAAATCATGATCCAGTAGGTGGTCTGGAAAAGCAAACACAGGATTTAATGTTAGAGAAAGCATTTCATTGTATTACATGAATATAAAAATGCTTTGAAAAGTATTCAGTCCTAAAATTAGCTAAATACGATAAAATGACACTGACTTTAAAACAGATGGTGGGAGACAGAAGGACTCTGGCCAAAATAACATTACTGATGGACAGAGTCTCTCACTCCATGCATAAAGATGTTGCTGAGCTGCAGAGCTCCTTCATTGACAGACTGCTGCATCTAAGGTGCATGAAGGAGCGTTTTTACAGGTCCTTCCTCACTGCAGCTGTTAGACTTTACAACCAGATCTGCTCCCAACAAAATCAACAGGGTCTGAAATTATGGACTATATTAGTTGAAATTAAAATGAGACTGTGGTATCAGTTTACTGTAAACCAATCAAAACTTAACTCTAACTTCTTTAATGATTTCACTAACCTTCTTTCTGTAATATGTATCGACTATGACCAACTAATCATTGTGGGGAACTTTAACATCCATACCGACAACCCCCAAGATAGACAAGCGAAAACATTAGATGATACTCTCCACAACTTCGGCCTGACCCAGCATGTCAAACAACCAACACACAATAAAGGACACACTCTGGACTTAATTATCAGCAAAGGTTTAAATATTTCCAACATCTCAGTAATTAATATTGCATTATCTGACCATTTCTGTATTTTCTTTGAAAGTACCGTCTCTGCTAAATTATCCTGCCACAGTAAGACCACTATAAAAAAGCGTTTTCTAGGGGACAGTTCAGTAGAAACCTTTAAACGTATTTACCCTTTCACCACATCCCCCTCATCTCCCAACTCAAACTCAGTAAATAAGTTGGTAGATAATTTCCTTGCGAAAATCTCAGACATCATGGATTCCATTGCTCCAACTAAAGTGAAAGTAGTCTCAGGTAGAAAGAAGTCTCCGTGGGCAAGTAATCCACTGGTACGTAGTGAAAAAAGAGAGTGTCGACGAGCCGAGAGAAAATGGCGGAAAACTCGACTCCAGGTTCACTGTGAGATCTACAAAGAGAGACTGAATAGATATCAGCTAACTATAAAAGATGCTAGGGAATCGTTCTTTTCTGAAATCATCAACAGAAACATTAATAATGCACGGACTCTATTTGCAACAGTGGAAAGACTAACTAATCCTTTAGCGACAGTAGCCCCTGTACTAAACTCTACCAGGGCCTGCAATGAATTTGCCAGCTTTTTCACTGAAAAGATTCTAACAATTAGACGGTCAATCTGTACCTCAATATCGAACCCACAACCAGTGCTATCCCCAATCAACAACAATGTAGAGAAAATGTCTGAATTCCACGAATTAAACCAGAACAGCCTTGAAAAAAATCATTATCCAATTAAGCTCCTCCTCCTGCTGTCCTGATATCCTACCCACAGCTTTTCTAAAGAAGGTTCTTCCTGTTATTGGTTCTGATCTTGTTCAAATAGTGAACTCATCACTGCTATCAGGTGTCTTCCCTCAGGCTTTAAAAACAGCAGTTATTAAACCACTGCTAAAGAAGAATAATCTGGACAACACGTTAAGGCAGAACTACAGGCCAATCTCTAATCTCCCATTCATCAGTAAGATTATTGAAAAAGCTGTTTCAGCAGTTAAATAGCTTCATAACAATGACAAACCGTTTTGATGTTTTTCAGTCTGGTTTCCGTGGTCACCACAGCACCAAGACTGCCCTCGTCAAAGTATTCAATGACATCCGCATAAATACAGACTGTGGTAGAACCACAGTGCTGGTTCTGTTGGACCTCAGTGCAGCATTTGACACTGTTGATCATGATATTTTATTGGAACGACTGGAGAGCTGGGTCAGACTTTCTGGTACACTACTTGGCTGGTTCGAGTCTTACCTAAAGAACAGGGACTTCTATGTTTCAGTAGGAAACTTTTCATCAGAACAAACAGAAATCACATGTGGGGTGCCCCAGGGCTCCATCCTGGGGCCCCTCTTATTTAATATCTACATGCTCCCCCTAGGCAAGATTATAGCAACCAATAACATTAGCTACCATAACTACGCGGATGACACTCAGCTTTACATTACGATGTCACCAGGTGACTCTGAACCCATTCAAACCCTAAATCAATCCATTGACCAAATAAATGGATGGATGTGCCATAACTTTCTCCAGCTGAATAGAAACAAAACTAAAGTAATTATTTTTGGACCCAAGGAGGAACGATCAAGAGTCAGCACACAGCTTCAATTAATACAGCTAGAAACTACTGATCAGGTTCGTAACCTAGGTGCAGTAATGGACTCAGACCTGAACCTCCAGGGTCACATAAAGGCAATAACAAGGTCAGCCTTATATCACCTGAAGAACATTTCTAGGATTAAATGACTGATGTCGCAACAGGACCTAGAAAAACTCATCCATGCATTTATCTTTAGTTGGATTGATTACTGCAACAGCATCTTCACAGGTCTGCCTAAAAAGTCAATCAGACAGCTGCAGCTGATCCAGAACGCTGCCGCTCGCGTCCTCACTAGAACCAGGAAAGTAGAGCACATCACCCCAGTTCTAAAGTCCTTACACTGGCTCCCTGTAGCTCAGAGAATAGACTTCAAAATACTCCTACTAGTTTATAAATCATTACATGGCTTAGCACCAAAATATGTTGAAGACCTGTTGTCACAGTACCAACCACCAAGACGACTCAGGTCCTCCAACTCTAGCCTACTAAACATCACTAGACTCAGAACTAAACATGGAGAAGCAGCTTTCAGTTTCTATGCTCCCCTTATCTGGAACAAACTTCCTGACGAGTGCAGAACTGCTGAAACTCTGAACTGCTTTAAATCGAGACTAAAAACTCATCTGTTTAGAATTGCCTTTGCATAAATGATTGATGTCATATGTATGAAAGGTGTTCATGCTCTCTTGCTTTTTTGATCTTTCTCTTGCTTTATTGTGTATCATGTGTAATGTTTTTTTCTTTTACTTTTAATTTCCAATGTTATATTCCATGTGTTTTTTTTGTTTTTTTAAAATCACCAAATCATGTAAAGCTCCTTGAATTACCCTGCTGTTGAAAGTGTGCTATACAAGTAAAATTGCCTTGCCTTGTGGTGGGAATATTCCTATGTAATTAGGATTTTAGTACATATTCTTTGTCTAGTTAATGTATCTAGGGCAAGATGACAAAGTTAGGGGAAGCAAGGTTATTGTTCCAGCATAATCTTCCTGATGAAGATGTCAGATCACCAGAGAGACAGACGCCGGGGCAGCAAGATAACTACAGAACAGTCTGATCTGGGATGTGTTTGTTCATGCTTCACTATCAGACTGAAGATTGGGGAAGACGTGCTGGAGAGATAAACAGATTACTGAATACTATTTAAACTGTTAGTCAGAAAGGTTGGGAAGGGCGATGCAAGAGTAATCTCTGTCCCCTCATTCATGTTCTGGCCAGACATGTTTGAATTAATACTTAAAACGCCTTCTGGGACTCAGTCTTCTTTTATTTAGGAAGCTTGAAGTATTTTCTTCCATTACACCAGTAATGAAGTGCCTTGAAGATACACTCTCATGTCGCCACAATAAAGAGGTGTCAGAGTAGTGCAGGTCTATGATGATTTTCAGTGCTACTATCATCATTTTGATTCTGGTTCTGTCTTGGTTAAGTCCTAAAGTAATCCGGATTTTGAACTGTTAAAGCCCTGTTTTAATCCCAGATTAGTTTTGGGTCTGGGTGAATTGGGGTTTAGTCCTGGTGTCTTGATACAGCCTTGATTTTGCTCTGCCTTGTTGCTTAATTAATAATCTAGTTTAAGGTGTCCTGCATATATGATATATTCTTTTTTTATATGAAGTTATTGTTGTCAAAACTAAATTCAAAACACAGCCTAATAAATCTTCAACTTCACAGCATGTTTTTCAGTCATTTCTAACAACCCTCTCCCCCCCTCCATGCATAACTACCCTTTAGGGCTAAGCACCTGGTGTATAAAATGTCTGGCTCCACCTCTGTTCCAATATGTGCAGGAATCCATAAGAATTTTCTTATTTCTTCATTTCTTTTTTACAGTTTCTCCATAATAAATGATATATGTTAAGATATCTTGTCTAGATTCAGACTTCATATAACATATACTCAGTAGTGAACTAATAGAATCACAAGAAATCAGATATTTTGTTGTTTGTGCTTCTTTCACCCGGTTTAAAGCTATTAAAATTGGCCTGACCTGAACCTCATAGAGAATATATGGAGCACTGCCAAGAGAAAGCTTAGAGACACGAGACGGAACAACGCAGAAGAGCTGAAGATTGAAGCATCCTGGTCTTCCATATCACCTCAGCAGAGCCACAGGCTGATAGCATCCATGCCACGCCGCAATGAGGCACTAATTGATGCAAAAGGGCCCAAACCAAGTACTGAGTACATATGATTATACTTTTCAGAGGTTCAGACATTTCTCTATTTAAAATCCTTGTTTCATTAATTTCATGTAATATTCTAATTTTATGATATTTTGAATTTCGGGTTTTCATAAACAATAAGCCATAATCATCAAAATTACAACAAATAAAGGTTTGAAATATCTCACTTTGCATCTGATGAATCCATATCATATATTAGTTTCACCTTTTAAGTTGAGTTACTGAAATAAATTAACTTTTGCACAATAATCTAATTTTTCGAGTTTAACCTGTAAAAGCTAAAACATGACATGGATCCAACAGTTCTGGACAATCAAGATAGCAGCACATTTCCTTTATTACATTGTGTAACGTTAAGTTAGGAATCCGTGTAGATCTACATGCTGTCGGTGAATCTCTGATTAAATCTGGTTAAACTTTATTCTCCTCCTCGCTTTATTCCAGAGTAAAGAATCTGAGATAGGAAATATTGGGTGGAACCGACCTTTACCAGTTTCTCGAAGCTGAAGCTGCAATCAACTTTAACTTTGTTGTCTTTTCCACAAATAAATCTTCCTAAATAAACGCTTTAAAACCTTAATCTGGGACATCATTAAGGGTCAGTATCATTTGTGTTTCTTACTTATCCGGTGTAAGATGATCCGAGGTGTCCGGGTGAAATCCAGCAGTCTGCGCTGATCATCCATCTCTTCCTCGGACTTTTCTTTAAACTCTGTGAATGTTTCTTCAGCAGGAGTTAAATGATCGGTGATCAACTCTCGTTGCAGCTGAACTGAAGACATTCTGACTGCAAACACTCACATATTCAGCCCACAGATGTTCAGAGTCTCTAGCATAAATCCAGGGCAAATGAAAGCTAAAGCTACTAGCGTCGCTTCTTCTTCTTCTCCGTGTTTATTGAAGGTTGGCAAGGAACGTTAAGGCGCATCACAGCAACCAACTGGAATGGTATGGCAAGCTATTGGGGTCAAAAATCGCCACTCTATTGGCGCGTTTGCAATAAAACGACGTATAAAACGCAGTTTTTCCACACAAAACGCCGCTTTCATCATCAAAACCCCGTTTTAAAATGCCTCGGTAAACGCCGTAAAATACGACGTTTTTCGTGGTCCTCAAACGTTAATTGAACGCGCGTAAAAAACTGTTCTTCCACTCTTCTATGCACTTGTGCCAGTACAAGGTGCGTAAAAAGCGCGTTTTGTTGTATTATAATTAACCCAGCCCCCATTTAAACTGCCACTAAAATTGAACAGTGATCATCCAGTCAGTAAAGCACAAGATCAGACGAAATCAGTCCATCTATGACCTCCTGTCATTGAACTTGTTCTGTTGTTGAAGCCGTCTGCTTGTGTGCCGCTTATATCTGCGACAATAATAAAATGCACTGTCAGGATACAGACTCAAACAAACATATAATTTTTTGTTGTAATTAAATAAAGCTCTTAAATGTTTTTTTTTCTTTTTATGCATTACAATGAGGCCGAAAGAATTAATAGTGTTGGAATCGTCACCCCTTTACGGATACAGAGTCATGGTTCTGTGTTAGTTCACTTTTAAAGATACTAACGTGTCAGCAGTCCGAGGAGATAGTTTAATATTTGCTGTTTGTGGGTTATTTTCGATTATTGATGTGTGTAATAGATTTCTACTCTAGGTCACCTTTCATTTATTCCACGGTCTGTGTCTCCATCTGCTGGACATTTATTCTATTGCCCCTTAAACGGGCTCGTGTTAAAAAACAAATGATGTTTAAAAGATTGTTCTGCTCTAATGACTCTCTTGTATTGATTAGTTTCTTTTCTGTATTGACAGATAACCATTAATAATAACTATTATTAAACGCCGTTTAATAGCAGCAGCTGCTCCGACGGTCCGTCAACGCATCGGAGCAGCAGCCGCGTGGACGCGCTGATGCTGGTCTCATGCGTGTGTGGCATGGGTGGGTTCTTTTGTTTTGTGTTCTGATGATGAATTAGAACCAAACATGGAGAAGCAGCAGTTTCTATGCTCTTCTAAACTAGAACAAACTTCCAGAAAACTGCAAAGCTGTTGAAACACTGAGTTATTTTAAATCACAGCTAAAAACTCACCTGTTTAGAGCTGCCTTTGAGTAAATGCTTTATACTCCACAGCGGCAGGATGGCTGACATCAGCAGACACCGCAAACCAAACAGCAATGCCCGATTCAAATTGAAGTGCAGCGTAGTTTTAACGTGAAGAGGGCGCCAGACTGATGGTTTATGGTAGAAGATTTATTAATATTTTTTCTAAAATGTACTAAAATAACAAAAATAATGACCAGACATGTAGACAGCACTATTAGACACTCATTTAATAAAGTTTATCAGCACAAAAAGCTGATTTGGGGGTGAGTTATTACATAAATTTTAATAGTATTAAACAATACAATTCTTTAGGTTGCCTGAAAATATTAAAAAACATAAAAATATTTTTGTAACTCCGTTTTACAAACTGTTTTTAAACAATTTTAATTTTTTTGATCTCGTTTGGTTCATTAATAAAGAAGTGAAGACATTAATAAGAAAAACAGCCACAGCAGAAAATAATGCAGTAAAACCACAAGTTTCCCAAAATCTCAGCAGGGAAAAAAAAATAACATTTGTAGCATCAAGAACAGAAGCAATAAAATTAGCTCATTAAAACTTTGTACTAAATAAAACTAGTTAAAAAAAGTATGTTCAAAATCATCAGTAATTTCAACGTAAAATCAAATGACAGAAACAGCTTTGATTTGTTTAGCTCTTAAGAGAAATATTTCTCAGTGGTTTAAGGATTTACTTTTTTTTTAGTAAACAGATACCAAACTAAGTTCTTTGGTGGCTCGATCTTTGATATTACACAAGTTTTTGTCTTTTCATTCATATGTTTTCACTTGAAATGTTGCATTAAACCAGTGGTTGTCAAAGGGGGGGGGGGGGGGGGGCAGTGAGAATGGATAAAATGAATGCTTGGACACTGCTAACATAATGGGCAGGTTTTAGACGAGGCTCCCACATAAAAGCAAAGCAGAAGATAAAGCATCGCCAAATAAGCTTCTTAACCAACTTCCTTCCCAACCAAAGAGTAGAAAACATGGCAAAGCATATTTTACCTTTTGTTTCGTTCCAAACACCTTCAAATGCTCAATGAACTCATAGTTTTGTACATAGTCGCAAAGTGTGAAAAAAACGCACATTTTGCAGAGGATTATATACTTCCCTGCGCTTTGGACATGGTTCCATCTACGATTCATAACAGAGGCCAGCAAACTACGGGTTATTCATTTGTCCAATATGTGCATTTATGACATGTCAACGGACGTATAGGAACTTTGTAGAGATCTGCACAGATGGAGCAACTCTATGGCTGGGAAACTAGGAGGGCTGCAGGCATTCATGAAGCTCGTCTCCCCCAATATCACAGAGCACACGCTGCTTTATACACCACGACGCCCTGGCGTCTAAACAGCCGAGTCCTGAGCTGAATGATGTAATGATTGATGTCTTCGGCACAGTCACCTACATCAAAACACAACCTGGCAAAGCCCCGATTTTTGCAGTACTGTGTGAGAAAATGGGCCCCGACAGACATTGTTTCACAGCGAGTCCCGATAACTGTCATATGGGGAAGGTGAGCCCTGTCCAGGAGATTTGCATCTTTTTGAAGGAAGAGGGCAGTGATCAAGGCCACAAATATTACTTTAACAAGTTTTTAATGAAACTTTCAAATAGTAGCATATTTCTGAACTCAATGTACAATGAACCAAATTCTGGGATGCATGGCACACACACACCTCCACCTGGCAGGTAAAGTGACATCACAGCAGACTTACACCAGTTACGGAAAAGTTGATTATTGAAGACCTCAGTTTTGCAAAACCTTTACAATTTATTTTGTTTCTCTGAGATCTTTATTGTTGTGCCACAGATAGGTAGGTTTTGGCTATGAATAATTATGAATTGCTTAGGGCAATTATTAATAAGATTAATAATTTTATGTAATAATTACCAAGTTTAGGGGCACCACCTGGATTCCAGGAATATCAATAGCCAAATTATTCAGTCTCAGTTTATGTTTACCTGCCTGATAAGGCTGAGATAATTAAACAATATACAGTTGTGTGCGAAAGTCAGGGCACCCCTTTAAAAACAGCATATTTTATATATTTAAAAATGTATATTCATATTTACTGTCTCTCTGGTATATGGGAAAAAAAGACAATATTGTCAGGAAACATTAATGCATAGTTACATTTTATTTATAAATTGAACAAAATTAAAAAAATTAAAAACATAATTTTGGCATGTGCAAAAGTCGGGGCACCCTACAGCATCAGTACCTTCAGTACTTAGTAACACCCCCTCTGGCAGATATCACAGCTTGTAAACGCTTTTTATAGCCAACAACAAGTTTCTGGATTCTATTATTTGGGATTTTTCCCCATTCTTCCTTGCAAAAGGCTTCCAGTTCTGCAATATTCTTAGGACGTCTTGCATGCACAGCTCTTTTAAGATCTACCCACAGATTTTCGATGATGTTTAAGTCGGGAGACTGTGAAGGCCATTCCAAAACCTTCAGCTTGCGTTTCTTGAGGTAGTCCATGGTGGATTTGGAGGTATGTTTAGGATCATTATCCTGTTGTAGAAGCCATCCTCTTTTCAGCTTTAGCTTTTTTACAGATGCTGTGATATTTGCCTCCAGAATTTGCTGGTATTTAATTGAATCCATTCTTCCCTCCACCCGAGCAATGTTTCCTGTCCCACTGGCTGCAACACAACCCCAAAGCATGATGGATCCACCCCCATATTTAACAGTTGGCAAGGTGTTCTTTTCATGAAATGCTGCTCCTTTTTTTCTCCAAACATACCTTTGCTTATTGTGGCCAAAGAGTTCTATTTTAACTTCATCAGTCCACAGCACTTGTTTCCAAAAGTCATCAGGCTTCTGTAGATGTTCTGTTGCATATTTTTGACGTTGTATTTTATGATGAGGTCGTAGATAAGGTTTTTTTCTGCAGACTCTTCCATGAAGGTCTTGTTTGTGCAAGTATCGGCGCACAGTGGAAGGGTGCACCACCACTCCTGAGTCTGCTAAATCTTCCTGGAGGTCTTTTGAAGTCAAATGTGGGTTTTGGTTTACCTTTCTGATCAGACTACGAGCTGTTCTCTCCGAGAGTGTCCTTGGTCTTCCAGATCTCTTCTTGACCTCCACAGTTCCCCTCACCTGCCATCTCTTAATTATGCCTCGCACTGTGGAAACTGCAAGCTGAAAACGCTTTGCTATCTTCTTGTAGCCCTCCCCGGCATTGTGGGCATCAATTACTTTCATTTTTTCTTTCTTACACAGCTTCTTAGAGGAACCCATGGTTGCTGAGTGTTTGTACAAGGTTTGTTGAGTCGCCGTATTTAAGAAACCCTCAAATTGGCACCAGCTGGCACTCCCTAATGACAATTGTTGACACATGCTTCAGGACCAATGAGCTGGTAGAGGTCTGAGCTTGTAAAAAGAATCTGAAACTTTGAAACTCTCAGGGTGCCCCAACTTTTGCACATGCCAAAATTATGTTTTTAATTTTTGTAATTTTGTTCAATTTATAAAATAAAATGTAACTATGCATTAATGTTTCCTGACAATATTGTCTTTTTTTCCCATATACCAGAGAGACAGTAAATATGAATATACATTTTTAAATATATAAAATATGCTGTTTTTAAAGGGGTGCCCTGACTTTCGCACACAACTGTATATGAAGGGATAAGTTCTTGGCATACCTGAACAGCAAGTTACTACACATGTAGGTGAAATAACAACGGTTTTCCAAAATACAAGTTTATTACAAAAAGAATTCCACTTTCAGTTAACATACTTTAATCAACAAACTCACCAAACTAGTAACACACAACTAAACCACTAAGAAAAGAATACCTATAGTAAAACAGTAAAAGTGATAAATATGCACAGAAATAGAAACAATAAATTGATAATGATGTCACAGTTCAGAATGAATATGTTTGCTCAAAGACCCAGGCTTGTATTGAACAGTGTTGGGAATGAAGCCAAGTTAGTTTTAAACTAATTGTGATTAGTTTAAGACTAATCAGCACATTCTGGTTTGTTTTCAAACCACCAATTCACAATGCAAAGCAGAAGTGAAGAAAAACATTATTTGGAAGAAGTAATGTTTCATTAAATCCTTTGCTGAATTAGAAATCAATAGCCTTTAGATAATTGATTCTATTTAATGGATCGGTCACCGCAGTGATTGATCTAATTTAATATTTAGACTTTATGTTGATGTCAAGGCCGTACCAATCATGTCGATCAAATTTTGTATTTTGACTTACCAAGAAGGCGGTCTCAAAAATGACTTAAAAGATTAGCATTGAATAGCATTAATGGCACTCTATTATTCACGAATAAAAAAAAAGCCGTCAATGGCGGGCCGTGTGGTTCGCTATAGCATGTAGCTTACAGCTAACTCACGTGGCGCTGCTTAAAGTCACTCTGGTTCATTTATTAAACATCAAACAAAGGAAAACTGTTGGATTGAGTCACTCAGGTTGCAGGATATAAAACGACTTTCCATCGGAAACCTCGAAAATCACTGTTTAAACCTCCAGGCTGACCGGCCTGTTTGTACCCAAACAATTAATGAAATCTTACACAAAGTAACAAATCACAGTGAAAATAAACAACCCTTAAATCTTGTTTAAACTAAATAAATCTTGCCTCTGCCCAGACAGACCTTATTGAACGGTTAATGTTCTCCAGGTTGCTCCGTGGATGATGGGCGAAGCTAACACGTTAGCCCGCAGGCTAGCCACAGCTGCGGTCCGTTAGCAGTGGGAGGCCTTATAGCTTTTCTGCAGGTTCAAGATAGCATTGTCCCAGGCTTTGTCGCGGTGGGGTAACGCTCCAGTCTGGATGCGGTTCTGCGGCATTCAGTAGCTTGTTAGCGGTTCGCTCCACACGGCAGCATCTATTCAGAAAGCAGGGCTCATGGCAGAACAGTGGGGTTTATCTCAAAACAAACTGGGTTACGATTCACCTGATTGATCAGCAGTATTGTCGTCGTTGGAGTGAGTTCCTCCCAGAACTTGCGTGTTTTCCCTTGCCAGCGAAGGAAACATGGGGTTCCTCCTAGCACTGTTTCGTATTCAAAGCAATGTTATAAAATACTACACAGTAAAACTAATAAAACATAACATAATAAATTAATACAAAAGTAATAATTAAACTTGGGGGGTGGGGGAGGAATTAGCATTTTCTTATGAACCAAAGGGTGGCCCAGCAGAAATAGTTTGTGAACCACTGCACTAAACCATTAATTAAACCTAAGATGGACAATTTTTCATGAGCCTTACATCGATAAGGCTTTTCACCTGTGTGAACTCTCATGTGGTGATTCAACAACTGTTTTGATCTTAAAGTTTTTTCACATGTATCACAGGAAAAAGGCCTTTCATCTGTGTGAACTTGAGATAAATCAAATTACGTTTGAGTAAAATCTTTGCTAAAAATTGTACAAGAGAAAGGCTTCTCACCTGCATGAACTCTTACGTGTGTATCAAATAAAGATTTTGTAGTGAAGCTTTTTCCACAGGACAGACATTTAAAAGGCCTCTCACCTGTGTGAGTTCTCATGTGATTTGTTAAATGGCTGTGTTTGATAAAGCGTTTTCCACATGTCGTACATGGAAAAGGCCTCTCATCTGTGTGAATCTTGAAGTGATCACTTAGGGTACTGCCACTGCTGAATGCTTTTCCACAGTTCTTGCATAAAAATGGCCTCTCACCTGTGTGAATTCTCAGGTGACGAGTCAAATTACTTTTCTGAATAAAATCTTTGCCACATATTGTACAAGAGAAAGGCTTCTCACCTGTATGAATTCTTACGTGTGCATCACAAAAAGATTTTGTAGTAAAGCCTTTTCCACAGATCATACATTTAAAAGGCCTCTCACCTGTGTGAGTTCTCATGTGATTTGTTAAATGTCTTTGTTTAATAAAGCCTTTTCCACATGTCGTACATAGAAAAGGCCTCTCATTTGTGTGAGTCTTGAAGTGATCTCTTAGGGTTTGGCCATCCCTGAATGCTTTTCCACAGTTCTTGCATAAAAATGGCTTCTCACTTGTGTGAACTCTCATGTGACGAGTTAAATTACCTTTGTGACTAAAATGTTTGCCACAAATTGTACAAGAGAAAGGTGTCTCTCCAGTGTGATATCTCATGTGACAAGTCAAATTATGTTTATGACTAAAACCTTTGCCACAAAGTGTACAAAAGAATGGCTTCTGAGCTCTGTGAACTGTCATGTGGTGATTCAATAACTGTTTTGATTTGAAGGTTTTTTCACATATATCACAGGAAAAAGGCCTTTCATCTCTGTGAATTCTCATGTGACGAGTCAAATTACTTTTCTGAGTAAAACCTTTGCCACAAATTGTACAAGAGAAAGGCTTCTCACCTGTGTGAATTCTGACATGTGAATCAAAGTGAGTTTTTGTATTGAAGCTTTTTCCACAGGTCAGACACTTGAAATTCTTCTCACCTGTGTGACTTTTCACATGTAATATCAAGTTACTATATTGAGTAAAAAAATCACCACACATTTTACAAGAGTACAAATTGTTATCTGTGTGAGTTTTCTTCTC
This sequence comes from Valencia hispanica, assembly GCA_963556495.2. NCBI lineage: Eukaryota > Metazoa > Chordata > Actinopteri > Cyprinodontiformes > Valenciidae > Valencia > Valencia hispanica. The sequence continues at coordinate 14,268,554 of OY747713.1, read as the reverse complement.
CCTTTTGGGTTCTGAATTGTTACACTTCATGGTTTTCTGAAACATATTTTGTTTCAGCCTTTTATCTCGCTTTGATCCTGAGTCTTTATAATGGTTTCCTTCTTGATCCTGGTTCTCAGTTTCATTGGAGTCCTGAGAGATGACTCGATTCCTGATTGGTTCTGGTGTAATGAGGCACTTTTCCACAAGAGTAGGAGTCACCATGAATGTATCTTCAGTCTCCTGCTTCACTTCAAGCTGCTCCTCATGGTCACCTATGCAGAGATCTAATGGTTCCTCTTTTATCCAGGGATGTTCTGGCTCTTGCTGCTCTTCTTTCACCTGCAGAGGTTCTGGTTCCTTCTGGTCCAAACTAGAATCGCTCTCCTCTTTACAGAGCTGCTGCTCGGAGAAAACCTCTTCTTTAAAATCATGATCCAGTAGGTGGTCTGAAAAACAAACACAGGAGAAAGACTTTCTATTTAATGTTAAAGAAAACGTTTCACTTTATTTATTACATGAATATAAAGATGTTTTCAAAAGACTTCAGTCCTAAAGTTAGCTAAATATGAAAATGACACTGACTTTAAACAGATGGTGGGAGACAGAAGGACTCTGGCCAAAATCACATTACTGATGGACAGAGTCTCTCACTCCATGCATAAAGATGTTGCTGAGCTGCAGAGCTCCTTCATTGACAGACTGCTGCATCTAAGGTGCATGAAGGAGCGTTTTTACAGGTCCTCCCTCCCTGCAGCTGTTAGACTTTACAACCAGATCTGCTCCCAACAAAATCAATGTTTATATCACTGCTGTAATTTGCACTATTTGACTCATTTACTCTAACATGTCTGTGGCTGCTATTTGCACATCTGTTTTTCTCAGTTTATATTCTGTTAACTTCTTGTAACTAATACGTTTTACTTTTTATTGCACAATTGCACATTCTGTAAATTATCCTACTCAGTTGCACATTCTAATTTGAGCATGCCACTTTATTTTTTAATAACTGCACAGTACTTTGGTTTTTGTAATGGTGTCCTTAATGCTGATTGTGAATACTTCCATTATCTGTCACCTTGCTGCTGGTACAGCTGAATTTCCCCTTTGTGGGACAATAAAGGATTATTCTATTCTATTCTATTCTATTCTATTCTATTCTAAACATCAAAACTGTATTTCAGTCCAACAGTCTATGAAGGAAAATATCTATTCTGTAAATCTGATTGAATTTTAAAATAAAAAAAGTTGTATTTTCCATGACAATTAAAATTAGATTGAGTTCCTAAAGCAATCTGGGCTTCCTTTAAACCTCAGCAGTATTACAGGGCGATCTCCACTATGTCACATTGGAGGAATAATTGAAGCAAAGTGTGCCTCTACCAAGTACATTTACTGTACGGTGGCATATTATATAAATCACACAGTGGCTATTTGTACATGGTGGGATTTCAACAATTGCAGGATCAGGTTGCATTTCATGAGGCAAATTCAACAAACCAACAGAAAAATAATCTTTCTCTGGCTGCAATTGTTTAAATAACTATGAAAACTGATCAGGGACAATAAAACAGAGTGAAGAAGTATTTTCAGTAAAACGTCTATAGATGAAATCTAAAGAAAGCTGTTTTTTTTAAGGTCAGGGATCCTGTCGGCATATAGATTGTAGCTCAGGGTAGGAGTAGATTAGAAGGAACAGGGTCTGAAATTATGGACCATATTAGTGGAAATTAAAATGAGATGTTTATCCATTCATTATCTATGCTGCTTATCGTTGCAGGGTCATGGGGCAGCTCAGAAGTTGGAAAGACTCTCTGAACAAGACATTTCCTGACCCATGAGCTAGCGCTTTAGCGGGAGGAAATACAGCAAAATGCACCGGTGGTTGGACTAGAACCAGTAGAAAATTATTCTTTTCTGACCTCGAGTTAGCAACAAGATAGCAGGCAGAGACAGAGAGGAATCAGGCCACAAATAGCAGATAGCAGCTTTTTGCTTCTCACTGGTTGGAGCCATTTTTGGGGTGGAGAAGTTCCTGGAGGAAGAAGCTCCAAGGGGGTTGAACCTCTCAACCTGAGATCCAACGAAGAGAATGAAACTCGTAAAATTAGAATATTTAGCAAAAGTTAATTTATTTTAGTAATTCAACTTAAAAGGTGAAACTATAACATAGACTCCTTACATGCAAAGCGAGATACTTTAAGCCTTTATTTGTTTATTTTGATTATTATGGCTTACAGCTTATGAAAACCCATCCATCCATCCATCCATCCATTTTCTTCCGCTTATCCGGGGTCGGGTCGCGGGGGCAGCAGCCTAAGCAAAGAGACCCAGACTTCCCTCTCCCCAGCCACTTGTTCCAGCTCCTCGGGAGGAAGCCCAAGGCGCTCCCAGGCCAGCCGAGAAACATAGTCCCTCCAGCGTGTCCTGGGCCTTCCCCTGGGCCTCCTCCCGGTGGGACGTGCCTGAAACACCTCACCAGGGAGGCGTCCAGGAGGCATCCTGACCAGATGCCCGAGCCACCTCAACTGACTCCTCTCGATGTGGAGAAGCAGCGGCTCTACTCTGAGCCCCCTCCGGATGACTGAGCTTCTCACCCTCTCTCTAAGGGAGAGCCCAGACACTCTGCGGAGGAAACTCATTTCAGCCGCTTGTATCCGTGATCTCGTTCTTTCGGTCACCACCCAGAGTTCATGACCATAGATGAGGGTAGGAACGTAGATCGACCGGTAAATCGAGAGCTTCGCCTTTTGGCTCAGCTCTCTCTTCACCACGACAGACCGGTAGAGCGCCCACATAACTGCAGATGCCCTACAAATCCGTCTATCGATCTCCCGCTCCATTTTTCCCTCATTCGTGAACAAGACCCCCAGATACTTAAACTCCTCCACTTGGGGAAGGACCCCATCCCTGACCCGGAGGAGGCACCCCACCCTTTTCCGGCTCAAGACCATGGCCTCGGATTTGGAGGTGCTGATTCTCATCCCAGCCGCTTCACACTCGGCTGCGAACAGCTCCAGCGAAAGCTGTAGATCACGCTCCGATGAAGCCAACAGGACCACATCATCTGCAAAAAGCAGAGACCCCATCCTGAGGCCACCAAAACGGATCCCCGCAACGCCTTGGCTGCGCCTAGAAATCCTGTCCATAAAAGTTAGGAACAGGATCGGTGACAAAGGGCAACCTTGGCGGAGTCCAACTCTCACCGGAAACAAGCCCGACTTACTGCCGGCAATGCGAACCAAACTCTGGCACCGGTCGTACAGGGACCTAACAGCCCGTATCAAGGGGCCCGGTACCCCATACTCCCGGAGCACCCCCCACAGGGCCCCCCGAGGGACACGGTCGAACGCCTTCTCCAAGTCCACAAAACACATGTAGACCGGTTGGGCAAACTCCCACGCACCCTCCAGGACCCTGCTGAGGGTGTAGAGCTGGTCCAGTGTTCCACGGCCAGGACGAAAACCGCATTGTTCCTCCTGGATCCGAGGTTCGACTATCCGTCGGACCCTCCTCTCCAGAACCCCTGAATAGACCTTACCAGGGAGGCTCAGAAGTGTGATCCCCCTGTAGTTGGAACAGTTGTAGTTGCCGGTGGGATTGAGGAGGTCTTCGAAGTATTCCATCCACCGACCCAAAACGTCCCGCGTCGAGGTCAGCAGCACACCATCCCCACTGTAAACAGTGTTGGTGGCAGACCGCTTTCCCCCCCTGAGACGCCGGATGGTGTACCAGAATCGCTTCGAAGCCGTACGGAAGTCGTTTTCCATGGTCTCTCCAAACTCCTCCCACGCCCGAGTTTTTGCCTCAGCAACCATCCGAGCCGCATCCCGCTTGGCCTGTCGGTACCTATCAGCTGCTTCAGGGGTCCCACAAGCCAAAAAGACCCGGTAGGACTCCTCCTTCAGCCTGACAGCATCCCTTACCGCCGGTGTCCACCACCGGGTTCGGGGGTTGCCGCCGCGACAGGCACCGACCACCTTGCGGCCACTGCTTCGGTCAGCCGCCTCGGCAATGGAGGCGCGGATGAAAACCCCAAATTCAAAATCTCAGAAAATTTGAATATTGTGAAAAGGTTCAATATTTTAGGCTCAAACTGTCACATTGTAATCACCTAATTAATCCAAAACACCTGAAAAGGGTTCCTGAGCATTTAGATGGTTTCTAAGACCATGTACCCACGTAGCCGGGTTTTTTTGAAAACGAATTCTCACCACCTAGTTTAAAAAAAAAATCTCCATCCACACCTAACCGCATAAATGTGTTGTTAAGCACATTCATAGACATGCCAAACCTGTAGGGGGCCGTAGTTCCCTCAAATCCTATCCACTCAGAGTAACTTTCTATGTTCTAACTTCTACATAGAGCAGTAATTAAGCTTGGAAAAACAAGCAAACAAAAAGCGCTTGGACAATCGATGATGCCGGAGCATTTTTGTTGTGGAGCCGAAAACTCCGGTTATTTCTGTCCACATGCAAACGCTTAAAAAATAGAAAACGCAGATCTTCACTTTGGCCGAAGTTTTTAAAAAGATTCGTTTTCTGTGCCCTAAATCTGCGATTTCATGTGGATGACGGGCCAAACCGTAGAAAAATATCTTCATTTTGTGAAGGCCATTCAAAAGTGTTGGGGATCTTCACAAGGAGTGGACTGAGGCTGGAGTTAGTACATCAAGAGCCACCACACACAGAGGGATCCTGGAAATGGGCTTCAAATGTCGTATTCCTCTTGTCAAGCTGCTCCTGAACAACAAACAACAGGTGTCTTTCCTGGGCTAAAGAAAAAAAGAACTGCAAATTTCACACAATGAGATGTGAAATTTGCAGTTCTTTTTTTCAACTCAATCCAAGATGCTTGAAGTCCAGTCTGAAGTTTCCACAATCTGTGTTGATTTGGGGAGCCATGGCATCATCTCAGCGGGGCCGAGCTCAATTTGTGGTACTGGCAGGTCGGAGTGGCACTTCCGGTGGCAGCTTCCGGGTGCCACGGCAGGTGCCACAGAAATTAGAGCCACTTGCTGCCTGGAACGGCACTTCTAGCGGCCGACAGAGGTTGCCGCTACGGCTGCCAGAAGAATTTGAGGCAGTTATGGCAGCGGCAGCCTCTGGGTGCAAAAGATTAAAAATAATTAAGTAAATAATAATAAATGAATTAAATAAATAAATAAAATAGTTTAGAGTGTGTGTCACTATGACGTTTCAGCAATCTCATGAAAAACTGGTTGTGTAAAGCAATCCCGCACCCATTAATTCATTTAATTAAAAATGCCGTAATATATTCCAAAGTGTCTGCTAAACTACCAAAGTTACAAATTGGGAAATTTAACTTAGGCCTTTTGGAAAAAAGTAATAACCAATTCATTAAAAATACATTTAAAACTCTTCTATTCACATGCTTTTATAATCCTGGGAGGGTATGCTTGCTAGACTACACTGTCCCAAAAAATAATACTTACAGTTACCTTAAATGCCCCACCAAGTCAAATAAATCCAATTTAATAATTACTTCCCTTTTCAGAAACCTTAGGAGACGGTTTCAATTTGAAATGGAACTATGTGTTTTCTGTGAAGAAAGTGATGAAATATTAATACACTTGTTCTTTTCTTGTCGTTTCACCCTAGGTTTCCTGAAAGAAAATTATCACCTAGTTTAGAATTGGCTATAACATTGTAATGGATCCTCTAAAAACGCTGTCTTATGTTGGAAATATACCCCAAAAGTACCAGAAACTTATACATACAATTTTTAGTTTAGGTAAATACCACATTCACTGTTAAAAATTTTTTGACAAAAAACATTGACTTTAGAGATTGTGTAAGTCTGTGTCTATGCATAGTTGGTTGTATCTGTTGAGCTTTCTGTTTTATAGTGTATAATTCAAATTCAAAAATACTTTATTCATCCCAGAGGGAAATTAAGTGTTGTTGTAGCTCATATAATTCTTTAAGGAGTTGTTGTAGATGATGATGGCTGTGGTCTGTTTGTCAGGTAGTCACTGATCCAGGTGATTGTTGAGGGCTCCACCTGTGTCTTCAGGAGTTTCTAAATAAAGTGTACTGAGCCTCTCCATTGTGTGGTTCCTGAGATAAATCCAAGAATCCTTTATGTAGTTTGATAAATTCTTTGATTTCTGATATGAAAGTTAACTGTAACATATACAAACATTCTATTATACAGATAATCATCTCTCAAAAAACATTTTGTAAGACAGTTTCATTTAGTTTGTTAATCTAAGTTCAATAACATTCACATCTGCATAAACATGTTTTGATTAGATCATCAGGTAGAGTCACATGTAACAGATCTGTAGTGTTGCTGCATTTAAAACATATTAGTAAAATTAGAATTGTAAAAAATACTTTTCTTCTTCATGGTGAGGTGTAAAGTGGACACGTTAAAGTCAATAACCAATGTCTTATTGGCAGAAAGAGACATTGGATGTGACTTTGTGAATTACTTCCGAATCAGTCGGATAACTTTTCGTGTTTTTTATTATTTTTTGTTGTTGAATGATTAAGCTACCATCAGTTCTGTCCATGGAAAAAGAAGAGCAACTTCAAATCCTCGAGGCTGTTCGGAGTTGGGAGGAAGAGCATGATTAAAGCTCTCCAGCTGAACATCTGACTTTTGCTTTTTTACATGACTATAAAAAGTTCTGCTCCACAGTCCTTGATCAGAAAAACTTTAAAGTCTTTACAAGATTTGAGGAAGACTGACCAGTAGGCTAGAAGTCTTGTGACAAATAAAGTTTTATGCTTGTGTAGCCTGTCTTTGTTGGAATCTCTCCTACTTACAGACAATGTGGTATGAAGGTATGTGTTTATACACAGTTTATACACAGTATCATATTAAATAACTATATTTATTTCAGATCCACAATATCTATTAACAATACATGTCAATAATGTTAACAAATCAATTAAGACTGGTGTAAGCAAAGCTAACAACACTGACAACTTGTTTTTTAAATTAGATTGCTTAAACGTTATTGTGACACACACTCTAAACCAGAAGGTGGCGGTAATGCGCGCCAACTGCCATGGCAAACTGAGAAGAAACCGTTTTTATCTTCCACAAACCACATTAGTAGCAATGGAAAGGTTGTCCCGTCTTATTTCAGACGTTTACAGCTGCTCTGCCAGCCCCTGGCACCCTGCAACAGCCTGTGACACCCTCTGGCAGCCTCTGGCCGTTGCCTGGGCAGCAACCCGGAAGTGCCACTCCGACCTGCCATAGCTGCCATGACAAGAATAACGTAAAAAAATAAATGCATTAAAGCTCCTGATTGAGTAACACTGTATATGAACCGATTGCCTGGGAAATGTATTTTTATATATTTTATTTATTTAATTCATTTATTATTTTTCACTTTATTATTTTTTATATTTAGCACCCAGAGGCTGCCGCTGCCATAACTGCCTCAAATTCTTCTGGCAGCCGTAGCGGCAACCTCTGTCAGCCGCCAGAAGTGCCGTTCCAGGCAGCAAGTGCCACTAATTTCTGTGGCACCCGGAAGCTGCCACCGGAAGTGCCACTACGACCTGCCAGTGCCACAAATTGATCCTGCCCTTTCTCCATCTGCTGGTGTTGGTCCAATGTGCTTTATTAAGTCCAGAGTCAACGCAGCCATCTACCAGGACACAGACGAGCTTTATGGAGATGCTGACTTCACTTTCCAGCAGGACTTGGTACCTGCCCACACTGCCAAAAGTACCAAAACCTGGTTCAATGACCATAAGATTACTGTGTTTGATTGGCCAACAAACTCACCTGATCTGATCCCCATAGAGAATATATGGAGCACTGCCAAGAGAAAGATTAGAGACATGAGACGGAACAACGCAGAAGAGCTGAAGATTGAAGCATCCTGGTCTTCCATATCACCTCAGCAGAGCCACAGGCTGATAGCATCCATGCCACGCCGCAATGAGGCACTAATTGATGCAAAAGGAGCCCAAACCAAGTACTGAGTACATATGATTATACTTTTCAGAGGTTCAGATATTTCTCTATTTAAAATCCTTGTTTCATTAATTTCATGTAATATTCTAATTTTATGATATTTTGGGTTTTCATAAACAATAAGCCATAATCATCAAAATTATAAACAAATAAAGGCTTGAAATATCTCACTTTGCATCTAATGAATCCATATCATATATTAGTTTCACCTTTTAAGTTGAGTTACTGAAATAAATTAATAATTGCACAATAATCTAATTTCTTTTTTTTTTTTTCACCTGTAAAAGCTAAAACATGACATGGATCCAACAGTTCTGGACAATCAAGATAGCAGCAAATTTTTCTTTATTGTGTAACGTTAAGTTAGGAATCCATGTAGATCTACATGCTGTCGGTGAATCTCTGATTAAATCTGGTTAAACTTTATTCTCCTCCTCGCTTTATTCCAGAGTAAAGAATCTAAGACAGTAAATATTGGGTGGAACCGACCTTTACCCGTTTCTCGAAGCTGAAGCTGCAATCGGAAACCGACTTTAACTTTATCTTTTTTCACAAATAAATCTTCCTGAATAAATGCCTTAAATTCATAATCTGCATTTTACATCATTAAACGTGAGCATCGCTGGTGTTTCTTACCTATCCGGTGTAAGATGATCCGAGGTGTCCGGGTGAAATCCAGCAGTCTCCGCTGATCATCCATCTCTTCCTCGGACTTTTCTTTAAACTCTGTGAATGTTTCTTCAGCAGGAGTTAAATGATCGGTGATCAACTCTCGTTGAAGATGGACTGAAGACATTCTTACTGCAAACTCTCACATATTCAGCCCACAGATGTTCAGAGACGCTCTAGCATGAATCCAAGGCAAAGAAAAGCTAATCCTGCTAGCATCACATTGTTTAATTGTTTATTGGAGGTTGGCAAATAACGTTTTGGTGCATTACCGCCACCCACTGGAATGGAGTGTGGATCGAGATGCTAAATATACTGTACATATATTTAAAAACTACAAAATAAAAAAAAATAAAAATACATAAACAAATAGCAACCCCATATTTTCTCTATTGATTTCGTCTTTTTAAGAAACCTCAACAAAAAATAATAATATTCAGAAACTGAAACTTTGTTCCAAAGGTCTTATATGTCCAGCTGCAATTTGTAAACAGTAACTGCGATGGACTGGCGACCTGTCCAGGGTGTACCCCGCCTCTCGCCCCATGACTGCTGGAGATATGCACCAACGAAATATCTTTAATGTCTATGTTCTAAAGTAGATACGTGTGACTCTTAATAATCTAAATAATATCTTAAAAATGACGTCCCCCGTACACTACTGGAAATCTCTTTAATCCTTAGCTGAACACTATTTCTCCTTAGCTCAGATTTGAGTATTTGCTTCTCCTGTCTATACTTATCACAATCTAACATTACATGTTCCAAACTTTCCTTTTGCCCACAAAAACCACAGTTCCCTGTCTCGTGTCTGAACATCTTTTTAAATGTACTGTGTAATATAGTATGGCCAAATATTATTCTTGAAATTATATCTACCTCTCTTTTATTTCTATTTCTTCTTTTACTTGTCCAACTACTCTCTGTATACCACTTTACCCAGGGACGCCGGGGACATGTCCCCACCACTTTTCTAAACCTGATGCGAAACTTCTTACCAGCTCTAACATCCATTTGTGCTCCCAGCACAATTTCCACATTATCAGTATCTGAACGGACTATTATTTAAATTACTCCATTGCACTTTCTTATACAGTCATGGTTTCTTTCTGTGCAGATGCTGCAGCGTTCTTTGCAGTGGATACATCAAGGTTTTAAAAGACTGGTCCGTATGCATACAGGACTGAGTCCTGCAGTGCCGCTGGTACCTGTTTCAAGATGGAAAAATACATCAATTAAATTTCATGGGTCTGGCTGAAGTTTCATTTCTGTGGATGAAAAAATATTTATGTAAAACTTTTGTTTGTTTAAGACTCCAAAAGAGAATTGTGTTGATATATTGTGTTTGTGGAGAGAGCATGCCAGAATATTCCCCCAACTTTTCGCTGGCAGCAGAATGTTCTCGCTATGAAGGCATCCTGCGCTGCCAGAGAGATTTTTCTGCGACTGAATTTGCGATTCAGGAACGGAGAGCGGGGATAAAGCCAGGGACTGTGGACAATGTTTTGTTTCTGCAAAACGATCTCTGCATTAAATAAATTTCAGCTGTAGGCTACAATGTTTCAAAGAAATAAAAGGGACATGATTCATTGTAATATAATTTACAATCAGTTGGAGATTGTGGTATTTTCCGTCTTTGATCGTTTTTTTAAAACTGTAATGGAAAAATGTAAAGGCCATTGTTAGCAGGGTTCCTCACGGTGCGGCAGGAAAATTGAGTGAAAAAATGAAGCAGGACATCACACAAAAGTTCACTTTCTGACGGGCGGCTCATCCTCTCCACTACTCCATCAGGTAGTGAGTGCATTCACAAAAAGGAACACCAACTGAAGAGTGTTTGTGTGATGAGCTTTTCCCGTCACTTTATTATGACATCAGTACAATAATCAGAAACACCTGTGGACACGCAAATTAACAGCCGGCCCTCATTTTCAAAGTTTACAATTCACGTCACTGACCACTTGATGCAGAAGCACAGTCATTTTTAACGTTACACAGAGAGTTTAGGAAACTGAATCAATCAAAAAAGATTGTAATGAGAGCATCTGAGCATCATAATCAGACCTGGACACTGTACTCAATGCAACGCTATCCAGGAACTGACAGCACCTTGGAGATTTCTGGAGGCTTTAGAGGGCTTAGCAGCAGCGGACACAGACCAGCATCATGATCCAGAAGGAGCGCATGCTGTGGATTTCCTCCTGCTGAGGCAATAAGGAAAGTCCCCATTGAGAAAGAAGTGGCACTTGTTATTCCAGTCTGCAGTGTGCGACCAGAGTGGATTCAGCCTCCTTTACGCACAAGCAGGAACGCAATTCCCGTCTATAGACCATGTGAAAGTTGTGAGACACCAGGTAAAATTTTTATATTTAGTACATTTTCATCGGCTCCATGTGTGATGGCGATGGAGCTTCTTTGTTCGGACTGAATATTAACTAAAATGAATAAAGAATTAAATAATATTGAATATGTTTCACATTTTTTCGAAGTTTAAAAAACTGTCAAAGACAGAAAATAACAGGATCCATGATTTTATGTAAATTATAGTAGAATTAATTATTTGTCTTTTATTGCTTTGGAATATTCCACCCGCGGGTACCCGCCCCATTGCAGGACTCTGAACTGTTAGTTAAAGTTTCCCCGCACAGAACGGCAAGGGTTGTAAAGGGAACACGTTTTATTATTGCGCACATAGCCTATAGCCAACATTGTTCTTTGTGATGATGATTCTTGCAGGCCAACAGCCTAATGATGGTTTTCAGTGCCTTTTGAAAAACAAAACACATAAGCTTATGGCTTTCAACTTTTATTGATTGAATGAAGATACGATTTTTAACACCTGTTTATGAACTGCAGTGCATGTTGTAATGAAACCTGAAACGGATGAATAATTATAGGCTATATGAACCATTAAATCAAATTATTGTCCCCAGCAATTTTTAGACCACACTCAAGTTTATGGTTATTGTCCCCAGCAGTTTTAAAAACAAACTGACGCCCTTGCTGTATACTATAATATTATCTACCTTTTTCTTCTCAGTCCATTAGCACTTTCCATTTTTCTTTTACCTTAGCCTTAATCATACTTTTAATCTCATATTTACCACACTTCCTTTTAATGAATTTCCATTTACTCTAATATGTGCAGGAATATATATATATATATATATATATATATATATATATATATATATATATATATATATATATATATATATATATATATATATATATATATACACATACATATATATACATACATATATATATACATATACATATATATATATATATATACACACATATATACACACATACACATATATACACACATATACACACACATTATATATATATATATATATATATATATATATATATATATATATATATATATATATATATATATATATATATATATATATATATATATATATATATATATATATACACATATACACACACTCTTTTTCTAAAGTTGAAGTGGTAGCAACCGCCTGTTTCTCCTTCTCTGACATTATTAAGGGGAGAAACTCACACACAAGTGTTGTTCTGCTGCAAAATGTGTAAGCGTTTAATGAGTGGAGGACCCAGGTAAATGTGGAAGTCCGCTTGTCCGATAAGACAGACAACTGGATGGTCATTCAATGATTTATAAACTAGTAAAAGTATTTTGAAGTCTATTCTCTGAGCTACATGGAGCCAGTGTAAGGACTTTAGAACTGGGGTGATGTGCTCTACTTTCCTGGTTCTAGTGAGGACGCGAGCGGCAGCGTTCTGGATCAGCTGCAGCTGTCTCATTGAATTGTTAGGCAGATTTATGAAGACTCTGATGCAGTAATGAATCCGACTAAATATAAACACATGGATGAGTTTTTCAAGGTCCTGAGTCCTTTAATCCTAGAAATGTTCTTCAGGTGATAGAAGGCTGACCTTGTTATTGCCTTTATATGACCCTGGAAATTCAGGTCTGGGTTCATCACTACACCTAGATTTCAGCTTTGATTAGTATTTTCTAGCTGTAATAACTGAATCAGTGTGCTGATTTTTGATCGTTCCTCCTAAAGTCCAAAAATAATTACTTCAGTTTTTTTCTCTATTCAGCTGGTGACAAATATGGCACATTGATGCATTGATTTGCACAATGCATTTGCTTAGGGTTTGGGTGGGTTCAAAGCAGTTGTGTCGTCTAGTTTATTCTAGTGGGTATACACTGATATTTCCCTTCTCAGCGTTTTACACCTCCATCCTGGAGCAATGTCTGTCCTGCAGTACCCCCTTCCAGAGCAGTAGCTGCTTGAAAAACGGACCAACATACAAAAGATTTAATGCATAAAGTGTGCATCCACACACAAAGAAATATGAAAGATGGTTATGTATCAACCTAAATGTAAATTTATTGTAAGCAGCACAAGATGCATAACAGCCATTATTCGCTGAACCTTGACAATTGAACAGTAAGTAACAAGACAAATAGAGCATCTCTTTATTGTCGCCGGAAGAGGAAATTTAGTTGCAGCAGCAGCAAAATGACAAGCAACTGAAGCATGCTAATTCACATGAGAATATAATAGCAACTAAAAAATGTTATACTGTACAATAAGAATATAATTAAAACATTAAATAATGTGCAAAATAAAAATAGCATACGCAGATCAAAGAAATGTACAACTGAGTGTGATAATTTAAATAAAATCTAAATCTACAGAATGTGTGTGTGTTTTTGTGCAGAAAAACAACACGCTATTTACAAGAAGTGACAGTAAAACTATGCAAACAAAAGAGATGTGCAAATAACAAATTTAGAAAATTAGAAAAACAGTGCAGGATAACAGGAGGGATATTAACATTCAATGAGTTTGCTGGGAGAAGTGATGGTTTTACAGTCTTACAACTACTGGTAAGAAGGACTTACGATAACTGTTAGGTAAAATAATAATGTTGTATTATTATTTTCTTAGGGTGTCTTTCTAATGTACTTTTTAAATGTCATTTTGGTTTCAGTCACATGCTCCTTTGCATGACATCCTGTTCTTTTAATATGTTAATGAAGTGTGACTAAATAAAGAGAGACTGCAGAGGGGATGCTCTTCGAGACCAGAGACTATGACACTGGGAGGCTGAGAACAGACAGACACGGTTGGCTCATTCCTTATAGTATTTTCCTGGTCTCCCTCTGCAGAACTGATTTTCCACATCTACCTCTGCAGAGCTTATTGACTCCATATTCCCTCCGACCTTTGTGTGTGATTCTTTGTAGGTCAACCACTTTTTAACCTAACAATAACCCCCTTTCTTTATTAGAAATATATTTCAAATACATTTCAAATAAAGAAAAATTCATAAAAGAATGACTAAAAATATACAGAAAATATATATAAAGTTTCAGCAATCAAACAATGTCATCCTTGAATTAAGCTTCTTGACCCATATGCAGAACACCACTATGGAGACCAGTTGTAAAAGTTATAAAGTTTTTATTGAAACATTGATCATGTGATGAAAGTAAAAAATTAACAGCAAAAGTCGTTCCAACTTCCCAGGACCAAAAACTAGAAAGACTACCGGCCCAAAAAAAGCAATCTTTTCTCAAGAAAAAAAAGGAACTAACATTCCCAGAAAATTAACTGTGTTCATGGTGTCTTAATGAACCTTTAAAGTGAAAGTATGAATTAATTTGATCTTAACACTTTCATGAAGAAACTATATTAACATTTGAATACGGCATTAACTTTGCAAATTCAAATTGTTTCTATCAGCTTTAAAATGTTGTCTTACACTTCCCTAACTTTTCGTTTCTCTCTCACATGACTCACTCCACCAGGCTGACCAGGTCAAGTTCCCATCTACAGCACAGAGATATCGGCTGTTTGACAAGCAATAAGTGATATGATGAATCTTAATTCCACAATTAAAATGTATGAGAGTGGATGAAATAAACCAATTGGCCAGTGAAATCTACATGAATGTCTTGCAAGAAATAAAGGTTCGGCCTATGATGGAAATGTCTCCCTGAGACCAAGAATTCAGATGAGTTTTACCTTTCTCCAGGTTCCTGATATTAAAGTTAAAGGGTAGGTGTATTTTGTTATGTGTATGCCTAGATATTTGACAGTTACTTTAATGGGAATTTTGTTTAAAAAAAATAGGTGATTGGAAGAATGAATAGATAGTAATCTGCATTTATTGAGACCCCCATATAAACAATTGCTTTACCCGTAGATTCGATCCAGTTTATTGCTCCTAGGGTTTGGAATGATCTTCCCTCCTCTTTGTGCTCAATTGGTTCTGTTGACACCTTCAAGAGTAAACTCAAGACTCACTTATTTGTTCAGGCTTTTAATTAGCTACTTTTGGGCTTACATGATTTTATGTTGTCTTGGCCTTTTATACTGTGTATTTTTTCTGAATCATATTCTGTTTTTATTTTTATTCATTTATTACTGTGTTGTGAAGCACTCTGTGTATTTTGTCTGTGAAAGGTGCTATACAAATAAAGATCACTTACTTACTGACATTCAGGTGATTTACTTATGAGTTGCATCTTCAGGATTTGAGGGCGCTGCAACAGGAAACCTTCTTAGTGATTCTGAGTAAAAAGGTGAAAAAAGAAATATTATTTAGTTATACAGTAGATGATGGGACACTTCATTCTTTTATAACATGTTTTACAGCACCATGGCACTGTTAAAACAAGTCTAACTTGCCCAAGTTAAAATAAAATATAATTTCATTTACACTTTTTTGCCTGACATGATACTACTCACTTACTGGTAGCACAGTTCACACAGTTTCTTAGGTAGGAAGTAGGCTACATGACATTTTTTCACACATTCACACTAATGTCAATAATTTCGCAGCTCTTGGGTCGACTGTTTGGACATTTACACAGTAATTTTTACTTAGATGAAAGTACTGCTCAATTACATTTTGATTTATGGAATACTAGCATGCATGCTCTCTGACTGATAGAGTGATGCTAGCCTTGAGCCTATTAACGCAGCCAACTAGTTACACACACAACACTTAAGTTAAAGACCGTCAAGCCCTGTCAAACACAGCTAAAGTAAATTTTCACATTCACCGCTGTCCCGCTTTCTTTTCTCCTCTTCCTCCTTTTTTTCTTTCGTTTTTCGCTTCCTGACATAACTTCTCTTCATGTCTTCGGAGTAGATGCGGCCACACGCATTGCACTCATCATCTGTTATGTTCCTAATATTCCTCATTTCCTAAATGACCAGCATGCGACCTGCACGAGCCATCCCCTCACTCACTGAGAGAAGGCAGGTGGGGGAGGGGCGAGTTTAATTTGGCTCAGCTGAAGGGAATTTGCGACGGCCAATTGTCACTGCAACTTGTCATTTCTCTGGGCTCATTGTGTCAAATTTGTTGGCCTCTGGTGGCTTGGGGGCCCCAGGCAGCTGCCTGCCTTTGCCTAATGGCAAGCTACGCCTCTGCTCATTGGTCTGGGGCCAGTGATGACATCACAGAGTTTATATAAGGGCGCGGAACATGAAATCATGGTCTTTCCCCTGCTCATCGCTGAGCTGAATGGAGACGCTCAATTGAATTCCTAGCAACTTTCCCTCTTTTGTTCCAACCAGCTGGATCAGGAAAGAACTCCCCAGAAAACTTTAAAGAATTACTTGCCAAGCTATCCGGCTTCCCGCCTGTGCATCTATGAAGTCTGCTGGCATCTGAGCTATACCAAGATAGCCCTCTGAAGACAGGCCCGATTCTGGTCATTGCCTGCATTTGGACGAGTCCATCTCTGACCTCGGCTGTGCTCGGCCGCTTCTACCACCGTTTGAACACTTTCGTTCCCGTTTCTCCATCGTCCGTCGTGGACTGGTGTGGATGGAAGAGAATTATTGCCAAGTAGGATAAACCTGGCTTATTTCTACTGAGTCTGGGTAGAGGAGTTGGGTCCGACGGGTTAGATCCCGTCTTTCTGTTGGTTGATATAAGTTTGTGAACTTGTAAACCACTGTTTACTCATCGCCAATTAGTGTCACCACACGCTGGCCTTGAGTGTTGTATGCTTTGTGTTGTAAACTGGTTATCGCTAGAAGCAGTGTTATAACTCTTCTTTCTTTCTTTTCCTTTTATTCTGGTAACGTCAGTCGATTGTAGCCGTACTGCCACCTGTCTGGGCTGGCTGCCCACCCTAGACCAGGTCGCATGGTGTCTATCGTCTGCTAAAACCAGTACTAATTGTCCCTTTGTTTCCACATCATCTCCACTGTGGGGTGAGTCTCGCCTTTGAAGCCCATGTTTTCCAGCCTGTGTTTCTTTGCTTCACCGGGTTGAGCACGGGACCGATAAGAGCAAAGACTTTATGATCACACACACACGCACACACAGAGGTGATAACAGCATCTTTGAAGTGATGCCCTGCTGACTGTCCTCCATTTATACATTTTTCCAAGATCGCTGGTAGTTTGGAGATTGTATGCATTAGAATAGATGGGATTGTCAACACAGTGAGTTGGCTGTAAGGTTAATCTATTGTGTTTTCTAAACCCTGTTATATTTTAAAGAGAAGCTTCTCTGTTTTATTCAGTGTGTGCCTGCAGTTACTTGTCACAGCGTGTGAGCTCACATCCTTCAGAGGAGACTGAAAGTCTGGAAATTCTCCGAATATTACGTTAATATAGGAGTGGTTCCCCAATTAATCAATTAAATCATTGAATCTCATGAATAGTTATATTAATATTAAGTTGTTTGTGATAACTATTGATTTTGAATTAAACCAGACATTAAATCGCTCACACTCTGTGCTACCTCCATCCCCAACAATTGGATTTTACACATTCCCTTACTTCAGGTGAAACTGGTCACTGTAATATAATATTATGGACTGTTTGTAGCAACAGAAGCTAAAGAATAACAATGCTTTTTTTCAAGTACTCACCCGCTGATTTTCAGCCAGCTTGGTCTGAGAAGCAGCCTGGGGAAAAATGCAGGAGGACGCAGTTGTGAACGTAAGCAAGTTTGACCGTGAGCAGTATATAGACCCTTGCCCTTCTCTCACCATGATTGTATAATATTTCGAAAAACATGATTGGCTGGCCAAAATCAGTCTCTCACTGGTTCATCCAGTCAAACCAAACGTGGTAAAAATGTTTTTTAACCTATGTGTTTTGAAAGGTGTAACTTGAAACTTATAATTTGAAACTTGAAATTTGTACAGATTAAAAAAGAAAGTCCAGAGTGCTCAGAAGGTTCATCCAAAAAGTGTGGCGAAGATGCTCTTTGGTGGGAAAACAGGGTCATCAAAAAAGGAAAAATCCAAGGCAAACTTCTTTAAATATAAAAAGCCTTTAATTGAAATGGCTATATCATATAGAAAATGCTAAAACATGTGGGTTACAACCCACGCGTAAGTAATGGCTTTCATTTGACATATATAGAAAGTCTCTCTCTGTAGAAGTAATCTGAGTCTGTTACCACCTCTAATGTTTTTTTGGATGGTTTCTAGGCCTTCAACCATAAGTGAACCTGGGTTGCTGTTATGGGCTTCAAAAAAGTGTTTAGCCATTGGATAATTAAAGTTTGCTTTTCTTATTGCATATTTATGCTCTGAAATCCTGTCCTTTAAACGGTGCTTGGTGCGGCCTATATAAAGACAAACACAGATGCAAAACAGTCGGTAAACAACAAACATGGTGTTGCAATTAATAAACGACTTAATATCATAGACCTTGTTGGTTTTGAAGTCACTAAAGTGTTTGCATTTTTTGACATCACCACAATGTTTGCACAAACCACATTAAAAGGTTCCCTTAACTGGTCGATGAAGCCAAGTATTTTTGACTGGTGCAGAGAGATGACTGGTCACCAGTCTATCACGTGGGTGCCCTTCTGAAACTGATTTGAGGAGGGACAGGAAATACCTCTCTAAGCAGAGGGTCACTCTTAATTATATTCCATTTAGAATGCACAATTTTTTTACAGCATTAGCATAAGAGCTATATCGTGTGACAAAGTAAACTTGATTTAATTTTTGTCCTCAAGAGCTCAAAACAGGGGATAGATTGGGCTTTTCTATAAGCCCTCTGGCCCTCTCCCTATTTGTGGACTTTTCCATCAAGCCTTTTGCCCAACAACTGCCCTCATATATCCAGGACACTACTCATGTGTCATAGTTCCCAGGTGTTTGTGTTTTGTTAGTTATTTTCCTTATTTAGTTCTATTATCATGTTGAGTTATTCTTTGTCTTTACTAGTTATTCCTGCACTTTCTTGTTTCTGTATTTCTCCTTGTTCTTAGATGTTTTTCACCCTTTGTCTTCCTTTTTATTAGCATTTCTCTTTAGATAGTGTCCTTATTTATTTCTTCCTTCTGTTCTCCAGTGTTTCCTTAAAGATTCCTCCCCAAACATATTATCTTTGCTTTATAGTTTCTTTAGAGTTTTCTGTCTCCCTAGCCATTTCTCCTTTTCTCCCAGTTGTTGATTATTTCCACCTGCTCTCTTCCTCTCACCTGCATCTGGTCTCACTAATTGGTCATTGGTCTTCTCTGTCACTTCCTCAATCCCTCCTCAGTATATATTCACCTCTCCTTCAGTCACTACTCACTGGTTCGTTGTCATTCCTCCCTTCCTGGTTCCCGCCTTCCCTGTTCATCCCTGGTCTGTCTTTCCACGTTCCCTGGTCTCCATGTTCCCTGGTTACCTTGTTATTATTTGTAAGTTTGGATTTTATTAGTGATGGCGAGATGAAGCCCCATGAGGCATTGAACCACCTCAGCCAATTGGTTCAAGAAAGGGTTCTGCTCACGGGGCATCATGTGAACACAAACCCCCCTACTGGCCAGGTACATAATCACAGGCAGCTGTAGCTCTTAGCAACATTCTGAGAAAACGGCTATTATTTTCTTTTGTTTCTCAAAAACACAATAATACCTGCTCAATTTTTTGATTTTATCTTCAGCCTCCTTAGTCAGTTTATAGATGAATTATTATTTTAGATTTCGTATCCATGTGGACCTACTAGATCTTTCACTGCCACTTTTGTCACACACAGAAACACATATGCCAGCTCTGTTTGTCTGTAAAGCTACACTTGCGCTTTAATATCTTGTAAACATTTGCAGCACAGTGAAGGGTGAAGTGGTGCAGCGTCTTACGTCTATGAAACGGTTCAGAACCATCCACGAAAGCATCTAAATGATAGATGAGAGGAAATGTGTCGTATTCCATGCATCGCACCAGTCAATCTAAGTATGCTTATTAGTCCTCTTAAAAACTATGAAAATCCGGACATTTTCAAATTTACATTGCCACCCTGGACGGCACGTGAAAGGTGGACATGTCCGGGGAACACAGGACGGTTGGTTACCCTACCTAAATCTTATCTTTCTCTCCTCTCTCTCCTAAATCTTCAAACTATCTGTCTCTATACTCTCAAAACTATATAAACGCTAACCAAACTCTCCTATCCAAACTCCAAACTGACTGCAACTCTCCTACACAAACCTACATTTTGAATGGAGCTTGAGGGGATTTATATTGCTGTCAAACCACTCAGCAAATTCTGAACCACTTCCTGAAGCAGTCACGTGGTACAGCCGGGCAGCGGGGCTTCATACGTCATCGTATTCGGCTCCTCCCCTAAATGAAGCAGGCCTCGATACGCGCTTTGTGGAAATGCCCTCTCCACTGCTCGACACACGTAGCCTCGGCATACATCGTAACATCACTACATTTTATTATTTAAATAAATCTGAGTTCATTTAAGTTCTGCATTTGGGTCCTCTTTAAACCGCAACCTGATATCATGTCTTGAAGGTTCTATGTGATATGAGAATCCCGCCTGATTGTTTTCTGGTAACTTTAGTTGTAGAATCCTTGTATACCAACATTAATCATGATGATGGACTAAATGCACTAGAACACTTTTTATGGAGCAGACCTATTGACTCTTTGCCTCCTGATTTCCTTCTACAGCTCACTAAATTCTTTCTTAAAAACAATGTATTCCTTTTCCAAAAACAGTTGTATATTCAAGACAGAGGCATTGCTATTGGGGGCTGTTTTGCTCCTAATTATGCCCGTCTTTTCTTGGGACTATGGGGAAAAAGAAGTTGTTCATCACACCAGGTATAATAATAATAAAATAAAATGGTGGAGAAGATATCTTGATGACATTTTGTTGTTCACAGGTTCAGAGGAGGAACTTTTATGATTTCCTGAATACTGATAACAGAAATATAAAACTGTGCATTGAATATTCTTGTAACTATAATTTGTTAATGTCTCTTTGGCATTGCTGACAATGTGTGTTTTTTTTTCTTCTGTCATAACCAGTGACACCATCTATTGGTCAGGATCTGCTAAATCATGTCTTTGTTCTACCTACCCAGGTGAATCTAATTATCCTATTTAAGCAGAATTTTTGTGTTGAGTGTTACACCCTGATGAAGGCTGAGGCTGATGCGCGTGGGCTGTAACCCACGTTTTAGCATTTTCTCTATGATATACCCATCTGAAATAAAGGCTTTTTATATTTAAAGAAGAGGGCCTGGGGTTTTTCCTTTTTTTTATTTGTTATTTGTACTTTGAAATTTGAAACGTCTACTTTGAAACTTGTATTTTTAAAATGTATGGAAGTCACAAAACACAAGTTACAAAACGAACGTAAGCTACAAGTTACAAAATGTATCTAGCAGCAGCATTCGAAGCCTCACTGTCCCCACGCAGCTACTGCTAACTGACCAGCTATAACAGCTGGTTTCTCTGCTTTATCGCTGGTCTTTTCAGACAACTGAGCCACCCTTCCCTGGATGTCTAAGAAACATTCACATAAGGTTGTTTCTGGGCAGAGATAAATTATCTTAAGGTAAAAAAATTAAGATTTGTTTTGATTGTCTATTTCACTGTGTTTTTGCTGTATTTGTAAGAATTCCTTCTTCAATTGTTTGGGTATGAACAGTGTTTTTAAAGGTTTAGGACTGACCAATAGAGTCGTTTAAAAAATGCAGCATGAGTTACTCCGTCTGACCGGAGTTTTTCCTTTATTCTTTGGTGCTAAGCTAAAAAAGAGTGGCTCTAAGCTGCACTACATAAATTAGCTCCACACGCTTGATCTTATTGTGTGGTCTGCTTTTGCAAATCGCCAGCGCTTCATAAACAACAAAGATTGGTACCTATGGTATTCAAAATACAGATTGGAATTAAAATAGTTTAAACAAAGAAAATTAATTGTATAAGTCGTTTTTGAAACCGCCTTCTTAGTATGTCGAAATACTAAATTAGTTCAATCACTGCGTTGACCGATCCATAAAATAGAATCAATTCTCCAGAAGGCTATTTTTTTCCAATTCAGCAAATGGTTTAACGAAACAGCACTTCCTCAAAATTTTCTTTGGTCTTCACTTCTGCTTTGCATTGTCAACTAATGGTTTGAAAAAAAAAACAACCAAAAGGTACTATTTAGTCTTAAACTAATTACAATTAGTTTAAACTAACTTAGCTTCACTCATAAAACTCAATACAAGTTTTGGTCTTTAAGCAGTCGTAACAGAGTATTTTTAATCGTATATAAATGTATTATTAAAGCATTAAAAAGCTACCTATAATTCTTTAAAATGACGCACTGAATTAAACTCGCCTAAGGGTTAAACACAGCGGGTCTAATGAACATTAAAGAGGCTACATGCAATTTTCAGAAATTTAAACTCGCCACTGCCCCCATGTGGCCAAAAAACGGAACTGCTCTTCCTTTCTGCTCGCTCTCGCAGCGCGCGCTCATATGCCGGTCGCTCTCAATCTTCGATCTTTTTCAGGCACTTGTCAGGAGGTTTAACTGTTTTAGTCTTATGTGGAGTTACTGTTGGTGTCAGAGTTGTCCTTGGTCTCTTCTGTGTATTCGCACAATCCATTGAACTGCTTGCGAGTGCTGACTAGCGGTGGTGGCAGAGTGATCTGAAACATTTAACATGAACGCGCTTGACGTCACATCCTTAGACAGCGCGGGAAAATCCGACCCGATAGAAAAAATTGGATACAGGCTTATAGATTTATTTTGGGGGAGAAGTTGCATATAGCCTCTTTAATAAATGCAGTTATTAATTCAAACATTCAGAGGAGTCTCTGCGTCGTTCAGATTTTTTCCACTGGTGTTTTGTTTGTTCTACTGAACAATCTTGGACAATTTATATGTCAATAATGTGCGACTGTCTGACGTGTTCTCACAAAAACTGACAGTGATTGGATGTTTAGCTGGGGGCGCCTGAGTGGGGGATCTTTGCCAAGCATTCTGTGAGCACACAGAGGGGAAGAGCTAACAGGTGAGCTCATTTCATTTGTGCCTTTTCCAGTGGATTTTTCAGCTCTGTCCATATTCAGTTTGGATTTGATTATTTTAATTCTAAACTCCTAGAAGTGTGATTTAAGGGGGCAGGACGTTTGTTTGAGGGGGCATTGCCCCCTTTTGCCCCACCGTAAAGTCGGGCCCGGCTCTTACTCGTAATCATTAAGTCCATCATGTTTACTTTGTACAGTGTTTGTTGACTTTCTATTAAAATGCTCTGATCTGCTTTCTAAATGGCTTCCTCGTAAACTTACTAATGATAAACAGGAATCTGAACAAATGAAAGGTTAATCAGTAAATTTCTGATCCTAATGGTTCTGTGTCATGGACCCAGCGCATGCCTAATTGTATCTCAAGCATTTCCACTGTTTATACTGAAAGTCCATCATCTATGCTTTTCCCTACTTTGATACTAAACTCTGGTATAATGAACCCATTTACAGTGGCTTGCAAAAGTATTCGGCCCCCTTGAACTTTTCCACATTTTGTCACATTACAGCCACAAACATGAATCAATTTTATTGGAATTCCATGTGAAAGACCAATACAAAGTGGTGTACACGTGAGAAGTGGAACGAAAATCATACATGATTCCGAACATTTTTTACAAATAAATAACTGAAAAGTGGGGTGTGCGTAATTATTCAGCCCCCTGAGTCAATACTTTGTAGAACCACCTTTTGCTGCAATTACAGCTGCCAGTCTTTTAGGGTATGTCTCTACCAGCTTTGCACATCTACAGACTGAAATTCTTGCCCATTCTTCTTTGTAAAACAGCTCCAGCTCATTCAGATTAGATGGACAGCGTTTGTGAACAGCAGTTTTCAGATCTTGCCACAGATTCTCGATTGGATTCAGATCTGGACTTTGACTGGGCCATTCTAACACATGGATATCTTTTGTTTTAAACCATTCCATTGTTGCCCTGGCTTTATGTTTAGGGTCGTTGTCCTGCTGGAAGGTGAACCTCCGCCCCAGTCTCAAGTCTTTTGCAGACTCCAAGAGGTTTTCTTCCAAGATTGCCCTGTATTTGGCTCCATCCATCTTCCCATCAACTCTGACCAGTTTCCCTGTCCCTGCTGAAGAGAAGCACCCCCAGAGCATGATGCTGCCACCACCATATCTGACAGTGGGGATGGTGTTCAGAGTGATGTGCAGTGTTAGTTTTCCGCCACACAAAGCGTTTAGCATTTTGGCCAAAAAGTTCCATTTTGGTCTCATCTGACCAGAGCTCCTTCTTCCACATGTTTGCTGTGTCCCCCACATGGCTTGTGGCAAACTGCAAACGGGACTTCTTATGGTTTTCTTTTAACAATGGCTTTCTTCTTGCCACTCTTCCATAAAGGCCAACTTTGTGCAGTGCACCACTAATGGTCGTCCTGTGGACAGATTCCCCCACCTGAGCTGTAGATCTCTGCAGCTCGTCCAGAGTCACCATGGGCCTCTTGGCTGCATTTCTGATCAGCGCTCTCCTTGTTCGGCCTGTGAGTTTAGGTGGACGGCCTTGTCTTGGTAGGTTTACAGTTGTGCCATACTCCTTCCATTTCTGAATGACTGCACTCAGACCAAAGGGGGCTGAATAATTACGCACACCCCACTTTTCAGTTATTTGTAAAAAATGTTTGGAATCATGTATGATTTTCGTTCCACTTCTCAGGTGTACACCACTTTGTATTGGTCTTTCACGTGGAATTCCAATAAAATTGGTTCGTTTGTGGCTGTAATGTGACAAAATGTGGAAAAGTTCAAGGGAGCCGAATACTTTTGCAAGCCACTGTATCTTACGGTGAGGATATCTGGAAGAATGTGTAGTTCTTCCTCTAGGTCTTCTTCAGGAAGAGGGTGACTAAAATCTCTTCTGATCCCACACATCCTGGACACAAACTTTTTAGACTTTTACCTTCAGATCAGCACTACAGACAGTTTCTCCCCCCAGGCTGTCTCTCTGATGAACACAATTAAAACCTTACAGCCACAGTAATAAGATTCTCTACTGTGAATCAATATAACAATTTTTGCACTGTGACAACAATCGTCCTTTTTTCTTTTTAATAAAAAATAAAATTCAATTCAAAAATACTTTATTGATCCCAGAGGGAAATTAAGTTTCTGTTAAGAAACTGGCTGCAAAAACATGTACATTTATTTTATCCTTAATTCTTATAAAGTTTATATATTTAAACTTTGTACAACATGAGCACTTAAAAACTGAAGTCCAAGTTCTTATTTGTGGACAATCTTAGTCTTGACTATTGATGCTCCAATCATCCTTGTTCTGGTCCCCGCAGTATTCAAGTTCTCTTTAAAGAGCAACTTACCCCCCTACCAGAGTCCAACTCCGCCCACATTTCCTTTTTGAAAATGATCCATAAGTTAGTGTTAACTGGCAGACCGAGGAACAGCGGGGGGGAGAGGGCTGGGCGGCGTCAACACTTCCTTGCTATTCCAACTCAAACTCGCTACGGAGGCGTGGCCGACACTAGGCTTGTTTTATACTTCACAGCCGCAAGATGGCTGACATCAGCCGACACCTCAAAGCAAACAGCAATGGCCGATCAAATTTAAGTGCAGTGTAGATTTAACCTGAAAAGGGCGCCAGACTGCCATTTTTTGGTTAGATCTGTTAATATTTTTTCTAAAATGTACTAAAATACCAAAAATAATGACCAGACATGTAGACAGCACTATTAGACACTCATTTATACAGTTTATCAGCGAAAAAAAAAGTTGATTTGGGGGCGAGTTGCTCTTCAAAGCCTCACCTGCCAGTTTCAGTTCTCTTTCTGATAACATCTAAAAACTAATTTGTATAAACTGAATCTAGAAAAAATAAATTTAAAAAGCAATGACCACAAAAATAAAATACGGCCATATTTCATAAATTTTAATAGTATT
Organism: Valencia hispanica; assembly: GCA_963556495.2. Lineage (NCBI taxonomy): Eukaryota > Metazoa > Chordata > Actinopteri > Cyprinodontiformes > Valenciidae > Valencia > Valencia hispanica. Next base: position 14,242,734 of record OY747713.1, on the reverse strand, counting down.
AAACAATACAATTCTTTAAGTTGCCTGAAAATATTAAAAAACATGAAAATATTTTTGTAACTCCGTTTTACAATCTGTTTTCAAACTAATTAAATCTTTTATCCTGTTTGGTTCATCAATCAAGAAGTGAAGACATTAATAAAAAACAGCCACAGCAGAAAATAATCCAGGAAAACCACAAGTTTCCCAAAATCTCAGGTGGAAAAAAAAGAACATCTGTAGCATCAAGAAATGAAGCAAGAAAATTAGCTCATTAAAACTTTGCACTAGATAAAACTAGCTTAAAAAAGTATGTTCAAAATCATCAGTAATTTAAACTTTAAATCAAATGACAGAAACAGCTTTGATTTGTTTAGCTCTTAAGACAAACATTTCGCAGTGGTTTAAGGATTTACTTTTTTTAGTAAACTACAGACACCAAACTAAGTTCTTTGGTGGCTCGATCTTTGATATTATACATACATTTTCACGTGAAATGTTGCATTAAACCAGTGGTTCCCAAAGTGGGGGGGGGGTGCAGTCATTTTGGGGGGGGGTACGGTAAGAATGGATAAAATGAATGCTTGGACACTGCTAATATAATGGACAGGTTTTTGACAAGGCTGCCATATAAAAGCAAAGCAGAACATAAAACACCACAAAACATGCGTTTAAATTAACTTCCTCCCAAGCAAGAGTAGAAAATACGACGAAGCCTTTGGTATTGTTACAACACCTGCAAATGTTCAACTGAGCTCAGAAATGTTTCGAACCCAGTGGCAAAGTGTAAAACGCCTCACTCAAAGGGGATTTAATATTGTACTAGGGATAATTACAACAATGACTGACTGACTGACAACAGCAGCCAGCACACTACCAGTTATTCCTCTCTCCAGTAATACCAGAAGTCATGCTAGATATTTCTGTGGGGTAAAAAAATAAATAAATCCATATTTTATATTTACAAGTCCATTTTTAAAATTATAACATATTCAATAGTAGTCCCCCCCCACTTTAAATCAAATTCAGTCCGAACAAGCTGAACTGAACTATAAACACTGAAATGAAACGATTGCACTTTAAACACGAACAGTTCACCTGTGGCTTGAATGTCTCACATCCTCCTTCCAGTCTGCATGGAACTGAAATGCGAACTTGTGTTTAATCAAACATCTCAAGTGAGATTGCTGCAGAGGTTATCGTCATGAGGTTTTGGCTTTTTACCTCGGACAGATGACTTCTCATGGGGTTTTAGATGTTGTTCTGGAGGCTGAATCTGCTCTCTGCTGCCACACTGGAGACTAAATATATCCTCAAATACATAAAACAGTTGGCTAATTTCATCTGCAGGTGCATTTTTGACATGTCCTTTTACATGTAGGGACTTTGAAGGGCTCTGCACAGACAGAGGGCTGCATCAAGCGCGTCTCCCCCCAAATGCGGGGTCTAAATAGCCAAATCCAGAGCTAAATTATGTAATTATCGATGTCTTCAGCAAAGTCAACTATTTTAAAATACAACCTGTAGAAGAATTTTTGCAGTACTGTGCGAAGAAACGGGCTCCGAACAGACAGGTGTTCTGTGTACTGATGACTGTCAGGAGGGAAGGTGCTGTCCAGGGTCTTTGAACTAGGAGATGATATGCACATCTTTTTGAAGAAGTGCAGCAATCGTGCCCAAAAATTTCACCGTAGGAAGTTATTTATTAAACTTGCATACAATGATTTTGTTTTTCGTGAAACCAATGTTCAATGAATCAAATTATTTGAAGCAGGGCACAAATACACACCTCCACCTGGCAGATAAAGTGACATCACAGCAGGCACACACCAGGTACTGAAAAGTTATGTTGACTGAAGACCTCAGTTTTGCAAAAGAACCCTTTACATTCGTTTTTTCTTTCCTCTTGCAGTTCTTTACGTGTTTAAAGCACTTGTGCACAGAGATTATTTAACAATAAAAAATAAAAAAATCGAAAAAAATATGAAAGCAATGTTGGATACTGATGCTCAGTACTGATTACGCTGGAAGATGGTGGTGGGGTACGTGAACACTGTGGGAACCACTGCATTAAACCATTAATAAAGACTTGGATGGAAAAAATTTCCAATCAAGAGGTCTTACATGGATAAGGTCTTTGTGGGTTTTCATGTGTTGATTCAATGTTTGATCTGAAAGCTTTTTCACAGGTATCACAGGGAAAAGGCCCTTCACCTGTGTGAAATCTCATGTGATAAGTCAAATTAAGTTTCTGAGTAAAACCTTTGCTCCAAATTGAAATGCTTCTCATCTGTGTGAATTCTCATGTGACTAGTCAATCGACCTTTCCAGCTAAAGACTTTGCCACAAATGTTACAAGAGAAGGGCTTCTCACCAGAGTGAAATCTCATGTGACGAGTCAAATTACCTTTATGACTAAAATTTTTGCCACAAACTGTACAAGAGAAAGGCTTCTCCGTTGTGTGAATTGTCATGTGTTGATTTAAAAACTTTTTAGATTTGAAAGTTTTTTCACATATATCACAGGTAAAAGGCCTTTCATCAGTGTGAATTCTCATGTGACTAGTCAAATTTCCTTTATGACTAAAACCTTTGCCACAAATTGTACAAGAGAAAGGCCGCTCACCTGTGTGAAATCTTATGTGACGAGTCAAATTTCCTTTATGACTAAAATCTTTGCCACAAATTGTACAAGAGAAAGGCCGCTCACCTGTGTGAACTCTAATGTGTTCATTCAATAACTGTTTTGATCTAAAGGTTTTTTCACATATTCCACAGGAAAAAGGCCTTTCATCTGTGTGAACTCTCATGTGATAAATCAAACCACAACTTTGAGTAAAACCTTTCCCACAAAGTGTACAAGAGAAAGACCTTTCACCTGTGTGAATTCTCATGTGTTGATTCAATAACGGTTTTGATTTGAACGTTTTTTCACAGGTATCACAGGGAAAAGGCCTTTCATCTTTGTGAACTCTCATGTGACTAGTCAAACTACCTTTCTGAGTAAAACATTTGCCACAAATTGTACAAGAAAAAGGTTTCTCACCTGTGTGAACTCTGAGATGTGAATCCAAGTTAGATTTTGTATTGAAACTTTTTTCACAGGACAAACATTTAAAACACTTCTCACCTGTGTGACTTTTCAAGTGCAAAATCAAGTTACTATGTTGAGTAAAAAAATCACTACAAATTTTACAAGAATACATATAGTTTTCCGTGTGAGATTTCTTGCCCCTTTGGGGTTCTGAATTATTACACTTCATTGTTTTCTGACATCTCTTGTTTTGTTTCAGCCCTTTATCGCTCTTTGATCCTGCGTCTTTATGATGGTTTCCTTCTTGATCCTGGTTCTCAGTTTCATGAGAGTCCTGAGAGATGACTTGGTTCCTGATTGGTTCTGGTTTAATGCGGCACTTTTCCACAAGAGTAGGAGTCACCATGAATGTATCTTCAGTCTCCTGCTTCAATACAAGCTGCTCCTCATGCTCACCTATGCAGAGCTCCAATGGTTCCTCTTTTATCCAGGGATGTTCTGGCTCTTGCTGCTCTTCTTTAATTTGAAGAGGTTCTGGATCCTTCTGGTCCAAACTGGAATCGCTCTCTTGTTTACAGAGCTGCTGGTCAGAGAAAACCTCTTCTTTAAAATCATAATCCAGTAGGTGGTCTAGAAAAGCAAACACAGAAATAAAGGCTTTTAATTGGAGGTAAAAGAAAAAACTTTGCTTTATTTATTCCATGCATATAAAGATGTTCTGAAAAGTTTTCAGTCCTAAAATTAGCTAAATACAAAAATGACACTGAGTTTAAACACAGATATAAACATCAAAACTGTATTTAAGTCCAACAGTCTATGAAGGAAAATCTCTATTCTGTAATCTGAATTTTAAATCTCTACAAACAAAATCAAAAAGTTGAATTTTCCATGACACTTACAATTAGATTATGCTCTTAAACCAATCTGGGGTTCCTTTAAAGCTCAGCAGTATTACAGGCTGATCTCCACCATGCCATGTCACACTGGTGCAGTAATTAAAGCAAACCTCACCTCTACCAAGTTCATTTACTGTACTGTATGGAGGCATAATCCTACAAAAATCACACCAAGTCTATTTGCACATGCTTTGATTTTGTCAATTGCAGAATCAGGTTGCATTTCCTGCTGGGCTGTTCCTGAATGGTTAAGCCACTTCCTATTGTCGCTGTTTCTTTCCGTGGAGCTGTTTGGTGTTCAGACTCTCTTGAATTGATCTGGTTTTCTCTGTACTAATGCCTTTCCAAGTTATTTTAACACACAAGCATGCTAAAAACACATACTATGTTGGTGTACTTCACATTTTGGGAACTCTGTGTTTCACAATGTTTTTCTTGGGGCGGTAAGGTCTTGTTAGCTTAGCTTTATTGCGGCTAAGGCTACTCCTCTTGCCTCATTCTCTGCCTAAATCTTCTCTCTCTTGCTCTCTGTGTCAGATGTTTAGTTACTTTCCTCCCTCTTTAGTGATAATAGTAACTGCAATAAATGTAACATTTTGTAGCTGGGGAGGCGAGGATGTCAGAATTCGAGGCCCAGCTCCGCGCTGTTGAAAAACCAGCAGATAGCCGAGGCCAAGGACAAAACCCCCTAGCCGTCCTCCAACAGAACCTGTGCAGCTGGGACCTCAGGATGGCTGGGTGACTGTACGTAGGAAGCATATATAGAAGCCAAGCCACGGGTCAGCACCAACCCGTCCGCAACAGACTTTCCCCGCTCAACGACATACCCGGTGAGAAGCCGACCTGAAACTGCTGGCGTAAATACAGTAAGATTGTTATTCACGTTGGCAGTAATGACACCTGGTTACACCAATCGGAGGTCACTAAAATGAGTGTTGCTTTTGTGTTTAAGTTCGCCAAAACAATATCGGACTCTGTAATCTTTTCTGGTCCCCTGCGCGATCGGACCTGTGACAACATATTTAGCCGCATGCTGTTATTACACCAATGGTTGTCTAGGTGGTGTCCTGCAAACGATATGGGCTACATTGATAACTGGCGAACACTTTGGAGAAAACCTGGTCTGATCAGGAGAGATGGCATCCATCCCACTTTGGATGGAGCAGCTCTTGTTTTTAGAAATCTGTCCAGATATATTAATCCTCTTAAACACTGACAACCCAGGGTCCAAACCAGGACGCAGAGTCGTACTTTAACCCACCTCTCTGCAGCTTCTGTACTGTTACCCACCCAATACCCCACTGAGACAGTGTCTTGCCCACGGCAAAAATCAAATGGATTGAAAGTCATGAAAATCTCAAAGATAAATACGAATTCTTTGACTAAACAGAAAAATCAAACTATTAAATGTGGTTTATTGAACATAAGATCTCTCTCCTCAAAGACTTTGTTAGTAAATTACTTGATTTGTGATAATCACATTGATTTGTCTTGTCTCACAGAAACCTGGCTGCAGCAGTAGGATTATGTCAGTATAAATGAGTCAAATCCTTCAAATTATTAAAATTTTCACATTCCTAGAATTACTGGGTGATGAAAAGGAGATGCAACCATTTTTCCCCATTCTGATTTACTAATTAATACCAGACCAATTAATAGTTACAGTTCTTTTGAACATCTAACCCTTAGTTTTCCTCACCCAAGTTGCAAAACAATAAGACCACTTTTGTTTGTGGTTTTGAATCATGCACCAGGCCCTTACTCTTAATTCTTAGATCAGACCTCACATTTAAAAAAAATCTGAATTAGTATTAAATACTGATAAGGATGTTGTGATTGAGAAGGCATAGAGTGCGAGCGATTTAATGTCTGGTTTAATTCAACATCAATAGTTATGATTAATAACAATATTTACAAAACTATTGATGAGATGTAATTGTTTAATTGATTGATTGGGGCACCACTCCTATATTAACGTAATATTCAGAGAATTTCCAGATCTTCAATCTCTTCTGAAAGATGTGAGCTCAAACGCTGTGATAACTGCAGGCACACACTGAATAAAACAGAGAAGCTTCCCTTTAAAATATAACAGGGTTTATTAATACAATAGATTAACCTTACAGCCAACTCACTGTGTCAACAATCAAAGGCCAGAATCACCCTACAGTGGAGAAGATGTGGAAACAAAGGGACAATTAGCACTAGTTTTAGCAGACGATGGGCACCACTCGACCTGATCTAGGGCGGGCAGCCGGCCCAGACAGGTGGCAGGTACGGCTACAATCGGCTGACGTTAACAGAAAAAAAGGAAAAGAAAGAAAGAAGAGATATAACACTGCTTCTAGCGACAACCAGTTTACAACACAGAGCATACAACACTCAAGGCCAGCGTGCAGCGACGCTAATTGGCGATGAGTAAACAGTGGTTTACAAGTTCACAAACTTATATCAACCAACAGAAAGATGGGCTCTAACCTGTCGGACCCAACTCCTCTACCCAGACTCAGCAGAAATAAACCAGGTTTATCCTACTTGACGATTATTCTATTTTGTCCACACCAGTCCACAACAAACGATGGAAAAAAGGGAATGAAAGTGTTCAACGGTCGTAGAAGCAGCACAGCAGAGGTCAGAGATAGACGCGTCCAAATGCAGGCAATGACCGGAATCGGGCCTGTCTTCAGAGAGCTATCTATAGCTCAGATGCCGGCAGACTTCATAGATGCACATACGGGAAGCCGGATAGCTTGGCAGGTAATACTTCAAAGTTTTCAGGGGAGTTCTTTCCGGATCCAGCAGGTTGGAGCAAAAGAGGGAAAGTTGCTAGCAATTCATTAGAGTCTCCATTCAGGTCAGCGATGAGCAGCGGAAAGACCATGATTTCATGTTCCGCGCTCCTTTATCAACTCTGTGATGTCATCACTGGCCACAGACAGTGTTAAGGGCGGTGCAAGGGATGGTGGGAGATGCAGTCTATTCAGTTTGTGGAAAATGAATCCCAACCCATCAAAGCATAATACTAGCAAATTGAAGAGAAAATGCTGCTCTAAACACCTAGAGGATCCCTCTTTAACCTGGATAAATAGTCTACTGCTGCATAAAAAGACCCTTCGACAAGCGAGAACAGCATATTTTTCATCATTAATACAGGCGAATAAGAACAATCCTGGGTTTCTTTTTAGTAAAGTTGGCAAACTACCCCAGCTCTTAGTAGTGAGGACTTTATGGGATTCTTCATATATAAAATTAATTCTATTACAAATAAAATCATTGGCATTCTACCAAACATGATAACTTCTCTCTCAGTAAGTGAGGCAGCATTGGAGAAAACTGTAGAACCTAATTTGTGTTTGGACTGTTTTGATTCAGTCGAGAGTTCGAAATTATCAAAAATACAAGCTTTAGGAGTTGATCGTGCTTTATGGAACTCCAGCAGGAACTTTGATTTTGTGTCTCCCTGCAGTGCCATTATCTAGGCCCACTGTTAAGACTGATGTTTGTTTTTGGAAAAAATTTGATTAGAACAGTGGTTTGCGAATACATGTTTACATCATAACAGTTGTGTATTTCTATTTATCCATATAAATATCGCAATAAACATGTATTTATATCAAAAGGTTAAAGGGTTGGATATTTAATATTTTAAAAATAACTGCATATTACTATTACACGTTATTTACAGCACATGACAACCCAGTCTATTGAATTCTAATAAAGAAACTAAGTACAGTTAGTATGTTCATTTGTTTTCTACTTGTCTATTTGGACAATGGAATGTGAGATGTAGTCTTCTGCATGGTACTGAATGTAAATAACTTTGCTAGCTTATAATTACCAAATAATGTTTATGATATTCCAACAAGTGATGGTTTCCTCAGTTTTAAGTGATTATTTTGGATTTTTATTTGTTTGTTTACAGAGTTGCATCCAGAGAATTGGTCAGTCTGTCCTCCAGCAGTCTAAGCCTATAGCAGCATAACTACAGAGATAGCTCAGGATGACCTAAGCCACTCTAACTATAAGCTTTATCAAAAAGGAAAGTTTTAAGCCTGGCCTTAAAAGTAAACAGAGTGTCTGCCTCACGGACTAAAGCTGGGAGCTGGTTCCACAGGAGAGGAGCCTGATAACTAAAAGATCTGCCTCCCATTCTACTTTTAGAAATCCTAGGAACTACAAGTAAACCTGCAGTCTGAGAGCGAAGTCCTCTGTTAGGGACATGTGGAACAATTAGATCTCTGATGTATGATGGAGCTTGATTATTAAGGGCTTTGTATGTAAGAAGACGGATCTTAATTACTTAATGACCTCTATATTATGATATGTATACATGTTGCAGCAGAATGGTCAGGTAGGTGACATGTATGGGTTTCTTTATATATATATATATATATATATATATATATATATATATATATAGTCTTTCTAAAACAAACGGTCGCTGAGAAACTGAAGAAAATGTAAAAAGTGTTGCAACTGCCCCCACTCTCTCCTACCTCTCATTCAGCAGGAGTGGCTATTTTTCTAAATCGTTTTCATGGTAAAGTTATTGATCATAAAAGTGATAAGGAAGGTCATTGGTTAATGGTTAACATGGAGGTAGATTACACTGAATACATTTTAGTAAATGTTTATGGATTCAACAATAGAACTAAAGATCAGAAATTAATTTTCAATCTGAAAAGTATGATAGAAGAATGGAAGATTTGTCATTCAACTGAAGATTTGATTGTTGCAGGCGACTTTAATATGGTCCCAGAAAAAACAGGATAGTTTTCCAACTAAGCATAACTCTCATCATTTTAACCAAATAATGGATTTCTCTTGCCCTAATCGATATTTGGGGTAAGCTTAACCCAGATAAACCTCAATACACCTGGAGAAACTCAATGCACATGACTAGATTATTAGTTAATAACTAGTAGTCTTATTTCCCTAGCATCCAATTTTAAGATTCTTCATTCCCCTTTTACTGACCATTGTGCTATAACACTTTCGATCTCCCCTAATAACAGATCACAAGAACCAAAGATATCTCACTGGAAATTTAACAGCAACCTCTTAAAAAACACAATTTTGTACAAAAATTAAATATTTAATATGTGAGGTAAAAGCGATGAGTGACTCATCTTTTACTAATGGGAATGGTTGAAGTTTAACAGGCTAAACTTATCTCAAAAATAAGTTCATTGTGTAACTTTAACAACAAACAGAGGAAAATTCCCTAGAACTAAACCAGCTACAGTAGAAACTAGATTAACTTTAAACAGACAGAACAAAGGGTGCCTTCATTCGTTCAAGGGCTAAATGAATTGAGTAGGGGAAAAATAATTGTACTTATGTCTTTAATTTAGAAAAAAAGTAGACAAAAAAATCATAACAAAGTTACGAATAAATAATACCTTGATTGGGGACCAACATATTATAAACAAATACATTACTGACTTTTTTATTCAGCACTTTACTTTACCAATTACTCCAGTTTAGAAACAACCTATTTTTTCAGTTCTATTCAGGAAAAAATCCCCAAATTAGACGCATATGTTAGAAATCTCAATGAATCTGAAATCACTTTAGCTGAACTGGACACAGCTGTTTCTCAAATGGCCAGTGGTAAATCACCAGGTTCTGAGGGAATCACAACTGAATTTTACAGATATTTCTGGAGTGATATTAAATATGTATTACTGGAGGCATTTAATGAATGTATAAATAATCAGATGCTATCCTCAACTATGAAACAAGGAACAATTTATTTACTTCCTAAACTAAACAAGGATTCTTTGTTACTGGATAACTGGAGACTAATCATGCTTATTTGCTGTGACTATAAGTTATTAGCTCATGTTTATGCCAACGGACTTAAAACAGGAATAGGTCAAACAATAGATGAGACACAGTCAACTTTTATAAAAAGACACCACATTCATCATTATACATATATCATATATTAGATATTTTGGATTATAATGTTTTAACTCCTCATGGTAGTCTTATTGTTTTCCTTGACTTCTTTAAGGCTTCTTTAGAAGACACATTTTTATTTAAAGCTCTGGAGTTGTGGGTTTTTGACACAGATTCTGTAGCATAATGAAAATGATGTACAGAGATATAACGAGTTTATGGCACTCAATCAAGGTTTTTCTAACAGCTTTAATATTAATCGTGGCATTCGACAGGGGTGTCCTTTTAGCCTATTGTTGTTTGTTGTTGAAGCTGGAATGATAGCTATCTACATAAAACTTTCTCCAGATCTGGAAGGGTACAAACATTCTAGATAAGGAATTTAAAATTAGTCAATTTCCTGATGACACAGCCTTATTTCTAAAAAAAACTAAAATATGGTCCCGATTGGAATTAATAAAATTATTTCCTACTCGAAAGCATCTGGCCTAACACTAAATCAAAAAAAATAAATAAAGTGAAATCCTAGCTGTGGATAAAAGATTGCATTTCCTTTCCACAATCTATGTGGTACCATATCCCAAATAAACTCTTCAATAAAGTCAGGGGGTCAAAGTTTTTGCTCAAATGTGACTTTGACATTTCCAAGATTCCTCTTAAACCATCTAGTTTCTATAAACAAGCATTGGATTTTGGGAAGTTGCTTTTTAAGTTACAATTTTTCGCCTCACAATTCTATGTTGTGGAATAATAGGGTTTTAAGCTCCGTCCACACGGAGACTCGTTTCGCTGTATACGTATAATTTTTTTTATCGTATTAGCATTTCGTCCACACGGATCCGGCGTTTTCGGAGACTGAAACCGCTATTTTTTGAAACCGGGTCCCAAAGTGGATAAATCTGAAAACGACGCCCTTGCGGTTTCGTGTGTACAGCGAATCCGTATATTTTCTGAAACGATGATGTCATCACATCATGTGTCGGCTGCTTCACTTCTAACTGCAACAATGATAATGGCGGACTACATGATTTTGATCTTGCTGCAGAAGCTACTAAGCCTACTAGCTTTATTACAGCAAAATCTATTGCTTTGTTATAAATGTATTCGTCTTGGTTCGTATACAGCGCGCAAGGTTATGCGCATGCTCAAAGTCTTCTTCTCCGTGTATAGTGTATCTCTATGGCAGAATTACAGCGCCCCATACTGGTCTGGCATATATACTACACCGTTTTCAGTCCGTTTCAGTGGTTTCGTGTGTATGCAGATATTTCTTGAGACGGCGCCGTGTTTACGGAATTTTCTTTTCAAACGAGGAAAAAAAATTATCGGATAGGGAACGCACCGGCTTCGTGTGGATGTGGTCTCAATCATTAACAAAAAATCCTTGTTTAAATCAGATTGGTATGATAATTGGTGAGGGTGGTTTATTTATGACCTGTTACAAACAAACTGAATGTTGCTAACTCATGACGAATTTATCGAAAAATATAAAATAGGGGTTTCATATAATGTTTATAATAAGGTTTGTAAAGAAATCCCCATACCTTTGTTAAATCTTATTCAAAATATTGTAAAACATTAATCTATCAGAACATGCTTACCTTTACCTACAATAGGTGATATCCCAATACAGGATAAAAAAAGCAATAATGAATTAGTCACTTTAACCTTTAAACAAAAAGTATTCTTTAATTATAATGCCAATGTTAGACAAGACCTTGATAACATGTTGAAAAAGAAGTCATTCTCTTTCTATATAAAATATCCACTCGCACCCAAAATGAAAGAAAACAAAATTTAGAATTATATCTGGCATTTACCCTGTTAAATAAAAGATTTAACTTTAAGTCCAACCCTTGTGCTTTCTGCTCTGCAGATCTAAAAACAATAGATCATTTATTTTTCCAACTGTCAGTATGTTAATGCCTTATGGGCTGATATCCACAGTTGAGTTTCCCTTAAAATCTCCAATGTACCTTCCTTTGCATCTAAGGATGTTATTTATTTCATGGACAATCTAAATTATGAAATCTTTGATGTTATCAGTTTTGTAATTGTTCTGTGTGAGTACCTTATTCTTTCATGTAAGTGGAAAAATACCTCTCCTCTTTTTACCGTTTTCTTGAAATACTTCTCTCAATATTTTAAGTCACTTCAGCTCATCTCAGATATGAATAAGAGAACTGCCATACTGTACCATAAAATTGTAAAATACTTGCTGTTTTATATTTAATTTAATGCTTGCCTGTGTCAAAAGGCTTCTGTTCCTTATTATTTTACATTTGATCCTTTTATTTTCTCTCTGTTTAACAAGGTAAAATGACTTCACCATCTCTTCAATGGAAACGGTTACAATGTTAGTTTGTTTCCTAGACTTGTATTCTATATGATATTTTCTTTCAATAAATTCTTTTTTTTTTTTAAAGAAAGAAAACTTGAGCTCGGCCATGCTGCGGCCCAGCTGATTGAGATAGCAGCACATTTCCTTTCTTACATTGTGTAACGTTAGGAATCCCTTCTGGGATCCATGTAGATCTACATGCTGTCGGTGAATCTCTGTTTGATTAAATCTGGTTAAACTTTATTCTCCTCCTCGCTTTATTCCAGGGTAAAGAATCTGAGGTAGGAAATATTAGGTGGAATCGACCTGTCGCCGTTTCTCAAAGCCGAAGCTGCAATTTAAATTTGTTGTCTTTTTCCACGAATGAATCTTCCCAAATAAACCCTTTAAAATCTTAATCTACATCCAGCGACATAACTGAACGTCAGCATCGCTGGTGTTTCTTACCTATCCGGTGTAAGATGATCCGAGGTGTCCGGGTGAAATCCAGCAGCCTGCGCTGATCATCCATCTCTTCCTCGGACTAAAACATTTCTTTAAACTCTGTGAATGTTTCTTCAGCAGGAGGTAAATGCTCGGTGATCAACTCTTGTTGAAGCTGGACTGAATGCAGTCTCGCAGTAAACACTCACATATTCAGCCCACAGATGATCAAACTCCAAGGCAAATGAAAGCTAAAGCTGCTAGCATCACGTTCTTCTTCTTCTTGTTGTTGTTTAATGGCGGATGGCAAGCAACGTTTTGGTGCATTACCGCCACCCACTGGAATGGAGTGTGGATCTAGATGCTAAACATACACAAGATATATTTATAAACTACAAAATAAATAAACAAATAGCAACCCCATATTCTCTCTATTAATTTCGTCTTTTTAAGAAACCTCAACAAAAAAGAATAATATCCAGAAACAGAAACGTTGTCCTTTGTCCAAAAGGTCTTATATGTTCAGCTGCAATTTGTAAACAGTGTACAGTGTAGCCTACATTTGTAAACAAAATTCATATTTCCCTGTAGCATGTCTCTCTAAGTTTAAATAGTCCATTATTTATAGTTTATTTATTTGGATCCCCATTAGTTGTCAAGTTGTTGACAGCTACTCTTCCTGGGGTCCTCTATTTAATTTATAAAATTTTAAAAAATCAGATTCACAATACATAATCATAAAACATCATAGATCATAAGAAATTATTGTACACACAAACAATGACATTGAGTTTGAAGTCTATAGAATCACAATCCATTCTGTAGTCCACACAAATGAATAATCCCAGTGATTGAAAAAGTATACAACTCTCACTACAGAAATAAAAATAAGAAGAACAAAACAGAGACCATTACAAAGCTAAGACCAGAATTTTTTAAGAAACCTTTTAAAAGTGGCTTTAGTCGCAGCTTCAGTCACCATAAATGGGAGTCTGTTTTATAGTATTATCCCTCTGAACATGACAGATTTGCAAACCGCCTGTGTTCTTGGTCTTGGACAGGCCAAATGTACAGTGGCCCTGAAAGGTCTTAAAAAACACATGCAAAAAAACAAAACACAAGCAAATTGAGAAAACATGTTCATCAATTTGACAACATGTGTGCAGCATTTAGAAAAATGACACAACCCATTACAAACGTGCTGCAAATAGACCACAACACAACCGAAGTGAAATGTTTCAAGGGGACACTTAAATGTGATGCACACGGCCGGACATGCTTGTTGGCTGTGTCCAAATTCAGGGTCTGCATCCTTCGGTGAACTCATTTGAAGGATGCCACGTGACAGCGCCGCGACGAAGGGTGTCCAAATTCGAAGGATCCTTCAAATGCGGCCCACTAATGCGTCCTAATTTTCCCCGAATTTGAAGGATGGGTCTGGTGGATCCTTTCACGTCCTACCTATCCCATAATTCCTTTCGGCAGAGCGCTTCCAGCAGTTTAAAAAATAATGGTGGACGGAGCGAGCGCTAGCGGAGCCGAAGATTATGCATTCCGATGTAAATAAAAAAAACAAAAACTGGCGGTTCAAACAATTTATTTTTACAGCGGTTGTCTAATTAGGCCTTTGGTTTTAGCATTAAGCATTTTTTTTATATTTGTACGTTTACATGTTTTTAAAAAATCACGTTCGTAAACTAGCTTGTTTCTTGTGTGAATATCACCTTACACAGAGCTAATTTCTTGTTAGGGATTTAAGCTGTTTTAAACATTTTAGGGACGAAAGAGCAGACAGAGCTGTTCATAAAGCTCCGGGGAGAGAACGATGAGCTCTTCACCGAAGCAAAGAACTCTGCCACTGTGGGATGGAGGTACAGGAATAAATCTATTTAGAAATCCCATTCTTATGACTACGGTGTTATTTACCCTAATATCATGGCAGTTTTGTTTCGTTTGTTTTGTGCAGTACATATAATCTTACTGGAGTCATTAAACAGCTGAAATATTTTCCTGCTTCTCTTGTTTTGTCCTTTTTTTAGTATAATACTTTACAGTATTGTTACACTATTGTCGTTTTGATTTCTGTGATTAGCACAATTGCAATATTTTCCCCTTTTCTCCTACGTTAGGATAGTTCTGGAGAAGATGGGCCTGTCTGGGAGAGGGAGTGAGTGGGAAGCCCACTGCTGCTACTTGGGCCTGGTTTGTCCAAATGGATGAGGTTTTAGTACCAAGGCCTTCAATTTACCCCCCTGTCCTTATTGCCTCCATCCCTACGGACCCTCCAGGGCCAAGTGCAGCAGTGAGTGACCAAGAGGAAAGAGAAGAGCAAGAGAAGGAAGGAGATGGGCAGCCAGCAGTGAAGAAGAGGAGAAGGGACAGTGACCAGGAGCTGCTAGACCTCATCAGGAAGGACATGAGGCAGCAGAGGGAGGCTGACGAGAGGAGGGCACAGGAGAGCAGGGAGAGGATGGACAGGCTCTTTTCTATTCTTGAGTGATTAGTGCCTAAATGAAATTTTTTTTGAGGGGGGTGGGAGGGATTACATTTGTTTATTGTTGTGTTTATAACACGAGTTGGTCGAAATAAATAGCTTGAAAGAAATACTTCATATTCATTGTATATATCTTTTTTATTTTCAAAATTGTTCAAAGAAAATTGAACATTTTGTCATGGCCCACGTTTCACTTGCACTTCCTCCTCACTTGTGTCTCCCTGCTATCATGCCTCATGCTGTGCACCTGTGCACCAGCCTGATTAGCTCGTTGACTTCACCTGCACTCACCACTACTTAAGCTCTCCTCATTCTCCACTCCCCTGCCAGATTATCGAAAACCTTTGTGGGAAGTAGAAATCCAGCGTCCTCCAAGATCCATGGGTTTTTTGCCCTCCATGTGTATGAATTTGTTTTTGCCTCCTGGATTAAAGTGTTTTTCGCCTTACCCCAGTCGGCTCCTTCCTGCCTGTCTGACTCCCGGAAACCGGACCTCCACTCGGCTCTTCAACTCTGATTCTAGCTTAGCCCCTTGGATGAGTTTAACGCCTTCTGCCTCTCCGTGTATGATCTTTGCTTGTTCCCCTCGACCTCGATTTCTAGCCTGCCCCATCCTAAATTTGATCCACTGTTGCTCAAGTCTGCAAGATCTTCTGCTCACGGCACCGTCTGAAGAGGAGCACTTGGAAACCCCACAATCCCTCCACGTGACCGCTGGTCAGGATCTGCCTCCCCGCTCCAACTTCGCCCCATCTAGGACCCTCAAGCAGCAGGTTGGTGGCACAGAAGTACCTTGCCGTTTTTTCCCTGTGGAGGATTTATACTCGCCTCAACCGTCTCTCCGCAGGGAGCCTGAAGCTGTCCAGCTTCCTTCAAGGAAAAATCAGCAACGAATAAAACGGATTCATTCACCCATTCCTGTGTTGTGGCTGATTTTACGGTCCCCTTGGTACCATTACACATTTAAGAAAATTAACGGTGTATAATTTTAATTAATGGAATTCAGAAAAGGTAACAAAATTCAAGAACATACAGAAATATAACTATTTACAGGACAAGAGACATTTTAACAAATCACTGCACGATTAATCTGAGTGACCGGGTATTGGACCATCTTTTTTTTTTTATTACACCGGGGGTCCCTGGCAGTGTTGCTGGAGCTGCTGAAAGGATGAGACATGAATGGAGTGCTGCAACAGGGATCTGTGGTTGGTCCTCTTTGGTTGGCGAGCGAAACATCACAGGGTGGTCTGCAGAGAGCTTCAGGGTGTCTCCTCCCATTGTCCACTACATCGTCCACCACCAGGGTTTGCAGACCGGCTCAATTGACTGCTGTCACATCTGTAAGATGCATTCATAAAAATATAAATAGGAGAAATTGAATCCAATCCTTCAATCTCATGACAAAATACTTAGATATTAAAGTTATTGTTTACTTGCCTGTTAAAGGTATTCATGACCTGGTGGTACCTCTTCCAGGGCAGACACCTCAGTGCAGAGTTGCTCCCGCCACTGAGTACCGCTGACGGCTTCCTCCACAAAATAAAGAGAACAAATAAGTGCTTAACAGATTAAAGCATTCTAAGTTAGACAAAATTTATTATCAAAACTCAACTTATTTTTTAATACAATGCACATTATACATATGTAACATGATTACATTTACGTGTGTGTATATATAGTTTCATATAGATGGAGTCTTTTTCAAGGTAGGGATGATTATACAACCTACAACTTTAGGGACTTAAGATTGGTTGCTGGTTTCACAGGTTTGAATAAATTTTTGGACTTCCTCTAACAAAACAGGCAGTCGTTTATGCTTCGGCTCACTGCCTTTGTAGGGGAAATTAGCAGAAGAGATAAAAACAGAAACATAATGGCTTACCTGGATATGAATATCTCGATACAGACCTCCCCAATGGCAAGCGTAGAGTGCATTTAATTCCCTTAACTCATGTAAAATAGAGAGTAACTGTCATCCATTTTTACTGATTTTGCTTAGCACCATCACGGTTGCTAGGCGACAGGACCTGTGCAGCGTGTAAGAGCGGGAACTGAAAGAAGGGTATGCTGTCCAAATTCACAGACACCTACTTCCGGCTTTTGCGGTTGAAGGACGGGTCCTCCTTCAACCGGGTAGGAAGGATCCTCCGAAGGATGCAGACCCTGAATTTGGACACAGCCGCTGTTGACACAGATTTCGAGTAGCAGCTCAGTCATTGTCTCTGTTGGTCAGTGGTGTTGGAAAACAAGATAAAAAGTAATTGTTTTCTATTTAAACAATGTGATCGCATGATTCAGCCTATTGCAGTGCTGCTAAACTATTGTTAGCCTTTAGCCGTGTCAACAAAAAGCATGTCCGCCCGTGTGCATCACATTTGTTGTCTATTTGAAGCACATTTTTTTGTGTTGTGGTCTTTGCAGCGCATTTTTCTAATGTTTTGTCTATTTGCAGCGCATTTTTGTAATGTGTTGTGTTGTGGTCTTTGCAGCGCAATTTTCTAATGTTTTGTGTTGTGGTCTTTGCAGCTCGTTTTTCTAATGTTTTGTGTTGTGGTCTTTGCAGCTCGTTTTTCTAATGTTTTGTGTTGTGGTCTTTGCAGCTCGTTTTTCTATATGCTGCACACGTGTTTTCAAATTGATGAAAATGTTTTCTCAATTTTCTTGTGTTTTGTCTTTTTGCATGTGTTTTCTTAAGTTGCATGCTGTGACCTTTCAGGGCCACCGTACAAATGCCTGTGAATCACTTGTCTGGTGGAATAACAATGCTGATTTCTTACATAATGTAAATTGGCATACAGAGTTGTAGGTTGTCTACTGTGGCAGAAAGAAACTCATTAGATGACACTTTAGCCTATCCTCTACTTACTCTGAGCCATGAAAGACTTTCATGAAGAGGCGCTGAGCTCTGCCTCCAGTCAAACAGAAGACCCAGGGCTAGTCTTGCAGCTTTATTTTGTGCTGTTTGAAGTCAAGTCAGGTGCTTTTTACTGTGCCAGACCAGATCACCGAACAGTAGTCTAAGTGAGACTACACCAAATATTTAACCCCAAAAACTCTAAAGCCGTTTTCAGACAGAAGTTCTGGAATATTTGTGGACAATTCCATCCGGTCTTCAACCGCAGTTGTGTTTTCAAATACACCACTTTTTTCTGGAACATTGCCATTCGGCTGCTTTCACACAGCAAGAAATGTACCGGAGGATCCTGATGAATGTCTGGGGGGTGGGGGAGTAGGGGGAGTAGGGGGTTGTATGTGGATATGATGTTAACTTAGTGCAGCGGGCGTACATGTCATTTCCCCAAACAAAGGGATTATTGCAAAGATGGTCGACAAAACTGCAGATCTACTCGCAGTGCTCGCCTTTGTGATGTATGCCATTTTGCGCACATGGAAACGCTTAAGAGACATCGACTAAGAAGCGGAAAGGAAAATAGTGACATTTATGCGTCATCAATGTGTGCGCTCAAAGTGTTCCCTGCCCCCCTCCCCTTTTCCCCACCGCCCCACACCCCTCCAGCTTTCAATTCAGTTCAATTCAGTTGATTTAAATAGCGCCGATTCACAACAGATTTCATCTCAAGGCACATAACAAGAAGTCATTTCAATACATTTATACAAACATTCCAATCAGTTAAAAAGTTTCCTATTTAAGGAATCCCAGCAGATTGCGTCAGTCATTGGCGTGAGGTTGGGCCCCGTTGATGCAGACTTTCCAACCACAGCAATCCTAGAGCAATCCCTCATACTGAGCAAGCATGTAGCGACGGTGGAGAGGAAAAACTCCCCTTTAACAGGAAGAAAACTCCAACAGTGCCAGGGTCAGTAGGAGCGGCCATCTGCCACGCCTGGGGGTTTGAGAAGACAAAGCAGAGACACAGCAGGAACAGAAGATCTGATGTAAGAGTACTTTCTACGTTACAGAAAGTAAAAAGTTGACAACAGGACACGGTGGATGTTCAGTTACTGGGAGCATCATCCCAGTCGATGCCCCCCGTCCAACAGGGCATTGCAGCCAAGCAGGATACCAGACCAGGTATATCTTCTATGGAGAGAAAAACACTGAGAGAAAACAAAGTTAACAGTTGAAATAACAGAATGTACTGTAATGGAACAGGAGTCCAAGAGCCTGCAGTCTGAGAGCAAAGGGCTCTGTTAGAAACATATGGAATAATTAGATCTCTGATGTATGATGGAGCTTGATTATTAAGGGCTTTGTATGTAAGAAGGAGGATCTTAAATTCTATTCTGGATTTAACAGGGAGCCAATGAAGGGAAGCTAAAACAGGAGAAATGTGATCTCTCTTTTTAATATTCATCAGAACTCTTGCTGCCGCATTTTAGATCAACTGAAGGCTTTTAATGGCATTTTGTTGACTTCCTGATAGTAAAGAATTACAGTAGTCCAGCCTTGAGGTAACAAATGCATGGACTAGTTTCTCAGCATCACTCCTGGACAGGATGTTTCTAATTTTAGCAATATTCTGGAGGTGAAAGAAAGAAATCCTTGAAACCTGTTTAATATGGGATTTAAATGGCAAGTTTTGGTCAAAAATAACGCCGAGGTTCTTTACGTTATTACTGGAGGCCAATTTAATGCTATCCAGATGAAGTGATTGACTAATCAGTTGCTTTTTTAGAGCTTCTGTTACAAAGACAGCAACTTCTGTCTTGTCATAATTTAAGAGCAAAAAGTTTAGAGTCATCCATGTTTTTATGTCTTCCAGACATGTCTGTAATCTACCTAACTGACTGGGTTCATCAGGATTCATTTTATTTATTTATTTATTTCCAGGAACATTACCTGACAGTCTGAATGCAAACCCCATACCGCGAAAAGTCCACTCTGGTTACTAGGTCTTCATCCGTAAAATTACCGGTAAAGGGTATCCGGACAAAGTCCGGAAAATTACAGTTTTTCTTGGCCTGTTTGAAAGAGGCTTAACAGATGCGAACAAAAAGGAGTTGCATCTCCTGATGCATGAAATGTTTCTGTCCATCTTCTTTACAACTGAATTGATGTTTCCCCAAAGACAACATATCTATTATTATACCGAGCAGCTTTATGTCCTGCACCTGTTCTATACTCTATGCCCTTTAAAACAATATGAAATGAGTCATTCCTGTCCTGATGTCTAGATTTAACCAGCATGCTCTTTGTCTTTGACACATTCAAAACCAAATTGTTTTCATATATCCAGTTCTGTAGCAGTTGCAGATCTGACTGAAGTGTCCCTTATCTCTGATATATCACTTGCAGCATAAGAAACTTTAGAATCATCTGCATAAAGAGTAATTCTGCATTTTTAGGTACATATGACATATCATTGATAAATAATGAGAAAAGCAGAGGACCCAGGCAACTACCCTGGAGCAGACCACATTGCAGTTGTTTAGATGTGGAATAACTCCCACTGAAAAAAACCGACTGTGATAAACAGGTTAAATAGCTTCTCATCCACCTAAGTGGTGTAAAGCCAAATTTAAATGCAGCTAGTTTCTGCAGTAACAGATTATAGTCCACTAAATGAAACATCGAACTAACATCAAGAAATACTGCGCCATCATTCTGTTGTCAATACTAGATGGCCATTTATCTGGTAATTCTGCTAGTGCTGTACCAGTGGAATGATTATTTTTGTATGCATGTTGTGACTCGAAATTTAATCGATTTATATTTAAGTATTAAGACATTTGTGTAAAAACGATCTTTTCTATTAATTTACTTAGCATAGGGAGAATATTAATAGGTCTGCTGTTTACAGCAGATAAACTATCAGTTTTATTTTTCAGGAGAGGAATTATTTTAGCTGATTTTCATATCTGAGGGAAAACTCCCTGAGCCAAACTCAAATTGAACATATGACGGACTGGTCGAGCAATTCCATGTGCAGCCAATTTTAATAGTCTGCCGTCCATATCATCCATTCCTGGTGGTTTGTTATCACTCATTTTAAGAAGCAAGATCTCCACCTTTTTTGGAGTCACGCGATCAAATGTAAATTTACACTCTTTACTTTTCATAATTGAGTCAGTAATTATTTTAGATTACATGCCATTTTTAGAGTCTTTTGTATCTTGTCTCAATTCATCATTTTTATCAGTGAAATAATTGCTAAAATGAGCTACTATTTCCTTACTTTTTGTCAGAAAATGGCCATTTGCATCTATAAATTATGTTGATGCTTGTTTTCCCCTGTCCATTAGTTCATTTAAAATGTTCCAGAGGTGTCTCCCATCTTTCCTCTTTTCTTGGAATTTGTTTCTGTAATACTGTCTTTTCTTTTCCCTATTTAAAGTGGTTATTTTGTTCCTCTCTTTACAATAGGCTGATCATTGCTCTGAGTTATGAGTTTCTCCTACAGCACATACAGACCCTTCCCAAAAAATTAGAATATCATGGAAAAGTTTATTTCCATAATTCCATTCAAAACGTTAATCTACCATAGATTATAGATTCAGGGCCCACAACTTAAACTATTTCAAGTATTTAGTTGTTTATTTGTACATAATTTGGGCTTCCAGCTCATAAAACCCACAAAAACAGAGATTCAAAAAAATTGAATATTGTGAAGAAATCACAATTTACTTATAATTTTTTGTGGAAAAAAATAAAGAAATTAGGATCACATCTAATCAATTAAAATATGGCTTCACTTTGGTTCAGTTGTCTGTTAGGTTCAAAATGGGAAAGACTGCGGACTTGACAACTGGCCAGAAGACCATCTGTGGTGGGAAAATTCCTATGTAATTTAAGTATATATTATCTGTCTAGTGAATGTATCTAGGGCGAGAGGACAAAGTTAGGGGAAGCAAGCTTTATATTCCTGATAAAGATGTGACAGATCACCAGAAAGACAGACACCAGGGCAGCAAGATAACTAAGGACCTCGGATGTGCTGGTTTATGCTTTGCTATCGGACTGGCATGAACCTATTCTCCAGAGGCTGGGCATGAAGATTGGAGAAGACGTGCTGCAGAGATAAACGGTGATTGCTGAATACTATTTAAACTGTTAGTCAGAAAGGTTGGGTAGGGCGATGCATGAGTAATCTCTGTCCCCTCCATGTTCTCTGGCCAGACATGTTTGTATTAAATACTTAAATGCCTTCTGAGACTCAGTCTTCTTTTAATATGGAAACCCTGAAGTATTTTCTGCCATTACACTTGGCGCCTTAACGCAGCCTCAGCGAGTGGAATGGACCGGCAGGGACGGGGTGAATGGAGTTGCTAGCTACCTGGGAAAGTTTTTTCTCCCAGCCTCTTACCTCCAGTAGCAGTTTGGAAGATGGAGGCCTTGAGGCATCTCTGTCGACCCTACCTTCGCCTGAGAACAGAACCAGGTAAGACTGAGTCCTTTAAAATAAATATTTATGATATAATTTTATTTGCACTCTCAGAGGGTGAAATGTTTGCTAGAGTTTCATGTTTTACTTGCATGCGAGTTTGTTGTAACGAGTTTTCCATGCTCCTTTTCTCGTAATATAAAGAGAGAGCACCGGGGGGTAATTGATGGATTAATCAATTGATTAGCCATTCAGCTATCTTCAGTATTTTTTTAGGCATTTGTTTCACTAAGGAAAATAGAAAGCAATTGAGGGGAGAGGTCCCCTCATGATAAACTAGCAACACTTCACCTCCAGACAGTCCAATATGTCGACAAAATAAAAGAATTAACGGGCCCAGGGGAGGAATTTGGATAATATAAAAGTGGGATCTTATGTTGTTTATTTGTTTATTTCTCTTTTATTTCCCCTTATTTGTTTCTTCCAGAACTGGGGAGCATTAAGATCACTTGCGTGATGGCTTGGTATAAAGCAGAATGGCACACACTGTTATTGTTACACATTCCATTGCAGAACTGCTGATACATTTTGCTGATTTGTCCTGTGTTTTTTTTCAGGCTGATGATGTAACCCGGGGTCGGCCCCTCCGGTCCAGCACAGAGTGCCTGGGGAGAGCCACAAAGAGCCCTAATCCTACCCCCCTTGGAATCAGGGGCTTGGCAGCCATAACAAGGGTGAAGGCCGTACTCCGGCCTGAATGCAGGACGGGCTGACCAGTGGGCTGAGGGGAGATCTCTTGCTCAAGTTTTACATAGGGACTGTGGTTTTTTCCTGCTACATGGTTGTGTGCTGGAGCTGGATCGAGGGTGGGGGTCCTGGGCCTGCCGGCCTGCAGACAAGCCAGCGAAATTGAGGCAGAACAGAAAACACGCAGCTCAAATGCAATGAGGAAATGCTTGCTGACTGATATATATTTTCTCTCTGTGACAACTGCTGCGAACACACACGCACGCAAACACACACACACACACACACACTCCCTCAGTGTCATGTAAACAGCCACAGAAACAGCATTCTGTGACGCTCAATGGTTAGCAAAGAAAATCTTGTTCTGTCTTCTTTTCTGCCAGGACCCTTAGAGCGAATGGGGGGAGCAACGGGGCTCGATGGAAGCAGGCCATAATTTTTTTTTATTTTATCTAATTTTTGTTGTGTTGTAATTTGTAAGGGAATGTTGATGTGCAACTAAACTTAATTTATTTGTTTTAGCAGGACGGGGTAAAGTCTGCTCGGACAGCAGACCTGCTACGGGTCTGTACAGGTGATAATTATTCGTCATCTGGTGAGTTTAATCTAATCAGAGCCTAAAGAATGTGTTGCACATCTTATTTTTTTTTTAGGGCAAGATAGTGAAGCGGGCAATGACTCCGGAGTATGCATAACTGATAATCTGTCTTCCAGGATTTACCTGGAAAATGGACAACAGTCTTTTCTTTTCTCTCCTAATCCTCTCGTTCAAGGGAGCCCATATTTTTTGAAAGTTATTTGATGGAACTGTTATTACACTAATTACGAGTTACCTTTAGCAATCCCAACTTGTGTGAACTAACTTAGAAAAGGGAGTTCCCACTTTAAGACTAGAACAAATAGCAAAGAGTTAATTGGGGCATTTAGAGTAGGTTGTGAATTATACACTGACTGACTTGATTTTGACTTAGCTGACTGACAGCAAAAACATATGATTTCTTTTCTTTCTTCTTGGGACAATTGGGGTTTATTTTGTGGTTTTGGGCTTTGTGTTATGATAAAGTAATGAATCATAGAACTATGAACATTAACAAATAAAGTTAACAGGACATTTTACAGTAACACTGCTTAGAATTTGCTACAGCTCTGAAGGACGAAACTTTTATCAGCTTGCAAGGCGCTAATGTAAACACTCTATTGTTGACGTCACAAATGGCGAGAGGAGAGAAGGATAACAAGACTTTGCTGCAAGCACCAACGGTAAAACATTTATAATTTGAACACAACTAAAACATGAGACTTTAGGTTTCTGCTGGGTAACATTAGGATTGATGACTGGTCTGATAACCTTAGGCTACTTAGGGTTTAAATAAATGGAAAAAGGTAAATACTGTAATAAACCATGTCTCCACCTGGGAAGAATGTGTGTCCAATGTCAGATATCAAAGGATGACAGATGACACATGCACTTCCACACCACTCTATGAATTCATCCCTTCTGGGCACAGCACAGAGCATTAGCTGACAACCCCACCCGTGATCTAGAGGCTCACACAGCAAGACACTGGTGGGTTTTACTCCCTTACTATAAGCTTCCCCCCCTAGAGTACTGGCTTAGCTACAGTCTAAAATCTAACAACAAAAGGAAAAGACATGAAATAACCCAAAACATGAACTAATAACATTAAAACACTTAGCTTTCCCGGGTTGCAAGACTGTCCCCCGGGGTCTGAGCTTTGGCACCGGCCTCGCCTCGAAGTCGGTATAATGGGGGCCTGCGGCCGATCCGGCACAACAAGGATCTCCACCAGCTGCAGGGGATTCTCCTCCACAACTGGAAAGCGGATTTAAGCACTCCTATGCTTCCCGCTATTTGCCACACTGCCCTGCCTGCACAGCAACCTATCCCTAATCCCCCTGGCTATTTTCACCGCCGGCAGCCCTAAGTAGCTTGCGAACGGCACCCGCCCCCTCAAACATGAGTGCAAGTCTTTCGCTTGGCTGGGCTGTAGCCCTGTAACTTCCACCAAGCTCCGCTATCCAGAACACACTGACCCTGCTCACCACACCCTTTTCATACTTCCTCTCTCACAAACAATTCAGCTCACAGGTGCAATCATTTAGCTCCTAAGGTGCAACCACTGCTCTCCTCTCCCACTCCCCTCCACTCTACCTCATGCACTACGATACTAATCTTATCTGGGCGACATTCAAGCGTCGGAGAAGTTAGTGGGCCTGATTAGAAATTTGCTAGTACTGATTGATCTCAAGCTGTGTAGTCGTCTGTGTTCTCCTTCCAGGGTTGTTAAGGGGCCAAGAGGTCAGGAGAGGTTTGATTGAAGAATCGAATGGTCTTGTTACACTCTGGTGGGTAAATGCAAGAAGTGATATAAGTGGGGATGATTGTATGCAACATATTGTGCCTGTTGGTCTTAATATAAAGCCCTGACTTTGTATTTAAAGGAAGATGTCTCACTGTTTTAGGTAAACATTAATATGCCTGAAATGTTTTTAAGGGGCCACCAAATATAACAATACAGTGGTCCCGTGAGTTTGGAAGTTTTGCTTATGACAACCAATTCATTTTTCAATTTCAATTCGGTCTTTCAGTTATTCAACTAAACCAGAATGCAAATCAGGCTGGTTCTCTCCTTGTTTTGGGCCATTTTTCTCCAGAATGGACTGACCACCTTGTCCACAGGAGAGGAGTCACTGCACACGATATGTTCTAGGTTCGGCCCGACAAGGTATGGACAAGTGGCTTGGGAGGTTACCTGTGCGTACCTGAGTTTGGGAGGTGCTTATATGTATATATTTTGTCTTATTTGGGGGTATGGTGAATGGAATTCAAATTCTAACATTTTCTTATAGACCTTACCAGAATAGACCTTACCAGGGAGGCTCAGAAGTGTGATTGCAATAGATACCGTTCTTAAATACTTTCAGGATTTCTTCTAACACAATCTAGGACCAGAGCGGCGACAGGAGACACTGACCACTACCAGTTTGTGTTTTTTTCTTGTTTAAACATTATTAATAACAATGGGTAATAAGCACTTAAATGGGTATGCTGTACTCAGTGAGTTGCAGCTGTTAGATTTGGGCTAATCAATAAAAGCCTAGGGGGGGAAATAATGCACAAAGGTAAATGGTAATACAAAAATGTGAACTATTGTAAGTGATTAAAACTGGTTTGATCTAAAACTGTAACAAACCGCTCAGGAGTTATTCTCTGTTCATGAATAAGGGGCGGCTGCATTTGGCCCGGGAACCGTAGCTTGAAAACTTTTTTTTTTAATTTTATGAGAAAAGATGCCATTCAGTAATAAACTAGATGAACGATGGTTTCAATGTTTAACTAATACTTTTAATAAACGTAGCCTACTCATCAGTAAATAGGAATAGCAGGGAAAACGCAAAGTTAGAATCAGACATATTGGCTATATTGAAAACCAACACAAGTTAATACAGTTCCGAGTAGCAGTATGAAAGTTATTTCAGTTTTTTAAGTAATTTACAAAAACGAATCAGAAACAACGCGGGCAAACACTCTAAGGTTCACCTTAGCCAGTGAGATATTAACTAAAATGTTGTAAAAATTGATCTGAAATAAAGTCCATTGCAGGCTTAGTGTGATTCTCTTGTTGCTAATGAATGCTAACCAGCTAAGTGAACCACAAACTTCTTTCTTACAACCTCCATCCATCCATCGATCCATCCATCCATCCATCCATCCATTTTCTTCCGCTTATCCGGGGTCGGGTCGCGGGGGCAGCAGCCTAAGCAAAGAGACCCAGACTTCCCTCTCCCCAGCCACTTGTTCCAGCTCCTCGGGAGGAACCCCAAGGCGTTCCCAGGCCAGCCGAGAAACATAGTCCCTCCAGCGTGTCCTGGGTCTTCCCCTGGGCCTCCTCCCGGTGGGACGTGCCCGGAACACCTCACCAGGGAGGCGTCCAGGAGGCATCCTGACCAGATGCCTGAGCCACCTCAACTGACTCCTCTCAATGTGGAGAAGCAGCGGCTCTACTCTGAGCCCCCTCCGGATGACCGAGCTTCTGACCCTATCTCTAAGGGAGAGCCCAGACATTCTACGAAGGAAACTCATTTCAGCCGCTTGTATCCGTGATCTTGTTCTTTCGGTCACCACCCAGAGTTCATGACCATAGATGAGGGTAGGAACGTAGATCAACCGGTAAATCAAGAGCTTCGCCTTTCGGCTCAGCTCTCTCTTCACCACGACAGACCGGTACAGCGCCCGCATAACTGCAGATGCTCTACCAATCCGTCTATCAATCTCCCGCTCCATTTTTCCCTCATTCGTGAACAAGACCCCCAGATACTTAAACTCCTCCACTTGGGGAAGGACCTCATCCCCGACCCGGAGAAGGCACCCCACCCTTTTCCGGCTCAAGACCATGGCCTCGGATTTTGAGGTGCTGATTCTCATTCCAGCCTCTTCACACTCGGCTGCGAACTGCCCAAGCGAAAGCTGTAGATCACGTTCCGATGAAGCCAACAGGACCACGTCATCTGCAAAAAGCAGAGACCCGATCCTGAGGCCACCAAAACGGATCCCCTCAACACCTTGGCTGCGCCTAGAAATCCTGTCCATAAAAGTTAGGAACAGGATCGGTGACAAAGGGCAACCTTGGCGGAGTCCAACTCTCACCGGAAACAAGCCCGACTTACTGCCGGCAATGCGAACCAAACTCTGGCACCGGTCGTACAGGGACCTAACAGCCCGTATCAAGGGGCCCGGTACCCCATGCTCCCGGAGTACCCCCCACAGGGCCCCCCGAGGGACACGGTCGAACGCCTTCTCCAAGTCCACAAAACACATGTAGACTGGTTGGGCGAACTCCCACGCACCCTCCAGGACCCTGCTGAGGGTGTAGAGCTGGTCCAGTGTTCCACGGCCAGGACGAAAACCGCATTGTTCCTCCTGGATCCGAGGTTCAACTATCCGTCGGACCCTCCTCTCCAGAACCCATGAATAAACCTTACCAGGGAGGCTCAGAAGTGTGATCCCCTTGTGGTTGGAACACACTCTGTGGTCCCCCTTTTAAAACAGGGGGACCACCACCCCGGTCGGCCAATCCAAGGGAACTGCCCCCAATGTCCACGCAATTTTGCAGAGCCGCGTTAACCAACACAGCCCCACAACATCCAGAGACTTGAGGAACTCCGGTCGAATCTCATCCACCCCCGGAGCCTTGCCACAAGGAGCTTTTTAACGACCTCGGTGACTTCAGCACCAGAGATTGGAGAGCCCGACCCAAAGTCCCCAAACCCTGCTTCCAGATTGGAAGGCGTGCCGGTGGGATTGAGGAGGTCTTCGAAGTATTCCATCCACCGACCCAAAACGTCCCGCGTTGAGGTCAGCAGCACACCATCCCCACTGTAAACAGTGTTGGTGGCAGACCGCTCCCCCCCCTGAGACGCTGGATGGTGGACCAGAATCGCTTCGAAGCCGTACGGAAGTCGTTTTCCATGGCCTCTCCAAACTCCTCCCACGTCCGAGTTTTTGCCTCAGCGACCATCCGAGCCGCATCCTGCTTGGCCTGCCGGTACCTATCAGCTGCTTCAGGGGTCCCACAAGCCAAAAAGACCCGATAGGACTCCTTCTTCAGCCTGACAGCATCCCTTACCGCCGGTGTCCACCAGCGGGTTCGGGGGTTTCTTACAACCTATGTGCCGCGATTCTTTGCTTGTAAACAATCACAATAGATCCCGACACTGATGAAGCGTTAATACCGCTCTTAGACTGGGGCTAGAACTCTAAAAATAGGAACTTAAATACTTGTATTACAAACTTAAAATCCTGAATTTCCAGTTACTTACTGGATGTTACCGAATCGCGGACTAGTCAAACAGTTTTTTTGCGCAACACCACTCCCTTTCTCAAACATGAGCTTTCCAAATTAAAATACGGTAATGCTTAACTTCATGAATAATCCTTTTATTTTCCCACAAAAGGGAACTTAATGCTGTAAAGGCAGCAAAGTGACAGGTAATAGAAGCATTTAGATTCACACAAGGGAGGTAGAAAGTATAAAACAGACTTAAGAATTAAGACGTTAAAGAATAAAGCTTCAGCCACACCTCCACCCAAAGAACGTTTACTTAAGGCTATAATGATTGTAATGTTTGATAAAAATGAAGCATTTAGGGTACACTAGGCTTCTCTTCTGACTGCTGAAGGAGGACCAGCCTCTCTTGGTCTTTCCCGATCCCTTCGCTTCATTTTATTTTCTGTATTCTGCTTTTCTTGTTTTCTTTTCTTAGCGTTTTCTTAGTTACTTTATCTACCCAGCCCCTGGAGTTACTGTATTGGACCGGATCCCTTCTTGGATTACTTTTTTATGGACTTATCAACATGGCTTTTTGCTCAGCTGAGGATTTTGAGAAACTGCTCCACAGAATTGAGGACATTGAAACGAAATTACGCAGTCTGGAAATTCATTTTGACCTCAGCGCTGATTAGGGAAAGAACACAACTTTACAGATGACTACATGCAGGGAGGAACAACCTGGCAGCCCAGTGTTACATCGGTCTAACCGTGTCGCAGAGAAAACACAGGACAATGGTACTCTCTCAGCCAACACGCGCTTAAGGGGAAGAACACCAGACTCTGATGAACATTGGCCGGCTTTGAAGCGAACGGAATAATCAATCCCAGCCTGTTCTCCGAGGAAGAAAAAACAAAAGAAACTCCAGCACAGGGAGAGCTTTAAACCCAGGCCTGCCACCTCTGCTAAAAGGAAACAAAAGAGTTTTCAGCCAAAAACAGGAGATATTACACTTGGAATTCCACTGAAAAACAGATTTGCAGCCCTGAGTTCCCCGAAAGATGACGCAGCCCCTGGGACCAGTCAAAGCCACCAGGAGAAACCCAGCCGCATTAAGCGGATACTGTAACCTACACACACAAGGCTGAGAGGATTAGCTCTGGAGTTTAAAATAAATCATTCACCAGGCTCAACTTCACTATAGCAAAACTTAAAGTTCTTTATTTGTCATAAGGCGAGGTTAAGGGGCAAAGGGGAGAAAACTTGAACTTAGGTACTTCTTCTCTTCCAGGTGGCTCCTTCTTGCATCAATTTACTTCTGGAATAGAGGCAGACGAGGTGTAGGATTAGTTAAGAGGTTCTTTTTACTCACGCCATCCATTAAGCTTTTATCTTCAAGAGGGAAGTTTGGTTGGCTGGCCTTGAATGCATCACAGACTGTCTGTCCTCCTCTCCTCCTTCTTCTCCCACTGTGGCTTCTCTGTTTACTCTTATGTGATTCTTAATTGGCCCAACAGCCTGCAGCTGAGGCTGCCTGTCAGAGGGAAATGCTGCACACCTGTGTTAGAGCTGTCCTTGGTTCTGAACACCACTGTTCCACCCAGACCTTGTGCCCTCTGATGGGGCTCTCCATGGTACTGCAGGTGACTGTGCTGCATTATGATGGACCATTTCCTTCTGGCCACCACAATACATAACAAAGTAAGAGCCCCCCCCAGCCAATTCAATTCAATTCAATTTCAATTCAATTCAGTTTTCAATTCAGTTTATTTATATAGCGCCAATTCACAACAGATGTCATCTCAAGGCACTTAACAAGAAGTCATTTCAATACATTTATACAAACATTCCAATCAGTTAAAAAGTTTCCTATTTAAGGAATCCCAGCAGATTACGTCAGTCATTGGCGTGAGGTTGGGCCCCGTTGATGCAGACTTTCCAACCACAGCAATCCTTCAGCAATCCCTCATACTGAGCAAGCATGTAGCGACGGTGGAGAGGAAAAACTCCCCTTTAACAGGAAGAAACCTCCAACAGAACCAGGCTCAGTAGGAGCGGCCATCTGCCACGACCGTCTGGGGGTTTGAGAAGACAGAGCAGAAACACAGAAGGAACAGAAGATCTGATATAAGAGAACTTTCTATGTTACAGAAAGTAAAAAGTTGATAACAGGACACAGTGGATGTTCAGTTACTGGGAGGATCATCCCAGTCGATGCCCCCCGTCCAACAGGGCATTGCAGCCAAGCAGGATACCACACCAGGTATAACATTGTTATCATACAAGACAAATCAATTAATGGAATTGAGGCTTTTTGTAGCAAGAACACCAGAGTTTATCGCTGCTACAAAAATACAGTGAGAGAAATATCAGAAAAAATCCAGAAAATCTTGGACCAACACCCTACATTGGAACAGCTCGTTATCCATGCTGGATCATCAGATATCGCGATGAGACAATCAGAGATTCTGAAGAAAGACTTTTCTGATCTCCCACAGAGACCTGACAGATTTAACGTAAACATCTTCATCAGCGGATCAGTCCCTGAAGGGAATGATGAAAGATTTAGCAGACTCTGCATGCTCCATAAATGGTTGAAGAAACAATCAGCTGAGAAGTTGTTCACATTTATTAATAATTTTAAAGTATTTGGAAGTGCAAACCATCTGTTCAAAGCAAGCCAACGTTATCTGTACAAGGCCGGAGTGAGAATGCAAACATTTTCTCTTATCAAAATCAGAAAGCAAAACACTTGCTCCCAAAAGCTGACCTTGAGGCGCCCATGGATATCAGAGAACAAAAACAACAAGTCATGATGATGCCACAGGGCCTAACAGATAAACAAGCATCAGAGATTAAGTCTTCATCTTTCTGTGACTCAGCCACATAAAATGAGTCTCCATTTTGAAACTTTACAGACAGACTGAACGAGCAAATCAAATTTGGGACACAATTAACACTAAAACTTAGACTACACCAAACCCCTGGGACTAGTGTCAATAAGCTTGGTAGCTTTCCCCCACTAATTCCTATAGATATTTGATATTTGAGGGAACCGGGCAGTAAATCTACCCCTACCGTCTCCCAGAACTTGCCCGGCATCCCTAAGTTTAGCGTTCCAGTGCTTATCAGCAGCAGGAAACATAAACCGTTAACCACACGCTCTCATATTAAACAAAATCTCAAATTGATATCCTGTCAGAAGGTTCAGCTGCCCATCATCAAAATGCTCAAGTTAGCTTTATTAAATATCAGATCTCTATCCGGGAAGTCTTTTCTTATCAATGACTTCATCACTGAGCATAATTTACACGCCCTTTTTTTATCAGAAACTTGGCTAGATGAAAATACTGAAACAACTGCATTGATAGAATCTACTCCTCCAAATTATAATTTCTTAAGCAAGAGCAGAAAACACTGACGAGGTGGAGGTGTAGCCACCCTTTTTCACAACTCAATGAACTTTAAAAAGGTAATACCTAGCCACCCAGATAAATGAGCCTAACAAAGCTTTGTTTCTAAGTTTATATAAACCCCCAAGACTTAACTCTAACTTCTTTATTGATTTCAATGAACTTCTTTCTGTAATATGTATTGACTATGACCAATTAATCATTGTGGGGGATTTTAACATCCATACCAACAACCCCCAAGATAGACAAGCAAAAACATTAGATGACACGCTCCACAACTTCAGCCTGACCCAGCATGTCAAACAACCAACACATAACCAAGGACACACTCTGGACTTAATTATCTGCAAAGTTTTAAATGTATCCAAAATCTCGGTAATTAATACTGCATTATCTGACCATTTCTGTATTTTCTTTGAAAGTACCGTCTCTGCTAAATTATCCAGCCACATTAAGCCCACAAAGGACGTGTACCCCAAAGGGCGGGTAAAATCCCATTCAGTGTAATAGCCAATGTCCCGAGATGCACCTCAATGTCCACGAGGCCGTCCCTTACATGAATGGGGACTTTTGGGGAACACTTCGGACATTTGGGGAACATGGTGTGAGGGTGTTTTTTTCCTGGTGGGGGCAGTGGTTTCATGGTAAACCCTTTGGGAACTCCTGGGACGTTTGGGAAACAGTCGACCGGCCGGCTTCGTGTAAACCCTTTGGGGAACACCTGGGACGTTTGGGAAACTGTCAACTGGCCTGTGGGGGGGGTATTGGTTTCATGCTAAACCCTTTGGGAACACCGGGACATTTGGGAAACAGTCGACCGGCCGTTTTCGTGTCAACCCTTTGGGGAACACCTGGGACGTTTGGGAAACCGGAGACTGGCCTGTGGGGGGGGTATTGGTTTCATGTTAAACCCTTTGGGAAACACCTGGGATGTTTGGGAAACCGTCTACCTGCCGCCACGTCCCTTGGTTTTTGGGCTGTTTCGCCCGACCCTTCGAAGTCTCCTGGGTTGTTTCGCGAGCGTTTTCGGCACCCATCGACCTGGTGAAACGGGGTCGTCCTGGGACGTTTGGGGACACGCCCGACCGGTCCCAGGGCCAGGCCTACAGGGGCCCCAGGTAGCCGACGCTGGCCGTTTGGGTATACGTTTCCTGGGACATTTGGGACGACCGCTTTTTTTTCGTGGGATCTGGGCCTGTGGTACCTGCTATTGGGTTCCTGGTTCTCTGGGCGCATCCGGGTGTACCCCCCAGGGGTTCGTGGCCGCGCCGAGGGCCAGGGACCGGGTTTCGGACGCCCGTCGAGCTGGGGATCAGCAACTGTGCGGGAAAGAGCCTCCAGATGTCCCGCGCGACGAGCCGAAATCTTATGTCTCTGTGACACACTTTGGAAAAAAGTTGCTCCTTTGACCCGAATTTCTATCTGAAGCTTCTCAGACGGACCCCGTCGGTCGCGCCACGCAGGCCCCTGTCTCAAAAGCAGACCAAATTTTTTTACGGACCACGTACGGTCGCCGTGTTCCGGCACAGAGCCTCCCCCGCCGCGCGCCCTGCGAAGACGACGGTCGCAGGACCCACGGTTGGTTGTAAAATCCCAACGTCATCGAAGCGCTGCCGAAATAAGTCGGTGTGTTCCCAAACATCCCCCGGACATTCGGGATTACACCTTGACCAAAATAAGTCAGTGTGTACCCAAATGTCCCGCGGACACTCAGGATAACAACCTGACCTTTGACCCTAAAAGTAGTCGGATCGACGTGCGACCGGAGCATCCCGCCTGTCTGGAGGCTGGGATCCGGCAGTGAAATCCCAGGTTTCTACGTCGACCGGAAGCCGAGATACGAGCCTTAACGAGCTTGACCTTTGTCCCAGTTACAGCAGTTGGAGTGGGGGATGGGCTGGTTGTTTGAGGTTCAGACTGAACTGGACAATTGGGGAACACAGGGGACATAAGGGGTACATCGCGCCTTATGTGCAGGATGGCCCGACGGTTTCCCATTTGTCCCAAGGACATTTGGAATACGTTTTTTTTCGAATGGGCGTTTATCCCAAATGTCCCATATTACCCTGACTTTGGGACAAATGGAATACTTGGCCAGATTGATGAATGTACCCCAAATGTCCTTTGTGAAACCTAGTTTTGGGAAATTTGGAATACATTGTAGAAATGGTATTCCAAATGTCCTGACCCTTTAGGGTCAACGAGTGCTTTTTTCAAAAAGCGAACGGTTAACGGTGCCGTATTCTTATGAAATCCGGATATGCGGCATAGGGGAAAGTGCTGAACGTTATTCCGTTGCCCCTGAGCGTCTATGCGGCCCCTGTGAGAAGTTTGGATTCCGAGACGTTTAGAGACGTGGCTTCCAAACGGAAGGAGAAAAGGTCGCTCCGAAGGGGTCTGTCCGGTTTTCGACATCGCAGGATTCGAAATGTTTGAAATACGACGTTTTGAACCTGGGACTTTTGGGTATATACTCCCATTCGTTTATGGAGGGGAAATTTCCCATTCAAATGTATTCCAAAGGGAAGGGCCGTTTCTCGGCCCCCGTGCACCCTGGGAGGCCGGGACCACCTCAGAAAGGTTCCTCCCGCCCCCTAGAATGTCATTTTAAAAATCCAGACCTCTAGCACCAGCGGAATTTTTTTTTTCTCATTTTGACCACTTTTCCCTCAGAAGCCTCTCAGGCTCATATGTTCTCAGACCCTACACGGTCCAAGATCTGAAGGGAACCAATTATCTCTCCTGGATGTTTTGCTGGGGAAATGACGCTGGATTTCAAAACCATGACCCGCTGGCTGTGTGTCCTCCAAATCTCGTTGACCTACGACCTTTGGTTGGGAAGATATGAAACAAAAAGTTTTGGTGTGATTTTTTTTTCAAAAACTAGGGACTTTGGCGTGTCTTTTAATTAATTAAAAATACTAAACATGCACCGATCCTAACCGAATCGACAGGGGTGACTCGTGACACATCCGACATGGACTGAGAAGTGTTGAAATTGTTCAAAATGCATCATAAATGAAAAGAGGGGTAAAAAGAGGAGGAGGTTTCCCAAATGTCCCAGAAGGACACTCGGAATAACCTTCTCCTCGGGGTCACGTTTTGACCCCGAACGCGGTCCGATCCACATTCACTCGACATATTTTGTCGGTGTGGACCCCGGGGTCGTGCACGTG
The DNA here is from genome assembly GCA_963556495.2 of Valencia hispanica. Lineage (NCBI taxonomy): Eukaryota > Metazoa > Chordata > Actinopteri > Cyprinodontiformes > Valenciidae > Valencia > Valencia hispanica. The sequence goes on along the minus strand of OY747713.1, from coordinate 14,207,251 downwards.
AAATCTCGGCTCTCTAGGTCAAACGCAGGCCGAGTTATCGGCATACATTTCCTAGAATGGGAGCGTATTCCAAAAGTCCCTGAAGTCCCTAATTTGCCAGGGACAATTGGCATGCATTTACTAGAATGGGAGCGCATTCCAAATGTCCCTGAAATCCCTAATTTGCCAGGGACAATTGGCATACATTTCCTACATTTTGGCGTGCCATCAGACATTCCCAATTTAAGTCCACTGCATCAGGGTTACTTTCCTTCCGCCCAGAAAAGTCTCCTCAAACCTGGGTAGGTGAAGCCACTAAGTACCCTCCATACCCAGGGACCATGCAGAAAGTTTTAGCCCAGGATAGAGGCCTCCAGGCTGGGTAAATAGATCCACTAATGGCCCTCCACATCCAGGGACCAGACAGTGTTTTTAGCCAAGAACAGAGGCCTCCAGGCTGTGTAAATAGAGCCACTAATGGCCCTCCACATCCAGGGACCAGACAGTGTTTTTAGCCAAGAACAGAGGTCTCCAGGCTGTGTAAATATAGCCACTAATTTCCCTCCAAACCCAGGGACCATGCAGTGATTTTTAGCCCAGGATAGAGGCCTCAAACCTGGGTAGGTGAAGCCAAAATGTATCCTCCATACCCAGGGGACAGCCAGTGTTTTCACCCCAGATTAGAGGCCTCAAACCTGGGTAAGTGAAGCCACTAAGTACCCTCCATACCCAGGGGAACGCCAGTGCTTTTACCCAGGGTGAAGCTTGCAGCCGGGGTAAATATAAGATGCGTCCCTCAAATCTCCACAAAAAATACAAAGTGTTGTCAACAGGACATTCGGGGGACAAAATTAGGGATAAAATGTAGGCCAATTGTCCCCGAGTTATCCCAGAACAGTGCACTTTAGTAAGGGGACTGCCTTACGAGATGCACGAGTTGCCTTACCAGAGGCCCCAGCTGCCTTACCAGATGCATAAGTTGCCTTACCAGATGCACGAGTTGCCTTACCAGATGCACGAGTTGCCTTACCAGAGGCACCAGCTCCCTTAATTCTGATACAAGATTATTATTATTATCATTATTATTTTATATTATTCTATATGATGATTTTAAACTAAATTACAAGTGTGTTTCCTCCTGGCAGTGGCTTACCCAGGCCAGAGGCTATATTCCTGGGGGTAAGCCAGGGACATTTGGGCTACACTGGATGTTCCCCCTATGTCCCATTTTGAGGACTTGTATTTCCCTTTTGTCCTGTGGTATACTGGGATGGATGAGGGGAATATGGAGGAGACTTACCCAGGCCAGAGACTACTTTTCTGGGGTTAAGCCAGGGACATTTGGGCTACACTGGATGTCCCCCCTATGTCCCGTTTTGAGGACTTGTATTTCCCTTTTGTCCTGGGGTTAAGCCAGGGACATTTGGGCTACACTGGATGTTCCCCCTATGTCCCGTTTTGAGGACTTGTATTTCCCTTTTGTCCTGTGGTATACTGGTATGGATGAAGGTTTTTTTGACAAGTCTTAGCCAGGCCAGAAGCTACTGTCCTGGGGGTAAGCCAGGGACAGTTGGCCTAACCTGGATGTCACCCAATTGTTCCATTTGGAGTACTTTGATCCCCTTTTGACCTGTGGAGTATTAGGATGGATTGAGGGGATTTTATAAGGTATGTACCCAGGCCAGAAGTTACTGTCCTGCGGGTAAAGCCAGGGACATTTGGCATGAGTTTCCTTGGATGGGGCCTCATTCTAAATGTCCCCAAAGTCCCTTATTTGGCTTGTGGTCCCTTTCTGGATCTTTGGTTAAGTGGAGGTGAATTTATGACAGTTACCCAGGTTTGAGGTCCCATTTCTGGGCTGAAAACCACTTTGCTCCCCCTCTGGATGTCTGGTTAAGTGGAGGTGATATTATGACAAAATTTACCCAGGTATGAGGTCCCATTCCTGGGCTGAAAACCACTTTGCTCTCCCTCTGGATGTCTGGTTAAGTGGAGGTGATATTATGACAACATTTACCCAGGTATGAGGTCCCATTCCTGGGCTAAAAACCACTGTGGACACCACCCTGGAAGTCTGGTTAAGTGGAGGGGAATTTTTGACATTTACCCAGGTATGAGGTCCCACTTCTGGGCTAAAAACCACTGTGGACACCACTCTGGAAATCTGGTACCCTGGGGCATTTTTTCTGACACCATTTACCCATGCTAAAGGGAACTTTTACGGTTCTATCCCTTTGGGGTACTTCCCTTTCCTTTCCTTTAGGACGTTCTTTCGGTTAGGGCGTCGTTCAGGATACGCGGGACACTTCGGATATCAATCCCTGCCCTTTGGCATACGTTGTAATGGGAAAGGGCCATCCAAAGTGTCCCGCAGGCCATTCTGGGACATTCGGGGGACGTTTTGGACATTCGGGGCGGCCCTTCAGGGTACGCTCCGGACAGTTCCCATTACACCATATGCCAAAGGGTGGTTTTGATATTCGAAGTGTCCAGTTTTCCGTTTTGGGACATTTGGGATACATTTCTGCCCTTTGGGGAACAAAACGCGCCACCCGGTGGCCGTTTCGGTCACATCAGCCCTTTGGCATGCATTTGACGGTGACTTTGAAAATTCGCCCCGTGGTTCCCGAGGGCCTGAAAAATCCGAAAACCGGGGAGGGCGGAGGGCCAGGGCCCGGCTAATTTCCGGAGGAGCCCCGGGCCGTTTGGGGCCACGGGGCGGCTGGGGCGATTTTTCGTAAAAAGTGGTCACGCCGCCCTTAACGTCCCATTCAATATATGCCAAATGTCCCGGAGGTCCCTAAGTGTACTATAAAAAAGTGTTTTCTAGGGGACAGCTCAGTTGAAACTTTTACATGTATTTACCCTTCCACCGTATCACCCTCATCTTCCAACTCAAACTCAGTAAACATGCTGGTAAATAATTTCCTTGCGAAAATCTCAGACATCACTGATTCCTTTGCTCAAACTAAAGTGAAAGTAGTCTCAGGTAGAAAGAAGTCTCTGTGGGCAAGTAATCCACTGGAACATGGTGAAAAAAGGGAGTGTCGACGAGCCGAGAGAAAATGGCGGAAAACTCAACTCCAGGTTCACTGTGAGATCTACAAAGAGAGATTGAATAGATATCAGCTAACTATAAAAGATGCTAGGGAATTATTATTTTCTGAAATCAACAGAAACATTAATAATGCACGGACTCTATTTGCAATAGTGGAAAGACTAACTAATCCTCCATTGACAGTAGCCCCTGAACTAAACTCTACCAGGGCCTGCAATGAATTTACCAGCTTTTTCACTGAAAAGATTCTAACAATTAGACGGTCTATCTGTACCTCAATACCGAACCCACAACCAGTGCCATCTCCAATCAACAACAATGTGAAGAAAATGTCTGAATTCCACAAATTAAACCAAAAAAACCTTGAAAAAAAGATTATCCAATTAAGCTCCTCCTCCTGCTATCTTGATATCCTACCCACAGCTTTTCTAAAGAAAGTTCTTCCCGTCAATGGGTCTGATCTTGTTCAAATAGTGAACTCATCCCTGCTATCAGGTGTCTTCCCCCAGGCTTTAAAACCACCAGTTATTAAACCACTACTAAAGAAGAAGAATCTGGACAACACGTTAATGCAGAACTACAGGCCAGTCTCTAAACTTCCATTCATCAGTAAGATTATTGAAAAAGCTGTGTTTCACCAATTAAATAGCTTCCTAACAATGACAGACCGTTTTGATGTTTTTCAGTCTGGTTTCCTTGCTCACCACAGCACTGAGACTGCCCTCGTCAAAGTTTTCAATGACATCCGCATAAATACAAACTGTGGTAGAACCACAGTGCTGGTTCTGTTGGACCTTAGTGCAGTATTTGACACTGTTGATCATCATATACTATTAGAACGACTGGAGAGCTGGGTTGGACTCTCCGGTACAGTCCTTGGCTGGTTTGACTCCTACCTAAAGAACAAGGATTTCTTTGTTTCAATAGCAAACTTTTCATCAGAACAAACAGAAATCACATGTGGGGTGCCCCAGGGCTCCATCTTAGGGCCCTCCTATTTAATATCTATATGCTCCCACTAGCCCAGATTATAACAACCAACACGATTAGCTACCATAACTATGCAGATGATACTCAGCTTTACATTACGATGTTGCCAGGTGACTTTGAACCAATTCAAACCCGAAGTAAATGCATCGAGCAAATCAATGAATGGATGTGCCATAACTTTCTCCAGCTGAATAGAAACAAAACAGAAGTAATTAATTTTGGACCTGAAGAGGAACTATCAAGAGTCAGCACATAGCTTTAGTTAATACAGCTAGAAACTACTGATCAGGCACGGAATTTAGGTGTAGTAATGGACTCAGACCTGAACCTCCAGGGTCACATAAAGGCAATAACAAGGTCAGCCTTCTATCACCTGAAAAACATTTCTAGGATTAAAGGTATGATGTCGCACCAGGACCTCGAAAAACTCATCCATGCGTTTATCTTTAGTCGGATTGACTACTGCAACAGCGTCTTTGCAGGTCTGCCTAAAAAGTCAATCAGACAGCTGCAGCTGATCCAGAATGCTGCTGCTTGTGTCCTCACTAGAACCAGGAAAGTAGAGCACATCAGCCCAGTTCTAAAGTCCTTACACTGGCTCCCTGTAGCTCAGAGAATAGACTTCTAAATACTTTTACTAGTTTATAAATCAGTGAATGGCTTAGCACCAGAGTATATTAAAGATATGCTGTTACTATACCAACCCACCCGACCACTCAGGTCCTCTAATTCCAGTCTACTCAACATCCCTAGAATTAGAACCAAACATGGAGAAGCAGCTTTCAGTTTCTTTGCTCTTCTAATCTGGAACAAACTTCCAGAAAACTGCAAAGCTGCTGAAACACTGAGTTCTTTTTAAATCAGAACTAAAAACTTATCTGATTAGAGCTGCATTTTAGTAATGCTTTGTTGTATCATGTTTTGTTTATGATTCTTGCTGTTTAATGCCTTGAAGTATCTCTGTGTGCTCCTTCCTTTATTGCTGCTTTTACTTTATATGCTTTGTGTCTTAATGCTGTTTTTATTTTACCTCTAATCATGTGAAGCACCTTGAATCACCTTGTTATTGAAAGTGTGCTATACAAATAAAATTGCCTTGCCTTTCCTTGCCTAAACATGGAGAAGCAGCTTTCAGTTTATATGCTCCCCTTATCTGGAACAGACTTCCTGAGGAGTGCAGAGCTGCTGAAACTGAAGAATTGCCTTTGAGTAAATGATTGATGTCATATGTATGACATTTGTTCATGCTCTCTTGCTTTATTGATCTTTCTCTTGCTTTATTGTGTATAATGTGTTATTGTGCATCATTTGTAATGTGTGTTTCATGCTAATTTGCTACTTTTACTTTTAATTTCCAATGTTAGTTTCCATGTTTGTTTGTTTTGTTTTTAAATCACCAAATCATGTAAAGCACTTTGGAATACTCTGTTGTTGAAAGTGTGCTATACAAATAAAATTGCCTTGCCTTGCCTTGCCTTACCTGTTTCAGGTGCATATATTAAATATATGCATTTAGTGCACTTTTAAAGCTAACAGGTGTGACAGACACACACAGTGGGGTTTAAAAAAATACTTGGTTTCTATTTTTAAATTAGTTTACTTCATTAAGACAGACAAATGATGACTCAAAATAGATTCAGAATTTCGTTCACTGTTCTAAAAATGGGAGTGATGTGGAAAGTATTCAGTTAACACCTGTGGGCATTATATACTATGGATCGCATAAAAAACAGGGTGTCAGAATGGTAAATGTTAGACCTACTATCAAACTGCAGTCAAATCCTATTCAGTTGTAGCATTCTTTGATGTTTGATGGAGGTTTTTTTGTGTGTTCCTTTTAAAAAAAGACTAAATGAAACAGGAGTACGAGGCTATTTTTAAAATGTAAGAAGTATAAAGTACAGGTAATAGCGTGAAAATGTAAGGAGTAGAGGTAAAAAGTAGGCCAATAGATAATTACTCCAGTGAAGCATAAATGAAAAAAATTGTTTTTTTACTTAAATAAGGTAACGAAGTATTTGTACTTTGTTACTTGAAATCATTGTTATTAAAATAGAGTGGCATACACAATTTGAATGTGCAACTGAGTTAGATAATTAGAAAAGCAGAGATGTTTTACAGAATGTGCAGGTAAGGGTGTGCATTAAAAGTAAAGCTATTATTTTCCCAGAAATTAACAGAATAAACTGTAAGAAACAGATGAGCAAATAACAGCAGCAGATATATTAATTAGAAAAGTTAGAAAATGCCCTGAGTAAAACAATTTTTAAACAAAATGCAGGAGGTATTTGTTTTATTGAACTTCTAAGGTCAGATTCACTTCCTGCTTCGCTGCAATCGGCTGCTTCGCTACTTCGCTCTCCCTTCTGCTTGCATTTTTCTGCTTATTTTTATTTTTTTCCCCTTATGATCCGACCTGCAGGACTTTTGAATACATATAAATTTATGGGAAAAACCTTTTTTAGTAGTAACGGCAATATTTCATAGATCTTTTCTCTTCAGCGTTCTGTGTGCGTGGCCTACACACAGCTGAAGCCTGATCTACTGCATCTAAGTACTTAGCATTCAGCTGAAGCTAGATATAGCTCGTAAGGGTGCTAACGCTAAGCTACAGCAACAAGATGCCTTCCGTCTCCACAATAGACTACCAGGACCTTCTACAAAAGATAACAGCACTGGAGAGGAAAGTTCAATGGATAGAAGTTAATGTGGAGGTAAATGGATTGTGTGGAAATGAAACAACCTTACCACTCTTTCAAAACAGTGGAAATGAGCAAGCTAACACACGGCAAAGAGGCAGAGATAACACGACCAAGAAAGAGGGAGCCTCTGCTCATTACATTAAATCACCGAGTGATAATCCTCCCTGGAACTGTCTTGGTGCTAAGCCAAAACCTAAATCATGTCTCTGGGAAACGGGAGGACATAGTGCAGGCTGGACACAGTGAGCGGAAATCTGTGATGAGACCGACTGGCCTGCACTCCCTACAAGAGAGAGGGCTTCTTCTACTCCCATACATGAGAGGACACGGGACAGAACAGCTACAAATGGGAAAGTTAGCCGCAGACTTTCAAAACAACCGAATGTGAAGCTGCAGAACAGATTTGCTCCACTGTTGGAGAACCCTGGATCTTTATCTGACGACCATCCACCCCAAGGTAGTGAGATGAGGACTGATAACCTGTCAGAGAGTGAGAGGCCACTAAGAAAGCAAAAGACTGGGCCTGAAACTCTGATTGTAGGTGATTCCTCTGTAAAGGACATTCAGTGGATGTGTGGAAAGAATACCAAAGTCCTCTGCTTTCCAAAGGATATGGTCAGTGACATGCAGAAGAGGATTCTGAAAACTGTGACTAAATATCCAACAGTGAAAAACATCGTTCTCCACACAGGGTCAAATGATGTGTCCAAGCAACAATCGGAGGTTCTGAAACGGGACTTCACTGGATTATTGAACACCGTGAGCTCGTTGGATGCAGCAGTATTCATCAGTGGACCTTTACCACCCATCAGAGGAGGAGAAGAAAGATTTAGCCGTCTTTTGGCATTAAATAAGTGGATTTTATCTGCATGTGAAGACAAAAAACTGCAATTTATTAACAACTTTCAGATTTTTTGGGAGCGTAGACATCTTTTTAAGGCAAATGGATTTTGTTTGAACAGGTCAGGTGTAAGACTGTTTACCTCCAAAATGTTCTACTTCCTGCGTCATCCCTCTGTGCTTGGAGCCAAAAAGGAGACACACAAAGACTTATCTCAAAAGGAAGACCAAACAAAGCTGAGTGCAGAGGGGGAGGAACTTTTTCTGCCCTCACTCATGAGAAGCTTCAAACAAAGCAGGAAGAAGGATCTTTATTTGCCCCAAAAGCCCTCAACAGCCGTAAAGAACAGGACAGCGGACCTCCATCGCCCCCGCAAACCCCTGACAGCTCACAGTCTTCCCTACCCGCCCGCCCCAAAACACAAGGGGCACAATAATACTCTTAAACCTGTTAAGATGGCCTTATTAAATGTCAGGTCTATAGTAGGGAAGACATTTTTAATCAATGATCTTATCACTGAGCATGGCCTTGATTTTATGTTTTTACCTGAGACTTGGTTAGATCAGAATAGCAGTGTTTCTCTTATCGAATCAACCCCTCCCAACTTTAGTTTTCTCAACCAGGCCAGACAGAACAGGAGAGGTGGAGGAGTTGCTGTTTTATTTAATGAATCATTCCAGTGTAAGCAGTTATCTCTTGGAAGTTTTCCTTCTTTTGAATATGTTGCTGTACAGCTGAAGGCCTCATCTAGAGCCATATTTCTAAATATTTATCGGCCTCCAAATTACTGTGCTGACTTTAATGATGATTTTAGTGAACTGCTATCTATAATCTGTGTTGATTTTGACTGTATAATTATTGTTGGTGATTTTAACATCCATGTTGACAATCCCCAGAACAAAGGGTCTAAAGACCTGAGTAACACTCTGGACAACTTTGGGCTGACTCAGTATATAACAGAGCCCACACATAATAAGGGTCATGTTTTGGACTTACTGATCTCGAAGGGTCTGGGCATTTCCAAGATTAATGTGCGTGATATGGGCTTGTCTGACCATTGTTGTGTTTTCTTTGAGAGTATAATTTCGGTTCACATAAATGTTTTAACGGAGGTTATCACAAAACGATGTATAACTGAAAACACTAGTGAGATCTTTAACCAGGTCTTCTCTCTAACACCTGCCCTGTCAGGGGGTTCAGTCAGCGAACTTGTCAACAGCTTTAATGCTAAAATATTAAATGTTATGGATACTATTGCTCCCACTAAGATGAAGGTTATCTCTGGAAGGAAAAAGTCTCCATGGAGAAATTCCACACTGGTGAGAAATGAAAAAAGGGAGTGTCTGAAAGCCGAGCGCAGATGAAGAAAAACAAAACTTCAGGTTCATTATGACATCTATAAAGAGAAACTTCACTCATATTTTTCTGACATCATCACCAGAAATAGTCATAGTGCTCACACATTATTTGCTGTTGTCGACAGGCTAACAAACTCTCCTGTGTCAGTAGCACCTGAACTCTATTCCACCAAGGCCTGCAATGACTTTGCCAAATTCTTCACAGACAAAATCCAAAATATTAGACAAGCGGTTGGTTCATTAATGGCAGGTTCAGGTTATGTACAGTGTCCACGGAAAATCCGTTTAAACACCATGAAACAGTTTTATCTCATAAACAGCAAAGATCTGGAGGACATCTTAAGTCAACTGAACTCCTCCTCTTGCTGCTTAGACATCCTGCCCACAGACTTTTTCAAAAAGGTCTCAAAGATCTTGGAGTCAGATCTATTACAGATTGTGAACTCATCTTTAATGTCGGGTGTTTTCCCAGAGCCCCTGAAAACAGCTGTAATTAAACCCCTGCTGAAAAGAGACAATCTGGACAAGACACAAATGAACAACTACAGGCCCATCTCCAATCTTCCATTTTTAAGTAAGATCATTGAAAAGGCTGCTTTTCATCAGCTAAATGACTTCTTAAGACAAAGCAACTGCTATGACGTCTTTCCGTCAGGTTTTAGACAGCACCACAGCACTGAGACTGCTCTGACCAAAGTCATCAATGACATCCGTTTGAATACTGACAGTGGAAAAATGTCAGTGTTAGTTTTACTGGATCTCAGTGCTGCATTTGATACAGTTGACCACATAATTTTCCTCAAACTACTGGAGAACTGGGTGGGTCTCTCTGGCACTGTACTAAACTGGCTCAAAACGTACTTAGAGAAGAGGAAGTACTTTGTGTCAATAAGTAACTTTACATCTGAGCAGACGGGAATTACATGTGGGGTTCCCTAGAGTTCCATCCTGGGACCTCTTCTGTTTAACATCTATATGCTCCCACTGGCACAGGTAATAAATAACAACAATATAAGTTATCATAGCTATGCAGATGACACACAGATATATATTAGAATGCCACCAGAAGACCAAGGGCCTGTACAGGCTCTTGGCAAATGCATTGAGGAAATGAATGACTGGATGTGCCACAATTTTCTGCAGTTGAACAAAAACAAAACGGAGGTAATTGTCTTTGGAGCTAAAGAGAAAAGATTGAAGGGCTTCAGTCCATACACCTAAAATCTACCAACCACGTCAGAAATCTGGGTATAGTGATGGACTCAGACCTAAACTTTGAAAAACACATTAAGGCAATCACAAAATCAGCCTACTATCACCTTAAGAATATCTCAAAGATAAAAGATCTGATGTCTCAGCAGGACCTGGAAAAACTAGTCCATGCATTCATCTTTAGTCGGCTTGATTATTGTAACAGCGTCTTTACAGGTCTACCTAAAAAATCAATTAGGAAACTGCAGCTCATCCAGAACTCTGCAGCTCGAGTTCTCACTAAAACCAAAAAAGTGGACCACATCAGTCCAGCTCTGAGGTCTTTACACTGACTGCCTGTCTGTCAGAGGATAGACTTCAAAGTTCTGCTGCTGGTCTATAAAGCTCAGAATGGTTTAGGACCAAAATACATCGGTGATCTCCTGACCCAGTATGAACCTACTCAACCCCTCAGGTCATCTGGATCCGCTCTTTTATCAGTTCCCAGAGTCAGAACCAGACATGGAGAAGCTGCGTTCAGCTTCTATGCTCCACATGTCTGGAACAAACTCCCAGAAAGCCTCAGATCAGCTGAAACACTCAGTTTATCTAAATCCAGGTTAAAGACCCACCTGTTCTCAGCTGCTTATGATTAGATTTTTATTCTAAATTTTAAATCTGCACGGCTTCTTTTAAGATTCTTTGAAGATTGTTTTTTCTCTCATTTTAAATCATGGTTTTTATTCCTGTACTTTTGCTTTTTCTGCACCCTGCTGTAATGCTTTTGATGTTTTATTTAAGCACATTGAATTGTCTTGTAACATGAATTGTGCTATACAAATAAACTTGCCTTGCCTAAGGTGGCTGCAAAGATAATCCTTAGTGTAACAACTATTAGATTCTAAAAAAAGCAGGGTCTGAAGAACCCATGCAAGCAGGACCAAATTCTTAAATAAATTAGGTAACTATGTGGGGAATTTATTTGTTTTGTTTTTGCAAACCTAAATGATGGTCATCTGGGGGTTGAAGCTGCCACGGCAGCGACAGCAGCAGGATACACAGGTTCTGAGGCTATGTCTTATGCACAACCTTTAACCCCACTATGTTTTGTTGTGATTCCATTTCTCATAAGATGAACTGAACAGACTGTTGGATGGCTGGGAGCCATTTCAAAGATGGACTGAGCAGACCACATTTCCCAGCAATCCTAGCAGTGACCCCCAACACACTGGTGACATCAATGGTGACATCAAAGATGACATCACGGCAAATGGGCAACAAGAGTGGGAGTCACGGCCATTTCAAACCATTCTCAGCACAGGGTCTTAGCAGAAACCCTGGTTAAACAGAGGACATCTCACCGGTAAAGATTCTCTTTTGTTCTGACCCGCTGGACCGGGAAGAACTCATTTCAAAGCTTCGAAGTGCTCATCCTGTTCGCGTAACCAGGTTGAGCGATATAAGTACTGTTCCAAGACAGTTCGTTACGACGTCAATCTCCAGGCCATCCAACCTGCAGTTGGGCCGCACAGTCCTTGAAAATCCTGCGCAGGAATTTTAACTCTTCTCTTTCTTGCTCAACTACAGACACAATTTGCTCTCCTCCTAGTGGACTGGGCCTCCTTCAAAGCAAAGTAGGACTGAACCGGTTTATTTATACTAATATTGTGTCTGGGCGCAGATGAATAGAGAAAATAGTTTTAACGAGTTAGATCTCGTTCATTGTTGGTTTAAAGTGTTTTTAAAGGGGCTATATGCAATTTTCAGAAATTTTAACTCACGACTGATACCTGTGGCCAAAAAACGGAACTGCTCTTCCTTTCTGCTCGCTCTCGCAGCGCACGCTCCTACGCCGGTCGCTCTCAATCTTTGATCTTTTTCAGGCACTTGTCAGGGGTTTAACTTTTTTAGTCTTATGTGGAGTTACTGTTGGTGTCAGAGTTGTCCTTGGTCTCTTCTGTGTATTTGCACAATCCATTGAACTGCTTGCGAGTGCTGACTAGTGGTGGTGGCAGAGTGATCGGAAACATTTAACATGAACGCGCTTGATGTCACATCCGCAGACAGCGTGGGAAAATCCGACCCGACAGAAAATAGAATAAATTGGATACAGGCTTACAGGTGCACCCACTGTGAGCTGACAAGGTGTCAGTATGCTCATCAGGAGATGTTTGAGTCATAAATGGTCAAATAAAAAGGCTATTGTTGCGTTTATTTTGGGGAAAAAGTTGCATATAGCCTCTTTAAGCGCTGTATCTGTTTGCTCATTTTTGCGTCGCCACACACATAAGTTTGAGCTGTAATTGCTGTGTTTGAAACGGATCCCATTTTCTTTCTTTTTCCTTCCTCTATTTCTCTTTCTCTCTCTAGCTCCCTGATCACCCGGTCGGCAGAGTCGGGCTCAGTCCGACCTGTGTTAGTTGGCCTTAGCTAAAAGGTTAACTCCATTGTTCTTTAGTCTGTTGCTAAAGCAGAGGCCTTCCACATGGACGCTTCACCCCATGTGCTCCTTTAGCCAAAGGTAGTTTTATTACCCTTTCTTACACTCCATCTGCAGCTCTCCACCTTAGCACAGAGCTAAGATTTGTGACTCTTTGTCCCACAGGCTATCTGAGTTGAGCCCCCTGGAGTGAGGGCCACCCGCCTTCTCTGTCCCGAACCTCAGCTGTTCTCCCTGATTCATTACATGTTAATTGTGTTTAATGTTCACCTATTATTGTTTTCTAAGACCTCTAGTAGCTAGGTGCATGTTTAGAATAGATGGGAATTATTGACTAAATGTTTTGGCTGTAAGGTTGATCTATTTTCTAAATAAATTCCCCTTAACTTAAAGAGAAGTTGTCTGGGATTACTTGGAGTAATGCGTACAATTAATGTCCACAGCACAAGAACTTATTCCTTCATCTATTGTTTAATTATCTCAGCCTTATCAGGCAGGTAATCATAAACATAAACTGAGAACTCCAAATTAGAAACTCCATTGGAGAATTGATTCTGTTTTATGGATCGTCACAGCCATGATTGATCTAATTTAGTATTTCGAGATACTAAGAAGGCGGTTTCAAAAACGACTTATGTGATTAGTTTTTGATGTTTAAACAATCCATTTTAAAGCCGATCTGTATTTTAAATACCGTACGTAGCAATCTTAATTGTTTATGAAGTGCTGGCAGTCTTCTAGGAGCTCATAGCTACTTTGCCTTAGTTTAGGACCAAAGAATAAAGGACAACTCCGGTCGGAGGGAGTAACTGATTTTGCATTATTTAAAATGACTATCAGTTGATCATAAACCTTTAAAAACACTGTTTATACCCAAAGAATTGAAGTAAGAATTTTTACAAATGCACCAAAAACGCAGTGAAATGCATCAAAAAGCTAATTTATCTCTGCCCCTGACACCTTACGTGACGTTTCTTAGGCATCTAAGGAAGGGTGGTTCCGTTGTCTGAAAAGACCGGCGTTGAAGCAGAGAAACCACCTGTTATAGCTGGTCAGTTAGAGGTAGCTGCGTAGGGCTATGGGTTGCGGCTGCTAGCAACCGTTAGCTCGGAACGTTGTTCCCCCATGGACCGCTGTTTCCCCTCGGACCGCTCCCTTTTCGCTGGCAGCAATCCTCTCAGCAGCTCTTGGATTGTTCAGCTCCCGTAGCAGCCAGGTCAGCGACAAGTCAGCAGGCCGGTGGAACGTTTGCAAAGAGAGGCTCCCTCTCTCTTTGTGGAATCTGTAATTCAAAAGATTATTTCTGCAGTCATTCAAGACTTATTTTATCAGCTGAATAAAGTTCACCTGATCAATCGGCAGTCTTTTGAATCCAAGGAGTTTCCTCCAGAAACTCGTCTCCCCTGTCGCCAGCGAAGGAGATTCAAAGCTCGCGCTTCTTCTTTGTGGTTGCCCACGGACAAAGAGGAAGAACTGAGGGGAAGCCAGTCCCCAAATAGGGGTGAGGATATCCCATATCCTCCTTTTCCTGTTAAAACTGAGAGTGGATTGTGCACTCAGCACTCCTACCGGCGGGAGGTCTGTGTTTTTGTTCGGTAACCATGGCTGTGTTTCCAACACAAATAACATATTGAACATCGACCACAAAAATAAAATACTGAAACATTTCATAAATTTTTATAGTAATAAACAATACATGTTAGTTATTGAAGTGAGAGTCTCCCTTCTCTATTTACTGTACATCAGCGGGAAAATAATTGTAAAATAGCGGGACAGTAGGCAGCCTTGCTGGCTTTCGCGCGGGTTCGCAGGCTCAGTCAAAACTTCAAAAAGTGAAATGAATTTACCAATAAGACGCCTTTTGTAGCCTTTTACCAGTCTCTGACATAAATCAGAAAGTTTGCCTCATTCCTCATTGCAGAATTATTTCAGCTGTGAGATGTTTGAGGGTTATCTGGCATGTACAGCCCGTTTCAAGTCACCCCACAGCATCTTAATGGGATTAAGATCAGGGCTTTGACTTGGCCATTCCAGGACTCTCCACTTCTTACTTTTTAGCCAGTCCTTGTTGGATTTGGTGGTATGCTTTGTGTCATTGTCATGTTGCAGTGTCCAGTTCCGCTTCAGCTTAAATTTTTTAACAGATGGTTTCACATGTTCTTCAAGCACCCTCTGATACACAGTAGAATTCATGATGGATTCTATGATGGTGAGCTGGCCAGGTCCTGCTGCAGCAAATCATCCCCAAACTAGGATACTGCCCCCTCCATGCTTCACAGTTGGTATGAGGTTCTTTGCTTGGAAGGCTGCATTTGGTTTATGCCAAACATGTCTACTGTTCTGGTGTCCAAATAATTACATTAAAGACTCATCTGTCCAAAGAACATTATTCCAGAAGTTGTGGTATTTGTCTATGTTCGCTCCCATGAAACCTCCCGTGAATTTGCTTGGACGGCCAGACCTGGGCATGGTGACAGTTGTTTTGAATGTCCTCCACTTGTAAACAATTTTCCGGATGGTGGAATGGCTGATGTCAAATTCTTTTGAGATCTTTTTAAATACCTTACCAGACTCATAAGCGGCCACAATCTTCTTTCTGAGGGCATCACACAGCTCTTTAGATCTCACCATGGCGCTCACTTCAACAATCAGGAGCACACCAAACTAAATCTGAGGTTTAAATAGGACATGGCTCTTTTAAAAAGCTGGTTAAGGATGTACTGATCATGTGCACCTGAAGTGATACACCTGTGTGTGATTTTAACCATTTTAAATGGGTTAATATGTGGGGTGTCCTAATTTATTCCTCACTAGAAATTGCATTCTTTTAAAATAACATGTCACATAAAGTTTTAAAAATGCTTTTCTTATTTTTTAGTTGTGTAGTTATATTATTTGGATCCCTCAGTATCATCAAAATTGGTATTAAATATCCATATGGCCAAATATATTTCAAAATATACAGGCTTTTATAGGGTATCCTAATTTTCTCACGACTGTATATACCAGTGAATGATGAATGAAAAACAAGAAACGGTGGGGGTATGCTAACACCTATATGAGCTTACATGTAACTTGGATAAATATTGAAACAAACATAGTCAATTCTATGCCAGTGGTGATTCATGGTGTAGAGTCGAAAAACCTGTTGGCTGTTTTTAAACAGGAAAATTACTCTACTGCCACAAACCACAAGCTTGTTTCAGTGAAAAAGTTGCCTATTTTTGCCCATTTAGCGGCGTCCGTTTGAGCTTTTCTCTTTTGCTCTCCGCGCCACCCTTGCTTTTTCAACTTACTGATGTGAGAGTTTAAAATGATGAAACAAAGGCTGCACACACACAGCTTTTTCTGTTTCTTTCCCCTACAAAATAAATATTTATATTCTGCTGCAATAACCTGTACTCAAATCGCATAAACGTAAATTCTGTCTCAACTACTTCTACGCTGGCAAATGTGCAGACTGCACCATTTCACAAACTGATTGACATCAATAATGGATAACCTATTATAATACAGATAAAATATATTTTGGAGCAAGAATGTGAGTAATTCTGAAATATCATTTATAACCCTGCCCTGATTCCTGTCTGGTTTCTCCCACCAATGAATCTCTTTCTCTCAGCAAGTTCTAATCTCTCCTTACCTGTGAAGACCCTGCATCATCTTCCCTTCTGCTGGCCTCTGCTCCTAAGTCTCCTCCCTGACACAGATTTTTCTATTGTGGCAATAAAGATATGAAAATGTGCAAAGCAAAACTTTGAAACAGCAGTAGTAGCAATAAAATTGCTTTGGAAATCTGCCTCAAAGTCCCTTTTGTGCAATTGATATTTTTTTCTCAGTTGCTTATATTCTGTTTTCAACTGTGCAGACCCTCCCTGAGCATGCTCTGTCTTTTCTGACAAATATTTCTTTCAGATATGAGGGAACCAGTAGTTCGGCCAGGCCATCGGGAGCAACAGGACATTTCCCGGTGGCCTGGCCGAACTACTGGTGTGATTTCATCAATTGCAGGATCAGGTTGCATTTCATGAGGGAAATTCAACAAACCAATCAAAGAATAATCTGTGTGGCCGTTTTTTGTTTAAATAACTATCTGAAAACTGATCAGGGACAATAAAACAAAGTAAATAAATATTTTTAATAAAGCATCTGTAGATGAAATCTAAAGAAAGCCGTGGGGGGGTTATGACAGGGAGTCCTGTCAGCACACAGATTGTAGCTCAGGGTAGGAGTAGATTAGGTCAAACAGGGTTTGAAATTATGGACCATGTTAGTTAAAATTAAAATGAGACGGGATCCATGTAGATCTACATGCTGTCGGTGAATCTCTGTTTGATTAAATCTGATTAAACTTTATTCTTCTCCTCGCTTTATTCCAGGGTAAAGAATCTGAGATAGTAAATATTAGGTGGAACCGACCTTTACCCGTTTCTCAAAGCTGAAGCTGCAATCAGAAGCAAGCTTTAGCTTTTTTGCCTTTTTTCCACAAACAAATCTTCCTAAATAAACGAATTTTTAATCTGCATCCTGCTACATCATCAAACGTTAGTATCGCCAGTTTTTTCTTACCTATCCGGTGTAAGATGATCCGGGGTGTCCGGGTGAAATCCAGCAGTCTGTGCTGATCATCCATCTCTTCCTCGGACGTAAAGGTGATTTCTTGAAACTCTGTAAATTTGTCTTCTGCAGGAGGTAACTGCTCGTTGATCAACTCTCTCTGAGGTTGAACTGAATGCAGTCTCACAGTAAACACTCACATATTCAGCCCACAGATGATCAGACTTTCTAGCATAAATCCAAGGCAAATAAAGGTTTTAGCTTCTTCTTCTTCTTGTTTAATGGCGGTTGGTAAGCAACATTTTGGTGCATTACTGCCACCCACTACAATGGACTGTGGATCGGAATGCTAAATATACACTACATATATTTATAAACTATAAAATAAAACAAACAAGTTAAACAACCCCATATTTTCTCTATTAATTTAGTCTTTTTAAGAAACCTTAACAAAAAAGAATAATATTCAGAAACTGAAACTTTGTCCTTTGTTCAAAAGGTCTTGTATGTTCAGTTGCAATCTGTAAACAGTGTACCTGGAAGAGCACAGTAAAATATATATTTTTTTGCTGTGGGTTTTATTTTCTGATGTTATGAACACAGAGACGGAAAATAAAGGGTAAAAAAGATAAAGAAGAGAGGTAGGAAACAAAAAGTCAAGAGAGAGGGTAAGTTGAAAATACAAGAGAGGAAAGGGAACAAAGAAAACACAAGAAAACATCAAAGTCTGCCTTCATACCCACAGGACGGCAGAGAGAGGGAAAACCAAAAAAAAAAACGAAAAGGAACATCGACAAAAAAAACAAACAATGTGAACTGAGAACTACACAACCACATCACACAAAAATGGATATAAAATACAACAACGTAACTGAAAAGCCCATGGTACCAATTAATCAAGATCCAGTAATAATAAGACTCACCTTTTTAACTTAGCTTTTAATTGATTATTATTTATTAGTATCTGCTTAATTGCTCTGCATGTTTTACCTGATCAAACTTTATCAATGTTTTACACTAAATTATTCTGAATTTTATCAGTGTCAAAATTTTATCTGTGTTTTACTATATAATCTCATACTTATTTACTCTTTATTTGAATATTTTTAAATGATGTGATAAATGATTATATTTTATCAGTGTTTAACTATCTAATTTTATCACATTTATTTACTGTGTATCTTTATATTTTAATTTGTTATCTTAATCCCCTGTCTAGTATTGCCTCTGTGGGACCCCTCTGCCCCGGGAGCGGTGGTCGGCTGTAGCTGCCTGGGTGCTCTCCATGTGGAGCTTGGGTGGAGGTCTCGGCCTTGCCTCCACTGGGCGTCCTGTGTCGGTGCCTCGGTTGCTGCTGTTGAAGTACTGCTGCCGGTGCAGATGGCTCCTCTGATGGCGTTTCCTTGCATGGTTCGTCTGCACTCGGCCCAATGTCCTTTTTTCACTGTTGCTTTTAACTGTGTGTGTCCATTGGAGTTGGGTTGGGGGGAGGGGGGTATAACTGTGACCATGCTTTTAAATCTGTGGGGGAGGGATGGGAATGTAGTTTTATGTGGGGTCATTTTAATCTGTAAAGCACTTTGTGATGCAATTTTGTATGAAAAGCGCTTTATAAATAAAGTTTGATTGATTAATTGATTGATAACCTCAGCCCAAGAATGTATCTGTAAACACCGGAGTCTCCACACCTATGTGTGTGTGTGAGCATGCTGGTGCATATAAGGTTTCTCTATTTGAGTACTTGATAGCTGGTGTGAGGAGCCATCGAGCCGTCTCCCAGGAATCGACGCAGACATGAAGGAGATCAGAGCGACAGACGTCCAAAGGACCCTCAGAGCCCAGGAGCCCCAGGCGAACCAGCGCAGGGCCGACCGCATCCCCCAAGAGAGGAGCAGAGGAGAACCCCAGGGGAACATCCAGCAGCTACAATCCGGGGGGCCGCAGTGAGCCCACGGACATCGAGAGCCACCAACGCACCAGCGGGCAGGGGCATCAGTCACTGGCAGTGAGTGACTGAGGGGAAATAGGCCCCCCCATTAGATGCAAGGCCTGAGATGCGCCAGGCGAGAGGGCAGCCCAAGACCCAACAGGTAGATAGAGACATACAGACACAGTCATACATTCCCTCCCTCTTACGCACATACACTCTCAACGACACACCAAGACTCCCAAGAAATGACGCTGTACCCTCACTCACACACCCCATACACACTTTATGCTCCCAGGTCCAGGTACCGATGCCCCAGTAGCCACCAGCCCCCGGACCCGGGAGACGGACCCCCTACCTTCTAGGACAGAGACAAGCAGACCGCCAAGGGCCCCACAGTGGCAAAGCAGCCCGACAGCCTAGGACCCTGACCAAACCACCTGTTCCTCCTCCGGACCCCAACCCCTGATGGCCCGTACCGAACAGGGGTGTGAGAAGACGCCTAGCCTCCATCCTCCCGCTCGAGTATGGTGTTGATGCGTGTTATTATAATGTGCATTTAAAACAAAGGGGTGGGATGTGCCACACTTCCCCCAATCCCCAACCCGAGCCCTCAGTGTCTATATGTGGTTTAACAGTGGGCACTGGCACCAGAGGTGAAGCTGATTGAACCGGTCCCCCTCTGGATGCCGAAAAAGTGTGCCCACCCCAAAGTCCCTTCATGTGTGTCGCATGAAAGTGTTATAAGTGGGAGTGTCTAAGTTGTATATTAAAATTGGGACCCAGGCCGGGGCACCCCAGTGATGTGCCCACGCCCCAAGACCCTATATGAGTGGTAAAGTGATGGAGCGGGTGGACAGAGGTGTTCGGGGATGGGGAGGGAAGGACTGCGAGACAAAATGTCTTCCCAGGGAGCCAGCTCCCCCACTGACCCCAATAGGCACCGCTGTTCACCGGGATCCACTAGGGGAGGGAGCCCATGGAACGTTCAGCCCGGGGCCCACGGCCACAGCACCGCCAAGCCCCACGGACCCCAAGGCAGTCCTCCCAGCCCCATCCCAGAAGGAGAACTAAACCCACCCCTGACATTCGCTCTACTATCAGAACACAAAAGACACTAGACACCCAGGTTTAGTTTGCCCCACCAGGCCGACATCCACCAGCCCCATTCCCTTGCAGAGCGACCACTGCTGTTCAATGGCCCAGCAAGGGACCAAACCCAGCGCCCCACCCACCTGCCCTGCACGCCCACTACCCGGCCAGTCCACCCACAAGTCCCCAGCGCCCCACAGCGCACAAAGACCAAGACCCAGGAGCTAAGACCAGTGCAAAAAAAGACTGATCAGGCCCAGAAATGCCACCCAGCCACCGCGACCAGCAGCCAGGCACCCCAACAAGCAAACAAGGCGAGACGCCATACAGGGACCAGTGATGACAATCGGCCCAGAGAAAAAGAGAGAGGTGGCCGCACATGCCGGCCGTTGGCCAGGCCCGACCCCCACAGGCAATAGAGACCCCACGCCGGCCGACCCCCAGCCAGGACCGCAGCTAGGGGGTGCGGCGCCCCAAATCCCCAGACCCTACCCAGCCGCCGCACAGCCACCAGGCCAGTAACCCATGTCCGTCAGGGCAACCCCCCCCAAGGCACAGCATGCAGCCATCAGGAGTTACCACCCAAAGCCCAACCTCAGGTTGGGGCCACGACGTCTAGCGCCCCATCCACCCAGTGATCTAGCGCCCCATCCACCCAGTGATCCCACCCCCAGGGATCCCCCCCAGACACCCCAGCCCCAAAAACCTCCACATCAGCAACGTGTCCATGGTGACATCATTTAAATTTCCTAGTAAGCAAACTGAGGGAGATGGTGGAATGTTACATTTCAGACACTTTGATAAGTCATCATATATCTGGCACCAAAATTTCTTAACAGGAGGACAGAACCAAAGCGCATGAATATAAGTATCTGGTATATTGCTTGTGCATTGTAAGCAGGTATTAGATGACGTAAAACCCATCCTAAACATCCGCTGTCCTGTATAGTGTACTCTATGAAGGATTTTGTATTGTATTAATTGCAGATTAGGATTTTTTTGTTATTTTAAAAGGTTCTTAAACATATCTGAGACCAGAAGTTTTGGTCAAAGCTGGCTGATAAATCCACCTCCCATTTTGAAATAGGGATAGCTATTGATTCATCTAATGTAGATAAAGTTTTGTATATTTTAGACAGCAATTTGGGGAGGTTGAGATTAAGAAAATCTAAAACTCTTGTGGGAATTTGTAATTCAACTGTATTGAGCCTCAATTTACCTTTAATAATAGATTTAATTTGTTGATTTTCTAAGAATTTGTTTTTATCAATTCCATATTGTGTAATTAATGTATTAAATGGGATAAAGTCTGTTCCTTCAAATATATGTTCCAGATATTTAAATTCCATTACACCTCCAGTCTGGAAAACGTAACATACATTTTTTTTGCAGATGTTGGGGTTATCCCAGATGGGTGTACGTCTGCATGGGATTATTGTGGACTCTGTCATTTTTAGAAACTCCCACCATGCTGTCAGAGAGGAGCTGATATTTATGCTTTTAAAGCATTCATATTGTTTTATATTTGAGCTAATAAATGGTAGGTCTGAAAGTTTTATCTATTGCATAGTGTCTGTTCTGCGTCTATCCAGGACTCATCTAGGTACCTATGTTTTAAACATCTTGAGATGTATTGGAGCCTGTTGGCTAGGAAATAATGATCGAAGTTTGGTAGATCTAGACCTCCTTCTTCTTTGGTCTTCTGCAGTGTTTTTAAGCTGATACGCGGGGGTTTATCTTTCCAAAGAAATTTAGAGACAGAGGAGTCCAGAGATCTAAACCAATCCAGTGATGGTTTACTTGGGATCATTGAGAATAAGTAGTTGATTCTGGGCAAAACCATCATTTTTATTGAACCAACCCTTCCCATAAGTGATATGGGTAGGGATTTCCATCTAGTAAGATCATCTCCCACTTTTACAAAAAGGTGGGATGTAGTTTAGCTTTATTAAATCTGCCAGTCTTGGTGAGACATTGATACCTAAATAAGTAATATTCCCTGACTGCAGTTGTGTATTAGTTGGATTCTGGACAGAACAATTGATTGGAAGAACTGTAGATTTTAACCAATTTATAGAATAATCTGAAACGTTTGAGTAAGAGTTTATCAACCCGATTACCTGAGAGAAAGAGGTTTGTGAATGCTGGAGAAAAAGTAATACATCATCTGCATAAAGACTGATTTTATGTTCTATGTTATTGCATTTTATGCCTTTAATATTGTGAGTTTGCCTGATTGCTGCAGCTAGTGGTTCAGTAAAAATAGCAAACAGGGAGGGAGAGAGAGGACATTCCTGCCTGGTACCTCTCTGAAGATAAAACATAGATGATGTTTGGTTATTAGTCCTGATACATGCTGTTGGTAAACTGTATAATATTTTCAACCAGTTTATAAAAGAATTTCCAAAAGCCTCAGTTACTCTTCAACATGCTGTAAGCTCCTAGATAACAAGATGCATTTGGGTATGGTGACCAGGTTTGAGATGATGCTCAGATGCTCTCATTGGGATCTTTTTTTATTTATTAGTTACATTAACTCTTTGGCTAAAGTTTAAAATGTCTGCACCAAATGGCCAGGGGTGGGAATTGCAATCTGTCAAAATGACTGATGGCCCTCAGATTTTTCTTTCAAAGTAAAAATAGAAACGATTAAATGTGAAAAAAGAAAAAATGGGTATCGCAATCCCGGAATATAGTTTCCTGTAGTTTTTGAAAATTCTTTAACACAAAGTTCATGTTATTGAGCTATAAAGATGGAGAAAAGGAAGAGAAGAAAAAAGAGAAAGGGACGCTGCTATTATGTGGCTGATTACTCCTCAGAAAATAGGTAGTTGCACCCCTGAGCTTAGCCAAAAATGTTCATATCTCAATGAACATTCGCTCTTAAAATTTTGATTTAAGAGGGCAGGACGTTTGTTTGAGGGGGCATTGCCCCCTTTTTCCCCAGCGTAAAGTCAGGCTCCTTCTCATAATCAATAAGTCCATCGTGTTTACCTTTTTCAGTGTTTGTTGACCTTCTATTAAGATGCCTGAATTGTTCTGAATAATTTCCTTGTAAACTTATTAATGATGAACAGGAATCTGTACAAATTAAAGGTTAAGATTAATCAGTAAAATACTGATTTTAATGGTTCTGCGTCATGGACCCACCAGATGGCCAATGATATCACAAGCATTTCTCCTGTGTAAACTGAAAGTCTATTACCTATGGTTTTCTCTACTTTGATACCAAACTCTGGTATAACGAACCAAATTATCTTAGGCCTTGTTTACACGGCAGGATTTTAAAATTGTAGCAAGAGTTTCAGGTCGCACACACAGAGATAAACACTTGAGTTTACATTTCTTCTACAATGTGTGGTGTGCGGCCACAAGGCAATGACAAGACACCAAACAAGAACAGATTTTACTCACAAACATTCCAAGGTCAGACAGGAAATCTTACAGAACCCAATTATATAAAACATGCCTCAAGTCAAAGGAGTAAATAAATATGGGCATGGGCATGGGCAATAGTTTGTGGACTATTGTTAACATAGAAAAAATTGAATCCTGGCGCTGGATAACGGAGTGGACACAGCAGGAGCAGGGGCAATACTTGCTATACAAATATATGGAGGTGAATTATAGTTTGTTTTTACTGGGAAACATCCTTACACACTTTGCTCTGATTGATCTTTGTTTCTATGTGTTTGTAGACTGTGGTCAAGGGAGCCAACACGTGGAAATAATAGACCCTTCCAAGTTGTATCGCTGCCTGTCACCTCGCTTTCTGATTGGCTACACATCACATTCAATAGGGTGCATGCTCACTTGTCCTCGCAACACACCACACACCTTGTGTCCTTCCAAGCAGACCAGAGCGCTCTGAACACACCACACATGGCAGGAATATCTGTCAGGATTATTTTAAGAGCCATCCCGATAATTGGGGCATGTCGTAAGGAAAGAATCAGGGCAAAATCAGCCTTAAAATCCTGCCATGTGAACCAGGCCTTACAGTGAGGATGTCTGGAAGAATGCGTAGTTCTTCTTCTTCTGGGTCTTCTTCAGGAAGAGGGCGACTAGAATCTCTGCTAACCCCACACATCCTGGACACAAACTCTTTAGACTTATCTTCAGGTCAGCATTAGAGACAGTTTTCCCCCCCAGGCTGTCTATCTGATGAGCACAATTAAAACCTTAAAGAGTAACTAAACCCCCAAACAACTTTTTTTTGCTTCTATACTGTATAAATGGGTATTTACCAATGCAATCTTTCAGTTTCTGGGATTTTTTTTACATTTTGGTGTACACTTGTTTAATTCTAAAACATTTTGGTCTAAAAACGTATTAGTGCTGCCCTTTAAGGGTTGAAGGGTGGCTACTGCATTTGAATTTTGTGATTGGTGGAGAACGGTAAATCTTTACGTCACAGGCATTGACTGTGTCACAGGCATGGTCTCACAGACATACCCCTCCGTTCTTCCTGGCACCGCCCACTTTGTAGAATTTTCAAATGTTGTCTGGGGGCGGGGTTATGATTTTTCAAGGGGTTCAGTTACACTTTAATGTACATCTAGAGGGACAGTTACTCTACAATATAACAGTTTTTGCACTGCCACAACAATCTTTTTTTTAATTTCTAATTAAAAAATAAAACAAGCTCCAAATACATGTACATCCTTTTTATCCTCAATTCCCATAGAGTTTTTATATTGAGCCAACATGCTGAAGGTTATGCTCCCAGAGATGTTGTTCTGCATCTGCAAAGGGAGCCAGACTGTTTCCCAAATGTTATCTTTTGTCCTTGGTGCAATGATGAGTGTTGCATTTCTTGTCAGATAGTTTTTACTGATTTCGCAGCTCTCATTAAATGCACATGATATTAATTAACCTAAGTGATTAGCAGTATTTATAAATTTTTACTCACATAACAGTAAATAAAGATGATTCTAAAATTATTCTGCCAACTCAGTATTAATTCAGACAGTATAGACAAATGATTAACAATTCTGTGACGGATTTTTTTTTAAATTACATTTTAGAATTGCAAATAAAGTTTTTTAATATAGTAAAATTGCTTCTTTTCTGAAATCTGAAAAGTAGCAAGTTGGTTAAAAATCCTCTGACTTTCCAGATTAGGAGGTCTTCGGTCAGGAGACATTCCAAGTTTCTGTTCATGGTTGGCTTTCAGAAGCTCCAACCTCTGAATATAAAAGAAACACACCATAACCAGTGATGCTCCAATCATCCTTGTACTGGTCCATGCTGTATTCAGGTTTTCTTTAACCCCTTAACATTCCTGCAATTTCCGCCCTACATTTTTTTTAAACGCATACCCAAAATTAACTTAAAACTGCTCTTGAACCATTTTTAGTAGAGACATGGCTGGGGTCTCTTTGGAAAGCAAACACTCAAAAATGTATCCCAGAACTGTGTTAATATCTCTGAGTGCTATTGTTACTAAGCAATATAAATTTTAATACACTGAAAAATAATTTTTTTTTTATTTCCGCTTATTTTATATAAACAGAGGTGTCAAAAGTATTCACATTCAATACTCAAGTAGAAGTATATATACTAGGGTTAAAAAAGACTTCTGTAGAAGTTGAAGTATCAAGTCGAGTTTTTTAAAAGTAAAAAAGTACTTGATTCAAAACTACTTAAAGTATAAAAGTAAAAGGTAACTTAAGGTAACGAAGTATTTGTACTTCGTTACTTGACACCTTTGTATATAAATACATGCTGTAAAAATGGCTTTAAAAAGAGGTGGGGACCTAAAACACACTGTGGGTCTAAAGCCTGAAGTATTACCTTCATCCACACCAAATTTGACAGAAATAAACCAAAAAATGAGTATTCTGCACACATTTTTCTAACTACAGGTCCAAGGTGGTCAAAAGTGTGCCATATGCGCCATCTCCTGTGTAAATGCCGTAGTCCTCACTGAATTAAAAACATCGTCAGAATCATAACTGCATCTTCTCATATAAAGCTCCACGGCTTCCTTCAAAGTTGTATTTCGATTATAAAGGGTGTTTGGACATGGTGCTGAAACAGTATGTTACTGGTACACACTGTGCGTAATCTCTTCATGAATAATACATTTTATGCACGTCATATACAATGGCAGCGACTAAGTCCGCCCGTCAAGTTATATATCTGCGTTTACAGCATTACATTGGATATTCGATGCCTCAATCATCAGAGTTCTGGACCGCGATTGGTTCGAGTTACTTACCAACGTGACTTTCCATCCATGCGCCATTGGTTGGAGATCTACCGTACATAAGGAATAAACCGGATGAATTCTTTTTCCTTTTTTTTCTTCTGGGCATGCTCAGAGACCTTTGTGGGCGGAAGTGGAAGTGGAAGGAATCGGAAACAAAGCCGTAAAGACTACAAAAAAATTCTAGAATTGCGCTTCTCTGGGTGGCTGCATGTTGGAGTGGCTCTGCTGGCTACATATTGAGTTTTGTTTTTTTGTACATTGGTTCCTCTTTTTTCTTGAGGAAGATTGCATTTTTTGACCTGTATACTGTATAACCATGGCAACAATGTGGTTTACAGCCGGGAGCAGCTGATTAACATCGCAAAAGATGAAATAATACCTCAACTGAAGCCACAAATCCCTGATGAGTTGATAAGGAGGGGACGTGGATGCAGAGCAGGAGCGAAAAGGAGACAGAGAAAGAGGAAATTCAAGCCATCTCTTCCATCGATCATAATGGGCAACATAAGATCATTGGCTAACAAGATGGATGAACTCCAAGCCCTTACAAGGACTCAGCCAGAGTACCGGGAATGCAGTGTTTTGTTTTACGGAGACGTGGCTGCTGGATCATATCCCCGACTCCAACGTCTCTCTGCCAGGCTTCCTGACTGTATGAGCAGACAGAGATCAGAAAACGAGCAGGAAAAGGAAAGGAGGTGGAGTAGCAGTGCTTGTCAACAACAGATGGTGTCATCCAGGACATGTTACTGTGAAGTGTCGTCTCTGCAGCCCAGATGTAGAACTCTTGGCACTACGTTTTCGGCCATATCATTTGCCAAGAGAGTTCACCAGTGTAATTTTGGCAGTTGTTTACAGTTGCAGTTGTTGGGCAGATTCCACCTTCAGCCGTTGCCGACAATGCATGTGATGTCATCAGTTCCGTTGTTGCTAAGCTACAGACACAGCACCCCAATGCATTTGTGGCAATATCTGGTCATTTTAATCATGCCTAGTTCTCTACTACACTTTCAAAATTTCAACAGTTTGTCAGCTGCTCCACAAAAGAAAACAAGACCTTGGATTTGTTTTATGCAAATGTAAAGGATTCATACATGTCCAAACCAAGACCTCCTCTGGGACAATCGGATCACAATCTTGTTTTTCTCTGTTCAAAATATAAACCACTTGTTCAGAGGCAACCTGTTACAAAGAAAACTGTGAGAAAATGGTCACAGGAACCTGAAGAAGCCCTGCAGGGTTGTTTTGCAACCACAGACTGGATGACTCTTTGCCAAGCACATGGAGAGGACATCAATGCCATGACTGAGTGTGTGACTGACTATATAAACTTCTGTGTGGACAACATCATGCCCACCAGAACAGTGAGATGCTTCCCTAATAACAAACCCTGGATCACCAGTGACCTGAAGGAACTGCTAAACAAGAAAAAAGGAGCTTTCAGGGAGGGAGACAGGGAATTACTGAAGAGTATACAGAAGCAACTTAAGGTAAAGATCAGAGACAGCAAGGAGGCATACAGGAAGAAGCTGGAGAACAAACTACAGAGGGACAATATCCGAGATGTCTGGTCAGGAATGAGAAAGATCACTGGCTTTAAGGACAGGAAGGATTGGATAGATGGAAGTCTGGACAGAGCCAATGAACTGAACATATTCTTCAACAGGTTCAGTTCATGAACAAGCTCAGCATACTCCTCTCCTGTTCCCAGCCAAACAGACATCCCACTCTCCTCTGATCAACAGCTTTCATGTTACACCTCGGATGTTTTATCTTTCACTTCAACCTTGGACTCTTCTGATTCCACAAGTTTGACTTCAACCAAGTCAGGAAATGCTGCTACCCCCTTTGCCTCCCCCTCCCCCTCCCACTTCTCTTTCTCCAAAAGTCAGGTGAAGAGGCAGCTGGGGAAACTGAACCAGAACAAGGCTGCAGGTCCAGATGGTGTCAACCCCAGAGTCCTGAAGGCCTGTGCTGAGCAGCTCTGTGGGATTCTGCAGCACCTCTTTAACCTTAGCCTAGCTCAGGAGAAGGTTCCAGTGTTGTGGAAGACATCCTGCCTTGTTCCAGTACCAAAGAGAACTCACCCATCAGTCATCAATGACTATAGACCTGTTGCCCTGACATCCCACATCATGAAGGTCCTGGAGAGACTCCTGTTGGCACCCCTGAGTAAGCAAACAAGAACGTATCAGGACCCACTGCAGTTTGCTTATCGTTGTGGAGTTTGAGTTTAAGATGCCATCATACACCTGCTTCAACCAACCCACTGTCATCTGGACAAAGCAGGCAGCACTGTGAGGATCATGTTCTTTGATTTCTCCAGTGCATTTAACACAATTCAGCCTAATTTGCTTTGTCAGAAACTCCTGAAGACACAGGTGGAGCCCTCAACAATCACCTGGATCAATGACTACCTGACCAACAGACCACAATTTGTGAGATTGAAGAATTGTGTGTCAAAACAGGTGGTCAGCAGGACAGGAGCACCACAGGGGACCGTACTCTCACCTTTCCTTTTTTTACTCTGTACACCTCAGACTTCCAGTACAAATCAGAGAAGCTGAATACAGAGAGCTGGTGGACCGCTTTTTGACATGGTGTGGAAACAATCGTCTCACCTTGAATGTGAACAAAACAAAGGAGATGATTGTAGATTTCAGAAGAAACAGGGATAAGTCAAACACTGTTTCCATCATGGGAGAAGAAGTGGAGGTGGTTGAGGGGTATAAATACCTCGGAGTTCACCTTGACAACAGACTGGACTGGAGACTGAGCAGTGAAGCCGTCTATAAGAAGGGACAGAGCAGACTGTACTTCTTGAGGAAGCTTAGGTCCTTCAAGGTTTGCAGCAAGATGCTGCATATTTTCTAAAAGTCTGTTGTGGAGAGTGTAATCTCTTCAGCCGTCATTTGTTGGGGTAGCAGCATCAGAGCTAGGGACTTAAAAAGGCTCAACAACCTGATAAAGAAGGCTGGTTCTGTTCTTGGGACAACTCTGGAACATCTGGAGATGATAATGCAAAGAAGGATTCTTCATAAAATCCAAAAAAATTATGGACAACCCTGAGCATCTTCTTCATGAGACTGTCGTACAACAACAGAGTGTCTTCAGTAGGAGGCTTCTTCAGTTTTGCTGCAATACAGACCGCTACAGGAAATCCTTCCTGCCCACAGCTATCATCATCTACAACAACTCCTTAAAGAATTAATTATATGAGCTATACCAACACTTAATTTCCCTCCGGGATCAATAAAGTATTTCTGAATTGAAAAATGGCCATAGACATTTTGGAAGCGCATTTTCACTGTTTGTTTTACATTTTTTATCGGTTTAACTGTTGTCCAGGACTAATCACTTTATTGGAGGACATTAATCATACCCTTATTGATGTAAAAAAAAAACATTTTTGTTCAAAATGGATCGGTTTTGTCACGTTTATTGGAATACAAAGTGGTGAGTTCCATATTTTTATACCTCCGTCAGGAGAACGTTTGTGCTGTCAAAAGCGCTCACTGTGTCTACAGTTATGATTGTATCCTTGATTGCCAATCTATAATTGGAATCACAAGGCTCTTAGCTTTCCAATGACATAAAATATGTATAGGTTCATAGAAGTTAGAAGTCAGAAAATCGGTGGATTTAAACTAGGAAATGGGCTGAGCCCACCCGCGGGCCCTTGGAACGTTAAAGGCAAGGCAAGGCAATTTTATTTGTATAGCACACTTTCAACAACAAGGTAATTCAAGGTGCTTTACATGATTTAAGTGGTAAAATAAAAACAGCAATAAAGCAAGAAGCACACACAGATACATCAAAGCATTTCAAAGCATATAATGTAAAAAACAGCAGCTTTGCAGTTTTCTGGAAGTTGGTTCCAAATTTGAGGAGCATAGAAACTTAAAGCTGCTTCTCCTGTTTGGTTCTGATTCTAGGAACCAAGGCATGGCAATTTTATTTGTATAGCACACATTCAACAACAAGGTAATTCAAGGTGCTTTACATGATTAAGGGATAAAATAAAAATAGCAGCAAAACACAGACAAAACATATGAAGTAAAAACAGCTAGAAAGCAAGAAGAACACACAAAACATATGATACATGAAAACATTACTCAAAGGCAGGTCTAAACAGATACGTTTTTAGTTGTGATTTAAAAGAACTCAGTGTTTCAGCAGCTTTGGAATTGTCTGGAAGTTTGTTCCAGATTAGAGGCGCATAGAAACTGAAAGCTGCTTCTCCATGTTTGCTTCTAATTCTAGGGATGTTGAGTAGACAGGAATTCAAGGACATGAGTCGTCTGAGGGGTTGGTATAGTGACAGATCTTCAAGATACTGTTGCGCTAGGCCATTCAGTGATTCATAAACTAGTCAAAGTATTTTGAAGTCTACTCTCTGAGCTACAGGGAGCCAGTGTAAGGACTTTAGAACTGGGGTGATGTGCTCTACTTTCCTGGTTCTAGTGAGAATGCGAGCAGCAACTTTCTGGATCAACTGCAGCTGCCTGATTGACTTTTTAGGCAGACCTGTGAGAACACTGTTGCAGTAATCAATCCGACTAAAGATAAACGCATGGATGAGTTTTTCGAGGTCTTGTTGCGACATCAGTCCTTTAATCCTAGAAAAGTTCTTCAGGTGATAGAAGACTGACCATGTTATTGCTTTTATGTGATCCTGGAGGTTCAGGTCTGAGTCCATAATTACACCTAGATTTAAGGCCTGATCAGTAGTTTCTAGCTGTATTAACTGAAGCTGTGTGCTGACGGTTGATCGTTCCTCTTTAGGTCCAAAAGTAATTACTTCTGTTTTGTTTCCGTTCAGCTGGAGAAAGTTATGGAACATCCATCTATTGATTTGCTCGATGCATTTACTTAGGGTTTGGATGGGTTCAATGTCACCTGGTAACATTGTAATGTAAAGCTGAGTATCATCTGCATAGTTATGATAGTTAATCTTATTGGTTGTTATAATCTGGGCTAGAGGGAGCATGCAGATATTAAATAAGAGGGGTCCCAGAATGGAGCCCTGGGGCACCCCACATGTGATTTCTGTTTGTTCTCAATAACATTTTCCTATTGAAACAAAGAAGTCCCTGTTCTTTAGGTAAGACTCGAACCAGCCAAGTACTGTACCAGAGTCCGACTCAGCTCTCCAGTCATTCCAATTGTATATCATGATCAAGTGTCAAATGCAGCACTGAGGTCCAACAGAACCAGCACTGAAAACTTTGACAAGGGCAGTCTGAGTGCTGTGGTGAGCACGGAAATCAGACTGAAAAACATCATAGAAGTTGGTAAATATTAGGAAGCCATTTAACTGCTGAAACACAGTTTTTCCATAATTTTACCGATGAATGGAAGATTAAAAAATGTCCTGTAGTTCTGCATTAACATGTCCAGATCTTTTTGCAGATTTTTTAGCAGTGGTTTAATAACTGCTATTTTTTAATGCCTGAGGGAAGACACCTTACAGGTAATTGGAGGATTAGTTAGTCTTTCCACTGTTGTAAACAGTCCGTGCATTATTAATGTTTCTGTTAATGATTTCAGAAAAAAAAAGATTCCTTAGCATCTTTAAAAGTTAACCGATATCTGTTCAGTCTCTCCTTGTAGATCTCACAGTGAACCTGGAGTTGAGTTTTCCGCAACTTTCGTTGACACTCCCTTTTTTCACTACGTACCAGTAGATCGCTTGTCCACGGAGACTTCTTTCTACCTGAAACTACTTTCACTTTAGTTTGACCAATGGAATCAATGATGTCTGAGATTTATGCGAGGAAATTGTCTACCAGCTTATTTTCTGAGTTGGAGTTGGGAGATGTGGTGGAAGGTTAAATACATTTAAAGGCTTCAACTGAACTGTCCCCTAGAAAACCGCTTTTTTACAGACTAAGCCTCCACCTCGTCTGTTCCCTGATCTCACTTAAAAAATTTAATTTTGAGGAGTAGATTCTTTCAATACAGATGTTTCATTATTTACATGTAGCCAGGTTTCTGATTAAAAAGGGAGTAAATGTTCAGTGATGAATTCATTGATTAGGAATGACTTTCCTAAAAAAGACCTATTTAATAAAGCTAAGTGATTTGATGATCTGTAGCTGAACCTTCTGACAGGTGATCAGTTTGAGATCTGTTTTAATATAAGAGCGTTTGGCTTTAGTTTTTTGTTTTCTCTTGCTAATGACTTAAATGATTTTTTCCGGGTGGCTGGACGACTTCCGGGAGACGGTGGGAGTAGAATTACTCTCCGGTTCCCTTCTATATCAAATTTCCACTATTACCAGTGGGGGCATGGGTGGAATACATCCAGTGTTCGTCCCAGAGGTAGTCCAAGTCCAAGTTTCGGTGTTAGCTGTGACCCAATTGTAATTTGTGCTTTCAATCTTCTGAGAAATCTCTAAACGGATTGTCATTAGGTGTCTATGAGTCTGATGACATTGGAATACTTGAAGAACACTTTGGTGAGTGATGCACATCTTTGCTCACTGCTGGAAGCGTTTTGTTCTCTATCTGTCCGTGCAGCTGTCTGGGCTGGTGATGTCTCTTGGTGTGTGTGTGGAAATCTTTGTTCTCTGATAGTATCCACGAGTCGTGCTTCGAGGTCAGCTCTTAGGTGCTTCATCAAGTGTTTATTCAGATAACAGGAAATATTTTAGGTCAAGAGTCTCAGTCCAGTTCTGTTAAGATAATGTTGATTTTTCTTGAACAAGTGCTTTTCACATCCAAATATTTCAAGTTATTAATAAATGGGATCGATTTTTCAACAGTTTTTTCTACAACCATTTATGGAGCATACGAAGTCTACTGTACCTTTCATCATTTCCTTCAGGAACTGGTTTGCTGATAAAGATGTTTATGTTGAGTCCAAGTCTCTGTAGCAGATCAAAGTAGTCTTTTTTTTTAGAATCTCTGTTTCTTGTCTACATCAGTTGCACCTGTGTGGATAATAAGCTTTTCTAGTTTAGGGTGTTGTTCTAAAATTGTCTGGATTTTTTCAGATATTTCTCTCACTGTGTTCTTGGGGCAGCTGATAACGCTAGTGTTCTGGCTACAAAAATCTTCGATACCTTTAATTGATCTGTCATGTATGGTGAGAACATTTGCTGGGGGGGGTTCTTACTTTCTTATGTGTCTGCTACTTGACTGGTCCCAGGGGCTGCGTCATCTTTCGGGGAACTGAGGGCTGTGAATCTGTTTCTTTGCGTTATTCCAGGGGGAGTGATGTCTCGTTTTGGGTTGCAGTTTCTTTTATTTTCTTTCTCGGAGCAGAGAAAGCAAGTGTAGATTCAGTGAGCTTTGAAGCCGGCTAGTCTTCGTCAAATTGGGAATGGGCTGTTCTATC
This sequence comes from Valencia hispanica, assembly GCA_963556495.2. Taxonomy (NCBI): domain Eukaryota; kingdom Metazoa; phylum Chordata; class Actinopteri; order Cyprinodontiformes; family Valenciidae; genus Valencia; species Valencia hispanica. The sequence continues at coordinate 14,173,560 of OY747713.1, read as the reverse complement.
TGTTAGGCGCCTTTTGGCTGGGGGAGTAGAGTTGTTCTGTGGCTTCTGTGCGAGACTGTTAGACCAAAATAACTAATTTAAAGGCTCACCTTCCAGTTCCAATTCTCTTTCTGACAACTAACGTGTAGAAACTCATTTGTGTAAACTAAATCTTGAAATATTAAATTAACACAACACTGACCAAAAAAAATAAATACTGCCACATTTCATACATTTTAATAGTAATAAACAATACATGTTAGTTCTTTAGGCTGTCTAAAAATATTACAAAACATGAAAATATTTTTGAAATTCATATGAAATATGAAGAAACTCCTTTTTACAATCCGTGTTCAATAAGTGAAGACATTCATGGAAAACAGCCACAGCAGGAAAATAATCCAGGAAAAGTAGCAGGAAAAGTAGAAGTTTCTCAGCCTCCAGTCACTAGGTGGCAGGAGTCCTGCGGTGTCTTTGGACGCTTCTAGCCGGGGAAAAGAGCGCCGCAAGCAGTGCGCAAGGAAGCTGAATACGGTAAGAGAGGAGGAGTTCAGGCTAAGTGGAAAGCTAACGCTAGCCGACCTCCTGTACTATCACTCCTCCTCGCGAATTTACACTCACTGGACAACAAACTGGACTTTATTCTACTGCAACAAAACACTGATCGCAAGTTTAGGGGCTGCTGTGTGTTTGTCTTTGTTGAGACATGGTTGAGTGTCAGTGTGTCGGACTCTGCCATTCAGCTACCCAGCCTGCTACTTTTTCGGTCGGATAGAGATGCTACTCTATCAGGTAAGACTTGTGGAGGTGGGCTTTGTGTTTACATCAACGCTAACTGGTGCAGAAATGCGGTGCTTGAGTCCAAACACTGCTCACCACTGGTCGAGTTTGACCTGGCCAAATAAATCTGGCCATGTGGAAAGTGGCAGCTATGCTAGGGGAGAAAGAGTCTGTCAAGTGAAAACCAGCATGTGGGAAAGCTCTACAAGGTCTCGGTGAGTATTTCTAGTGCTAGCTGGTACTAGCTCTGTGACATCACATATTCAACTTCTGATTTGTAGTCATTTTAATTACTAATTTTTACAAGCAAATAAATCACAAATCGCATGACAGTCTAAATGCACATCATTATCCTTTAAATTGAGGTACAGCATATGTGTGATTCAGGGCGCAATCCAAAGCGGAACAGAAAATAATTTATCACTCCATTGACTTTCTTTAAATTGATTCTCCGGCCAGGGGTGTAAAAATATTTATGTTCCCTTAGGGGGGCATGACAAAACATAATTGAGAACCACTGCATTAAACCATTAGTAAAACCTTAGATGGACAATTTTTCATGAGCCTTACCTGGATAAGGCTTTTCACCTGTGTGGGTTCTCATGTGTTGATTTAATAACTTTTTTGATCTGAAAGCTTTTTCACAGGTACCACAGGGAAAAGGCCCTTCATCTGTGTGAACTCTCATGTGATAAATCATATTACGTTTCTGAGCAAAACCTCTGCTACAAATTGTACAAGAAAAAGGCTTCTCACCTGTGTGAACTCTGACATGCCTATCAAAAACAGATTTTGTAATGAAGCTTTTTCCACAGAACAGACATTGAAAAGGCTTCTCACCTGTGTGAGTCTTGAAATGATAGCTTAGGGCACTGCCATTCCTGAATGTTTTTCCACAGTTCTTGCACAAAAATGGCTTCTCACCTGTGTGAACTCTCATGTGACTAGTTAGATGACCTTTCTGAATAAAACGTTTGTCACAAATTGTACAAGAGAATGGCTTCTCACCTGTGTGAAATCGCATGTGACGAGTCAAATTACATTTATGACGAAAACCTTTGTCACAAAGTGTACAAAAGAAATGCTTCTCATCTGTGTGAATTCTGACATGCATATTTAAAATATATTTTGTAGTGAAGCTTTTTCCACAGGACAGACATTTGAAATGCTTCTCACCTGTGTGAGTTCTCATGTGAACTGATAAATGTCTTTGTTTAATAAAGCGTTTTCCACATGACGTACATAGAAAAGGCCTCTCATTGGTGTGAGTCTTGAAGTGATCTCTCAGGGTTTGGCCATCCCCGAATGCTTTTCCACAGCTCTTGCATAAAAAGGGCTTCTCACCTGTGTGAACTCTCATGTGACTAGTCAAATTACATTTATGACTAAAAACTTTGCCACAACTTGTACAAGAGAAAGGCTTCTCACCTGTGTGAAATCTCATATGACGAGTTAAATTACATTTATGACTAAAAACTTTACCACAAATTGTACAAGAGAAAGGCTTCTCACCTTTGTGAAATCCCATGTGACGAGTCAAATTACCTTTATGACTAAAATCTTTGCCACAAAGTGTACAAGAGAAAGGCTTCTCAGCTGTGTGAATTCTCTTGTGTTGATTCAACAACTGTTTTGATCTGAAAGTTTTTTCACAGGTATCACAGGGAAAAGGTCTTTCATCTGTGTGAACTCTCACATGACAAGTCAAACTATCTTTCTGAGCAAAACCTTTGCCACAAATTGTACAAGAGAAAGGCTTCTCACCTGTGTGAATTCTGACATGCCTATCAAAGTTATTTTTTTTGGTGAAGTTTTTTCCACAGGACAGACATTTGAAACGCTTCGCACCGTCATGACTTTTCAAGTGTAAAACCAAATTACTATATTCAGTAAAAAAATCACCACACATTTTACAAAAATACAAACAGTTTTCTGTTTGAGTTTTCCTCTTCCTTTTGGGTTCTGAATCGTTATGCTTGGTTTTCTGAAGTCTCTGATTTTGTTTCGGCCTTTTTTCTCGCTTTGATTCTGAGTCTTTATGATAGTTTCCTTCTTGATCCTGGATCTCAGTTTCATTGGAGTCCTGAGAAATGACTTGGTTCCTGATTGGTTCTGGTTTAATGTGGCAATTTTCATCAAGACTAGGAGTCACTATGAATGTATCTTCAATCTCCTGCTTCACTACAAGCTGCTCCTCTTGGTCACCTATGCAGAGCTCCAATACTTCCTCTTGCTGCTCCTCTTTTACCTGCAGAGGTTCTGGTTCCTTCTGGTCCAAACTGGAATCGCTTTCCCGTTTACAGAGCTGCTGGTCTTGGAAAACCTCCTCTTTAAAATCATAATCCAGTAGGTGGTCTGGAAAAAAAAACACAGGAGAAATGCTTTCTATTGAAAGTTAAAGAAAAACCATTACTATTTATTCTATGTATATAAACATGGTTTGAAAAGTTTTCAGTCATAAAATTAGCTAAGTACAAAAAGGAAACTGAGTTCAACCACAGATTTAAACATTTAAGGCAAGGCAATTTTATTTGTATAGCACACTTTCAACAGCAGGGTAATTCAAGGTGCTTTAAATTGTATTTCAGTCCAACAGTCTAAATAGGAAAATCACTATTCTGTAATCTAATAAAATTTTAAACCTTAAATAAAATCAAACCCCCCCAAAAAAAAATTATATTACAATTACAATTAGATTGAGCTTATAACTCTTTTGGCGCCACCATTTATTAAATAAAATATTAAATTTTGATATCACTATTTCAAAAGATTGTAGCTTGAAAATGGTTTGAGATTGGGTTAGAATTTGACAGAACCTTGTCTCCGCAATACCCAACAGGTTCAATATAATGTCTGATCCACTTGTGATACTTTACCTCATCTCTCAAGCAGAACCTGCCATCATCATTGTTGTTTACTGTTGTAAAGTGATCACAGCTGCCTCCTCCACTATTAGCAGTGTATTTTTTCACACGGCTTCTACACGTTTGGTGCCATTTCAGTGGGTTTTTCACATTCCCGCTACCTCTGTCACCATCAGCAGTGTTTTGACCACCCCTGCTGTCCCCACCACGCCCCTTCCTCCCACCTTGGACACAGTGAAGCAAAGCATCGGACCCAATATGTGCTGCTTGAGGACTGTCATGGCAAACGGGACTGGCTGATGCAACGCATAGAAGGAGCGTCACTTTCTTTCTCACTGAACATCTTGATCAGAGGGTGAATATTCCTCTTCAGAATCTTAGACAAAGTGCTTTCTCAGCAGTGAACAGACCTCTCAGTTATATCTCTCCAAAACTCGCTCTCTCCAAGCTCCAAGTGCAACGACTACTCCCTCTTCTCCTGACCGGGGAAGGGGGTCAAACTATTTTATTAAAGGCATACTCCGCAACCTTTACACCTTAATATAATGTTTTTTTCAAAAGTTATGGTGGAATTTTATCATCTATTATGTTCATTTTTAGAGTTATCACCACCTTACAGGGGTCCTTGGCTTTTTTCTGCACTATAGAACTTTTGAGCAGCGACCCGCCACTGGAAGTGTTTAGAGACTGTAGAGATAGCTGATTATACTTCTGCGTCGTGTCCCTCGCGTACGGTACGCTCTAACCGCCGTAGCCTCTGCGTAGGTCAGGAAATATGTGCATATTTATGACTCCACCTCAAGAGATTACAAAGATACGCAGATGAACCTAAATTCATGGAGGGAAATCGCTGAAGCCGCCGGCCTAGAAGTGCCCGAGTGCATGAAGCGGTGGAAAAACCTCAGTGATAAATATGTACGTTTGAGGCGAAAAATGGTCGGGAAAAGTGGAGACGCAAGCGGGATGAAGACCCCCACTTTTTTTATTTTAATACCGTGGTTGACCCCACACATCAGACACAGGGAGACTCACTGCAACTTCGACAAAGAAAATGTAAGTCATTGAATTGCCGATATTCTGTTCTTTGTTCTTCTTCGGACATGTGTTGCCGACATGTAACCATGTGTATTAACAAACAAGAAAATTTAACTGCTAATATCGATGCATATGACTCATATAGCCACGGTATTAACGAGTAATGTTATCTAGTAGGACAACATTTCCCACTGTTCTGCAACAGGGAAACTGGCACGTGCTAGCGCGTTGCTGTCTTGATTACAGCACAGGAAAGCTACAGCACACGAAACTGAGTTGTTTTTCTACTTTTTTTTTTTTTTTTTCAAACAGGATGCAACACCCGCAGAATCTCCCACCCAGACTGTTGTCCAGTCCATGTCTGGATTTCAGCACGCCCGAGGAAGAGGGCACTTCCTCTTCCCCCAGCCCTTCTGTGCTGCTGCCAGCCTCGCCATGCCCCGTCCCCTCTCCGTCACCAAAACCTCCACGGTATTCAATAAAAAGGAGAAGAAGTGACGAGTGGCTCAAAGAAGAGCTGCAGCGGGCACACGAAAGGCGGAAATCAGCGGAGGAGCGCCTGGCCTGTGCCATTGATAAGGAGGGAAGATTCGGTGCCCATATTGCGGATTTGCTGCGCAAAATACATGGCAACACAAAAACGAGACTCATGGGAAAAGTCAGCCGGCTGGTTTATGAAGCTCTCGCCACAGAATAGATTTATCACTAAATGTGAATTGTATAGTTTTTCTCATTTTCTTCATTTGTTTTTTTATATTTGGTCCTTGTATTTGTGTATTGTTACATTACAGTTGCGTTTGTGCACTTTAATATATTATTTATAGTTAATTTTTTCCATTTTTTGCAGTTATATTTTATCTGCACTTTTTGTGTTTTCATATACCCGTTAAACATAACTTTTTGTAGTGCCTCATTGTACTTGTCTATTTCACTGACTATATCCCTTTGATGCATATGTCCAACAATGGAAACCTATTTAAAGGTTTTTTTATAATATATGCAAGGGTGTGGATGGTATCTTTGCAAATTTCTCACTTCATTAGACATCAGTGAGCTATTCAATACTCTGGCAGTAAATAAATTTTTGTCTCAGTGACCATCAGGCCAAAAATAAAGGATACAGATGTTTTTATAGAATACATATCACAAATTTGACAGCATATTAATGTTAATATAAATAGCTTAATACAAAAACGAGACTCATGGGAAAAGTCAGCCGGCTGGTTTATGAAGCTCTCGCCACAGAATAGATTTATCACTAAATGTGAATTGTATAGTTTTTCTCATTTTCATTTGTTTTTTTATATTTGGTCCTTGTATTTGTGTATTGTTACATTACAGTTGCGTTTGTGCACTTTAATATATTATTTATAATTAATTTTTTCCATTTTTTGCAGTTAAATTTTATCTGCACTTTTTGTGTTTTCATATACCCGTTAAACATAACTTTTTGTAGTGCCTCATTGTACTTGTCTATTTCACTGACTATATCCCTTTGATGCATATGTCCAACAATGGAAACCTATTTAAAGGTTTTTTTATAATATATGCATGGGTGTGGATGGTATCTTTGCAAATTTCTCACTTCATTAGACATCAGTGAGCTATTCAATACTCTGGCAGTAAATAAATTTTTGTCTCAGTGACCATCAGGCCAAAAAAAAGGATACAGATGTTTTTATAGAATACATATCACAAATTTGACAGCATATTAATGTTAATATAAATAGCTTAATAGAATAGACTAAAACTGAATAAAATTCAAATAAGTTTAAGATTAAGAAAAGCATTCTACATCTGTAGATGTTAAATGTTGTATGTGGATAAAATGTGGTGCTGTTTTAATAATTCATGCACTAGAGGGATATTGTAATTCATCTTGTTTGTCTTGCGTAATTAAGAAACATACCATTAGCAACCAAGTCATATCTTTTATTGCATAAAACACATGCAGATGTTTTCAATAACAAATAGTTCAGTCATTTGCGGATCTTCAGGTGAGCCGTCCACGATGGATGACATTTTCCTGCCATGGCAGCTTCCCAACATCCGAAATGAAAGTTAGTCAGGTCTGTGCGCACTGCCAGGGCTGCTCTGGAGGACCGTGCCCTGGAAAGCTGATGTGGCTCCAGTTCTTCGAAAGACTGGTCCCCTGCCACCACTCTTAGCCACTCCCCAGCTTGTGCAGATACAGCCGTCTCAACATCAACAAAAGCAGCAGGGATGTATCTGCTTGCTTCGGCGTTGCTGTCGTCAGTGTAGGCCAAAAAGCTGTGCAAGACAAGACAGGCCAGATCTGTGTTGTGATGACATGACTGTGTCAAAGTATAAACAAATACAATCTAAAACAACAATATAAATGTTTTGAGATAATACAGATATAATATGAATTATTTTCATACCTGGATAGGGACGCATCAAGTTGCTGTGCAGTGGGAAGGCAGCATCACTGACGATAACATGGGGGACCTTGACTGCCGTGCCTGGCAGGATGGTTGGAGGAGGAAAGTCGGCTTGGTTACCTAGCAGCATGGAACCAAAACTGCTTTCCTTGAATACTCCACCATCACTTTCCCGGCCATATGCTCCAACATCCCTCGTAGTGAACCGATACGTGGCCATTAAAACAATGGAGTGATTGCCCTTGTAGTTGTAAAAGCTGCTTCCAGACCTCGGTGGCGCACGGATGTTCACATGCTTCCCATCTACACTTCCAACACAATTGGGAAAGTTCCATAATCGCCAAAAATCAATCAATGGCTTCCCATTGTGTGACTGATGGGCGAGCGAGACATTCCGGCTGAAGTGCCCTCCATAAAGCCACGCACGTTTCGGAAATTTTGCAGGAAATTGTGCTTTTGGACATGCGGCAGCTTGTGGCTACTGCCTGCTGGCTTCCACCACTAGCCAAAAATCTCACCGTAACCGCCAGTCTTTCGTGTGTGGTGATCGGTGAATGGTGATTACTTTGGTGGATTATATATGGAGCAACACGACGAGCCAGGTCATCAAATCTACTTGCAGACATTCTGAAGTAGGTGAAGTGCATTTCCTCATCGACATCCCTGAGTGGCAGAACAAGATTTGCGTACCCCCCGTCGGTAGATCTATTTTCATTTAGCGGGCGCACGTACCATCTTCTACGCCTCAGTCTTCTCATTTGCTTGCGTTGCAAAGTGTTCAAAAGAAGGATAATTTGTTCGTCTGCTTCCACAATCTCGTTGAGACGTTGCACCAAGTCGCCCGCCATCGTTGTTCTTAAACAGGAAATACTTGCCAGAACTGAAGCAAACATAAGCAAACCATCAGAAAAACTCTAACCTGTGAAGTTTGCCGACCGATACCAGCCTACTGCCACCTGCAGGTCTGGAAATGAAACAGCAACACAACGCTTTCAGCCCTACGCAGAAGTATAAACACAGCAGTGGGTACGGCGATTACGGCGTAACCTACGCGACTGACGCGACACAGAAGTATAAACCAAGCTTAAGACTCGGTTCTGTAGATAAAGCTGCAAACTCCGGCGTAGTCGCTGTATTTCAGCATATAAGCCAAACGTTTTTCTTTTGGTTTTGTCAAGCTAGTGATTTATATTTTTGTTGTTTGATTTTTTCCTAAAAACACCTAAAGATGTATGCTGATGCTAGTGTCGGGAGGTGTTTGCTACGTGTCGCTTAGACGTTCTCTGTATCTAATCCCACTGTTTTTCCAATTACCCCGACCTCCCCCACAACTGAATACCTAGCTGTGAGGTCTTTACTCTAAATTATCCCTATTGTTACAGTTGAATTGCGAACTGAAACGGCGCTTGTTTGTTGTTTGGGCAAGCGATTTGGAAAGCAGCCACTGAAACATGCCTCTTATGAGGGACAGAGAGATTTGACTTTACGACAGTAATGTTGCGCGGCAAGCCTGAAGCGGGCGACAGAGAGCAAAGATCATGAAAGTTGCGGAGTATGGCTTTAAGCAGCTTGGCCAGTCTTGTACAGCAGCCCGGCTGGGCAACGCTCTGACTCTCCCGCACCCGTCTCATGTCTGCCTCTTGACTGAATAATCTTTCTGTCGCCCGCACCACAATGTTATATCTTCATGACAACATTAACCAAAACACTTCTCACTGCAGCTAGAGGGAACGAGATGAAAAGCCTCCTCACTGATGTCTGTTCAAACCCTCTGATCATCTCTTTTATGCCATATACCCTAGATGCATTTACTATCATGTAGCTAATCAAATTTACATTACCTTGAAATACTTCCGTAACATTCCCCCCTTTTTCTTTCTCTAAAGCAGTGCCCAAAACATAAAGGAATATTTCAAGATGTTAATAACATTTTTCTAATGGGTTGGGAGAGAGCTGACAAAAAAAAGAAAAGAAAAGACAATGATCAAATAATCAACTGATAATCAGACATGAATCATGCTGGCCATGGAATTCTGGAATTCTTCAAATAATATAAGTTTTCCAGAACCTCTTGTTAAAACATGCTATTTATTCCATTTATCTTCACAACAGATGTCATCTCAAGGCACTCACCAGCAAACCTACTCTCTCCTGAACTCCATCATGACCTTTTGACCCCTACTGGAAACAGGTAGATCCATTGGTATTTTTCACTGAATTTTCAGATGGACTATTCCTCCTTTTAAGAGAAAATAATATGTTAATTATAATAATAGAACAGACCTACCTTTCATCTTTTGTTTTCAATTTGAGAAATATTGTTTCAGACCTCATTATGTCGTTATTACTTAAACATTGATGAGGTATTAACTGTCTCACTCTTTTATCCAAAAATTTACAGTTTTTTTTCTAATACTCAGGCCCATAGTTTTCTCTCATTTTGCCGGCATATCAGACTGTCAGGCGATAAAGGTCCACTGTATTCAGAGCCTATGGTCTGGTTGAGTGGTCAGCTACCCAGACCCGGCTCTTTTTAACATTATTTGGAAAGATACACTGCTGTCTATATAACTTTCCACAACTGTGTCTGACACAGCTGATCAAAGGCATAATCAAACTAAGCCTCTGCTTATGGCCCCTGACCATAAGTTAGGGATGCACAGAGATAAAAATATAACAGATACAAACGTTTCTCTGAATTTTTAACACTAAAGGCAACATCATTACATTCTGACAGTCACCCGCTTCAGACCTGCTGTAACAGAGACTACAGAAGATTCTGCCTCCTGTAGCGGGAACTGCAGGAATTTTTGGAGAACTTCATGTCTCCTTCTGTTGACAATAATTAAGCAGAGAATGCTTTGCCTGACAATGCTCTAAAAACGGTGGTTTTGCAGTTGAACCTTTTCCTACAACACTTTTTGCTTCCACTCAACTTTCTACGTGTATCCTGTAATCAGAGATATATTAATATCACAATATTACATTGCTTTTGAAAATCGATACATCATTTTTTCTATCTTCTTTAGAATTTGAATGGAACCATTAATGATGACAGTAATTTCTGTAGTAAAATTAAAAGTTGATCAAATAGTAATAAAACTGGATGTGTTAAAGTATGAAACAGGTTGGAGTGTTCAGAATGCTGAGAGTTTTTCTACTGCTAAATTCAGTTTTAAAAATCACAATATATAGTCTTACTCATAGTATCGCAATATATCATATAATCTCCCCTGTATTGTGATACATATCGTATTGACCAGATTTTTATACATATCCCTATCTAATACAGAGTCCCTGTTTGCATCTGTGCAGAGAGAAAGATTAGGACGAATAGATTAAAACTGCCAGGGGTATGAATACCTTTTGCACTGACGCCTCCCCTCCAATCTGATGGTGCTTGGGAGGTGCCAAGCTTGTGGCCCATCCATCCATCCATTTTCTTCCGCTTATCCAGGGTCGGGTTGCGAGGGCAGCAGTTTAAGCAAAGAGACCCAGACTTCCCTCTCCCCAGCAACTTGGGCCAGCTCGTCAGGAGGAATCCCACGGCGTTCCCAGGCCAGCCGAGAAACATAATCCCTCCAGGGTCTCCTGGGTCTTCCCCTGGGCCTCCTCCCGGTGGTATGTGCCCAAAACACCTCACCAAGGAGGCGTCCAGGAGGCATCCTGACCAGATGCCAGAGCCACCTCAACTGACTCCTCTCGATGTGGAGGAGCAGCTCTACTCAGAGTCCCCTCCGAATGACTGAGCTTTTCACACTATCTCTAAGGGAGAGCCCAGACAATCTACGGAGGAAACTCATTTCAGCCGCTTGTATCCGTGATCTCGTTCTTTCGGTCACCACCCAGAGTTCGTGACCATACATGAGGGTAGGAACATAGATCGACTAGTAAATCGAGAGCTTCAACTTTCGGCTCAGCTCTCTCTTCACCACGACCGACCGGTACAGCGCCCGCAGAACTGCAGATGCCCTACCAATCTATTTATCAATCTCCCGCTCCATATTTCCCTCAATTGTGAACTAGACCCCCAGATACTTAAACTCCTCCACTTGGGGAAGGACCTCATCCCCGACCCAGATAAGGCACCCCACCCTTTCCGACTCAAGACCATGGCCTCGAATTTGGAGGTGCTGATTCTCATCCCAGCCGCTTCACATTCGGCTGCAAACCGTTCCAGCGAAAGCTGTAGATCACGTTCTGATGAAGCCAATAGGATCACGTCATCTGCAAAAAGCAGAGACCTGATCCTGAGGCCACCAAAACGTATCCCCTCAACACCTTGGCTGCGCCTAGAAATCCCGTCCATGAACGTTATGAACAGGATCGGTGACAAAGGGCAACCTCTGTCCAACTCTCACCGGAAACAAGCCCGACTTACTGCCGCCAATGTGAACCAAACTCTGGCAACGGTCGTACAGGGACCTAACAGTCCGTATCAAGGGGCCCGGTACCCCATACTCCCGGAGTACCCGCCACAGGGCTCCCTGAGGGACACGGTCATACGCCTTCTCCAAGTCCACAAAGCAAAGGTCGACCGATTGGGCGAACTCCCGAGGGACACGGGCGAACTCCCGAGGGACACGGTCGAACACCTTCTCCAAGTCCACAAAACAAAGGTAGACCGGTTGGGCGAACTCCCACGCACCCTCCAGGACCCTGCTGAGGGTGTAGTGCTGGTCCAGTGTTCCATGGCCAGGACGAAAACCGCATTGTTCCTCCTGGATCCGAGGTTCAACTATCCGTCGGACCCTCCTCTCCAGAACCCCTGAATAGACCTTACCAGGGAGGCTCAGAAGTGTCATCCCCCTGTAGTTGGAACACACTCTGTGGTCCCCCTTTTTTAACAGGGGGACCACCACCCCGGTCTGCCAAGGGAACTGCCCCCGATGTCCATGCAATATTGCAGAGCCGTGTTAACCAACACAGCCCCACAACATCCAGAGCCTTGAGGAACTCCGGTCGAATCTCATCCACTCCCGGAGCCTTGCCACCGAGGAGCTTTTTAACGATCTCGGTGACCTCAGCACCAGAGATTGGAGAGCCCGACCCAAAGTCCCAGACTCTGCTTCCAGATTGGAAGGCGTGCCGATGGGATTGAGGAGGTCTTCGAAGTATTCCATCCACCGATCCAAAACGTCCCACGTCGAGGTCAGCAGCACATCATCCCCACTGTAAACATTGTTGGTGGCAGACTACTGCGTCCCCCTCCGAGATGGCGGATGGAGGATCAGAATTGCTTTAAAGCCGTATGGAAGTTGTTCTCTATGGCCTCTCCAAACTCCTTCCACGCCAGAGTTTTTGCCTCAACAACCATCCGAGCCGCACTCCGCCTAGCCCGCCGGTACCTATCAGCTGCTTCAGGGGTCCCACAAGCCAAAAATACCTGATAGGACTCCTTCTTCAGCCTGACAGCATCCCTTACCGACGGTGTCCACCAGCAGGTTCGGGGGTGTCCGCCACGACAGGCACCGACCACCTTGCGGCCACAGCTTCGGTCAGCCGCTTCGACAATGGAGGCGCGGAACATGGTCCACTTGGACTCAATGTCCCCCGCCTCTCCAATAACAAGACAACACTCTGTTTCAGATCTGGGGTGCCATTCGGCCCAACCACACCCCTCCAGGTCTCACGGTCATTGCCCACATCAGCGTTGCAGTCCCCCAGCAGAAAAAGGGAGTCCCCGGGAGGAGCACTCTCCAGCACCCACTCCAAGTATTCCAAATAAGGTGGGTAATCTGATCTGCCGTTTGGCGTGTAAGCACAAGCAACGTCCCCCCACCCATAGGTGGAGGGAGTCTACCCTCTCGTTCACCGGGGTAAACCCCAACGTACAGGTGCCGAGATGGGGGGCAACAAGTATGCCCACACTAGCTTGGTGCCTCTCAGCGGGGGCAACTCTAGAGTGAAAGAGAGTCCAACCCCTCTCGAGGAGACTGGTTCCAGAGCCAGAGCCGTGCGTCGAGGGGAGTCCGACGATGTCCAGTTGAAACCTCTCAACCTTGCACACCAGCTCCGGCTCTTTCCCCACCAGAGAGGTGACGTTCCACGTACCAAGAGCCAGCTTCTGCAGCCGAGGATTGGTCCCCACCTTCGGCAGTCGCCCATCCTGCATTGCACTCGACCCCTATGGACTCTCCCACAGGTGGTGAGCTCATGGGAAGGGGAACCCATGTTACCTCTTCGGGCTAAGCCCGACCGGGCCCCATGAGTAAAGGATCACCAGGCACTCGCCAACGTGCCCCGCCTCCAGGCCTGGCTCCAGAGGGGGGTTCCGGTGACCCGCGTCCGGGCGAGGGAACACTGAATCCATTTATTGCATTCATCATGGGGGTCTTTTGGGCTGCACTTTGTCTGATCCCTCACCAAGAACCAAATTGCCTACCAGGAGCAAAAAGCCCTCGACAACATAGCTCCTAGGATCATTGGGACACTCAAACCCCTCCACCACTATAAGGTGGCACCCCAGGGAGGGGCCTGTGGCATCATATGCAAAAAGACGATGCACCTTGGGTAGCTGTAATTAATGGCCAAAGCCAGCCCTCAGCAATTTTCAGGAAAACTCAGAAATTCCACGACACAGGTCTGCTTGTGACGATGGTTTTTGGAGTGTCCTTCTAGAGCGAGACCTCATGCACTCTACCAATATCTGCCCAAGCATTCAAGCACAATGGCTACGTTCACACTGCAAGTCTTAATACTCAGTTCCGGTTTGTTGAATAAATCCGCCCCAGAAAGGCTGCATAGCCTATTTATTTCATGTATTCATGTGCTAGATGTGCGATAGCATGATGGGGATTCTTTGTTCAGCTTGATCGGATGAAAATGAAAGAAAATCAAATATTAGTTAACGTCAATCTTAAGTGTCATTTTTATTTTTAAAATTGCTGGGTAAAAATAGATAATCATGGGATTTTTTAGACGCCATGTGCCAGTCAAAATGACGGACAACGAAAACGTTAAGAGCAAGCTCTGCTGAAAATAAATCTTTTGTAAAGATATAGTAACTTTACTATGTCAGTGTGCGGGCTTCGGCTTGGGTCATGGGTTTTCAATCAACGGGTGAGATTGGATTTGGATTTGATTGAGAGAGATAAAGAACGCATCCCCTTAGAATTTAGTTCTTATAACTATCCTTCCCAGGGGAACATTTTCAGATTCCATTCGCACAGGAGTCAGGGACCTTGATACAGAACGATGTGACGAAGACTGCTTGCGACAGTTACGTGTTAATTTAGAGCCACACTTTTTTTTAAAAACGAGGAAAGAAAATAACACCACAAAGCTAACATGGAGAGCAAGGAGGCAACTGTGTTCATGAACTGCTTGACGGGAATACTTACGGGGTGTTCAAACCAAATGCGTTTGAAGCGTCAAGGGCGTCAGGTTTACATGTAAAAGTCAATGGAGTAGCACGCTGATGCGCGTCAGGGGGTCCCGCTTCAAATCAGAAGCAGATTTGCGGCACGAAAACGCTTTTCTGCCTCATTCGCGCTTCAGATTCGCGCAAATGAGACGTTTGATGCGCTTCAGAAAATACGCGTGTCATTTCATGTGGCGCATTTTGTGCATTCGCGCTTCACGTGCGTTTCTGCATAATCTGCTGAAGTTGAAAAATGTTGAACTTCGGCATCAATTCGCGCCGTGTCAGCCAATGGGGAGCCTGGTTACCAGTGATGCTGTGATCCAGTTCAGGGGAGGTCCGCCAAGCCATTCATTCAACATGGAGGAAAGACTGATCAGCGCTGTGGCTAATCGTCCGGAGCTATACGACACCAGCTGCTTCTTCTACAGAGACCGGAATAGAAAGGACCTCGCTTGGAAGAATATCAGTGAGGAGATAGGGCAACCTGGTAAGTTCATTTCACTTTTGAAAGTTTTAACTGACCCTGCGAACCGCGCAAACCCGCCCAGCAAGCCCGCCTACTGTCCTGCTACTTTACTGTTTTTTTCCCGCTGATGTACAAATACTTTTCCGCTAACAAGATAATGTGTTTATTCAGAGGACGTATGCAGAAAAAAGTGGAAGAGCCTCAGGGACACCTATTTGAAGGAGAAGAAGATTGAGAAGGAGAAGCGGAGTGGGTCAGCAGCAGGATCGGGGAGGAAATGGAAGTTCTCCGCGGTCATGAGCTTTCTCGACCCCTTCGTCACCCCACGGGAGACCAGTGGCAACATGGGAGGGGGGGGGGATCAACGGTCGGACCACGGAGAACATCCTCCCCGAGGAACAGGGACAGCCTGAAGAAGCAGCAGGGGAGTCCGAGACAGAAGTTATGTTTACAACGAATTAACACAGGCAGTTATGTTAATTTATGTATGTTGTAATATAGGCATAGCCTAGATGTTATTGTTCTGACGATCTGTGCTAACTCATCACAATGTCCTACTGTAGCGCGGCTGGAGCTATGTCTATCTGTCGGTGATACCCCTCGAAAAGTGCTACTGGTATGTTTACATGCCGAAAACAACCACTGTTATCTTTGATGTTTAATATAATCATCGGAAAATATTTTTCAAGTGGCGGGATTAAAGTGGCATTATATGAATAACGGAAACCTTTCTTTCAATCCACAGAACATGCTACCCGTTTAGTATAAAGCTAAAACTAGGCTAGCACATATAGATGCACTAAAAGCAGTGATCAGGATATCCTACCTGTTAAATGTAAAGCTAAAACTAGCACATACAAGGAAACTAACATACAAGGGCAGTCATGTAAACTTGAAACAAGTAGCTTAAGGAAAGCCTTAAAATATTTTGAATAATTTAGCCAGTTATAATACGGATTGGTGGGTAGCACAGATAGTCGGAACATTATTGACAGATAAACAGTATATATAATTTCTCTATGACTATTGTCATCATCCTTTTGAGTTAATGTTTAATATTGTCTGGACAGGGTTAAACGATTCAGCAGCAGCTGAGTCATCCCTTGCTGCTTCTCCTGGCTCTCCAGTCCCTGGTCCTTCTGCCGATGCTGCTGCACCAACAGGTGTGTGAATGAAATTCATTCACCAACAAATGCATAAATTTAGATGTACAGCAACCACTGATATGTTTTACCATTCACATTAACTCACTATTGTTTGTAAATAACCTTTATCAATAATCTACAGCCAATGATTATAGCCGGATTTTTTTTTTTACCATTATGTTGAAATTCACAATCTAGTACCCTTCTCATCACAGTGTGTTGTTTTGTGCTTTCTCTTTTACAGGCCCACAGAGGAGGAAAAGACCCTGGCAGGCGGGGGACGGGTCCCAGGGTGGTCCGTCGCCGGTGGAGCTGGCCATCCTGGAATCCCTCAAGAGGCCACGCCTGTCTCCCACCGAACATTTCCTCCTCGGCCTTGCTCCTGCTCTGGAGAGCATGCCGCCTCAGACGAGAGAGCTGGTGAAATTCAACATTTATAAAACAATTTTTGAGAGCACTACAGTTGTGCTTAATTTGGAACCATTGGAGCCTAATGATCAGTAGTTTTTATTAAAACACGAGGCAGCAGGCTCTCCAGGGCACGAACAACGCCATTTTCCTCTTCTTCGCTGACCCTGAGGCTCTTCCACCTCCTACCGTGGTCCTTTCTATTCCTGTCTTTTTAAATAGTTATATTTTCATATTTTGGTTTAATGTTTTTCTGTTAGAATTTTTTTTTTATTTAAAATACATTTTGAAAAAAATGACTAAATGTCTGTTAGTTTTACCACACAGCAACATAACACAACATTGTGAAGACAAATTATTTGAGAGAAAAAAGAGAGTTTAGTTTATGTTGGAGGCAAGCTCCATTTATTAACAAAACAATAAGAAATGGCAGGAAAGCTCTTTTTGTGAAGACACCAACTCTGAAGCTGGAAGCGATGGTCCTATAGGAGTCCCCAGTGGCAAGGTACCTGCAAACATTATTTAAAATTTTTATTTTGTGTACTTTAGTAACAAAATTAATTATTCAAATTCCAAAATAATTGATCCAGGGGGAAATTACACAATATATAAATATTATGCAAAATATTACATTAGAATTATATGAATATATGATATAAATATGAAATATATATTTAATATTATATAAAACTCTCTTTTCTGTTTTGTATTGGCTCTGAAGATTCAGTAAGAACATCTCCTGGTATCATCTTCATGTCTCCCTCTCACCACATATCCAAACCTATATCATGACCAGCAGCTTTTACGGCTGTGGCTCCAGCAAACATCAGCTGATACTAGAAAGTCATATTAAATCAATTAACAGGCTATTAAATGTGCTGCTGTTGTTTAGCGCGACATCCGCTGGTTTTCTTATTTCTGCGCAAAGTGGCCGATAAACAAACAAGAGAGACGGGACTGGTAACAGAAAAGCCGATCTGTTTCATGATTAAAGGAGCAACAGGAGAGGTAGCTGCAGCGCAGCTTTGTGTCTTTTTATCCATACCACAGTTTGCTATCGGTAAACAATTCTAGCATACACTGAGAGCATACCACAGCTATGCTATCAGTGTAAAAACTGATAGCATAGCAAATACTAAAATACTTACTGGTAAAGGACTACCATATTATAAACTTTTACTAACCGCAGACAGATGGACCGGCGCTCAGCAGGTGGGATTGAGCGCCTGTAGTTGGTGTCTTGGCGGGCGATGGTTGGACCTATGCGGCACAACAGCTCCTCAAACTGGGCACGGGACAGACGATAGTACTGCTGAAAGCGGCCGTCATCCAGACGCAGCTCTTTGAGCAAGTGGTGAAAACTCCCAAACACAGCCTGGCTCTAGCTCCTCCCACAAGTTGCATATTTCAGGCTTGACGCGCGTGAAAATGGTTTATTTTCAGCATGTCAAATTCGCATTGCTCGCGCATTGAGGTGCGAATACTCGCGCATGCACCGCGTTTTTGACGCTTCAAACGCGTTCGCTGTGAACGCACCGTTATGATGAGCGATCAAATAACAAGCATCACGTCGAGGCTGGTAGAGCACGCAGAGTCGGGAGACGAAGAATCCAGCAGAAAGCAATACAGAGCAGCTCAGAGAAAGGAGATGATGTGTAAGTTTAACCTAATAAACACGCGCTTATTGTATGCACGTCGTATGATTAAACATTTTAGACAGTATTCTATTGTTTTTGTTGAGCAGATTACATTAAGTGAATATTTCAGATTAGATTTTAACTCGCGTTCTGTTTCCATATTAGATCTTGTTGCGACTCATTGCTCAACACTTCACCGTCCGTCTGGGTCAGGAACAAAGTTGATGACTAGTGAAAAAAGGTTGTTCCAAGTTTTACTGATGAGCAGTGGATGGTGAGGAGTATAGAGAAGAGTGGAGTGTAAACAACCAATATCCACAGCCAGATATTCCAGTACAACCACTTGCTGCAGATACCGAGGGAGCTTGAGTGAGTGGAGCTTTGATGAGTTACCTTGTGCCTTCCAACTGATCACAATATGCCTTTTCATGATAAATCACATTTTTGAACGTTTTAACAGGCAGAATGTACACGTAAACATGAACTTACACAATTAAATACAAAATGTTCCTTTGGAAATATTCACACGTTCTTTTAAGTGATTTTTTGTGCGCAAAATAAATATCCCATTACCTGACCGTGTGAATTATGAAATCACTAGGAAATCAGTAGCAAGCTTCTAACGTTAAGGAGCATTCACTGAAGGGGTTATCTGTGACTGATAGCTTAGAAAAAGGATGACACTTTCAAAAATTTGGAATATGTGAGTGTTAACATGTAGAAAGTAGGATGGTTAATTTTTTCAGGTGTGTACTTTAAGTGGCCCAAAATATATGAATGTCTGACCTTTGTTAAATGTGATACACTTCCTCCTGTAATATGGTCTATTATACAGTTGAGTAACTGAAGTATATTACACACCCGAGGATAAGAAAGGCTTAATTCTGAGCAAATAGTTAATATGTAGTGTGACCAAACTATATCTACCCGACATCACTAACAAAGACAAAGAATACTTCTACCTCTTAAAAAGTGATTTATTAAAAACATGGATGCAACAAACTCAACTGTTTCAGTACAAAAAATAATTATTTACATGTGCTTGATATGCTATGTGCATATGTAGTCATAAGATCACTTAGTTTCTTTCTGCCAACTTGTTCACTGCAGACAAGAGACCCTCCATGAAATGCTTCTGCTGGTGGCTGGCTTCTGCCAGCTCCGCCCGGAGAGCCGAGTGTTCTTCAGCCTTCATCTCCGTCTGCTCCTGGAAGAACTTCATCATTGCACGAAACCGTTCATCACTCCGCCACTCCTGTTCAGCATCTGACCCGAGCATCTCCCGCACAGTAGCCAGAAGTGTGTCAGCCCCTTTTCTCTTTTCTGAAAAAAACATGGAGGGTGGAGATAGAAAATTAACACACAAGTGCCATACAATACCTTGAATTGTAATTCTGTGGAATTAGATGTTTTTACCAGGTCTGGGGTGGCAGTGGGGGCTGGTAGGTGCTGACTGAAAGAAGTTGAAGCCAGTGCAGACGCTGGTTCTGGTGTAGCTGCTGGACGGACACACATTTCAGAATAAAACACAAGTTATAAAAAATACATCCATCAGTCGCATCAAGTTTATAACTTGAATCGGTGACAAGTTACAAACCACACACAGGTAGGAATATTAATTGAACAAGCCCACCATAAAAACGTAATTATTGAGAACAATTCTGTACTGTTTATACTATAAAATGAATGGACACAAAATATATTAAACTCAGCAAAAAAAGAAACGTCCTCTGACTTTCAACTGTTTTTACTTTCAGTAAACTTAATGTGTGTAAATATTTGTATGAAAACTAAGAGTCAACACCATAAGACAAACTAAAAATGTTTCACAGACATGTGACGAACAGAAATAGAATAATGTGTCCTTGAATGAAAGGAGGCTCAAAATCAAAAGTACCAGTCAGTATCTGGTGTGGCCACCAGCTGCTTGAAGTACTGCAGTGCATCTCCTCCTCATGGACTGGACCAGATGTGTCAGTTCTTGCTGTGATACGTTACCCCACTCTTCCACCAAGGGACTTGCAAGTTCCTAGACATTTCTGGGGGGAATGTCCCTAGCCCTCACCCTGTGATCCAACAGGTCCCAGACGTGCTTAATGGGATTGAGATCCGGGCTCTTCGCTGGCCATGGCAGAACACTGACATTGCTGTCATGCAGAAACTTATGCACAGAACGAGCAGTATGGCTGGTGGCATTGTCCTGCTGGAGGATCATGTCCGGATGAGCATGCATAAAGGGTACCACACGAGGGAGGAGGATGTCTTCCCTGTACCGCAAGGCATTGAGATTGCCTGCAATGACCACAAGCTCAGTCCGATGGGGATGCGATATACCACCCCAGACCATGACGGACCCCCCACCTCCAAATCGATCCCGCTCCAGGGTACAGGCCTCGGTGCAACGCTCATTCCTTCGACGATAAACACAAATCCGTCCATTACCCCTGGTGAGACAAAACCGTGACTCACCAGTGAAGAGCACTTTTTGCCACTCCTGTCTGGTCCAGCGAAGGTGGGTTTGTGCCCATAGGCGGCGTTGTTGTTGGTGATGTCTGGTAAGGACCTGCCTTACAACAGGCCTACAAGCCCTCAGTCCAGCCTCTCTCAGCCTATTGCGGACAGTCTGAGCACTGATGGAGGGATTGTGTGTTCCTGGTGTGACTCGGGCAGTTGTTGTGGCCATCCTGTACCTGTCACGCAGGTGTGATATTCGGATGTACCGATCCTGTGCAGGTGTTAGGCGTCTCACAATCTGGACATGGCAATTTATTGCCCTAGCCACATCAGCAGTCCTCATGCCTCCCTGCAGCATGCCTAATGCACGTTCACGCAATTGAGCAAGGACCTTGGGCATCTTTCTTTGGGTGTTTTTCACAGTCGGTAGACAAGTCTCTTTGGTGTCCTGCGTTTTTAGAACTGTGACCTTAAATGCCTACTTTCTGTAAGCTGTTAAGGTCTTAGCGACCATTCCACAGGTGCATGTTAATTAATTGATTATGGTTAATTGAACATGCATGGAAAACATTGTTTAAACCCTTTACAATGAAGATCTTCAAAGTTATTTGGATTTTTACAACATTATTGTTGAAATACACAGTCCTGAAAAAGGGACTTTTTTTTGCTGAGTTTATAAAGAAATGTAATTGTGTGTGTGTTTGCATTGATGTTTGTGTTCGTGCAGGTGTTTCATACGTGCAGAAATCAAAGAACAAAGGAGACATCCGCCACAAAAAACCCCAAACTAAAATGACAACATGACTAATTTGGTACTAACTTTTGCTCGCTATCGGCGGATATCCCGCTGAGATTTATCAGAATTTATATCAAAATGGAAAATTTCCTTTTGGAAACTTTGCTAAATCAATAGAAGAGATTAAACATTTGTAAATACATTAAGACTGTTTTCTCTACCTGTTCAATTGGGGCAAGGTGTGCTAGCAGCAGCAGGAGCATCCGGGATGCAGTCCAGGTTTGTATCTGAATAAGCAAAGACGAATCGGAACAAAAAATTGAGAAAGAAAAAATGCCGAACTGGTAATGTATTTTATCTCAGTTATTTAGGTGGTATTTATGTAAAGCTCTAAGGTATACATCGGAGCGATTACGCTTCTTTTCCTGTTTACTAACCTTCAAGCTCTTCTGGGGGTGCTGTGTTTTCACCACCAACGATGAACTCCAAAATCCTTTGGTCCCAGCGTTCCCACAGTAAGCAGGACGATGGCCTAAGATTGCATCCAGGGTGTCGTACCACTCTGGTTGTTATGCTTTTTTTTTTTTTTTTTATAGTCCAGTTTACGTTTTTTTTCTTTTTTTCCCTGCACTCCTTCACAGTGTGGTAATACCAGGCTTGTTCTAGTTGCGTACTTATGGGGAAAATAATTTAATATTACACTGCGAACCTTCAAACCCTCTCTGAACATCTTCGGTCAAATAGATAGCCAGAAGAGCTTTTACTTCCTCGTCAGTCCACTTGTCGCAGGTTTTGTCCAATTTGCTGTTGTGATGTAATACCGGCAACTTTAGTTTTTTTTTTATGACGGGGTTTTAGTAAGTGGAAATCTAGCAAGGGGTGTAGCTTATGACTTCACCAAACACCTACGTCATATGAGTTCCAACAGAACCACGAAAAGACCCTGCCTCAGAGTAGAAGCTAAAATGGTTATAGGAACTGAGGGCCGTGGTCCCTAGTTCTTACCTGACGGAATGTGTGAAAAAACGGCCTGGTTCCTGAAAAGGTTACAGGAACTACAGAAGGTTCCTACAGTCCGAAAGGGACTAAAATCATCTTAACGGGTTTGAGCGGGTAACTAGTCTGTCTTTGTCAGTGACGAACAAGACGAGTTTAATGCGACATGACGGTTCAGACTGAAGTCGGTTTCAAAAACATCAGATATGTATTAGATTTAGTACCACATATACAAGTGACCTGGGTTGCATTTGAAAAAAAAAACAACATAAAAACATTTATGTTCAGTCATAAACTGATCAGATATTAGTTGCCTACGGGCAACAAAAAGTCTGATTTAATCAGCTTTTGCCTGCAGAGTGAACGTAGCCTGTCTGGTCTCTACATGAGACATTCCCTAATTGCATTTCTAAAAAAGTAACCAAGTTATTAATTCTAATTACTAAAAAATATGTTCCCATCACAATTGACATCTTGATTGATCCAATAGGTTAAGGATTTGCTGTGGCAATATCTTCAACTATTGACTGATGGGCAAAAAAGTACCTTGTTCATTATGTGTGTATTTCGTGTGCATCTTACCAGAGCTGCAGTTTGTGCAGGCAATACATTTTTCCACATAGAGATTTCTCCAATACATAAAAATTCATAAAGAACAGATTGCCCTAAAATTTGCTAAAAAAATGCAAGAACACAGAGTATACTTTCCCTATCCACTGAATAAAAAAAGCTCTATTTAAAAATAATTGAATTGAAAATGTTTTCATACATTATGGTCATCAGTCTTAAAGTTTAAAAGCTATGCTTCACACAAAAAAGCACCAATTCTTTCAAAAGGTCAGAGCATAAGTATTTATATGATGAACCAGTGTAGGAGGAAAAAAGTTTGGATTGTCAAAGGTTTGTAGGAGATACACATACTTCGTTGAAACACAAACCTCAGAAAACATTGAGAGATGGGACTTCAACACAGAGCAAAACTTAGAGTAGATGAATTGTTCAGAATCATTTAGGGAATTTATCTCTGACGCCTGAGCTCACTAGGATAAACATGGGATTTGTTAAAATTCTTTAAAGCTACGAGGACAAATTTAGCAGTTTTCGCACGTTTATGAATAAGTCCCACACACTTTCTGTCAACCGTTAACATATTACACATATGTAATGGCTATGTTCTGGAGGTATGTGTAATAAACTTCTTAATTTTACAGGAGCCCCCTAGGGATGGACATTGATAAATATTGCTCAATACCCTAAATATCAATGTTGGAAACACAGCCATGGTTACCAGACCAAAACACAGACCTCCCGCCGGTAGGAGTGCATATCACACAACACTTAGCTTCAACAGGAAGAGGGGGAGTTGTGATTGGCCAAACTCAAAACAAACCACCTGCCGCTCTGAACTTCTTCCTCTTTATCCGTGAGCAACCACAAAGGAGAGGTGCGAGCTTTAAACCTCCTTCACTGGCGAGGGGGGAGGCGAGTTTCTTGAAGAAGCTCATTGGATTCAAAGGACTTATACAGACTGGCGATTGATCAGGTGAACTGTATTCGGCTGATGAAATAAGTCCTGAATGACTTGTTGAAAACTGCAGAAATATTCTTTTGAATTACAGATTCCACAGAGAGACTGCCTCTCTTTGCTGATGCTCCGCCGGCCTGCTGCCGTGCGGCGGACCTGCCTGCTACGAGAGCCGAACGAGCCGAGAGCTGCTGGGAGGATTGCTGCCCGCGAAACGGGAGAGTGTCCGTGGGGGGACAACGTTCCGAGTCCGAGCTAACGGTGGCTAGCAGCCGCATCCGAAGTTTCGCTGTTAGCGCCCCACGCAGCTACTGCTACCTGACCAGCTATAACAGCTGGTTTCTCTGCTTTATCGCCGGTCTTTTCAGACAACGAAGCCACCTTTCAATGGAGTTCTAAGAAACGTAAGGTTGTGTCTGGGCTTAAGATAAACAGATTGTTTTGATTGTGTATTTCACTGTCTTTTAACTACATTTGTAGTAATTCATTCGTCAATTGTTTGGGTATGAACAGTGTTTTAAAAGGTTTATGAGTGACGGATAGTCGTTTTAAAAATGCAACATGAGTTACTCCGTCCAACCGGAGTTTTTCTTTTATTCTTTGGTGCCAAGCTAAAACAGAGTGGCTCTGAGCTACGCTACATACTAGGGATGGGCATAATTAATCGACGATCGATTAATTGATCATTAAGAATTTCACCTATGACTTTTTTTTTACCGATCAATTAACGCACGTTCTGTTGCGTAGTGTGAGTTTTGAAGGAATGCAATAAATTTTGCTATGTGGCGATAATTAAACACTTTACCACACGAGGGCGATGACTGAAAATAAAACCCACTTTCTGAGGGAGGCTCCGCAACCCCTGGTTTGCACCCCTACAGACTGGTGGAAAATGAATTAAACAAGATTCCAGAGGCTTGCCAGGTTAGTACGGAGGTATGTGTATCACAGCGACGTCTGTCCATCCCAGCAGGTGATCTCAGCGCTGCAGGTCAGACGCGAAAGCAGCCTGGTGACCGTCAGTCTGCTCACCAGGCTGCTTTCGCTTCTGACCCCAGCGCATGTTAACATGCTCATCTTTCTCAACAAAAATCAGTAGACTGGTGCTAAAGTTGTATATAAGTTACAGTTTCTTTTGTTTTTGTCTTTTTTACTCCGTTAATGAGCCTAATTCATTGTTAGGTACGCTGATCTCTCTCATCCTCGTTCTCGACTGTCTTTTTTGCTAGGTTTTGCCAAGTGTAACACAAAACTATCAGACCTATATGTATTGTATTTTTTTATTAAGTTCTTGTTTAACATGACTTTTTACTTCTTTGGAGAAGAAAAAAAATATATGAGCGTCAGTTGTGTTAATGAGTACCATCTTTTAGCTGTCGGCTCCGCTGCTTATAGCGCATATTTTCTTTGTGCAACTACCGTAAATTAATTTCGTTTAACTGCCACAAGAGGTGTCCCACTTGTAATGAAGATCTCAGTGAGGAAACACGCTATTTTTCTATTCTCACTGCATTTTAATATAGCCTATTAACACTGAATTTTAATATAAAAATATCAATGATTAATCGAAAATCGATAGTTAATTCTTCCGATGAAGACAGTTTAATCGAATGCCCATCCCTACTACATACAGTAGACAGTACACTTGATCTGATTAGTGTGGTCTGCTTTTGCAAACCACCAGCGCTTCATAAACAATAAAGTTTCTACCTACAGTATTCAAAATACAGATCGGCTTTAAAATAGATAATTTGGACACAGAAAACTAATCGTATAAGTCGTTTTTGAAACCGGCTTCTTAGTATGTCAAAATACTAAAGTTCAATCACTGTGGTGACCGACCCATAAAATAGAATCAATTCTCCAAAGGTTATTGATTTCTAATTCAGAAAAGGATTTATTAAAATACTATTTACTCCAAAGAATCTTTTTGGTCCTCGTGTCGGCTTTGCATTGTGAATTGGTGGTTTGAAAACAAACTGAAGGTACTAATTAATCTTAAACTAATTACAATTAGTTTAAACTAATTTAGCTTCACCCCTAAAACTCATCAATACAAGCCTTGGTTTTTAAGCATACATATTCATACTGAACTGTGACATCATAAACATTAACTGAGAATGAACTATTTGGCTATTTATCATTTTCTGGATCCCAGGTGGTGCCCCAAACTTGGTAACCTTTACATAAAATAATTAATCTTATTAAAAATTGCCCTAAGCAATTGTTCATAAATATTCATAGCCAAAATATACCCATCTGTGTCACAACATCTTAATTGTAGTTTGGGGTATAAAGGAAATGTTCACATTTTATATGCTTTCAAAATTATTATCAAAACCATCCTGTGCTACATGCTTTAAAATAGTTTAGTTTCGCGTTATGTACCAGTACAGCAAATACATTTTTTGAAAAATCGGCCACAATAACTTTTTATTATTTCTTCCATAGATGATATGTGATGTAATTTTTAACCAACACATGACATTCAAATCCCATATTAAACAGGTTTCTAGGATTTCCTTCTTTCACCTCCGGAATATTGGTCAAATTAGGAACATCCTGTCCAGGAGTGATGCTGAGAAATTAGTCCATGCATTTGTTACCTCAAGGCTGGACTATTGTAATGCTTTACTGTCAGGAAGTCCACAAAACGTAATTAAAAGCCTTCAGTTGATCCAAAATGCGGCAGCAAGAGTTCTGATGAATATTAAAAAGAGATAATCAATTTCTCCGGTTTTAGTTTACCTTCATTGGCTTCCTGTTAAATCCAGAATAGAATGTACCGTAATTTTCGGATTACTAAGCACACCTGAATATAGGCCGAACCAGCTAAATTTGAAAAATAAATATATTTTGTACATATAAAGGGCACACCTGAATATAAATATTAAGAAGATTTATTTTTATTACCTCCGCCAGGAGGTAGCCTGATGTTTTCATGCCCATCTGTCTGTTAGCAACATAACTCAAAAAGTTATGGACGGGTTGGGTTTTGATTAAATTTTCAGGAAATGTCCGCAGTGGGACCAGGAACAACTGATTAGATTACATGAAGCGTGAAGCGCATATTCACCCACCGACCAGTGGTGCTGACCTCGAGCAAAAGCCCAGAATCTCAGCTGGAAAAGCGTGGCCATGCGTCTCATTAACAGATTTTTATTGGGAAAGAACCGAAAGTTAGAACTGGATAACAAAGTTGGGATGGGGGGGAATGAGTGGCTCTGGTGGTTAAACTTAAGATGTGCTTTTTTTTTCAAACTCTGCCCGAATGTCGGCCATACAGCACCAACACAACACGACAGTAACTGTCTGGTTAGAAAATAAAACTTACTTTAGCCTAACAGAATAGTCATTGGTCAATTGCCTTCAACTTAAAACCTGTGTTTCTTTGTGTGTTTTCCACGATGAGGATGTGTGCATGAAAACTACAGGTAGTGTTTTCTTCAGCATTTAATCTTTTCCCATGTTTGTCTCAGTTTTACGCTTCCTGTTATAGTGCCCCCTGGAGGCAGTTAGCCAGTGAAAAACTATAAATTAGCCGCATCGTTATAAAGGACGCCGGGTCCAAAGCGTGTAAAAAAAGTAGTGGCTTATTGTCTGAAAATTACAGTATAGAGCTCCGGGAGTTGACGTCACTTCTCCCAGCATGCAACAGTTAAAATCGAATGGGCGCCATTGTGGCAGGAAGTCTCCCGCGGGTCTCCCGCAGTTGTTTTTATTTGGTGCCAAAGTTAGAAACGGTAAATATGGTGGATACCTGTTGTTCCCCAGGATGCATTAACAGACGCGGATGAGATAAGGGAAGAGCGTTCTATAGGATTCCCAAGGATCCAGAATGCAGAAAACGTTCAATTATTGCCATGAAACTTGCTAGCGATCAGGCAGAAATGAAGCCGTTTCATATAGGTTTTTTGAGTGATTCACCTGTAATTCAGATTTAATACCATTTGTTTGATAACTGCTCTTGTATCATTAAGTGATGCAAATTATTTAGAAATAAAAATACTTTATTTCCTGAGATGAACATACAAAATGTTGCACAAAGACATAACCTAGCTACGGCCCAATGTTCATGGTAACCAAAATCAGGACAGGTCTCCCTCCCGGTGACAACACAATCCTTTGCAGGAAGATTCCAGATCTGGATCCCACTAACAAACCCCAATTGTGTCCATTTATATCCCTCCAGACTTTTATATGCTTTAAGCGATGCTCCGTCGTAGGACGAGGGAAAGTTGATCATGAAATTGTATATGTCGTGGGATGGGCATTATTTTAGCCGGTGACGCTGGGGATATTTATGACTAATGACTTTTTTCCCCCACCACTTTTAAAAACTTGATGCAGAATTTCTTACCAGCTCTAACATCCACATTTCCACATAATCAGTGTCTGAACTGACTATTATTTAAAGGGGGGGTATTATGCTTCTTCCAGGCAAATATTATCCTTCCAAACCCCACTCCAATAAAATTGTCACCTTAAGTCTTTTAAAAGTCCGTCATAAATCCAAATCCACCTTAAAGAAATTTACTTGCGTATTGGACGCCTTGATTTTCACCTGTGCCTTTCTAAGACCCTCCTACTCTTTCTGACACTCCCCCTTCAGTTCGTCAAATACCGTGCATCATCGCAGCATGCACGGAGTCGGGAAAAAAAATCCCACAAAAGACTTGCAGCTGCAGCTGGTGTGTTATAATTACTGCACCTGGGACTCAGCCGGAGTTGTGTGAGGTGGGGAGGGGTAGGGGAGCTCTGCAGGAGTATGTAAGATCGGAGGAGGAGATGGGTGGAAAAGGCGGGGATAGGTGGGAGCAGGCGTTTAAGCAACCCCGAGAACTACCAGCAGAGACTCAAAGATTACTCTAACATGAGTGAATGGGTCAGAGCAACACTTCAGGCATGTTTTTAATAAGGGAAAGACAGGTTCTCAGGATATTAAGCTTCAGAAACTCCATTTTGCATAATACCCCCCCTTTAAATCATTTCATTACACTTTCTTATACATTCATATTATACAGCAGTGGATATGTCGAGGTTTTAAAAGACTCGTAGTCCGCTGCAAACATGTTCAAGGCTCAGAGTCCTGCAATGTTGCGAGTACTCTTTTACAGATGGAAAAATACATAAATTATATTTCAAGGGTCTGGCGAAAGTTTCTTTACTGCAGGTGAAAAAATATTTATGGGATATTTTTGTTTGTTTAAGACTCCCAAAGAGAATCGTGTTGATATAGCCTAATGTGTTTGTGCAGAGAACATGCCAGAATATTCCCCCAACTTTGCGCTGACAGCAGAATGTTCCCGCTATCTAGGCATCTTGCGCTGCCAGAGAGAGATTTTTCTGAAATTTATGAAAACTGAAATTTATTTGATGCAAAGATCACTGTGCAGAAACGAAAAAGTGTCCACAGTCCCTGGTTTTAACTGTGTTCTCAGTTCATGAATCGCAAATCCCACTCCAGTAAAGTCTGTCTGCTAGCGCTGGAGGTCTAGATAGCGAGAATAACCCGCTGTCAGCGCAAATTGGAGGAATATTCTGGCATGTTCTTTCCACATATCACTATACAACACAATTGTCTTTGGGAGTCTTAAACAAAATATTATAAACAATTATATTTTCTCACTCGCCCGCATTAAAGAAACTTCCTCCCGGACCCCTGAAATTTAATTTCACAACTTTATGATGTGAAAACCTTATGAGAGTCACCCGCGGGTACCCGCCCTGTGGCAGGACTCTGAACTGTAGCCTAAGTTAGTGTTTAAGTTTCTCCACACAGAACTGCAAGGGTTGCAAAGGGAACGCATTTTATTGTTGCACATATTCTTCTGGGGCGAGTATATACCAACATTGTTCTATAATGTGGATTTTAATGAAGCAATGCAAGCAAACAGCCTAATGATGGTTTTCAGTGCCGTTGGTAAAACAAAACGCATAAGCTTATGGCTTTAAAATTTTATTGATACGATTCTTTTAAAGATACGATTTTCAACACCTATTTATTCACTGTAGTGCATAAATGTGAAACAGATGAATCTTTATAGACTATATGAATAATTAATAATTGTCCCCAGCCATCTTCAAACCACACTTAAGTTTATGGTTATTGTCCCCAGCAACTTTAAAAACAAACTGACGCCGTTATGAGAGTATCTCAGGTCCGGTAAAAGGTCCGCCCTGACAGCTTCTGATGTTTTAAAAAATATCCCAGGGGCATGGTAAGGGTCGGAGATGTTTAATCATTTTAAATTCCCGGTATAGACAATAATATCTTCCGTTTTAAAATGGGGAGTAAACTCCGATGGAGTAAAATCACAGCCAGCGACGTTCATTTTGGTGAGGTCCATGCCTGCCAACATGGCGCCTAAACTCTGAGAGTCACGTGGCGTCCGGAACTCTATACAAGTTTCCACAAAAAGTGCAGTCCGCTCTGTCCCTTCTTGTAGACGGATTCACTGTTGAGTCTTGAGGCTGGGTCCTCGAAAGGAAATTCTGCACGAGTGAGTAAAATACTTTTGACTGTTTGGAGGAGGAGCCTAAAGTGAGCACTGACCCTGTGTAATTGGTCTTTTTAAATCGGTAATGTCCATGGATTCAATGAGCTGCACTTCTAGTAAAAAGCTTTCCAGCTCAATCAAAACTCACTCTTTGTCGGCCATTGCTCCTTGAGTGGATGTGCGTTTACAAGCTGAAATAAATTAACTGTCGTAGGCCAGGGATGTCACTGCAATGGTAAGCAGACCCGCCAGAAAAAAATCAGCACCCCCTGCTGTCCTGGGGTGACCAGATCCCCACCCAACAAATGTAGGACAGTGCTTTAACTCTAACATTACAAAACACACACACTGGCAGACATGGGAATATCTCAGACAGGACATTGTTGAAACATGCAAGAGATCGTACTAAGGTTGCTTCTACACTAACAAGGCTAAGGTTATACAGGGTATATCCCACCTAACCTTATACCTGTCCACACACACACAAGGAATCGTTTATGACCCCCTCCTCCCGCTGGCAAAACCCCGACCTACTAGGCATGCTCAAAAAAAGGCAGACCCACATATATGACGTCACAGTCACCTCTGACCTGGAAGTACATCCTCCCTACAGTTACCCGGAAGATGTAAACATTGAAGAAGAAGCAAGAAGCTCATTTCAGATCAGCAACTTGTTGGGCAAAGTCACCGAAAATGGCTGTTTTCTCTCTCTCTTTCTGCAGATGAGGAAGCAGACTTCTATAATGTTTTTTGTTTGCATTTTTCTTATCCTCCTCCTTTATTCATATTTCCCTCCATCCCTTTTAAATTCTTGTTCCACCTTTTTGTTTCTTTTTTGTTTTTCTTCATTTCTTTTCTGTCTCCGTGTCCAAGCACTCAAAACAAACCATAAGCAATTTCTAATTTATTTATTTCTATATATTTTCTAAGCCGTAATTCTCCACATCACAAAAAAAGATCACAACTGGGCATAGATTTTGAGTCATTTGGGTAAATAGCATAGCACCTATTAAAAGAAACAATTTTTCATTTAAATACTAAGAAAGAATACAAGATTCTATGAACAATTTTATAAACTGGGGATTGATTTGGAGCCTCTTGGTCACGTTACCTGGAAGCTATTGAAATAAAAATCCATAATTTTCCATAAAAATATTAATAAAAAAAGATACGATTCCATGACATAACTTGAATAACTTTTGTGTCTTGTTTGCTCAGTATAGTAACACAACTGGGAATTGATTTTCAGTCATTTAATCAAATAACATGAAAAAAAAATCATTAAAATAAGTATGAAATTCTATAAGATATGTTAAAAATCGGTTCAATCGTATTGTTCTAGTATAGTAACACAACTGGGCATCGATTGGGAGTTTTCTAGTCAAATTACATCGACGCTATTGAATTTTGTGCATTTTCTACCAATTAGAAATTTGTTGATGGTCCCTAAATGAACCACAGCTTTCAGGGTAGCGGAGTAAAGCTAACCGCTGGTTCTGTCTCAGCGCACGGCAGGAAAACCCATCACCGACCGGAGTGAACCATGGACTGAATGTCTAATATCCAACTTAACACCAACTTCTCTGCGGTGGTGGACCCGCCTTTTAGTCGTTTCTAGAAGCAGAAGCTGGAATCGTAAGCCAACTTTAGCTTCGTTACCCATTTTCCACAAATAAATCTTCCTACATAAACGATTTAAAAGCTTAATATCCATCCTGCGACATCATCAAACGTCAGCATCGCCAGTTTTTCTTACCTATCCGGTGTAAGATGATCTGAGGTGTCCGGGTGAAATCCAGCAGTCTGCGCTGATCATCCATCTCTTCCTCTGACTTTTCTTTACACTCTGTAAATGTTTCTTCAGCAGGAGTTAAATGATCGGTGATCAAGTCTCGTTGCAGCTGAACTGAAGACATTCTTACTGCAAACTCTCACATATTCAGCCCACAGATGATCAGAGAGTTTAGAATGACTCCAAACAGAAGCAAAGCTAACGCTGCTAGCATCACATTCTTCTTCTTCGTGTTTATTGGAGGTTGGCAAACAATGATTGATTAAGGTCATTTCCGCCACCAAGTGGTCTGGAGTGTAACCTAGAACATCACTTTGGAATAAGATAAATTATAAATGCGTTGGAATAAGATTAATATTATCTGATGGATTTCACTTATATGCATTTATTACTAGGGATGCTTTATGTCTTTTTTACTGAAGCAGATCATTTCACATGTTTTCATGTCCCGTAACACCGTAATGTGCTCCTACTCATAGTTAATCATTAAGTCCATCATGTTTTCTGTGGACAGTGTTTGTTGACTATTAAGATGTCTGGTCTGCTTTCAATTCAGTTCAGTTTATTTATATAGTGCCGATTCACAACAGCTGTCAACTCAAAGCACTTTACAAGAAAAGTCATTTCAATACAAACATACAAACATTCCAATTAGTTTCAAGTTTTATTTAGTTTCCTATTTTAGGAATCCAAGCAAAGATTGCATTGGTATTTGACCCATGCTTTCTGAATGGTTTCCTTGTAAACTTACTAAGGATAAACTGGAATCTGAAGAAATTACTGGTCTTAATGGTTCGGTCTCATCGACCCACTGGATGGCTAATAATATCACAAACATTTCTCCTGTGTAAACTGAAAGTCCATCATCTATCATTTTCCCTACTTTGATATTAAACCCTGGTATAATGAACCCAATTATCTTTAGATAATAAAAATGTAAACCCACATTAATAAGATAAAGATAAGACATACTTTAATAATCCCCGTGGGGAAATTCAGTTTCAAGTGCAACCAATCCAAGATCATACAAACACTTACAAACATTAATACAATACAATATTTGGAAGACGGCGGTGGTAGCCAGCTTTACCACCGCCCCTTTAGCAGATAGAAATGATTCACAAATAGACACGGGATGGGGATGGGGGAAAAAAAATGCATCTAAGCCCTGTCCCCTATTGAAGTTCAATCATGATTTTACTGGTCCATGCTGTAGTCAGGTGTACTTAAAGCATCACCTACCAGTTGTACTGGCAGGTGATGTAACATGTAAAAACATTTCTTTTAAATGAATCTTTGACAAAAATTCAATCAAAATTACGAGTAAACACAAAAATAAAAATATATACATTAGTTATTGAGGTTATCTGAAAATATAAGAGAAAACATTTTTTTTAATACATGTAAAACAATCTGAATAAACTTTTTATAATTTGAATTCAAACAATATTTTTCAATGCATTTTGATTCATCAATCAAGAAGTGAAACATTCAATGAAAAATAGCCACAGCAGAAAAAGAAACCTCAATAGTTTCCTTAAATCTTGGCAGGATAAAACATTTGCAGGATTAGGAAAAGCAGCTTTAACATTAGCAGATATAAAATTTGCGTTACAAAAAGGTACTAAACAACTAGAAAGTTTTAACTTCCCAAGACTGTCCTACTTACTTTTTTTCTTTAAGAGGGCATATGCTGACAAAGCATGCGGTGTGAACGCAGCATAAATATTGGTATTATAGTGAAATAAAATACTTAGAAAAGTGTTTCTTCTGCTTAAAATGAGCTATTTTGTAATTATTTGTATCAGTGTTTTTCATTTTAGTCTTTAAAATACCAAAATTTCCCCATAACTTTATATTCTTCTCAAAGCATTTTTAAACTAGTCAGTAATAATAATTTAACTTAATCATTTAAACTTTAAATCCAATGACAGAAACATATTTAATATTAAGGAATTAGGAGAAATAATTTTCAGTGGTTTTGGGACTTAAGTTCATGGAGATCTACAGACATTGGCCAAACTAAGTTCTTTGGCATTGATATTTCACGTTTAGTCTTCTCATTAGTACGTTTTTCAGTTAACTGTTAAATTAGAACTGTCTTATCTTTACATGGACATTTTTCCAATATTGATTATTTAAAAACGTCTGCGCATTCTGGTGGTTTGTTGTGCGAGTTTTTTTATTTATTCCGGAATTGCGCCGCTCAAGGTGGCAGCATGTTGGAGTAGCTCTGTTACTTTGGTTCATATTTTTTTCTTTTTTAAAACTTTAATTCTTCCATTTCTGGTAGAAACATTGTTTTTGTGGACAACTGTTCTCTCTGGTTTTGAATGCTGTGCAGCTGGAAGGATTTTTGCTGATACTTTTTATTTTTGGACATTTGTTATGATGCATAACCATGGCAACAAGGTGGTTTACAACTGGCAGCAGCTAATTAACATCACAAAAGCTCAAATAATACCTCAACTACAGCCACAAAACCCTGATGAGTTGAAAAGAAGACGCCATAGATCCAGAGCATCCTCTACATCAGACTGTCATACAACTACAGAGCGTCTTCAGTCAGAGGCTTCTTCAGATCTGCAGACTGCTACAGGAGATCATCCCTACCCACAGCCATCAGCATCTACAACAAATCTTTGAAGGAACTTGCTTAATGAGTTACAACAACATTTAATTTCCCTTTGGGATGAATAAAGTAATTTTGAATTGAATTGAATTGAATTGAGTTCCCATGTGGTCAAATCAGTGAGTTTTGTTTTTGTTACTTTTACCACATTGAAAAGGCTTCTTATTTGTGTGTCAGGAAGTGAGCTTTTAAGCAATTGCCATTCCTGAATGCTTTTCCACAGATCACACACAAGAAAGGCTTCTCACCTGTGTGAACTCTCATGTGAACTGTTAAAAGTGCTTTCTTTAAATAACTTTTACCACATGTCTCACACTGAAAAGGCTTCTCATTTGAGTGACTTTTCATGTGTTGATTCAATGAATAACTTGAACTGTAGGTTTTTTCACAGGTATTACAGGGAAATGGCCTTTCACCTGTGTGAATTTTCATGTGACCAGCCACATAAATGTTTTTGGTAAAACCTTTGCCACAAATTGTACAAGAGAAAAGCTTCTCACCTGTGTGGGCTCTGACATGTGCATACAAACCAGAATTTGTACTAAAGGTTTTTCCACAGGTAAGACATTTAAAAGGCTTCTCACCTGTGTGTGTTCTCATGTGAACTGTTAATTGGCTTTGTTGAATAAAACATTTTCCACATGTCTTACATAGAAAAGGCCTCTCATCTGCATGAACCTTGAAGTGATATTTTAGGGCACCGCTATTCCTGAATGCTTTTCCACAGGTTACACACAAAAAGGGCTTCGCACCTGTGTGAACTGCCATGTGATCAATCAATGACTGTTTTAATCTGAATGTTTTTTCACAGGTATTACAGGGAAAAGGCCTTTCACCTGTGTGAATCATCATGTGATTGGTCAAAGACATTTTATTAGTAAAACGTTTGCCACAAACAGTACAAGAGAAAGGCTTCTCATCGGTGTGACTCCTCATGTGTTGATTCAATAATTGTTTTGTTCTGAAAGCTTTTTCACATGTATTACAGGAAAAAGGCCTTTTATCTGTGTGAACTGTCATGTGAATAGTCAACCCAGATT
The DNA here is from genome assembly GCA_963556495.2 of Valencia hispanica. Taxonomy (NCBI): domain Eukaryota; kingdom Metazoa; phylum Chordata; class Actinopteri; order Cyprinodontiformes; family Valenciidae; genus Valencia; species Valencia hispanica. Next base: position 14,137,803 of record OY747713.1, on the reverse strand, counting down.
TCTGAGTATAGCTTTTGCCACAAATTGTACAAGAGAAAGGCCTCTCACCTGTGTGATTTCTCATGTGAGATGTCAAATCTGCTTTCATTATATAACTTTTTCCACACATCACACATTCAAAAGGCCTTTCCCCGGTGTGAATTCTCACGTGTCTTTTCAATGTAAGTTTTGATCTGAATGTTTTTTCACAGGTATTACAAGTAAAAAGTTTCTCACCTGTGTGAGTCATCATGTGAGATCTTAAATCTCTGTGCATAATAAAACGTTTTCCACATGTCGTACAAAGAAAAGGCCTCTGATTTGTGTGAATCCTGACGTGACGTTTTAGGCTACTGCGATCGCTGAATGCTTTTCCACAATTGTTGCACAAAAACGGCTTCTGGCCTGTGTGAACTCTCATGTGTTGATTTAATGACCGTTTTGACCTGAAAGTTTTTTCACAGGTGTTACAGGGAAAAGGCTTTTCATCTGTGTGACATCTCATGTGATAAGTCAAAGCAGGTTTAGAACTAAAACTTCTGCTACAAATTGTACAGGAGAAAGGCTTCTCACCTGTGTGAGTTCTCTTGTGAAGAATCAATTTACTTTTTTCACCAAAACCTTTGCCACAAATTGTACAAGAGAAAGGCTTCTCACCTGTGTGAACTCTCATGTGAAGAGTCAAATTACTTTTCTGACTAACACTTTTGCCACAAATTGTACAAGAGAAAGGCTTCTCACCTGTATGAACTCTCATGTGACTCTTTAAATTAGCTGTATGACTAAAATCTTTGCAACAAATTGTACAAGAGAAAGGCTTCTCACCTGTGTGAACCCTCATGTGACTCTTTAAATTAGCTGTATGACTAAAATCTTTGCAACAAATTGTACAAGAGAAAGGCTTCTCACCTGTGTGAGTTCTGACATGTACATCAAAGTTGGTTTTTGAAGTTAAACTTTTTCCACAAGTCAGACATTTGAAACGCTTTTCACTTGTGTGACTTTTCAAGTGTAATATCAATTTACTATTTTCATTAAAGAAATCCCCACAAATTTGACAAGAATACAAATACTTTTCTGTGTGAGATTTCTTGCGCCTCTTGGGTGCTAAATTCTTAAGCTTTTTGGTTTTCTGACGTCTCTTATTTTGTTTCTGCCCTTCATCTCGCTTTAATCCTGAGTCTTTATGATTGTTTTCTTCTTGATCCTGGCTCACAGTTTCATTAAAGTCCTGAGAAATGACTTGGTTCCTGAATGGTTCTAGTTTATTGTGGCACTTTTCCCCAAAAGTAGGCGTCACCATGAATGAATCTTCAGTCTCCTGGTTAAACACCAGCTGCTCCTCATGCTGATTTATGCAGAGCTCCAATGCTTTCTGTTTTATCCAGGGATGTTCTGGCTCTTGCTGCTCTTCTTTTATCTGCAGAGGTTCTGGTTTCATTTGGTCCAAACTGGAATTGCTCTCCTGTTTACAGAGCTCCTGGTCTGAGAAAACCTCTTTTGAAACATTGTCTGGAAAACAAACAGGAGAAAGGCTTTCAATTGGAGGTTTATTCGCTCCTGAAATATAAACATGCTTTGAAAAGTATTCAGTCCTAATATCAGTTAAATCTGAATTTTAACAGTTAAACATCAAAACTGTATTTCAGTCCAACAGGCTATAGGAGAAAATATATCCAGTGATCTTTAAATCTCAACAAATAATATAAAACACAAATATGTATTTTCTATGAGAATTAAAACATTTCAATAAAATAAATAGTCTTGGAAAGGTTTAGTTTAGCTCCTAAAGCAATCTAGAATTCCTTAAAAAGCCTCAATAGTAATAAAGGCTTTACGTCCCCATGCTATGTCACACTGGAGCATTAATTTAAGTAAAGCATGCCTCCATCACGTACTAAGAACATATACTGTATTGTATGCAGGGGTGAAAGTAAGCCGGTACGGTCCGGTACTGCGTACCGTTAAAAGATTCTGTGGTGGTACGCAGTACCAGGAAGATGGGAGAGCAGCTGCCTGTCTTTAAGTCCTCATTCAGAACCAGTCTATTTAAAAATTCCTTTTAACTCATATCGAATTGTTTCTCAATTGTTTTTTTGTTTTTTAGCCATACAGAACAGCTCAGAAAATAACCTTCTTATGAGCTAATGCCGGTGTCGTGCGAAGGCAGTTATCCCCGTCAGAAATTGTTTCCCCCTGCGTCGGGAGCGCGCACGTAGAAGGAAGCGCTGTTCCACGTGACTCCGCCACAATCACAACCAACAACACGTTGAACTAGTGATATTTTGTCTTTGAATACGTGAAAACCAAGTGTCTTTACTTCATCGTTCTGTTTGTGGGTTACCACAGAAATAAATAGATTTATTTTTCTAACGTGGTGTCGCACGGTCGGCTTAATAAGAAAACGGTCACGTCTGTGTAAACTCGATTCATATAAAAATTACACTAAATATAAATTGTTCTCGGCAAGTAAACGACTCTTTCACAATCTCCTATAAAAATACTATTTTCTTTCATTGTATTACGTCGCCCAAAGTTCTGTCTGCTAGAAACAAAAATCCACCTTCCTGAGTTCAACACTGAAAAACGCTGTTTATTTTAGTGTGATAATAAATAACTATAACAAAGTAATGACAATCAGAATCGGTAAGGTTTTATTGCCAAATATGTGAACAGATTCACAACATTAGGAAACTGCTGCGGTTGAAAAGATAAATGGCATGTAGAACATCATCTATATTCTCAAACATTAATAGAAAACATTTGATGCAAAAAAAAGCCTTCCAACCTGTTTCTGCTGACTATTTTTTGCATGTTCCAACAGTTTTTGATATTTATCTTTGGTGGGTGAAGAGAAATAATTCAGGCTGGAAGTCCTCCTTGTCGAAATTACAAGGTAAAAATTATATCAGGGATTATAATTATGTCCACCAGAATCTGTATCCCCCAGGTAACTTTTTTTATTCCTTTTTTATTCCTTGGCCAAACCTCCACAGAATTAAATGGTCATAATCCAAGGTAAATATATACCAAACCACTTGAAGGTGGGATACTCACAGCCCTTTTGGGGGGGGTACAATTTACTTTAAGCACGATAATTCTGTCCCCTAGAATATGTATCCCTCAGGTAACTTTTTTAATCCTTGGTCAAACTTCTTCAAATACACAGAATTAAATGGTCATAATCCAAGGTAAATATCTACCAAACCATCATTTTATCATTTTACAATATCGTCAATAGGGTTATGCCGATGGACGATATCATCGTCCATCGTGATGGGTGACCGACATCACGATGGAGAGCCACCATCGTGATGCCACGCCGCCCACCCTGAGCATCCTCTTCATGAGACAGTCATACAACAAGAGCGTCTTCAGTCGGAGGCTTCTTCAGTTTTGCTGCAACACAGACCACTGCAGGAAATCCTTCCTGCCCACAGCCATCATCATCTATAACAACTCCTTAAAGAATTAATTATATGAGCTGCAACAACACTTAATTTCCCTCTGGGATCAATAAAGTATTTTTCTATTTTCAATTCAATTCAACCGAGTGCCACGTATTAAAAAACCCGGGGGAGTACAGTGGGTCCCATTTAAGTGGCCACTTCGTTATTTCCAGCAGGGCCTAGCTCAATTTGTGGCACTGGCAGGTCGGAGTGGCACTTCCGGTGGCAGCTTCCGGGTGCCACAGAAATTAGAAGCACTTGCTGCCTGGAGCGGCACTTCTGGCGGCCGACAGAGGTTGTCGCTACGGCTGCGAGGGGAATTTGAGGCAGTTACGGCAGCTGCAGCCTCTGGGTGCAAAAGATTGCATGTAATAAAGTGAAAAATAATAAATAAATAAATAAATAAATAAATAAATAAATAAATAAATAAATAAATAAATAAAAATGCATACCGCCACCTTCTGGTTTAGAGTGTGTGTCACTATGACGTTTCAGCAATCTCATGAAAAACTGGTTGTGTAAAGCAATCCAACACCCATTAATTCATCTAATTAAAAATGCCGTAATATATTCCAAAGTGTCTGCTAAACTACCAAAGTTAGAAATTGGGAAATTTAACTTAGCCCTATTGGAACAAATTCATTAAAAATACATTTTAAAAAACTATTCTATTCACATGCTTTTATAATCCTGGGAGGGTATGCTTGCTAGACTACATTGTCCCAAAAAATAATACTTAGTTACCTTAAACATTGACTTTAGAGATTGTGTAAGTCTCTGTCTATGCATATAATTCTTTAAGGAGTTGTTGTTGATGATGATGGCTGTGGTCTGTTTGTCAGGTAGTCACTGATCCAGGTGATTGTTGAGGGCTCCACCTGTGTCTTCAGGAGTTTCTAAATAAAGTGTGCTGAGCCTCTCCATTGTGTGGTTCCTGAGATAAATCCAAGAATCCTTTATGTAGTTTGATAAATTCTTTGATTTCTGATATGAAAGTTAACTGTAACATATACAAACATTCTATTATACAGATAATCATCTCTCAAAAAACATTTTGTTAGACAGTTTCATTTAGTTTGTTAATCGAAGTTCAATAACATTCACATCTGCATAAACATTTTTTGATTAGATCATCAGGTAGAGTCACATGTAACAGATCTGTAGTGTTGCTGCATTTAAAACATATTAGTAAAAGTAGAATTGTAAAAAATACTTTTCTTCTTCATGGTGAGGAGTAAAGTGGACACGTTAAAGTCAATAACCAATGTCTTATTGGCAGAAAGAGACATTGGATGAGTGATACATAAAAAAATATTTAGTGACTTTGTGACTAACTTCCGAATCAATCGGATAACTTTTCGTGTTTATTATTTTTTGTTGTTGTTGAATGATTAAGCTACCATCAGTTCTGTCCATGGAAAAAGAAGAGCAACTTCAAATCCTCGAGGCTGTTCGGAGTTGGGAGGAAGAACATGATTAAAGCTCTCCAGCTGAACATCTGACTTTTGCTTTTTGTTTTTTTAAATGACTATGAAAAGTTCTGCTCCACAATCCTTGATCAGAAAAACTTAAAAGTTATTACAAGATTTGAGGAAGACTGACCAGTAGGCTAGAAGTCTTGTGACAAATAAAGTTTAATGCCTGGTCAGCCGGTCTTTGTTGGAATCTCTTCTCCTTACAGACAATGTGGTATGAAGGTATGTGTTTATACACAGTATGTATGTGTAATATATATATATATATATATATATATATATATATATATATATATATATATATATATATATATATATATATATATATATCATATTTAATAACTACATTTATTTCAGATCCACGATATCTATTTACAATGCATGTCAATAACGTTATCAATTAAGACTGGTGAAAGCAAAGCCAACAACACTGACAACTCGTTTTTTAAATTAGATTGCTTAAACGTTATTGTGACACACACTCTAAACCAGAAGGTGGCGGTAATGCGCGCCAACTGCCATGGCAAACTGAGAAGAAACCGTTTTTATCTTCCACAAACCACATTAGTAGCAATTGAAAGGTTGTCCCGTCTTATTTCAGACGTTTACAGCTGCTCTGCCAGCCCCTGGCACCCTGCAACAGCCTGTGACACCCTCTGGCAGCCTCTGGCCGTTGCCTGGGCAGCAACCCGGAAGTGCCACTCCGAATTGATCCTGCCCTTTCTCGCTATTTCTTTCAGTGATTGACGCAAGATAGCCTACAGGAAAATATTGAAATGTTTTTGTTTGGGTTTTGACCATTTGCTATTTTAAAACGCATGAAGTGAGAGAGAGAGATGAGGGTTTTGGTAATAGTACCGGCAAGAATTTAAAACTACTTTCACCCCTGATTGTATGGCAGCATGAAAATACACAATTCACACAATGGCTATTTGTACATGCTGTGATTGAGTCAACTGCAGAGTTATGTTACATTTTACGAGACAAGTTAAACAAACCAAAGGAAAAATGGGTGTTTTTGTGGTTACAACTGTTTCAATAACAGCTGAATCAAATAATTAGAATAGCGCCTATTTTTTTTTCTTTATTTAAAGGTTTCACAAATGCCAGAGTTGGTTTTAATTGTTCTGCTATTATTGTAGAATAATCTAATCCAGGTTTGAAATGTCTGGGTTATGTAGGTTGTGATCTGGACCGGTTATAGTGTGGTCAAGATGCAGAAAAAGTGCTGAAATCTGCCTTTATTGAAGTTTCACAAATCAGACAGATGGTTTAAATTGTTCTGCTATTAGTATAAAATAATTCAGTGCAGGTTTGAAATGTCTGGGTTATGCAGTTTTTAAACTAGAGCAGATTAAAAATGCTCAGAGTAGAGAAAAATGTGGTGTAATTGCCCTTTAGCCATTTCCCGAATCGGAAGCTAGAAACTGAAACCAACTTCCGCCTCGTGAATATAGCAACAAAGTAGCTAAACTGGCAACACTGAGATTGGGTTTGAAGGATTCTGCTATTAGCCTAGACCAATAGAGTCTATTTATTAAAAGTTTTTAGATAAGAGCAAATCAAAGATGCTTAAGGAAGTAAAAGATAACGAGGTATTGTTCTTTGTAGTTTTTCGAAGGGGAAGCAACAATCGCAAGCCAACTTTAGCTTCGTTGCATAACCCGGGCTAATAAAACTTCCAAAATTAACACTTTCAAACCTTCACCTGCATCCCGAATCACTATCAAACGTCAGCATCGCCGGTGTTTCTTACCTATCCGGTGTAAGATGATCCGGGGTGTCCGGGTGAAATCCAGCAGTCTGCGCTGATCATCCATCTCTTCCTCGGGCTTTAAGGAGATAAATGATCGGTGATCAACTCTCGTTGCAGCTGAAGACATTCTTACTGCAAACACTCACAAGTTCAGCCCACAGATGATTAGCGACTCTAAAATGACTCCAAGCAGTAGGAAAGCTAATGTCACTAGCACCACGTTTTATTTTCTTCTTGGTGTTTATTGGCGATTAACAATGAATCGGATCATTACCGCCACCAACTGGTCTGGAAAGTGAACCGCAAAGTAACTTCCGGAAAAGATCCTATCATACAAATACGTTAGTCTCGGATGAAGAAGTACAATTCATCAGGTAATATTTAACTAAGTACAAAGTATTAAATATAGTTTCACTTCAATTCTGTTTAGGTTTTGAATCAATTGTTTTCTTCTTCTTCATATTTCTAACAGTTTAATGATATATTGTCTCATCCAGTGGCGCTACAAGGGTCTCTTGGGGCCCCAAGCAAAAACTTCATAGGGGGCCCCTCGAACCAGGTTTCATCATACATATAGAATCCAACACTGAGAAAAATGTCAAATAAACATTTCTTTTATTCGAATATGCATAGCAGCATTTCCCCCCCAAATGTAAACAGTTAATATGTGCATTTTAATATTCTAAATCTGAAGTCTGACAAAGCACAACAATCAACAACTATAATAATAAAAATTTATAAAACTTTAACTAGAAATCAACAAAATATAGTTCACATCAGCATGTTTTAAATGTAAAAAATTTAATAGAATTTAAAATAGAGATATATCCCATTACATTATTACAAATAAACTTAGAGGATACAGCGTTTACTGTCAATTTAAGATGAAGTATCCTAAGACATTATTATGGATCCCTGAATAGAATAAAGTATTGCTGCCTGATGTAGCAGGGATGGAGGCAGTGGCGTAGCAAGCTTTTCAAAAGTGTGGGGGATGTGAGTTGCTGGATTGTGGCTTTCAAAACCTGTGAGGGTTGGAGGTGAGTGTGGGGGTTATAAACTACCTTGACTGGGTCCATCTGAAATGTTTTTCACTCGTGACACAGTAGCTAAAGAAATGACCTAAAATGCACAGTTAGTTACCTAAAGGACTACAGGATTCAAGTGTTTATCATGTTCCATCGTTTTTCTGATAGCAGTATATTTTAAAATGGAGCTCGTGTTTTATTTTTGGCTTTTTTATTTAAATGTCTTATTTTTTATTTTTTCTTCTCTAAAAAGGCAAATAAAAAGGCTAAGGAGCTGCAATGGTTTCACTCTAAGAGGAACAGGGACACCAACAGTTCAAACCAATGCCTAAATGGTCATCATCCTACAATAGGTTAATATATAATACATTTCTATTTACCAAATGCAAACATACACTTGAAAAAAAACATATAGCAGGGTGATAAAGTTTAATTACATAGGAACACAGTTTTTTGTAAATCTTTGGAACATGTTGATTTTGTTCTTGAGCTCATGAGATCTTACAAGCTTTTCAACTATAGTTTATGTTTTCAAAGGACTAATAGGATTGCCACCTTGTTTGTTCAATTTTGTCCATTACTATTTTATGCCGGCCCTATTCCAAATCCATTGATTCAAGTCTGGGTACTCACTTATGTTAACCAAAGTTCAGAACTATAAGAAACGTTTATTTTAGGTATTTTACTCACTGCTGTTGTTTAGAAAAAAGAAGTTTGTAGCAAATCTAAAAATGGGCTCCTAATTAGAACTTACTGAGATGTTGTTTTTATTTATGCAACATGATAATGCTAAAATCCAAACTCAGAGAGTTTAAAAAAGCAGTTTAGAGTAATGGATGTTAAAAGATAAAGTTGATGACTCCGTTAAATCTTTAGAAAAGCTCATAGAATTTTGTGTGTGATAATCCACAGCTGAAGGCAGTTCTACACAAACACACGTTGACAGTAGAAGAGTATTTATTTAAGTTAATCGCTATGTCTGGAGTCAGTATCTTGGATTGTTTCCAGGATATCTCAGATTTTCCAGGAGGATTTGTCACCTTCTCATTCTGCCAAAGGTACCAGTACTCTATTTTCTGACCATGGTATTTCTGTGCTTGACTGACCAGCAAACTAAACAAATCTAGAGAATCCACTGGGTATAGTTGTAATAGAGATGAGCTGAAGGCCACTATACAAGCAAGCTGGGCATTACTACTTCTACAACTACTAATAGGACTACTACTACTACTAATAATAATAGTTTATGGTTCACTCAAAAATAGTTGAGTAACAAGTAACTATGTGACAAAGTTAACCAACTTGTATTGAGAAGGTGATAAAGAATGTACAGTAAAAGGGCAAAATTAGAAAAAAGGTGTGAAATGAAAGAATTATTGTGCAAGAAGTAAAAACAAGTCATCAAAAAACAAGGACGAGATGAAAAGGATAACTGCGACTCCTCCCTGCATCACTAGGACAAAAAGCAAATTAACATTATCTTCACACTGACAAAACCACACTCCACACTCCCACACAGCCCTCTCAGTATCTGCCAGCAGGATTTAGTCAAACTTCAAGAAATCAATTAACTCTGCTGCTACTTTCAATATGTTCCCTTGATTAGTCATTGCCACAGATGTGCTGCCAGTGGGTGCTCTGTGAAGCGCAAAAAATGATCCACATCGGAACAATGAGCACTGAACTGAACTATTTAAATGTCTTCATTGAGAGCAAAGCAGAACCAAAGTGTCCACAAAGTTGTAAAAAAAATCTGGTACTTCTTCTTGAGTGCAGTATTTTAAAGTATAATCTGACGGGATGAAAAAGATCTGGTGGTGTAGTTAATTTATGCTCGCAGGGTCCTAGGTCTAAAAATAATATTTGTTATCGTAAAATGTAATTCCCTCAACATATGAAACTGTGTGCACAGATTTCTTAATCATTCCCCTTGGTTTGCAGAGATCATAGAAATGTGGAGGAAAAATTCCTATCTAATTAGTATTTAAGTATACATTCTCTGTCTAGTGAATGTATCTAGGGCAGATGACAAGGTTAGGGGAAGCAAGCTTAATGTTTCTGATAAAGATGTGTCAGGTCACCAGAGAGACAGACGCCGGGGCAGCAAGATATCTAAAGGAACAGTCTGACCTCATAAGTGTTCTCCAGAGGCTGGGCGTTAAGATTGGAGAAGATGTGCTGCAGAGATAAACGGTGATTGCTGTATACTATTTAAACTGTTAGTCAGAAATGTTGGGTAGGGCGATGCATGAACAATATCTGTCCCCTCCATGTTTTGGCCAAAACATGTTTGTATTTAATACTTAAACGCCTTCTGGGACTCAGTCTTCTTTATTATGGAAACTCTGAAGTATTTTCTGCCATTAGAGGTACGTTTTGGCCTTCTGCTCACCAAGACCTCAAACTGTCGTCAAATGCTGTTGGAGATAAAATGTAAATTCATGACATACCTATTACTTTCACATACATACACTATATTCTTAATACATATTTAATAATGTTTCTATAGATTTGGTGATAGATTCATTCAAAGTACCTCAACATGGCAATCCATGATATGCTGCTCATTTTCAGAAATTAATTTCTCCCAAATCCTCAGGTGACGACAAACTCTCTTTATATTTTGTTAAAGGATCCTCCATACAATAATCTGATAAAAATATATTTCATAAATTTACTGTAGATTTTTGGAGACTTGTAAATTGTATGCTAAACATTATCCATAATGTGCTTGTTTATATTTTTTCATTTTTAGTCTATTATCAAAAATCCCATTTCATGTCCAGGTTTACAGAAAGGATCCAATATGTTTTGTGGAGTCATCAGTATTAACATCATTCCTATGAACAGTGTTTTTATATAACAAAGTTTTTTAACATAAAATCACAAAAACATCTCAGGCATCACAGGACCCCAATATAGATTTTTTTTAAACAGACAAACCGTGATCTACCCAATAAATGTTAAATTATTCAGTTCTAATTAATAATCCAAAGTTTCTTAAACCTAAACTACTAAAAATAATATTTCTCTTTAGATATTCCAGTTCAGCTGGATTCTTTTACAGGCGTTGCAAATGTTACCACGGACTGCAGCTGTCACACTGAATCTGTAAATTTACCCCACAAAAGGAAAACCTGTCAAAACCATAAAGGAATTGCATGTTACGCAATAATGTGATTGTAAAATTATGAAATATTTATTATGGCTATAGTATATGTATGTGAAAGTAATGGGTATGTCAGAAATGTAAATTTTTGATGGTTACACTTCTCATTTTCAGAGTTTTTGCTCGCAAGGGCACTAATTGCTCTGTTACTGTAATGTACTATATATGTACAACGCTTATTTTTAAGAGAGTGCAAATGTCAGCCGGTTATTTCCAAGTGCTTTTACAGCATCAAATTATCTTTTCAGCACAGAGCGCATACATGAGTAGCAGGAGAGTCACAGTGGAGCGTATGCGAGCGCAGCAGAAGACCTGAGCTCGCGCACTAAGCATTCGAACCAGGAGTTGAGTGGGAACATGTATTAAGCGATGGTGTGTGAGTTTTAATCGGATATATTGCATCGCACCATAAAATATTGTTATTTTGCATAGAAATATGCGCTTTTATTAGTCTAACTGTGCGCTCAGGTTAGGGAAACAAATGTAACGTCAAACAGTTTTTGAGAAAAACTGCTGGAAAAGTGTGGGTGTTTCATCTGCTCCTTAGCAAAAGTGGGGGTGTTAAAGCATCCACATCCCCCACGGTTGCGACGCCCATGGATGGAGGTAGTTGTGCTGGATGTGGATTACACATTCACACAATATATATGTTGGGCATGCATGGGGAGAGAGATTCTTACCAAACCATCTCCAAAGAACTCTTCCTCATAGATGCCTTTTATTTCTTTACAAAGTTATTACAAAACATTCTGAGAGACAGCCTCTCTTAGAGGATCCAATCAGCTCAATAAAACATATTCATATATATGCAAAGTGTGACTGTAGTCCTTCCCTGATAGTTTAAGCCCTTTTAATATATTCCTTTTGGTTGCTAAGCAAAAAGCCTTTCTTCTTTGGTCCCAGCTCCCACCAGACCATTTGGACGATCAAACCACCAGATGTTTCCTGTTTTTTCAGAGAACCGTGACCCATTCTCTTCTAACCCCTGGCTCCTATCCTGTTCTTTTTTTTTCTTTCTTCTTTCTTTTTTCTTCTTTCTTTTTGCTGGGGGTTTTATTTCCTGATGTTATGGACACGGAGAGGTAGGAAACAAAATGTCATGAGAGAGGGTGAGTTGAAAATACAAGAGAGGAAAGAAAACAAAGAAAACACAGGAAAACAAGTCTGCCTCCATACCCACAGGACGGCAGAGAGAGGGGAAAAAACAAAACAAAACACGAAAAAAGGAACATTGACAAAACAAACCTAACATCGTGAACTAAGAACTACACAACCACATCACACAAAAATGGATATAAAAATACAACAACAATGTGAGACGGAGTGAGCAGGCATCAATCTGTCTCCCAGGAATCGATGCAGACATGAAGGAGATCGGAGCCAAGAAGTCCAAAGGACTTCCAGAGCCCCAGGCGGACCGGGGCGGGGCCAACCGCATCCCCCAAGAGATGAGCAAAGGAGAACCCCAGGGAAAGTCCAGCGGCTACTATGCAGGGGCCCGGGGGCAGCAGTGACGACCCCACGGGGCCCGCTGGCAACCAGCCGCTGCCAGGGCGGGCCAGTCCATGGACCGGGAGAGCCGGGGCCCAGGGGATACCCCCCAGCAGAGACCCGACAAGGGACCGCCCGATGAGGGGCCCCCGGCACCATAGGGGCCGCGACCGGCCGCCACGCGCCACCACCAACCTGGGCCAATCCCCACCGCCAACATCCCAGCGCCCCACCCCTGCCCCACGTCGGGGCACCCCACCGGCAGCCGCAGCGGATGGATAGCAACCCACAGGCCAAGCTCAGCCAGCACCGTGACACCAAGTTGTACCAGCTCCCGAGTCCTGATCCTGTGCAACGCAGAGCGCCGAGATCAGGCATCCAACAAAGGCCAGGGCCGGTCCAACCCACCAATGAACCGACCACGTACGGTGCGCACAGAACAGGTGATCGAACGAGCAGAGACGCTGGATCCGTGTCCCGCCGAGCCACCGAGCAGGCACCACCCAACAATCCCAAACCTGGCACCCCTAAAAGAGGTGCCCCAACCAACCAAAGGAAGATATCGGCGCAGCGCATCAGCCGACCGACACACCGGCCCCCCCAGGCCCGGCCAGGCACGCACCAGGTCCGAACCGGATTGACCACCGACGCACCAGTAGGCAGGGGCATCCGTCACCGGCGGGGAGTGACGGAGGGGAAATAGGCCCCCCATTAAATGTAAGGCCTGAGGTTCGCCAGGCGAGAGGGCAGCCCAAGACCCAAGCTGACAGGCAGACAAAGACATACAGACACAGTCATACGTTCCCTCCCTCTTAAACACATACATTCTCACTAACTCACCAAGACACCCAAGAAATGACGCTGTACCCTCACTCACACACCCCATACACACTTCATGCTCCCAGGTCCAGGTACCGATGCCCCAGTAGAGCCACCAGCCCCCGGGCCCAGGAGATGGACCCCCTACCTTCTAGGACGGAGACAAGCAGACCGCCAAGGGCCCCACAGTGGCGAGGCAGCCCGACAGCCCAGGACCCTCACCAGACGACCTGTTCCTCCTCCGGACCCCAACCCCTGATGGCCGGTAGCAAACAGGGGTGTAAGAAGACCCCTAGCCTCTATCCTCCCGCTCGAGTATGGTGTTGATGCGTGTTGTAATAATGTGCATTTAAAACAGAGGGGTGGGATGTGGGGAAGGCAGCCACACATCCCCCAACCCCCACCCCGAGCCCTCAGTGTCTGTATGTGGTTTAACAGTGGGCACCGGCACCAGAGGTGAAGCTGATTGAACCGCTCCCCCTCTGGATGCCGAAAAGTGTGCCCACCCCAAAGTCCCTACATGTGTGTCGCATGAAATATCCTCGCATATCCTGTTCTTAACAGTTTTTGTGCAGTTAATCATGACCGTTCCCTTCTGACCCATGGGTCACATCCTAACACTTTTCTGCATTTAGTTAATAATTTTAGCACACAACCTGCTTATTCATTCAATGCTTGTTTAAAAGTTTTTATTTACATTAATCCCGCTTTTCACCTCTAATATTTTAGAGTTGAATCCACTATTACTCTTACTCCTGTAATTCCGCCTGTTCCATTTCTTTTATAGGAACTAACATGTATTGTCCTCTGAGTGGTGTATGTGAGATAATTTTCTTTACCATAATTTTAAAAGACAGTATTACGCAACATGTCAGCAGGAAAAATATTAACGTCAAAATTCCTAAGAAAGCCACTACCTTCCAGAGTAAGGACATCCATCCTCCAAAAAACCACCAGTTCATCCACTGTGGAGTATCTGCATTTACAAAGTCTGCATTTTGGGCTTTGGCTACTGTGGGCATTTTAGAGAGAGCATTGTCTATGTCGTTTGCATCTCCAGAATTATCCGGGATGTAGGTGCAGCATGTCTCATTAAGGAGTACACAAACTCCACCGTGGGCTGCAGTCCTGAAATCTAACACCATCATATTTTGAAGTAACATCAGCCTTATGGCTTTCATCTCTTTATTGTTGGATTGCCATGCACTAATTGAGGCATTCATCAATAACGCGAAACGATAAGCTCGGGTTTCCACTCTTAACATGACTTCTCCAACCCCTATTGAGGGAATCAGTGATCCAATTATTTTCTCAGCTGTGGTCCAAAATTTATGGTCGTCTGGGACATCACTTCCCCAAACACTGTCATGCTCTCGAACTTCTATTTTGCTTAGAGACTGTTTATTCCAACTTTCATTTTTATCCGAATCAGTTTTCTGTTTTTTGGTAATTATGTACGTGTGGTCAGTTAATCCTACTGGCGCGCATACTCCACCCCAATTTTCAGACGGGTACACATACACCTTGTGTCTGCATGGCCAATATATGCCATCTACTGGTTTCGTGCCCGTTTTCCCAGGTAACGCTGCATTATCTCAGTTTACAAACAAATAATTTCCTACGGGGGGAGTACTGGTAGAGTACAAAGAACTAATATTACACGGACAGGTCTCATTTTGATCTAAGGTATGACTTATAGTGTAACTCCTATGGACACACTTCTTGTGGGTGTACAATTTTTGGCATCTAAACAGAGACAATCGTCCTAGATTCCTTGTCCCGTTGCTATGAAAACAAGCTGGAAAAGTCATAGAGGATTTTAAATGTGCAACCCCCAGAAAAGATTGTGGGAACGTTGCAAGTGGTTCAAGTGCAGTAAGGAGTTTATACGCTGTGAAATTTTGAGGACACAAGTACAGTTGTTCCAGTTAACCTGATGACGGTCATAGCGCTCCACATCAGTCTGGAATACACAAAAAGAACTCCTAAGTGACAATGGGAATGGATCCAATACGGGTTGAGAGGAGCTCTTTTGCATGATAGAACATACATAGCAGTTAGAATAATTCTTCGATCTCGCAAGAACCTCCACATAGTTATACCACTGATTAAGATGGTATCCATGAAGAGGGTCTTCATCTTTAACGCCAAAATGAGGGTCTGATACCCATTTTTTGCCATGTTGTATTATCCGGATATCTGAGTGGTTTTTGGAATTTATTGCGCTGTTAGGACGCAGGCGGTTGTCTGTGCTTTGGTAGTAAGCTGCATGTCTGTAGGGCCAGTTGCAATTCAGAAGCAATATAACATTCAATATTAATAATAGTACCAAAACCACGCAGCTTAATACCGTTCAATTACCCCAAATAGGATCAGTTAGGGTTCTCCCCAACCTCCTGTAGCTAAACATTTTGAACCTGTATAATTCGCACAAAATCTTACGCTTTAATATTTTTTTAAATAGACTGTAAATGATAAAAAATATGAGCATTAAAATTAAATACAATTAAAGGCAGCAGTCCTTCTTATTAATTTAGCAAAACAGGTAATACTCTGTACTGGGGGTCGTACCACGCCGCTAGGAAAATGTGACCTTTTCTCAGCCTGCTTATTCCCACATCATGATGCTTCTTTTTTTTAAACATAAAATAGTGATGTAGCAGCAATTATTTAAGAAATGCAAATGACAAAATCTTTAAAAGGTACTTAGATAAAATCAAGCTAAGCTAAAATATTATATAATATAAATGATAAGATGTAAAATAAGGTAAAATATAAAATGTAACGATGCTCTTCAGTTTCTGTTTGCTGTCCTCCACTGGCTCGAGGCTGCTACAGAAACTCTTTTCTTCTCTTTTTCTTTGATCTTCAGGGAATACTTAACCAGCCTTTACAAAATGTATATATTTTTTTAAAAAAAATTTCAGGCTTAAGAATTAAGTACCCCTTGCCCTCTTTAGGAGTGATCTAACCACTGATCACTCCTCCCCGACAGATTTTCTTCAGAGAATAAAAGCCGGGCCCGATAGCCCCTAAGAACTTTTACTCTCCCTCTGTTGTCCCGTTCAGGGCCTCCCTTACTTCTGCGAGGGACTCTTGTGGTTCAGATGCTGGTGAACATTGGCTCCAATAATACCAGGTGGAACCTTTACCCTTCAGTTGAACAGCATGAGTGGTTCTGTCAGTAACTTGGTATGGACCTGTCCACTTGGGTTCATGCCACTTCCTTTTAATGACTTTCAACCACACCCAGGCAGCTTCACTGGGGAGTGGAGCGTGGCCCTGTACTGCAGGAGGAGCTGTTGCGAAAGATTTTACCAAAGCTTTTAAGATGTGATAGTCAGAGGATGGGTTCTGAGGAGTCGGGTCAGTCATAGTCCGAAGTTGTGCAAATGGTCCGTTGAATACCCTGCCAGTCAGTAACTCGCAAGGTAAGTCCTTTAGACCTACAAACTGATGATGTGACAGCCACCAGTGCTATAGGAAGGGCATCCACACACGTCAGTCCTGTTTGTGCCATTATTCTAGCCATTTTGGTTTTAAGATTCTGGTTCATTCTTTCCACTGACCCCTGAGACTGTGGATGATACACAGTCCCAAATTTGTGGGTTAATCCGAGCTGTTTTTCCACAAACTGAAGATGCTGATTTTTAAAATGTGTTCCAGAATCACTTCGCACAGTTTGAGGAAAACCGTGCCAGGGAATGTAATAATTAATCAAGCATTTAACAACAGTTTCACTATCCTCATGCTTGGCTGGCCAGGCTTCTGGCCAGAGGGTACTTGTAGCCCTTAACCGGTATTCCCATATCAGTGTAATCAATGACAACTTCTTCACCAGGACGGGATAATTGTTTAAAGGACCCCATTTCAGGTTTAATGGTGGGTTTAGGATTAAATTCACCACACACTTTACATTCATGTAAAAAAAATTAATCCAATCTGTCATGTAAGAGCCAGAGTCCCTGAGATTGTACTGCACCCCTGTTTAGCCAAACAGATTTTTCTTGAGGCACAGCATTGTTTTGTTCAGTTTTAATAAAATCCTCCATGTTTTCAGTATCTTCTGCTACCATTGTCATCATTCAATCATGAGCCTGCTGATACCCAGCAACAGCTTTGGCAGCTTTATCAGCGGCCTCATTTCCCACAGTTTCAACTGTATTTTCTTTACTGTGCCCCTTGCATTTTTGAACAGCTAGTGCAGCGGGAAGCTGCACAGCATGAAGAAGCTCAATCATTTCTTGCTGATGTTGTATTGGTTGTCCCTGAGTGCTGAGAAACCCACTCCTTTTCCATTGGGGGAATTCAATATGTAAAGCCGACCAGCCATACATGGAATCAGTGTGTATTGTTATTCTTTTTCCTTCTCCCCACTTACATGCTTCAATCAGAGCCCTGATTTTTGCGTTCTGTGCTGACTGTTTCCCTTCCAGCTTCCCCTGTTTTCTTACCTGAAACCCATCAGTAGTTCTCTGCACTACTGCATACCCTGCCTGTAGCTCTCCACTGGGCAGAGGCGGAGTGGCAATCGGGACGACCGGGACTTTTCCCAGTCGGCCGGCTGAAGGATTTACACAGCGGATCACAATTTAAGCGGACGCGAGGCGAACGAGACTGGCCTCACTCTGAGCTCATCAAAATCATCAACGTTATTAAATTCACCGCAAATAGCAGCCATATACTCCCAATTAAGGTACCTGAAATGTCCAACCAGTATTTATATCAGTTGTTCACTCTCTATATCTTAGTCATGGTTTTGTCTTACAGAACATTCATGGTCACAGATTGAAAAAAAATAAATAAATAAATGAATTTGTTTGTTTGTTTTTGAATTTCCTCTTAGGGATCAATAAAGTATCTATCTATATATCTAATGTAGAATGGAGCAAAGCCTCTTGGGAATTGGGAATGTGTTTATCCAATGAACCGATTGCGCTTAAAGGATCTGCGCATGTGTATGCAGCATGATCAGACTATGTCCACTGACCAATCATAAACCTTTTTCGGTTCATTTCATCCACTCACAAACATAGTTGTTTGGTAGTTAATTTTAAGTCAAAAGTAAAAAATAAACATGCATGTATATAAGACCGATCTTTCAACGGGAATTAAGGCAGAAGCTTGTCTGTACTACGCTGAATCTCACACCTCTGGTGCATTTAAGGAACGTTCGAAATGTATGGTGAGTTCAAAAACTTAGGACATTTAAAACTTATGACAAAAATCCCCCACTGAAAAAATTACCATAAGCAATAAACTTCTGTTTAATGGCAGTTGGCAAGAAACATTTGATGCATGCTAAACATGCCCTACTTATTTTTACAAAGTACTAAAAAACAAACAAGTATATTCTCTGTATTATCCAAATTGAGGTGTTTATGTCATTGTGTGGATGTCGATTGTGGTATAGCCCTGTGAGTGAGACCGTTTCACCCTGATTTGGTTGAATGCACTGCACAGAATGATAGTGGAGACAGGGCCGGCTCTACAGGTGGGCAAGGGTAGGGAATGCCCACCCAAACAGAGTGCGTTCCCACCCAATAAAACTACAAGGAAACGAACGTGACGTAGCTTACTCTTCAATTAAATGGTATAAAACATTGCAGGACATATCTACACTTTTGATTGGACGTGCTGTAGATATATAGCTAAAGCTTAATACTGAATATAATATAACATAGAATACATAGAATATCATATAGCCTAAACCTAATATAGAATAGAGTGTAACTATAATATATAGCCTAATGTTATTTAACAATATATTATATAGCTAAAGCCTAATACAGAATATAACTATAATATAACTTACATAGAATATCATATAGCCTAAGCTTAATAAAGAATAGAGTGTAACTATAATGTATAGCCTAATGTTACTAACAATATATTATATACCTAAAGCCTAATATTGAATATGATGTGACTATAATGTAATATATAAGATGATATAACAATAGTATAATACCTAATATATTTACTGACCCATAATATATATTTATACACATAGATAGATAGATAGATAGATAGATAGATAGATAGATAGATAGATAGATAGATAGATAGATAGATAGATAGATAGATAGATAGATAGATAGATAGATAGATAGATAGATAGATAGATAGATAGATAGATAGATAGATAGATAGATAGATAGATAGATAGATAGATACTTTATTGATTCCCAAAGGGAAATTCATGCAACTATCCATAGTTCCTTTCCCCAAATGTATACAAATGTTCTATTTCAGCTTCTGTTTATTAATGGAAAACCCATAAAAGCTTTAAACCTACAATTTATTGTCAATAATGTGCATTTGTCTATTGCCATCTAGTGCTTAGGGTTCATATATCCAGTAAGTCCTTCCAAAATGCGTAGTCACAAAGGAACAACATAATCTGGGTCTTCATCCAGTGGGCTGGGGGGGGCTGGTGCGGTCAGAATTTTCCCTGTGGATTTAAGTGCCCTACTCCGCCCCTGCCACTGGGAGACCGGAAACAGCAGCCATCAGTAAACAAGGATATACTATCTAGAAGAGTTTGAGATTGTAAGTCTATCCTGATTTTGCTATCTTTAACCGTCTTCTCAATGCAATCATGTGATACACCTCCCCTCATCTGATCTGCCATGTTGATACCCTCATGAACAAATGTTAAATTAGGTGCTTGTAAGATTTTGCTCATGTGCTGTTGTCTGAGTGTGGACACGGTAAATGCCTCAGAATTAAAGAATGGCATTACCCCGTGTGTTGTTAACACCCTGAGAGGATGCCCGCGAACAATGTGTGCTGTTTTAGAGATGAGATGGGCTAGTCCAGCTGCATGCCAGGTGCATGGTGGGTGTCTGTTTTCTGTTGTATCTAGTTTTACACTGAGATACATCAAAATGTGTCTATGTCCATCTACCTTTTGAAACAGGACACCATTGATTATCTTATCAGTCTCTGAGGAGTCTAAAAAAATTCTAGTTATTAATCAGCCAGAGCCAAGTCTGCTGCTGCAGCCAGTTCCTGTTGTAGAACAATAAACGCTTCTTCTGCTGCCACCGTCCAGTTAAGAGGAGCATTTAATTGTTTCATACCATGATCATTTATCAATGCACGCAATGGAGTGGTCAGATTAGTATAGCTGGGTATGTAGTGACGGCTAAAGTTGGTTAGTCCTAATAAGGAAAGCATTTCTTCAACCTTTAACGGTTTTGGATGTTGTAGGATTGCAGATCTGTGAGCTGCTGTTAGACCTGATCCTTGTGCAGTAACTCTTCTTCCCAAAAAGTGTACTTCTTGTCTTACTAGCTGTAACTTATCCCTGGAAACCTTATAATCTTTTTGGGCTAACAAGCGGAGAATCTTTATTGTTGCTGTGGTGCACACTTCAGCAGTTGGTGCTGCTAAAAGCAGGTCATCTACATACTGAATTAGCACACATCCTTGAGGTAATGTTAAGTTTTGTAAAGATTCTTTTAAAACTTGGTTAAACAAACCTGGTGAAAGAACAAAACCTTGAGGTAAGCGGGAGTATCCCTGTTGTTCCCTGCGGAAGGTAAATGAAAAAGTATCTCTAACCTCTGGTGCCAATGGTAAGCTGAAAAAGGCATTAGCCAGATCAATGCAGGTGAACCACTGTAAATCTGGTGTTAATGCACTCAGAGCAGTATAAGGGTTAGGAGTTGAAATTGACTTTGTTAATAATTCCTGGTTGATAGCGCAAATCATGTGCCATTCGATATTTCACGGTTCCCTGTTTCTCAACGGTAAGAATAGGAGTATTCCACGCTGAGTTGGAGGAAGACTCCTCCCACCTTTAGACCCAAAATGGTCTCTGCAATCCCTTCCTCTGCCTCCGGTTTGTGTGGATACTGGGATCTCCAAATGGGGGATCCTGTTTTCATAGAAAATGTCAACAGTTGTGTGTGTACTAATCCCACATCAGTGGGTCCAGAGGACCACAGAGTGGGAGGGAGTTGTTGTAGTGCTTTAACAGCTGCTGGGTGATCTGTTTTTTCTCTGCCATGGAAACGGGTCAGGTGTAAATGTTCTAACATAGAACTATCCCATGTCGTGGTCTGAATTTTGTATATGCCAGTCGAGGAGGAAAACCATACGCTTGGTATTTGAGTTAATACCCAGTCAGTGGTTTCTGTCCCTCTTTTCACCATGGGGCCAAAATCTTTAGCCTGATGTTTTGGATGTAACAGAAGAGAAATATGCGGCACTGCTTCTAAACCCATCATGTAATATTGAGCTTGTTGAGGAGTCAGTTGAATTCTAAAGCTACTCCCTCTGGTCCCACATAGCAAGGACTGGCAGTTACTGTCCAATCTTTACCTTCTAATTTTTTCTCAAACTGTTCCTGATAGATTGTTGGATCAACCCTCTCACACAGGAGGGTGACATGTGGGGGATCTGGCTGGGGAACATAAGGATTCAAGTTCAGAAACCATGGTTTCCAGTCAGACAGAAAAGATGCAGCAGACTGTGATCCATAGGGAGGGGTCAACTTGGTCCAAAAGATATCTGACACCTGTGGGGTGTCATCCTGAGAAGGAACTGTCCATCACATCAGGAACAGAAAAAAGAATGTCCACTGGGAAGGGAAACAATCAATCCGTCAGGACAACACAGGATTGTAGCTCCAAGTTTAATGAGCAGATCCCTGCCCATTAAGTTTGCAGGTGTAACTGATGAGCTAGTTGAGCTGATTCTGACAGCTGAAGGAGGAGCAGCTGCTCTCTGTCTCTCCCCAGATCCGTTCACTTTATTGTTTTTTCTGTTTGCTTTTCGTGTTTTCTTTTCTTTTGTTTTCTTTTCTTAACCTTTTCTTAGTTACTTTATTGACCCAGCGTCTGGAGTTATTGTATTGGACCGGATCTCCTCTTGGATTACTTTTTTATGGACTTATCAACATGGCTTTTTGCTCAGCTGAGGATTTTGAAAAACTGCTCCACAGAATTGAGGGCATTGAAAGGAAGCTACATTGTCTGGAAATTAATTTTGATCTCCACGCTGATTATGCAAACGACACAACTTTACCGTTGAATACACACAGGGAACAGCCTGTCAGCCCGGTGTTACATCGGTCTAACCGTGTCACAGAGAAAACACAGGACAACACAACTCCATCAGCAAACAAACATCTTTCTGGCAGAACTCCGCACTCTAATGAACACTGGCCAGCTTTAAAACGCACAGAATCATCAACCCCAGCCTGTTCTCCGAGGAAGAAAAAACAAAAGAAACTCCAGCACAGAGAAAGCTCTGAACCCAGACCTGCCGCTTCTGCTAAAAGTAAACAAAAGAGGTTTCAGCCAAAAACAAGAGATATTTCTCCACCTGGAATCCCGCTGAAAAACAGATTCGCAGCCTTGAGTTCCCCGAAAGATGACGCAGCCCCCGGGACCAGTCAAAGCCACCAGGAGAAACCCAGCCGCATCAAACGGACACATAACAAAGTAAGAGCCCCCCCAGCAAAGATTGTTGTCATACAAGACGGATCAATAAATGGAATTGAGGCTTTTTGTAGCAAGAATAACAAAGTTTATAGCTGCTACAAAAATACAGTGAGAGAAATAAAAAATCCAGAACATCTTGGACCAACATCCTACTTTGGAAAAACTCGTCATTAACGCTGGATCAGCAGATATTGCGATGAGACAATCAGAGATTCTGAGGAGAGACTTTTCTGATCTCCTATAGAGACTTGACAGACTAAACATAAACATGCTCATCAGCGGACCAGTCCCTGAAGGGAATGATGAAAGATTTAGCTGACTCCGCATGCTCCATAAATGGTTGAAGAAACAATCAGCTGAGAAGTCGTTCACCTTTATTAATAATTTCGAAGTATTTCGAAGTGCTAATCATCTGTTTAAAGCAGGCAAACGTTATCTTAACAAGGTCGGAGTAAGGCTCTTAGCAGCAAACATTTTTTCTTATTAAAATCAGAAAGCAAAACACTTGCTCCCAAAAGCTGACCTTGAGGCGCCCATGGATATCAGAGAACAGAAACAGTAAGTCATAATGACACCACAGGACCAAATAGATAAACAACCATCAGAGATTAAGTCTTCATCTTCCTGTGACTCAGCCACATCAAATGAGTCTCCATTTAGAAACTTTACAGACAGACTGAACGAGCAAATCAAATTTTGGACACAATTAACACCTAAACTTAGACTACACCAAACTCCTGGGACAGGTGTCAATAAGCCTGGAAGCTTCCCACCACTGATTATTACAGATATTTGATATTTGAGGGAACCGGGCAGTAAATCTACCCCTACTGTCCCGCAGAACTCGCCCGCACAGACGATGTGGAGGTGTAGCCACCATTTTTCACAACTCAATGAACTTTAAAAAGGTAATCCTGGGCACGTTTGATTCTTTTGAATACATAGCCACCCAGATAAACAAGCCTAAAATTGCATTATCTGATCATTTCTGTATTTTCTTTGAAAGTACCATCTCTGCTAAATTATCCAGCCACAGTAAGACCACTATAAAAAAGCATTTTCTAGGGGACAGTTCAGTAGAAACCTTTAAACGTATTTTTCCTTCCACCACATCCCCCTCATCTCCCAACTCAAACTCAGTAAATAAGCTGGTAGATAATTTCCTTGTGATAATCTCAGACATCATGGATTCCATTGCTCCAACTAAAGTGAAAGTAGTCTAAGGTAGAAAGAAGTCTCCGTGGACAAGTAATCCACTGGTACATAGTGAAAAGAGAGAGTGTCGACGAGGTTCACTGTGAGATCTACAAAGAGAGACTGAATAGATATCAGCTAACTATAAAAGATGCTAGGGAATCGTTCTTTTCTGAAATCATCAACAGAAACATTAATAATGCACTGACTCTATTTTCAACAGTGGAAAGACTAACTAATCCTTTAGTGACAGTAGCCCCTGAACTAAACTCTACCAGGGCCTGCAATGAATTTGCCAGCTTTTTCACTGAAAAGATTCTAACAATTAGAAGGTCAATCTGTACCTCAATATCGAACCCACAACCAGTGCCATCCACCAATCAACAACAATGTAGAGAAAATGTCTGAATTCAGACTTAACGTTGGAGCGATCACCTGCAGAGGAAAGCAAAGGTTAGTCTTAATTCTCTATTTTTCTATTAATACTTCTTAATGTTGGCACTCCAGGCTAGTTATGGGACAGGAATGTTTTGGAAATGTTTAATATAGCAGTTTTATATAAAGGGTACTGCTTATTGTGTTTATTTCGCTGGCCAGCTACTCCTGTCCCACTGTCAACCGTCTGGTGTCTTTTAAATACTTACTTTCTGCCACCGAAACCAGACGGAAAACACCAAATTGTTGAAAGGAGATTTTTAAGTGAAAGTCTGCGCCTCGCGCTGCTATGCTACCGGTCCCTGACCAGCCTGCTGTCTGCTAACTCCTCTCTCCCAGTTCGTTTATTCTGTGGCAGAGTATAAAAAAGAATTACACATTCACACAATATATATGTTGGGCATTCAAATTCAAAATTCAAATTCAAAATTACTTTATTAATCCCAAAGGGAAATTAAATGTTGTTGTAACTCATTATGCAAGTTCCTTCAAAGATTTGTTGTAGATGCTGATGCCTGTGGGTAGGGATGATCTCCTGTAGCGCTCTGCAGATCTGAAGAAGCCTCTGACTGAAGACGCTCTGTATTTGTCTGACAGTCTGATGTAGAAGATACTCTGGATCTATGGCGTCTTCTTTTCAACCACTTCACGGTTTTGTGGCTGTAGTTGAGGTATTATTTGAGCTTTTGTGATGTTAATCAGTTGCTGCCAGTTGTAAACCACCTTGTTGCCATGGTTATGCATCATAACAAATGTCCAAAAATAAAAAGTATCAGCAAAAATCCTTCCAGCTGCACAGCATTCAAAACCAGAGAGAATAGTTGTCCACAAAAACAATGTTTCTACCAAAAATGGAAGAATTAAAGTTTTAAAAAAGAAAAAAATATGAACCAAAGTAACAGAGCTACTCCAACATGCTGCCACCTTGAGCGGCGCAATTCCGGAAATGCATGGGGATAGAGATTCTTACCAAACCATCTCTAAAGAACTCTTCCTCATAGATGCCTTTTATTTTTTTACAAAGTTATTACAAAACATTCTGAGAGACAGCCTCTCTTACAGGATCCAATCAGTTTAATAATACATATTCATATATATGCAAAGTGTGACTGTAGTCCTTCCCTGATAGGTTAAGCCCTTTTAATATATTCCTTTTGGTTGCTAAGCAGAAAGCCTTTCTTCTTTGGTCCCAGCTCCCACCAGACCATTTGCACGATCAAACCACCAGATATTTCCGTTTTTTTCAGAGAATCGTGACCCATTCTCTTCTAACCCCTGGCTCCTATCCTGTTCTTAACAGTTTTTGTGCAGTTAATCGTGACCGTACCCTTCAAATGGAACTTAAATAAATGATTAGGTAATAACTTCCATTATAGTATACTGATCATTTATTGATATGAAACAACTTTGTGGCATCACACCAATTTGCATTCTGCTGAAAGTTCTTGATAGGTAGCCACAGGTAGCTGTTTCTAACAGAATGAAGTGCTGATATTTACAGTGTTTCTTCCCCTTATTCCTCTGGAATTTATCATTAAGTACAGCAGCAAATAGTGGAAGAAGGCTAGAGCTTATAAGCATGAACACTTGTCAGGTGAAGCTAAAATGATTACTTGTTGCTAACTTGGACCGATGCTGGTGTTACAAAAAATCGGTGACATCAGACAGATTCTTTGATCGCAGGGGGCATGAAATTCTGTCCACCTGTTATAGTCCTCGTCCCTGCGCTGCGTGGTTTACAGCTGCCAAAGAGTGAAATCAAGTTCTGTGATCATTAGATGGTGTCATTCCAGAGATCGCTGTTGACTATGTCCAAGTGAAATATTCATAAAGTCACATTCTGATGACTGCTTTCAGAAAATGTAATCATACTCGATATTATATATTATTATTCAGAACTAACTTTCTGACGCTTAAGAGTATAAGAACTATAGCCATAATTTGAACACTGACAGAGTAATGTTCCCTGAAACGCAGAGGGTTATGGGGTGCTGCCTCAAAAGTAATTGTCAAATATCAACAGCAGTAATTTGAGTTATTAATTAAAATAAATATTTAGTTTGTAAACTAAATATTTAGCTCGCTAAATTAAATATTTAGTTGTAAACTGGACATTTATGATTAAATTGCAAGGTAAAAATATGACTTAAAAAAATTAAGCCCAATTTGTCTCTTATGACAGGCTAAATAACTCAAATGATTGCAGTTCATTTTTGACCATGTAACTTTACAAATGGCATCCCATAGAGGGTTACATTTTGTCTGTACGAGCAGACAGAGATCTGAAGACGAGCAGGAAAAGAAAAGGAGGTGGAGTAGCAGTGCTTGTCAATAACAGATGGTGTTATCCAGGACATGTTACTGTGAAGTGTCGTCTCTGCAGCCCAGATATTGAAATCTTGGCAGTACGTTTCCATCCATATTATTTACCAAGAGACTTCACCAGTGTAATTTTTGCAGTTGTTTACATTCCACCTTCAGCCTTTGCCGCCAATGCATGTGATGTCATCAGTTCCGTTGTTGCTAAGCTACAGACCAAGCACCCGAATGCATTTGTGGCAATATCTGGTGATTTTAGTCATGCCTCGCTCTCTACTAAACTTCCAACATTTCAACAGTTTGTCAACTCCTCTACAAGAGAAAACAAGACCTTGGATTTGTTTTACGCAAATGTAAAGGATGCATACAAGTCCAAACCAAGACCTCCTCTGGGACAATCAGATCACAATCTTGTTTTTCCTCTGTTCAGAATATAAACCACTTGTTCAGAGGCAACCTGGGACAAAAATAACTGTGAGAAAATGGTCACGGGAACCTGAAGAAGCCCTGCAGGGTTGTATTGTGAACACAGACTGGATGACTCTTTACCAACCCAATGGAAAGGACATCAATGCCATGACTGAGTGTGTGACTGACTATAAACTTCTGTGTGGACAACATCATCCCTACCAGAACAGTGAGACGCTTCCCTAATAACAAACCCTGGATCACCAGTGACCTGAAGGAAATGCTAAACAAAAAAAAAAGAACCTTCAGGGAGGGAGACAGGGAATTACTGAGGAGTATACAGAAGCAACTTAAGGTCAAGATCAGAGAGAGTAAAGAGGCATACAGAAAAAAGATGGAGAACAAACTACAGAGGGACAATATCAGAGATGTCTGGTCAGGAATGAAAAAGATCACAGACTTCAAGGACAGGAAGGATTGGATAGATGGAAGTCTGGACAGAGCCAATGAACTGAACACATTCTTCAACAAGTTCAGTTCAGGAACTAGCTCAGCAGCATCCTCTCCTCTTCCCGGCCAAACAGACATCCCACTCTTCTTTGACCAACAGCTTTCCTGTTACACCTCGGATGTTTTATCCTTCACCTCAGCCATGGACTCTTCTGATTCCACAAGTTTGACTTCAACCAAGTCAGGAAATTCTGCTACCCCCTTTGCCTCCCCCTCCCACTTGTCTTTCTCCAAAAGTCAGGTGAAGAGGCAGCTGGAAAAACTGAACCAGAACAAGGCTGCAGGTCCAGATGGTGTCAGCCCCAGAGTCCTAAAGGCCTGTGCAAAGCAGCTCTGTGGGATTCTGCAGCACAACCTTAGCCTAACTCAGGAGAAGGTTCCAGTGTTGTGGAAGACATCCTGCCTTGTTGCATTACCAAAAAGAACTCACCCATCAGTCATCAATGACTATAGACCTGTTGCCCTCACATCCCACATCATGAAGGTCCTGGAGAGACTCCTGTTGACCCCCCTGAGTAAGCAAACAAGAACGTATCAGGACCCGCTGCAGTTTGCTTATCGCTGTGGAGTTGGAGTTGAAGATGCCATCATCCACCTGCTTCAACCAACCCACTGTCATCTGGAAAAAGCAGGCAGCACTGTGATGTTCATGTTATTTGATTTCTCCAGTGCATTTAACACAATTCAGCCTAACTTGGTTTGTCAGAAACTTCTGAAGACAAAGATGGAGCCCTCAACACTCCCCTGGATCAATGACTACCCGACAAAAAGACCACAGTTTGTGAAACTGAAGAATTGTGTGTCAAACCAGGTGGTCAGCAGCACAGGAGCACCACAGGGGACCATACTTTCACCATTCCTTTTCACTCTGAACACCTCAGACTTCCAGTACAAATCAGAGACCTGTCATCTGCAGTAATACTCAGATGACTCTGCAATTGTCGGGTGTATCAGAGATGGACAAGAAGTTGAATACAGAGAGCTGGTGGACCGCTTTGTGACATGGTGTGGAAACAATTGTCTTACTTTGACTGTGAATAAAACAAGGAGATGATTGTAGATTTCAGAAGAAACAGGGATAAGTCAAACACTGTTTCCATCATGGGAGAAGAAGTGGAGGTGGTTGAGGGGTATAAATACCTCGGAGTTCACCTTGACAACAGACTGGACTGGAGACTGAACAGTGAAGCCGTCTACAAGAAGGGACAGAGCAGACTGTACTTCTTGAGGAAGCTTAGGTCCTTCAAGGTTTGCAGCAAGATGCTGCAACTCTTCTACAAGTCTGTTGTGGAGAGTGTAATCTCTTCAGCCATCATCTGTTGGATTAGCAGCATCAGAGGCAAGGATTTAAAAAAGGCTAAGTAACCTGATAAAGAAGGCTGGTTCTGTTTTGGGGACAACTGTGGAACATCTGGAGATGATGATGCAAAGAAGGATTCTTCATAAAATGGAGCTAACAGGTTAGCTGAGGTTCAGGAGCAAGGCCACGCCTCAAACCCGCTTCATAAATCCTAATCAGTCTTAACTCGATCCACCCGGTACCACACGCCGGCTCTACATCCCTAATCACGCCAGGATACACATATAAACTCTGCCTGCCCTTCATCCCTTGTCCGTTTCGTTCGTTTTCACGCAATAATTTCGGACTTCAGCGTGTCGTTCGTGCTTGCTTACCTCGCTCAAAGCTTCTGCTTCATTGTTTTCCGGATGGACGTTCTCACGCTCGGCGTCGATCCGTCCGAGTCGGATGAGAAGCTGTTCCGCGGGAGTCCCGCATCTCCCGGAGCATCTCCTCGGCTTATCGTCCGCCAACTTTCCCGCCGTGTACGGCTTTCTTCGAGCCAGCGGGTTTCCGGCCGGTCTTCCCGGCCGCCGCTCTTTCACCCCAGATCTCGCAGCCAGATCTATTTCCCTCCCCGATCGCTCCAGCTTCTTCCGGCCGCCAGGGCCAGCGTCCTTCTCCCGCTTCGTCTCAGAGCTTCCGTCTTCGGCTCGAGCCGTCGCCCACACGCCTTCATGGCGCTGCTTCGGCTCAGCCGGGCCGGGCTCGCCCTCTTCCATCCTCTGGCTGCTACCCGGGCGCAGCTCCGAGCCACCCCAACATGTCCGGCTGGACAGTGGCGCGGCTTCAGCGTGCGCTTCGGGACAGGGGCATCCCTTTCAGCCGCTCCGCCAACAAAGCCCACCTTTTCGGGCTCCTCTTTCCACCTCCTCTGCCCCGTTCATCCCCACTCCGTCCCCGGCTTGCTGCTTCTGCTGTTCCCGTCCTCTCGGCGGGCAGAACTTCCGGCGACGCAGTTCCCCTCCCTGTCGTCCCGGGCCCAGCGCCCACAGCACCCCCTGCTGGGGATGAGCTGCCACCTCACCCTGCACCGGCTCTCTCTTTTCACGAGTTCGCTTCCCTTTTATCTAATTTTTTCTCAGCCCTGTCATCTCAGCCCTTCACCGGTGCCCATCCGTCCTCTCTTTCCATCCCTTCTCTCTTCCCCCCTTCTAGCTCCCTTTCGGCCCCCCCTCCTCCCCTGGTTTCTCTCCCTACGCCCACCGCTTCAACAGCTCCTCAGTTTCTTCCACCGTCCCACTTTCAGCCCCTCGCTGACCTGCCCCCCCCCCTCCATCCACACCATTCCTCTACCTCCCCCGACCCTCGCCCCTCTCGGTTCGAACCCCTATTCTCTTTCCACAGCCATTCCCCCCCTTCGGCCCGCTTCCTCCATCAACCGCCCCTCCCCGGTTCACCCCGCGCTACGTCAGCAGATCCTCCAAGGTAATCATGTTGACCTAGCCCTCCTTCTTCACCCCTCCTTGGGCCTATCAGGCCAGCCCCGAGAACTATTAACCGGTTTACGGGCTATGCAGCTGGGCACACCCCTCACACCCCGCTCCCGGGACCTTACCCCGGTCGAGTTTGCCCTGGCTTTCTCCTTTTACCGGGACACAATCTGCTCCGTGTTCCCCGACCGGCGGCTCGAGCTGGACGAGTACCTGTCCATCGTGCTCGACTTGGCTCTCCGGTTCGGGGGCATGGGGTTCTGGTCGTACCATAACCTTTTTTCCTCCCAGGCCGTAGGCCGGCTCGCCCAGTTTAACCAGGGAACTTACTGGGGCGCGCTCGACTCCGAGCTCTATTGCCGCGTCTTTGCAGCCCGAGCTTCTTTGTCCTGCAGCCTTTGCGGCGCCCCCTCCCACCCCGCCACAGTTTGCACCTCTATCGCCCCCGTTCGGTCCCGGCCCCCTGCGGCCCGTAGCTCAGGGGCCCCCAACCGCCGGTCCGCCGCCGCTCCTCCCCCCCCCCCCTCATCCCTAGACCCTCGCTTACCAGGCCCAGGGCCAATGCCCCAGCCCCCGGGGGGGCTGACAGGCACGGCCGTCCCCCGCTCTATCAAGGGGGCCGGATGGTCTGTAACAATTTTAACCCGCAGGGCTGCTCTTCCTCAAGCTGCAGGTTCCTGCACTCGTGCTCCTTCTGTGGAGGGGCTCACTCCAGGGGCTCCTGCCCCCACAACCCGACCCCGCTGCCCGACTGACTAGCCCGCCACCTCGCCACACCCATCAAGGTGAGGGCCCTCGCTTCCACCCTGGCTAGCCACCCCGATAAAGAGTTTGTCGATTTTCTAGTCCAGGGGTTCACTCATGGATTTCATCCCGGCATAGAAGTCCTCCCCGATAGTGCGGCCTCTTGCGCCAACCTGCGGTCTGCCCTCTCGGAGCCTGACGTGGTCGATTCTCTCCTCCACAAGGAGGTAGAGGAGGGGTTCATGATCGGCCCTTTCAACCACCCCCCCCTTCCCACTCTTCCGAGTTAGCCCCTTGGGCGTCGCCACTCGCAAATATTCCGGCAAGAAACGTCTGATCATCGACCTATCAGCACCTCACGGTTCCCCCGTGCCTAGCATCAACAGCCTTATCCCCTTTCCCGACTTTTCTATGCAGAACGCCACCATCGATCACGCCATCAGCCTTATCCGCCTATCCCCCTTCTTTGCCGCTCGAGAAGGTCCACCGGATCTCCCTCATCCTCTCTAACTTTCTCCTCTCTAACACTTGCTCTAAACGGCAACTGCTGTCTCTCCTGGGTCATCTTAACTACGCCATCCGCATCATTCCCCAGGGTCGGTCCTTCCTTCCTGTCCCACCTTCTGTCCACTGCCGCTAGCGTGCCATGCCTCCACGATCGGCTTGCCCTCACCGAGCCCTGTCGCACGGAGATGCGGCTCTGGCGCGATTTCCTCTCCTCCTGGAACGGTATCTCTTTCTTTTATAATGATTTCGTCTCCCTTCCCGAAGACATACAGCACTTCACTGACGCTGCCCCTTCCATCGGTTTTGGGGGCTACTACCAAGGGAGGTGGTTCGCTGCAGGCTGGCCCCCGGAGTTCGCTGCCCTCCAACCCCAGCCCACCCTCCTCTCCTCCGCCCTCCACGAGCTTTACCCCATCGTTATAGCGACCCTTCTTTGGGGACATGAGTGGTCGCAGAACTCTATCCTCATTCACTCCGATAATGAAGCCATCGTAGAAATCATTAACAAAGGTCGATCTCGTTCCCCAGTCATCATGCAGTTCATCCGCAGACTCACTCTCTTATCAGACCAACACCAGTTCATACTCCGTGCAGCTCATATACCTGGTCACCTAAACTCTATTGCTGATTCACTTTCTCGTTTTTCCTTTCAGAAATTCAGATCCTTAGCTCCCGCTGCAGACCTCAACCCAACTCCAGTCCCACCATTTTGGGCCACCATCTTCAACTGACGCCGCAGCTCTACAACCTCACCACCTTCTCGCAGAACCTCGTCATTGACAGCCTCTCACCCGGTACCCTCTCTGTTTACCTGTCCGGCTGGAACGCCTTCAAGGCCTTTCACGTAACGTATGGTCTCACTTTCCCTTCTCTTACTCCCTTATCCATCTGCCAGTTCATCTCTCACTCACACTCGATCCAGAAAATCCGCACATCCACCATTAAATCCTATCTATCCGGAATCAGCTTCTTCATCAAGCTGGCAACAGGCAACCCCTGTCCAGCTCTCGACCATAGCCATGTTTCGACACTACTGAAAGGTCTTAAAAAACAAGAACAACCCTCCACTGCTAATCGCTTACCGCTCACCGCCGACCTCCTCACCCGTTGCATTCTCACGCTTCGTTCTGGTTACCTATCCCCCTTCATCGACCTTACTCTTCAGTCCATGCTCCTGCTTGCTTATTTCGGTTTCCTGCGTTGTTCCGAGTTTGCACCTTCCTCTTCTAGACACGACCCTTCCATTCACCCATGTCTCTCAGACATCTCAATCCTTAGTCAGGACACCCTCATTTACACCCTACGTAGAAGTAAATCAGACCAGCTCGGCACCTCCGTCCAAATTCACTTATTCCGCCTCAGTTCCAGCCTCAGCCCCTACGAACCCATCACCTGCTACATTCAGTCTCGATTATCTGCTAACGCCTCTCCATTCGACCCACTTTTCATTACCGAATCCGGTAGCCCTGCCACCCGGTTCTGGTTCATTAACCACTTCCGCCAGATTCTTCGCCGGTCCGGTATCTCCCCCGATTTTTACTCCGGCCATTAAATCCGTATAGGAGCAGCTACCTCAGCCGCCAGGTCAGGGATATCAGACAACCTCATCCAAATCTTAGGTCGTTGGTCCTCGTCAGCATACCGGACCTACATTCGTAGTAATCTACACGATCTGCGACGTGCTCATCTTCAGCTCTGTTAATCGCTCCGACAAGACCTTTTGGGGGTCCTGGGCAGGCTCGGAAAGACTATTTCCCGAAGACTGCACCCCCACACAGTCTTCCTCCGGGTCTCCGGCGACGTCTCTCCCCAGACCATTCAATTCATCATGCCTTCAGTAAACTATCAAATTCCGAACCCGTAGCGTGGTCCTTGCTAGTGAAATAAAAAAAAATTATGGACAACCCTGAGCATCCTCTTCATGAGACTGTCATACAATAACAGAGTGTCTTCGGTCCGAGGCTTCTACAGTTCTGCTGCAATACAGACCGCTACAGGAAATCCTCCCTACCCACAGCCATCATTATCTACAACAACTCCTTAAAGAATCAATTACATGAGCTATACCAACACATAATTTCCCTCTGGGATCAATAAAGTATTTCTGAATTTGAACTGAATTCCAGTGCCTTCCACTTTCCCAGAAAGCAATGCAGTGTGATGTCTGAGACTAGTATTCATTAACAAATATCCACTCTCAAATTTTTCCTATTACCATAATTATTAGTCAAAATTTTGTATTGTTACAGAGATCTTACTCAGACATGCCAAACTGTCCAGCTGAAGACTAAGTGTGGAATAGAAGATGTGTTTTAATTTGAGGAAAGGTAATAGTTTAAAGTATTCATAAATGAGTGAAGGTTTTAACACCTATTCCATGTTCATAGGTTTATTTTGTGTTCTTTTCCATATTTCCTGAACTTTTTTAATTTCACAGACCCAAAGAGAACGACCATCTTAGTGAGGAGTTCCTGGAGGACCAACTGATGGACATCACATTGCTTCAGGATCCAACCACTTTTGACTTGGAAAGCTTTCTTCATCAATGAAGAAAAGAGTAAGATACATTTTCTATACACAGACACACACACACACTGACACCATCCACTTGAAAACTATATCATATTTAGGAGAGGAATTACGCATTCTTGGTGCATTGTTTTCCAAGGTCACGGATATGCTGAGGTTTTGAAGACTGTCTGAGGTTGTAAAACTAGCTTTAGTTATTCTACACTCAAATGCAGATGGACGCATTGGGCCTTCTATCATTTCTATTGGTTATTTGTAACATGGAGGATGTAAAATTAGACATTTTTCTTAATACCAAAAACAGTTGGGAGAACAGAATGATGTTGTCGGTCTGCGGCGGCCAAAAAAGTAGATAATCTGTCATTCAACCTCAGCGATCTCACTCTGAGCTATTCATAAAACTATTGAGCTCTGCACCTGTCTTAAATTCATTGCATTGTCTCCCCGTACGTTTTAGAATTGATTTTAAGGTTCTTTTGAAGGTTTATAAGTGTCTTAATGGTCTTGGGCCTTCTTATCTCTCTGAACTGCTTTTACCTTATGAACCTTCGTGGTCTCCTTGTCACCCCTAAAGTTAGGACACACACTCACAGTGAGGCGCCTTTCCAGTTTTATGGCCCTCACCTCTGGAACAGGATGCCAGAGGACAGAACATTGTTTTTAAAAGCAGGCTAAAGAGGCACCTTTTAAGCTTAGCTTTTAACTGATTATTATTTATTATAGTCTAATTGCTCTGCATGTTTTATATGATTACATTTAATCAGTGTTTTACCATTTAATCTTATCACATTCATTTACTGCTTATTTTTATATTTTTATTTATCTTAATCCCTGTCCCAGTGTTTCCTCTGTAGCTGGTTGGGTGCTCTCCAGGTGGAGCTTGGGTGGAGGTAGGGGTCTCGGGTTTGCTTCCACTGGGTGCCCTGTGTCGGCACCTCGGTTGCTGCTGTTGATGTACTGCTGCCGGTGCAGATGGCTCCTCTGATGGCATTTCCTTGCATGGTTCATCTGCATTTGGCCCAATGTCCTTTTTTACTGTTGCTTTTAACTGTGTGTGCATGGGAGTTGGGTTGCTTTTAAATCTGTGGGGGAGGGATGGGAATGTGATTTATGTGGGATCATTTTAATCTGTAAAGCACTTTGTGATGCAATTCTTGTATGAAAAGTGCTTTATAAATAAAGTTTGATTTGACCTCCGACCTAGACTCCGTTCTCAATGCATCTCGCTATCCATAAGCTGACAGCAGGTTGAAAACACAGAGGCTTTGGAGTGCATTTCTGTCTGCACAGGTGGCACAACACCTGACAGAGTTGCGGTGACAGATCGCTGCAGTTTAACGACTGACGCAAAAAGAGCACATCCAGGAGAATTTCCTCCCACTGAAGCAAACGGAAAAGCCCCTTCTTCAGAATTTTGCCGTATCCTGATTACTTTAATTCATGAAACGTTCCTGATTTCAAAAATATGGCTCAAGTGGCACTTCACCCTCCATTAAGCACAGGGGGAGCGCAGTACAGGCCACAGCAGGTGAAAAGTTAATATCCATTGCTTATTAATCTGCTCGATGTGTGATGGCACGATGTGGATTCTCTGGTCAGTTTGTTCAGATTTAATATCAACTAAAATGAATGAAAACGAACTACTGAATATGTTATTTAAAAAATGGACACTTTTTTATTATAAAGTATAAATAGACTATTTCACAGTGGGTACATTCACATGGTAAGGCAGCACACATAAAAAATACAATAACTCCGTATAATAAAACTACTTCTCATAATGCACCACAAAGACGGGTGCCCGCCAAGAATAAAAAGGTACGTTTTTTTTGGCTTACTGGGTGGGACAAGGTTCAGTCGCTTTTACACCTGATTTGCTCTGAACCAGGGTTCGTTTGGGACCACTCAGAGACCACCTCTTCTGCTGGGTCTCGGTTCGCTTAATTTATGTGCACCAAAGTTCGCTGGGTTATATTCACTCCTGCGTAAAAGATCCAGACCAAGGGAGGAAGTTTGCTAGTGTGAATACGACGCTAGTGTGAATACGACCTCATATTAAAAAAATTACAAACCATTAGAACAAAAAATAACGTTTATTAATGTAGTCACATTCTTGCCATATTACATTTTGAGGTATCTTGGTTAAGAACCTCTCATTTTCCAGGTCAAGGGATCTTAGATCAGGAGACATTCCAGGTGATGTTTCTGGATGAATTTCAGAAGCTCCAACCTCCAATTACAAAAGGAGAGCACCATAACTAGTGATGCTCTAATCATGATTTTACTGGTCCATGCTGTAGGCAGGTGTACTTAAAGCCTCACCTACCAGTTGTACTGGCAGGTGATGTAACATGTAAAAATATTTATTTTAACTGAATCTTTAACAAACATTCAATTAAAATTACCAGTAAACACAAAAATAATATACATTAGTTATTGAGGTTATCTGAAAATAAGAGAAAACATTAGAAAATATATATTTTTAATACATGTAAAACAATCTGAAGAAACTTTTTATCATTTGAATTCAAACAATATCTTTTTTCAATGCATTTTGATTTATCAATCAAGAAGTGAAAAATTTTATGAAAAATAGCCGAAGCAGAAAATAAAGCAAATAAAGTGTTGTAACTATTAATAATAAAAAGTTGTTGTCTGGTGTTCTGAGCATCAATAATTATAATCAATAATTTAATATTAATATAAATATTGATGACGTTCGAGTAGGGCTGGGCGATATGGCCTGAAAACAAAATCTCAGATTTTTTCACACCAAATCTGATTTTAATCGATTTTTTTCTTTCTCCCTTTACTTTCTTAAACAGAAATAACAAATGACAGAATTTATTTTTTAAACTCTTATTTTAATATCTCCTTTGGGAGTCTACCTCAATTCAAAGTTGTGTGGAAAATCTTTATTTTCCCAAAAGTAAATCTTCTTAAATGGCAAATTCGAATTAATCGATAAAATCGATTTATCGCCCAGCCCCACGTTCGAGTTTAACCTGTTTATTAAAGATATAGGGCCACCAATCTCATAGATGACAATTTTAATGAAACCAGACAGTCAGTCTCTCTGAAAAGGCGTAGAGTTCGTCCGCAGGGTTAAAACAAACTTTACAGCACACACTGAAATAGCACAGGAAACTTCTCGTTACTTAAGGGAATTTATGAATGAAATAGGTCAACCTTACAGATTAATTTCATTCATAAGTTCCATCTATTCTAACGCATGCAAAAATATAGAACAAAGTTAACGTCGAGGGAAGGGGCCGTGTGTGTGCAGCTGTGTGTGGGAGACAGAGAGCGAATGAGGGGGGGGGGGGGGGGGGTTCAGTTTAACCCCTCAATGCGACCAATAACTCAAGCCTCATCAGTTGGCGCAATCGGTTCACAAAGGGAGACAAAGAAAGACTGCGGGGCAATTCAACAAAGGCTAGTTTCATTAGCAATGGTGGCTTGGACAAAGGAAACGGGGCGACGGAGAAAGGGGATCAACTGAGGCCACGCGACCTGTCTAAACAGTTGACAGACTTATTTTAACCAGCAGAAAACTGATATTAACCATTAAGACCTAATTCTCCTCTACCCAGACCAAAAGATATAAACCAAGTTAATCCTACTTGGTGGGGCAGCTCTCCACAGTCCACGACGAAGAACGTAGAAAGTGTCCAGTTTAAAGGGAGCGGTTTGCACAAAACTGAGGTCAGAAAAGCGGATGTCCGACTTTAGGCGCTGAGGGACTCAGGCCGGTTTAAATAGAGGTCAGAGGCAAGCGGACTCCCTGGTTACCCGTACAGGGAAGTCTGTTTGCTCGGCCGATTCACTTCTAAGTTTAAAAGGGAAGTTCTTCCTGGTCCAGCAGGTTTGAACCAAACAAAGGGAAAATGCTAGCAATGGATTAAAGCGTCTCCTTGCGGCACCGATGGGGAAGCAAAAGAAGAAGATTTCAATATTCGCGCTGCCTTTTATCAACTCTGTGATGTCATCACTGGCCACAGACCAATGAGAATGGGTTGAGGGCAGCGCAACGGATGCTGGGAGATGCAGTTCGTTCAGTAAAAGGCCATAGCCTCAACAAAAGAAAATCACAATCGTTTCCATAAATTTTTGCAGTTTAAAACATTTGCAGGATTAGGAAAAGCAGCTTTAACATTAGAAAATATAAAATTTGCGTTACAAAAAGGTACTAAACAACTAGAAAGTTTTAACTTCCCAAGACTGTCCTACTTACTTTTTTTCTTTAAGAGGGCATATTATGCTGACAAAGCATGCGGTGTGAACGCGGCATAAATATTGGTATTATAGTGAAATAAAATACTTGGAAAAGTGTTTCTTCTGCTTAAAATGAGCTATTGTGCAATTATTTGTATCAGTGTTTTTGATTTTATTCTTTAAAATACCAGAATTTCCCCATAACTTTATATTTTTGTCAAACCATTTTTAAACTGGTCAGTAATTATAATTTAACTTAATCATTTAAACTTTAAATCCAATGACAGAAACATATTCAATATTAAGGAATTAGGAGAAATAATTTTCAGTGGTTTTGGGACTTAAGTTCATGGAGATCTACAGACATTGGCCAAACTAAGTTCTTTGGCATTGATATTTCACGTTTAGTCTTCTCATTAGTACGTTTTTCAGTTAACTGTTAAATTAGAACTGTCTTATCTTTACATGGACATTTTTCCAATATTGATTATTTAAAAACATTTGCGCATTCTGGTGGTTTGTTGTGCGAGTTCCCATGTGGTCAGATCAGTGAGTTTTGTTTTTGTTACTTTTACCACATTGAAAAGGCTTCTTATTTGTGTGTCAGGAAGTGAGCTTTTAAGCAATCGCCATTCATGAATGCTTTTCCACAGATCACACACAAGAAAGGCTTCTCACCTGTGTGAACTCTCATGTGAACTGTTAAAAGTGCTTTCTTTAAATAACTTTTACCACATGTCTCACACTGAAAAGGCTTCTCATTTGAGTGACTTTTCATGTGTTGATTCAATGAATAACTTGAACTGTAGGTTTTTTCACAGGTATTACAGGGAAATGGCCTTTCACCTGTGTGAATTTTCATGTGACCAGCCACATAAATGTTTTTGGTAAAACCTTTGCCACAAATTGTACAAGAGAAAAGCTTCTCACCTGTGTGGGCTCTGACATGTGCATACAAACCCGAATTTGTACTAAAGGTTTTTCCACAGGTAAGACATTTAAAAGGCTTCTCACCTGTGTGTGTTCTCATGTGAACTGTTAATTGGCTTTGTTTAATAAAACATTTTCCACATGTCTTACATAGAAAAGGCCTCTCACCTGCATGAACCTTTAAATGATATTTTAGGGCACCGCTATTCCTGAATGCTTTTCCACAGGTTACACACAAAAAGGGCTTCGCACCTGTGTGAACTGCCATGTGATCAATCAATGACTGTTTTAATCTGAATGTTTTTTCACAGGTATTACAGGGAAAAGGCCTTTCACCTGTGTGAATCATCATGTGATTGGTCAAAGACATTTTCTTAGTAAAACGTTTGCCACAAACAGTACAAGAGAAAGGCTTCTCATCTGTGTGACTCCTCATGTGTTGATTCAATAATTGTTTTGTTCTGAAAGCCTTTTCACATGTATTACAGGAAAAAGGCCTTTTATCTGTGTGAACTGTCATGTGAATAGTCAACCCAGATTTCTGAGTATAGCTTTTGCCACAAATTGTACAAGAGAAAGGCCTCTCACCCGTGTGATTTCTCATGTGAGATGTCAAATCTGCTTTCATTATATAACTTTTTCCACACATCACACATTCAAAAGGCCTTTCCCCGGTGTGAATTCTCATGTGTCTTTTCAATGTAAGTTTTGATCTGAATGTTTTTTCACAGGTATTACAAGTAAAAAGTTTCTCACCTGTGTGAGTCATCATGTGAGATCTTAAATCTCTGTGCATAATAAAACGTTTTCCACATGTCGTACAAAGAAAAGGCCTCTGATTTGTGTGAATCCTGACGTGACGTTTTAGGCTACTGCGATCGCTGAATGCTTTTCCACAATTGTTGCACAAAAACGGCTTCTGGCCTGTGTGAACTCTCATGTGTTGATTTAATGACTGTTTTGACCTGAAAGTTTTTTCACAGGTGTTACAGGGAAAAGGCTTTTCATCTGTGTGACATCTCATGTGATAAGTCAAAGCAGGTTTAGAACTAAAACTTCTGCTACAAATTGTACAGGAGAACGGCTTCTCACCTGTGTGAGTTCTCTTGTGAAGAATCAATTTACTTTTTTCACCAAAACCTTTGCCACAAATTGTACAAGAGAAAGGCTTCTCACCTGTGTGAACTCTCATGTGAAGAGTCAAATTACTTTTCTGACTAACACACTTGCCACAAATTGTACAAGAGAAAGGCTTCTCACCTGTATGAACTCTCATGTGACTCTTTAAATTAGCTGTACGACTAAAATCTTTGCAACAAATTGTACAAGAGAAAGGCTTCTCACCTGTGTGAACCCTCATGTGACTCTTTAAATTAGCTGTATGACTAAAATCTTTGCAACAAATTGTACAAGAGAAAGGCTTCTCACCTGTGTGAGTTCTGACATGTACATCAAAGTTGGTTTTTGAAGTTAAACTTTTTCCACAAGTCAGACATTTGAAACGCTTTTCACTTGTGTGACTTTTCAAGTGTAATATCAATTTACTATTTTCATTAAAGAAATCCCCACAAATTTGACAAGAATACAAATACTTTTCTGTGTGAGATTTCTTGCGCCTCTTGGGTGCTAAATTCTTAAGCTTTTTGGTTTTCTGACGTCTCTTATTTTGTTTCTGCCCTTCATCTCGCTTTAATCCTGAGTCTTTATGATTGTTTTCTTCTTGATCCTGGCTCACAGTTTCATTAAAGTCCTGAGAGATGACTTGGTTCCTGAATGGTTCTAGTTTATTGTGGCACTTTTCCCCAAAAGTAGGAGTCACCATGAATGAATCTTCAGTCTCCTGGTTCAACACCAGCTGCTCCTCATGCTGATTTATGCAGAGCTCCAATGCTTTCTGTTTTATCCAGGGATGTTCTGGTTTCTTTTGGTCCAAACTGGAATTGCTCTCCTGTTTACAGAGCTGCTGGTCTGAGAAAACCTCTTTTGAAACATTGTCTGGAAAACAAACAGGAGAAAGGCTTTCAATTGGAGGTTTATTCGCTCCTGAAATATAAACATGCTTTGAAAAGTATTCAGTCCTAATATCAGTTAAATCTGAATTTTAACAGTTAAACATCAAAACTGTATTTCAGTCCAACAGGCTATAGGAGAAAATATATCCAGTGATCTTTAAATCTCAACAAATAATATAAAACACAAATATGTATTTTCTATGAGAATTAAAACATTTCAATAAAATAAATAGTCTTGGAAAGGTTTAGTTGAGCTCCTAAAGCAATCTAGAATTCCTTAAAAAGCCTCAATAGTAATAAAGGCTGAACGTCCCCATGCTATGTCACACTGGAGCATTAATTTAAGTAAAGCATGCCTCCATCACGTACTAAGAACATATACTGTATTGTATGCAGGGGTGAAAGTAAGCCGGTACGGTCCGGTACTGCGTACCGTTAAAAGATTCTGTGGTGGTACGCAGTACCAGGAAGATGGGAGAGCAGCTGCCTGTCTTTAAGTCCTCATTCAGAACCAGTCTATTTAAAAATTCCTTTTAACTCATATCGAATTGTTTCTCAATTGTTTTTTTGTTTTTTAGCCATACAGAACAGCTCAGAAAATAACCTTCTTATGAGCTAATGCCGGTGTCGTGCGAAGGCAGTTATCCCCGTCAGAAATTGTTTCCCCCTGCGTCGGGAGCGCGCACGTAGAAGGAAGCGCTGTTCCACGTGACTCCGCCACAATCACAACCAACAACACGTTGAACTAGTGATATTTTGTCTTTGAATACGTGAAAACCAAGTGTCTTTACTTCATCGTTCTGT
The DNA here is from genome assembly GCA_963556495.2 of Valencia hispanica. Classification (NCBI taxonomy): domain Eukaryota; kingdom Metazoa; phylum Chordata; class Actinopteri; order Cyprinodontiformes; family Valenciidae; genus Valencia; species Valencia hispanica. The sequence goes on along the minus strand of OY747713.1, from coordinate 14,095,803 downwards.
TTGTGGGTTACCACAGAAATAAATAGATTTATTTTTCTAACGTGGTGTCGCACGGTCGGCTTAATAAGAAAACGGTCACGTCTGTGTAAACTCGATTCATATAAAAATTACACTAAATATAAATTGTTCTCGGCAAGTAAACGACTCTTTCACAATCTCCTATAAAAATACTATTTTCTTTCATTGTATTACGTCGCCCAAAGTTCTGTCTGCTAGAAACAAAAATCCACCTTCCTGAGTTCAACACTGAAAAACGCTGTTTATTTTAGTGTGATAATAAATAACTATAACAAAGTAATGACAATCAGAATCGGTAAGGTTTTATTGCCAAATATGTGAACAGATTCACAACATTAGGAAACTGCTGCGGTTGAAAAGATAAATGGCATGTAGAACATCATCTATATTCTCAAACATTAATAGAAAACATTTGATGCAAAAAAAAGCCTTCCAACCTGTTTCTGCTGACTATTTTTTGCATGTTCCAACAGTTTTTGATATTTATCTTTGGTGGGTGAAGAGAAATAATTCAGGCTGGAAGTCCTCCTTGTCGAAATTACAAGGTAAAAATTATATCAGGGATTATAATTATGTCCACCAGAATCTGTATCCCCCAGGTAACTTTTTTTATTCCTTTTTTATTCCTTGGCCAAACCTCCACAGAATTAAATGGTCATAATCCAAGGTAAATATATACCAAACCACTTGAAGGTGGGATACTCACAGCCCTTTTGGGGGGGGTACAAATTACTTTAAGCACGATAATTCTGTCCCCTAGAATATGTATCCCTCAGGTAACTTTTTTAATCCTTGGTCAAACTTCTTCAAATACACAGAATTAAATGGTCATAATCCAAGGTAAATATCTACCAAACCATCATTTTATCATTTTACAATATCGTCAATAGGGTTATGCCGATGGACGATATCATCGTCCATCGTGATGGGTGACCGACATCACGATGGAGAGCCACCATCGTGATGCCACGCCGCCCACCCTGAGCATCCTCTTCATGAGACAGTCATACAACAAGAGCGTCTTCAGTCGGAGGCTTCTTCAGTTTCGCTGCAACACAGACCACTACAGGAAATCCTTCCTGCCCACAGCCATCATCATCTATAACAACTCCTTAAAGAATTAATTATATGAGCTGCAACAACACTTAATTTCCCTCTGGGATCAATAAAGTATTTTTCTATTTTCAATTCAATTCAACCGAGTGCCACGTATTAAAAAACCCGGGGGAGTACAGTGGGTCCCATTTAAGTGGCCACTTCGTTATTTCCAGCAGGGCCGAGCTCAATTTGTGGCACTGGCAGGTCGGAGTGGCACTTCCGGTGGCAGCTTCCGGGTGCCACAGAAATTAGAGGCACTTGCTGCCTGGAGCGGCACTTCTGGCGGCCGACAGAGGTTGTCGCTACGGCTGCGAGGGGAATTTGAGGCAGTTACGGCAGCTGCAGCCTCTGGGTGCAAAAGATTGCATGTAATAAAGTGAAAAATAATTAATAAATAAATAAATAAATAAATAAATAAATAAATAAATAAATAAATAAATAAATAAATAAATAAATAAATAAAAATGCATACCGCCACCTTCTGGTTTAGAGTGTGTGTCACTATGACGTTTCAGCAATCTCATGAAAAACTGGTTGTGTAAAGCAATCCAACACCCATTAATTCATCTAATTAAAAAATGCCGTAATATATTCCAAAGTGTCTGCTAAACTACCAAAGTTAGAAATTGGGAAATTTAACTTAGCCCTATTGGAACAAATTCATTAAAAATACATTTAAAAAAACTATTCTATTCACATGCTTTTATAATCCTGGGAGGGTATGCTTGCTAGACTACATTGTCCCAAAAAATAATACTTAGTTACCTTAAATGCCCCCCCCCAAGTCAAATAAATCCAATTTAATAATTACTTCCCTTATCAGAAACCTTAGGAGACAGTTTAAATTTGAAATGGAACTATGTGTTTTTGTGAAGAAAGTGATGAAATATTAATACACTTCTTCTTTTCTTGTCGTTTCACCCTAGGTTTCTAGAAAGAAATTATTACCTAGTTTAGAATTGGCTATAACATTGTACTGGATCCTCTACAAACGCTGTCTTATGTTGGAAATATACCCCAAAAGTACCAGAAACTTATACATACAATTTTAAGTTTAGGTAAATACCACATTCACTGTAAAAAAAAAAATTGACAAAAAACATTGACTTTAGAGATTGTGTAAGTCTCTGTCTATGCATATAATTCTTTAAGGAGTTGTTGTAGATGATGATGGCTGTGGTCTGTTTGTCAGGTAGTCACTGATCCAGGTGATTGTTGAGGGCTCCACCTGTGTCTTCAGGAGTTTCTAAATAAAGTGTGCTGAGCCTCTCCATTGTGTGGTTCCTGAGATAAATCCAAGAATCCTTTATGTAGTTTGATAATTTCTTTGATTTCTGATATGAAAGTTAACTGTAACATATACAAACATTCTATTATACAGATAATCATCTCTCAAAAAACATTTTGTAAGACAGTTTCATTTAGTTTGTTAATCTAAGTTCAATAACATTCACATCTGCATAAACATGTTTTGATTAGATCATCAGGTAGAGTCACATGTAACAGATCTGTAGTGTTGCTGCATTTAAAACATATTAGTAAAATTAGAATTGTAAAAAATACTTTTCTTCTTCATGGTGAGGAGTAAAGTGGACACGTTAAAGTCAATAACCAATGTCTTATTGGCAGAAAGAGACATTGGATGAGTGATACATAAAAAAATATTTAGTGACTTTGTGACTAACTTCCGAATCAATCGGATAACTTTTCGTGTTTATTATTTTTTGTTGTTGTTGAATGATTAAGCTACCATCAGTTCTGTCCATGGAAAAAGAAGAGCAACTTCAAATCCTCGAGGCTGTTCGGAGTTGGGAGGAAGAACATGATTAAAGCTCTCCAGCTGAACATCTGACTTTTGCTTTTTGTTTTTTTAAATGACTATGAAAAGTTCTGCTCCACAATCCTTGATCAGAAAAACTTAAAAGTCTTTACAAGATTTGAGGAAGACTGACCAGTAGGCTAGAAGTCTTGTGACAAATAAAGTTTAATGCCTGGTCAGCCGGTCTTTGTTGGAATCTCTTCTCCTTACAGACAATGTGGTATGAAGGTATGTGTTTATACACAGTATGTATGTGTAATATATATATATATATATATATATATATATATATATATATATATATATATATATATATATATATATATATCATATTTAATAACTACATTTATTTCAGATCCACGATATCTATTTACAATGCATGTCAATAACGTTATCAATTAAGACTGGTGAAAGCAAAGCCAACAACACTGACAACTCGTTTTTTAAATTAGATTGCTTAAACGTTATTGTGACACACACTCTAAACCAGAAGGTGGCGGTAATGCGCGCCAACTGCCATGGCAAACTGAGAAGAAACCGTTTTTATCTTCCACAAACCACATTAGTAGCAATGGAAAGGTTGTCCCGTCTTATTTCAGACGTTTACAGCTGCTCTGCCAGCCCCTGGCACCCTGCAACAGCCTGTGACACCCTCTGGCAGCCTCTGGCCGTTGCCTGGGCAGCAACCCGGAAGTGCCACTCCGAATTGATCCTGCCCTTTCTCGCTATTTCTTTCAGTGATTGACGCAAGATAGCCTACAGGAAAATATTGAAATGTTTTTGTTTGGGTTTTGACCATTTGCTATTTTAAAACGCATGAAGTGAGAGAGAGAGATGAGGGTTTTGGTAATAGTACCGGCAAGAATTTAAAACTACTTTCACCCCTGATTGTATGGCAGCATGAAAATACACAATTCACACAATGGCTATTTGTACATGCTGTGATTGAGTCAACTGCAGAGTTATGTTACATTTCACGAGACAAGTTAAACAAACCAAAGGAAAAATGGGTGTTTTTGTGGTTACAACTGTTTCAATAACAGCTGAATCAAATAATTAGAATAGCGCCTATTTTTTTTTCTTTATTTAAAGGTTTCACAAATGCCAGAGTTGGTTTTAATTGTTCTGCTATTATTGTAGAATAATCTAATCCAGGTTTGAAATGTCTGGGTTATGTAGGTTGTGATCTGGACCGGTTATAGTGTGGTCAAGATGCAGAAAAACTGCTGAAATCTGCCTTTATTGAAGTTTCACAAATCAGACAGATGGTTTAAATTGTTCTGCTATTAGTATAAAATAATTCAGTGCAGGTTTGAAATGTCTGGGTTATGCAGTTTTTAAACTAGAGCAGATTAAAAATGCTCAGAGTAGAGAAAAATGTGGTGTAATTGCCCTTTAGCCATTTCCCGAATCGGAAGCTAGAAACTGAAACCAACTTCCGCCTCGTGAATATAGCAACAAAGTAGCTAAACTGGCAACACTGAGATTGGGTTTGAAGGATTCTGCTATTAGCCTAGACCAATAGAGTCTATTTATTAAAAGTTTTTAGATAAGAGCAAATCAAAGATGCTTAAGGAAGTAAAAGATAACGAGGTATTGTTCTTTGTAGTTTTTCGAAGGGGAAGCAACAATCGCAAGCCAACTTTAGCTTCGTTGCATAACCCGGGCTAATAAAACTTCCAAAATTAACACTTTCAAACCTTCACCTGCATCCCGAATCACTATCAAACGTCAGCATCGCCGGTGTTTCTTACCTATCCGGTGTAAGATGATCCGGGGTGTCCGGGTGAAATCCAGCAGTCTGCGCTGATCATCCATCTCTTCCTCGGGCTTTAAGGAGATAAATGATCGGTGATCAACTCTCGTTGCAGCTGAAGACATTCTTACTGCAAACACTCACAAGTTCAGCCCACAGATGATTAGCGACTCTAAAATGACTCCAAGCAGTAGGAAAGCTAATGTCACTAGCACCACGTTTTATTTTCTTCTTGGTGTTTATTGGCGATTAACAATGAATCGGATCATTACCGCCACCAACTGGTCTGGAAAGTGAACCGCAAAGTAACTTCCGGAAAAGATCCTATCATACAAATACGTTAGTCTCGGATGAAGAAGTACAATTCATCAGGTAATATTTAACTAAGTACAAAGTATTAAATATAGTTTCACTTCAATTCTGTTTAGGTTTTGAATCAATTGTTTTCTTCTTCTTCATATTTCTAACAGTTTAATGATATATTGTCTCATCCAGTGGCGCTACAAGGGTCTCTTGGGGCCCCAAGCAAAAACTTCATAGGGGGCCCCTCGAACCAGGTTTCATCATACATATAGAATCCAACACTGAGAAAAATGTCAAATAAACATTTCTTTTATTCGAATATGCATAGCAGCATTTCCCCCCCAAATGTAAACAGTTAATATGTGCATTTTAATATTCTAAATCTGAAGTCTGACAAAGCACAACAATCAACAACTATAATAATAAAAATTTATAAAACTTTAACTAGAAATCAACAAAATATAGTTCACATCAGCATGTTTTAAATGTAAAAAATTTAATAGAATTTAAAATAGAGATATATCCCATTACATTATTACAAATAAACTTAGAGGATACAGCGTTTACTGTCAATTTAAGATGAAGTATCCTAAGACATTATTATGGATCCCTGAATAGAATAAAGTATTGCTGCCTGATGTAGCAGGGATGGAGGCAGTGGCGTAGCAAGCTTTTCAAAAGTGTGGGGGATGTGAGTTGCTGGATTGTGGCTTTCAAAACCTGTGAGGGTTGGAGGTGAGTGTGGGGGTTATAAACTACCTTGACTGGGTCCATCTGAAATGTTTTTCACTCGTGACACAGTAGCTAAAGAAATGACCTAAAATGCACAGTTAGTTACCTAAAGGACTACAGGATTCAAGTGTTTATCATGTTCCATCGTTTTTCTGATAGCAGTATATTTTAAAATGGAGCTCGTGTTTTATTTTTGGCTTTTTTATTTAAATGTCTTATTTTTTATTTTTTCTTCTCTAAAAAGGCAAATAAAAAGGCTAAGGAGCTGCAATGGTTTCACTCTAAGAGGAACAGGGACACCAACAGTTCAAACCAATGCCTAAATGGTCATCATCCTACAATAGGTTAATATATAATACATTTCTATTTACCAAATGCAAACATACACTTGAAAAAAAACATATAGCAGGGTGATAAAGTTTAATTACATAGGAACACAGTTTTTTGTAAATCTTTGGAACATGTTGATTTTGTTCTTGAGCTCATGAGATCTTACAAGCTTTTCAACTATAGTTTATGTTTTCAAAGGACTAATAGGATTGCCACCTTGTTTGTTCAATTTTGTCCATTACTATTTTATGCCGGCCCTATTCCAAATCCATTGATTCAAGTCTGGGTACTCACTTATGTTAACCAAAGTTCAGAACTATAAGAAACGTTTATTTTAGGTATTTTACTCACTGCTGTTGTTTAGAAAAAAGAAGTTTGTAGCAAATCTAAAAATGGGCTCCTAATTAGAACTTACTGAGATGTTGTTTTTATTTATGCAACATGATAATGCTAAAATCCAAACTCAGAGAGTTTAAAAAAGCAGTTTAGAGTAATGGATGTTAAAAGATAAAGTTGATGACTCCGTTAAATCTTTAGAAAAGCTCATAGAATTTTGTGTGTGATAATCCACAGCTGAAGGCAGTTCTACACAAACACACGTTGACAGTAGAAGAGTATTTATTTAAGTTAATCGCTATGTCTGGAGTCAGTATCTTGGATTGTTTCCAGGATATCTCAGATTTTCCAGGAGGATTTGTCACCTTCTCATTCTGCCAAAGGTACCAGTACTCTATTTTCTGACCATGGTATTTCTGTGCTTGACTGACCAGCAAACTAAACAAATCTAGAGAATCCACTGGGTATAGTTGTAATAGAGATGAGCTGAAGGCCACTATACAAGCAAGCTGGGCATTACTACTTCTACAACTACTAATAGGACTACTACTACTACTAATAATAATAGTTTATGGTTCACTCAAAAATAGTTGAGTAACAAGTAACTATGTGACAAAGTTAACCAACTTGTATTGAGAAGGTGATAAAGAATGTACAGTAAAAGGGCAAAATTAGAAAAAAGGTGTGAAATGAAAGAATTATTGTGCAAGAAGTAAAAACAAGTCATCAAAAAACAAGGACGAGATGAAAAGGACAACTGCGACTCCTCCCTGCATCACTAGGACAAAAAGCAAATTAACATTATCTTCACACTGACAAAACCACACTCCACACTCCCACACAGCCCTCTCAGTATCTGCCAGCAGGATTTAGTCAAACTTCAAGAAATCAATTAACTCTGCTGCTACTTTCAATATGTTCCCTTGATTAGTCATTGCCACAGATGTGCTGCCAGTGGGTGCTCTGTGAAGCGCAAAAAATGATCCACATCGGAACAATGAGCACTGAACTGAACTATTTAAATGTCTTCATTGAGAGCAAAGCAGAACCAAAGTGTCCACAAAGTTGTAAAAAAAATCTGGTACTTCTTCTTGAGTGCAGTATTTTAAAGTATAATCTGACGGGATGAAAAAGATCTGGTGGTGTAGTTAATTTATGCTCGCAGGGTCCTAGGTCTAAAAATAATATTTGTTATCGTAAAATGTAATTCCCTCAACATATGAAACTGTGTGCACAGATTTCTTAATCATTCCCCTTGGTTTGCAGAGATCATAGAAATGTGGAGGAAAAATTCCTATCTAATTAGTATTTAAGTATACATTCTCTGTCTAGTGAATGTATCTAGGGCAGATGACAAGGTTAGGGGAAGCAAGCTTAATGTTTCTGATAAAGATGTGTCAGGTCACCAGAGAGACAGACGCCGGGGCAGCAAGATATCTAAAGGAACAGTCTGACCTCATAAGTGTTCTCCAGAGGCTGGGCGTTAAGATTGGAGAAGATGTGCTGCAGAGATAAACGGTGATTGCTGTATACTATTTAAACTGTTAGTCAGAAATGTTGGGTAGGGCGATGCATGAACAATATCTGTCCCCTCCATGTTTTGGCCAAAACATGTTTGTATTTAATACTTAAACGCCTTCTGGGACTCAGTCTTCTTTATTATGGAAACTCTGAAGTATTTTCTGCCATTAGAGGTACGTTTTGGCCTTCTGCTCACCAAGACCTCAAACTGTCGTCAAATGCTGTTGGAGATAAAATGTAAATTCATGACATACCTATTACTTTCACATACATACACTATATTCTTAATACATATTTAATAATGTTTCTATAGATTTGGTGATAGATTCATTCAAAGTACCTCAACATGGCAATCCATGATATGCTGCTCATTTTCAGAAATTAATTTCTCCCAAATCCTCAGGTGACGACAAACTCTCTTTATATTTTGTTAAAGGATCCTCCATACAATAATCTGATAAAAATATATTTCATAAATTTACTGTAGATTTTTGGAGACTTGTAAATTGTATGCTAAACATTATCCATAATGTGCTTGTTTATATTTTTTCATTTTTAGTCTATTATCAAAAATCCCATTTCATGTCCAGGTTTACAGAAAGGATCCAATATGTTTTGTGGAGTCATCAGTATTAACATCATTCCTATGAACAGTGTTTTTATATAACAAAGTTTTTTAACATAAAATCACAAAAACATCTCAGGCATCACAGGACCCCAATATAGATTTTTTTTAAACAGACAAACCGTGATCTACCCAATAAATGTTAAATTATTCAGTTCTAATTAATAATCCAAAGTTTCTTAAACCTAAACTACTAAAAATAATATTTCTCTTTAGATATTCCAGTTCAGCTGGATTCTTTTACAGGCGTTGCAAATGTTACCACGGACTGCAGCTGTCACACTGAATCTGTAAATTTACCCCACAAAAGGAAAACCTGTCAAAACCATAAAGGAATTGCATGTTACGCAATAATGTGATTGTAAAATTATGAAATATTTATTATGGCTATAGTATATGTATGTGAAAGTAATGGGTATGTCAGAAATGTAAATTTTTGATGGTTACACTTCTCATTTTCAGAGTTTTTGCTCGCAAGGGCACTAATTGCTCTGTTACTGTAATGTACTATATATGTACAACGCTTATTTTTAAGAGAGTGCAAATGTCAGCCGGTTATTTCCAAGTGCTTTTACAGCATCAAATTATCTTTTCAGCACAGAGCGCATACATGAGTAGCAGGAGAGTCACAGTGGAGCGTATGCGAGCGCAGCAGAAGACCTGAGCTCGCGCACTAAGCATTCGAACCAGGAGTTGAGTGGGAACATGTATTAAGCGATGGTGTGTGAGTTTTAATCGGATATATTGCATCGCACCATAAAATATTGTTATTTTGCATAGAAATATGCGCTTTTATTAGTCTAACTGTGCGCTCAGGTTAGGGAAACAAATGTAACGTCAAACAGTTTTTGAGAAAAACTGCTGGAAAAGTGTGGGTGTTTCATCTGCTCCTTAGCAAAAGTGGGGGTGTTAAAGCATCCACATCCCCCACGGTTGCGACGCCCATGGATGGAGGTAGTTGTGCTGGATGTGGATTACACATTCACACAATATATATGTTGGGCATGCATGGGGAGAGAGATTCTTACCAAACCATCTCCAAAGAACTCTTCCTCATAGATGCCTTTTATTTCTTTACAAAGTTATTACAAAACATTCTGAGAGACAGCCTCTCTTAGAGGATCCAATCAGCTCAATAAAACATATTCATATATATGCAAAGTGTGACTGTAGTCCTTCCCTGATAGTTTAAGCCCTTTTAATATATTCCTTTTGGTTGCTAAGCAAAAAGCCTTTCTTCTTTGGTCCCAGCTCCCACCAGACCATTTGGACGATCAAACCACCAGATGTTTCCTGTTTTTTCAGAGAACCGTGACCCATTCTCTTCTAACCCCTGGCTCCTATCCTGTTCTTTTTTTTTTCTTTCTTCTTTCTTTTTTCTTCTTTCTTTTTGCTGGGGGTTTTATTTCCTGATGTTATGGACACGGAGAGGTAGGAAACAAAATGTCATGAGAGAGGGTGAGTTGAAAATACAAGAGAGGAAAGAAAACAAAGAAAACACAGGAAAACAAGTCTGCCTCCATACCCACAGGACGGCAGAGAGAGGGGAAAAAACAAAACAAAACACGAAAAAAGGAACATTGACAAAACAAACCTAACATCGTGAACTAAGAACTACACAACCACATCACACAAAAATGGATATAAAAATACAACAACAATGTGAGACGGAGTGAGCAGGCATCAATCTGTCTCCCAGGAATCGATGCAGACATGAAGGAGATCGGAGCCAAGAAGTCCAAAGGACTTCCAGAGCCCCAGGCGGACCGGGGCGGGGCCAACCGCATCCCCCAAGAGATGAGCAAAGGAGAACCCCAGGGAAAGTCCAGCGGCTACTATGCAGGGGCCCGGGGGCAGCAGTGACGACCCCACGGGGCCCGCTGGCAACCAGCCGCTGCCAGGGCGGGCCAGTCCATGGACCGGGAGAGCCGGGGCCCAGGGGATACCCCCCAGCAGAGACCCGACAAGGGACCGCCCGATGAGGGGCCCCCGGCACCATAGGGGCCGCGACCGGCCGCCACGCGCCACCACCAACCTGGGCCAATCCCCACCGCCAACATCCCAGCGCCCCACCCCTGCCCCACGTCGGGGCACCCCACCGGCAGCCGCAGCGGATGGATAGCAACCCACAGGCCAAGCTCAGCCAGCACCGTGACACCAAGTTGTACCAGCTCCCGAGTCCTGATCCTGTGCAACGCAGAGCGCCGAGATCAGGCATCCAACAAAGGCCAGGGCCGGTCCAACCCACCAATGAACCGACCACGTACGGTGCGCACAGAACAGGTGATCGAACGAGCAGAGACGCTGGATCCGTGTCCCGCCGAGCCACCGAGCAGGCACCACCCAACAATCCCAAACCTGGCACCCCTAAAAGAGGTGCCCCAACCAACCAAAGGAAGATATCGGCGCAGCGCATCAGCCGACCGACACACCGGCCCCCCCAGGCCCGGCCAGGCACGCACCAGGTCCGAACCGGATTGACCACCGACGCACCAGTAGGCAGGGGCATCCGTCACCGGCGGGGAGTGACGGAGGGGAAATAGGCCCCCCATTAAATGTAAGGCCTGAGGTTCGCCAGGCGAGAGGGCAGCCCAAGACCCAAGCTGACAGGCAGACAAAGACATACAGACACAGTCATACGTTCCCTCCCTCTTAAACACATACATTCTCACTAACTCACCAAGACACCCAAGAAATGACGCTGTACCCTCACTCACACACCCCATACACACTTCATGCTCCCAGGTCCAGGTACCGATGCCCCAGTAGAGCCACCAGCCCCCGGGCCCAGGAGATGGACCCCCTACCTTCTAGGACGGAGACAAGCAGACCGCCAAGGGCCCCACAGTGGCGAGGCAGCCCGACAGCCCAGGACCCTCACCAGACGACCTGTTCCTCCTCCGGACCCCAACCCCTGATGGCCGGTAGCAAACAGGGGTGTAAGAAGACCCCTAGCCTCTATCCTCCCGCTCGAGTATGGTGTTGATGCGTGTTGTAATAATGTGCATTTAAAACAGAGGGGTGGGATGTGGGGAAGGCAGCCACACATCCCCCAACCCCCACCCCGAGCCCTCAGTGTCTGTATGTGGTTTAACAGTGGGCACCGGCACCAGAGGTGAAGCTGATTGAACCGCTCCCCCTCTGGATGCCGAAAAGTGTGCCCACCCCAAAGTCCCTACATGTGTGTCGCATGAAATATCCTCGCATATCCTGTTCTTAACAGTTTTTGTGCAGTTAATCATGACCGTTCCCTTCTGACCCATGGGTCACATCCTAACACTTTTCTGCATTTAGTTAATAATTTTAGCACACAACCTGCTTATTCATTCAATGCTTGTTTAAAAGTTTTTATTTACATTAATCCCGCTTTTCACCTCTAATATTTTAGAGTTGAATCCACTATTACTCTTACTCCTGTAATTCCGCCTGTTCCATTTCTTTTATAGGAACTAACATGTATTGTCCTCTGAGTGGTGTATGTGAGATAATTTTCTTTACCATAATTTTAAAAGACAGTATTACGCAACATGTCAGCAGGAAAAATATTAACGTCAAAATTCCTAAGAAAGCCACTACCTTCCAGAGTAAGGACATCCATCCTCCAAAAAACCACCAGTTCATCCACTGTGGAGTATCTGCATTTACAAAGTCTGCATTTTGGGCTTTGGCTACTGTGGGCATTTTAGAGAGAGCATTGTCTATGTCGTTTGCATCTCCAGAATTATCCGGGATGTAGGTGCAGCATGTCTCATTAAGGAGTACACAAACTCCACCGTGGGCTGCAGTCCTGAAATCTAACACCATCATATTTTGAAGTAACATCAGCCTTATGGCTTTCATCTCTTTATTGTTGGATTGCCATGCACTAATTGAGGCATTCATCAATAACGCGAAACGATAAGCTCGGGTTTCCACTCTTAACATGACTTCTCCAACCCCTATTGAGGGAATCAGTGATCCAATTATTTTCTCAGCTGTGGTCCAAAATTTATGGTCGTCTGGGACATCACTTCCCCAAACACTGTCATGCTCTCGAACTTCTATTTTGCTTAGAGACTGTTTATTCCAACTTTCATTTTTATCCGAATCAGTTTTCTGTTTTTTGGTAATTATGTACGTGTGGTCAGTTAATCCTACTGGCGCGCATACTCCACCCCAATTTTCAGACGGGTACACATACACCTTGTGTCTGCATGGCCAATATATGCCATCTACTGGTTTCGTGCCCGTTTTCCCAGGTAACGCTGCATTATCTCAGTTTACAAACAAATAATTTCCTACGGGGGGAGTACTGGTAGAGTACAAAGAACTAATATTACACGGACAGGTCTCATTTTGATCTAAGGTATGACTTATAGTGTAACTCCTATGGACACACTTCTTGTGGGTGTACAATTTTTGGCATCTAAACAGAGACAATCGTCCTAGATTCCTTGTCCCGTTGCTATGAAAACAAGCTGGAAAAGTCATAGAGGATTTTAAATGTGCAACCCCCAGAAAAGATTGTGGGAACGTTGCAAGTGGTTCAAGTGCAGTAAGGAGTTTATACGCTGTGAAATTTTGAGGACACAAGTACAGTTGTTCCAGTTAACCTGATGACGGTCATAGCGCTCCACATCAGTCTGGAATACACAAAAAGAACTCCTAAGTGACAATGGGAATGGATCCAATACGGGTTGAGAGGAGCTCTTTTGCATGATAGAACATACATAGCAGTTAGAATAATTCTTCGATCTCGCAAGAACCTCCACATAGTTATACCACTGATTAAGATGGTATCCATGAAGAGGGTCTTCATCTTTAACGCCAAAATGAGGGTCTGATACCCATTTTTTGCCATGTTGTATTATCCGGATATCTGAGTGGTTTTTGGAATTTATTGCGCTGTTAGGACGCAGGCGGTTGTCTGTGCTTTGGTAGTAAGCTGCATGTCTGTAGGGCCAGTTGCAATTCAGAAGCAATATAACATTCAATATTAATAATAGTACCAAAACCACGCAGCTTAATACCGTTCAATTACCCCAAATAGGATCAGTTAGGGTTCTCCCCAACCTCCTGTAGCTAAACATTTTGAACCTGTATAATTCGCACAAAATCTTACGCTTTAATATTTTTTTAAATAGACTGTAAATGATAAAAAATATGAGCATTAAAATTAAATACAATTAAAGGCAGCAGTCCTTCTTATTAATTTAGCAAAACAGGTAATACTCTGTACTGGGGGTCGTACCACGCCGCTAGGAAAATGTGACCTTTTCTCAGCCTGCTTATTCCCACATCATGATGCTTCTTTTTTTTAAACATAAAATAGTGATGTAGCAGCAATTATTTAAGAAATGCAAATGACAAAATCTTTAAAAGGTACTTAGATAAAATCAAGCTAAGCTAAAATATTATATAATATAAATGATAAGATGTAAAATAAGGTAAAATATAAAATGTAACGATGCTCTTCAGTTTCTGTTTGCTGTCCTCCACTGGCTCGAGGCTGCTACAGAAACTCTTTTCTTCTCTTTTTCTTTGATCTTCAGGGAATACTTAACCAGCCTTTACAAAATGTATATATTTTTTTAAAAAAAATTTCAGGCTTAAGAATTAAGTACCCCTTGCCCTCTTTAGGAGTGATCTAACCACTGATCACTCCTCCCCGACAGATTTTCTTCAGAGAATAAAAGCCGGGCCCGATAGCCCCTAAGAACTTTTACTCTCCCTCTGTTGTCCCGTTCAGGGCCTCCCTTACTTCTGCGAGGGACTCTTGTGGTTCAGATGCTGGTGAACATTGGCTCCAATAATACCAGGTGGAACCTTTACCCTTCAGTTGAACAGCATGAGTGGTTCTGTCAGTAACTTGGTATGGACCTGTCCACTTGGGTTCATGCCACTTCCTTTTAATGACTTTCAACCACACCCAGGCAGCTTCACTGGGGAGTGGAGCGTGGCCCTGTACTGCAGGAGGAGCTGTTGCGAAAGATTTTACCAAAGCTTTTAAGATGTGATAGTCAGAGGATGGGTTCTGAGGAGTCGGGTCAGTCATAGTCCGAAGTTGTGCAAATGGTCCGTTGAATACCCTGCCAGTCAGTAACTCGCAAGGTAAGTCCTTTAGACCTACAAACTGATGATGTGACAGCCACCAGTGCTATAGGAAGGGCATCCACACACGTCAGTCCTGTTTGTGCCATTATTCTAGCCATTTTGGTTTTAAGATTCTGGTTCATTCTTTCCACTGACCCCTGAGACTGTGGATGATACACAGTCCCAAATTTGTGGGTTAATCCGAGCTGTTTTTCCACAAACTGAAGATGCTGATTTTTAAAATGTGTTCCAGAATCACTTCGCACAGTTTGAGGAAAACCGTGCCAGGGAATGTAATAATTAATCAAGCATTTAACAACAGTTTCACTATCCTCATGCTTGGCTGGCCAGGCTTCTGGCCAGAGGGTACTTGTAGCCCTTAACCGGTATTCCCATATCAGTGTAATCAATGACAACTTCTTCACCAGGACGGGATAATTGTTTAAAGGACCCCATTTCAGGTTTAATGGTGGGTTTAGGATTAAATTCACCACACACTTTACATTCATGTAAAAAAAATTAATCCAATCTGTCATGTAAGAGCCAGAGTCCCTGAGATTGTACTGCACCCCTGTTTAGCCAAACAGATTTTTCTTGAGGCACAGCATTGTTTTGTTCAGTTTTAATAAAATCCTCCATGTTTTCAGTATCTTCTGCTACCATTGTCATCATTCAATCATGAGCCTGCTGATACCCAGCAACAGCTTTGGCAGCTTTATCAGCGGCCTCATTTCCCACAGTTTCAACTGTATTTTCTTTACTGTGCCCCTTGCATTTTTGAACAGCTAGTGCAGCGGGAAGCTGCACAGCATGAAGAAGCTCAATCATTTCTTGCTGATGTTGTATTGGTTGTCCCTGAGTGCTGAGAAACCCACTCCTTTTCCATTGGGGGAATTCAATATGTAAAGCCGACCAGCCATACATGGAATCAGTGTGTATTGTTATTCTTTTTCCTTCTCCCCACTTACATGCTTCAATCAGAGCCCTGATTTTTGCGTTCTGTGCTGACTGTTTCCCTTCCAGCTTCCCCTGTTTTCTTACCTGAAACCCATCAGTAGTTCTCTGCACTACTGCATACCCTGCCTGTAGCTCTCCACTGGGCAGAGGCGGAGTGGCAATCGGGACGACCGGGACTTTTCCCAGTCGGCCGGCTGAAGGATTTACACAGCGGATCACAATTTAAGCGGACGCGAGGCGAACGAGACTGGCCTCACTCTGAGCTCATCAAAATCATCAACGTTATTAAATTCACCGCAAATAGCAGCCATATACTCCCAATTAAGGTACCTGAAATGTCCAACCAGTATTTATATCAGTTGTTCACTCTCTATATCTTAGTCATGGTTTTGTCTTACAGAACATTCATGGTCACAGATTGAAAAAAAATAAATAAATAAATGAATTTGTTTGTTTGTTTTTGAATTTCCTCTTAGGGATCAATAAAGTATCTATCTATATATCTAATGTAGAATGGAGCAAAGCCTCTTGGGAATTGGGAATGTGTTTATCCAATGAACCGATTGCGCTTAAAGGATCTGCGCATGTGTATGCAGCATGATCAGACTATGTCCACTGACCAATCATAAACCTTTTTCGGTTCATTTCATCCACTCACAAACATAGTTGTTTGGTAGTTAATTTTAAGTCAAAAGTAAAAAATAAACATGCATGTATATAAGACCGATCTTTCAACGGGAATTAAGGCAGAAGCTTGTCTGTACTACGCTGAATCTCACACCTCTGGTGCATTTAAGGAACGTTCGAAATGTATGGTGAGTTCAAAAACTTAGGACATTTAAAACTTATGACAAAAATCCCCCACTGAAAAAATTACCATAAGCAATAAACTTCTGTTTAATGGCAGTTGGCAAGAAACATTTGATGCATGCTAAACATGCCCTACTTATTTTTACAAAGTACTAAAAAACAAACAAGTATATTCTCTGTATTATCCAAATTGAGGTGTTTATGTCATTGTGTGGATGTCGATTGTGGTATAGCCCTGTGAGTGAGACCGTTTCACCCTGATTTGGTTGAATGCACTGCACAGAATGATAGTGGAGACAGGGCCGGCTCTACAGGTGGGCAAGGGTAGGGAATGCCCACCCAAACAGAGTGCGTTCCCACCCAATAAAACTACAAGGAAACGAACGTGACGTAGCTTACTCTTCAATTAAATGGTATAAAACATTGCAGGACATATCTACACTTTTGATTGGACGTGCTGTAGATATATAGCTAAAGCTTAATACTGAATATAATATAACATAGAATACATAGAATATCATATAGCCTAAACCTAATATAGAATAGAGTGTAACTATAATATATAGCCTAATGTTATTTAACAATATATTATATAGCTAAAGCCTAATACAGAATATAACTATAATATAACTTACATAGAATATCATATAGCCTAAGCTTAATAAAGAATAGAGTGTAACTATAATGTATAGCCTAATGTTACTAACAATATATTATATACCTAAAGCCTAATATTGAATATGATGTGACTATAATGTAATATATAAGATGATATAACAATAGTATAATACCTAATATATTTACTGACCCATAATATATATTTATACACATAGATAGATAGATAGATAGATAGATAGATAGATAGATAGATAGATAGATAGATAGATAGATAGATAGATAGATAGATAGATAGATAGATAGATAGATAGATAGATAGATAGATAGATAGATAGATAGATAGATAGATAGATAGATAGATAGATAGATAGATAGATAGATAGATAGATAGATAGATAGATAGATAGATACATACTTTATTGATTCCCAAAGGGAAATTCATGCAACTATCCATAGTTCCTTTCCCCAAATGTATACAAATGTTCTATTTCAGCTTCTGTTTATTAATGGAAAACCCATAAAAGCTTTAAACCTACAATTTATTGTCAATAATGTGCATTTGTCTATTGCCATCTAGTGCTTAGGGTTCATATATCCAGTAAGTCCTTCCAAAATGCGTAGTCACAAAGGAACAACATAATCTGGGTCTTCATCCAGTGGGCTGGGGGGGGCTGGTGCGGTCAGAATTTTCCCTGTGGATTTAAGTGCCCTACTCCGCCCCTGCCACTGGGAGACCGGAAACAGCAGCCATCAGTAAACAAGGATATACTATCTAGAAGAGTTTGAGATTGTAAGTCTATCCTGATTTTGCTATCTTTAACCGTCTTCTCAATGCAATCATGTGATACACCTCCCCTCATCTGATCTGCCATGTTGATACCCTCATGAACAAATGTTAAATTAGGTGCTTGTAAGATTTTGCTCATGTGCTGTTGTCTGAGTGTGGACACGGTAAATGCCTCAGAATTAAAGAATGGCATTACCCCGTGTGTTGTTAACACCCTGAGAGGATGCCCGCGAACAATGTGTGCTGTTTTAGAGATGAGATGGGCTAGTCCAGCTGCATGCCAGGTGCATGGTGGGTGTCTGTTTTCTGTTGTATCTAGTTTTACACTGAGATACATCAAAATGTGTCTATGTCCATCTACCTTTTGAAACAGGACACCATTGATTATCTTATCAGTCTCTGAGGAGTCTAAAAAAATTCTAGTTATTAATCAGCCAGAGCCAAGTCTGCTGCTGCAGCCAGTTCCTGTTGTAGAACAATAAACGCTTCTTCTGCTGCCACCGTCCAGTTAAGAGGAGCATTTAATTGTTTCATACCATGATCATTTATCAATGCACGCAATGGAGTGGTCAGATTAGTATAGCTGGGTATGTAGTGACGGCTAAAGTTGGTTAGTCCTAATAAGGAAAGCATTTCTTCAACCTTTAACGGTTTTGGATGTTGTAGGATTGCAGATCTGTGAGCTGCTGTTAGACCTGATCCTTGTGCAGTAACTCTTCTTCCCAAAAAGTGTACTTCTTGTCTTACTAGCTGTAACTTATCCCTGGAAACCTTATAATCTTTTTGGGCTAACAAGCGGAGAATCTTTATTGTTGCTGTGGTGCACACTTCAGCAGTTGGTGCTGCTAAAAGCAGGTCATCTACATACTGAATTAGCACACATCCTTGAGGTAATGTTAAGTTTTGTAAAGATTCTTTTAAAACTTGGTTAAACAAACCTGGTGAAAGAACAAAACCTTGAGGTAAGCGGGAGTATCCCTGTTGTTCCCTGCGGAAGGTAAATGAAAAAGTATCTCTAACCTCTGGTGCCAATGGTAAGCTGAAAAAGGCATTAGCCAGATCAATGCAGGTGAACCACTGTAAATCTGGTGTTAATGCACTCAGAGCAGTATAAGGGTTAGGAGTTGAAATTGACTTTGTTAATAATTCCTGGTTGATAGCGCAAATCATGTGCCATTCGATATTTCACGGTTCCCTGTTTCTCAACGGTAAGAATAGGAGTATTCCACGCTGAGTTGGAGGAAGACTCCTCCCACCTTTAGACCCAAAATGGTCTCTGCAATCCCTTCCTCTGCCTCCGGTTTGTGTGGATACTGGGATCTCCAAATGGGGGATCCTGTTTTCATAGAAAATGTCAACAGTTGTGTGTGTACTAATCCCACATCAGTGGGTCCAGAGGACCACAGAGTGGGAGGGAGTTGTTGTAGTGCTTTAACAGCTGCTGGGTGATCTGTTTTTTCTCTGCCATGGAAACGGGTCAGGTGTAAATGTTCTAACATAGAACTATCCCATGTCGTGGTCTGAATTTTGTATATGCCAGTCGAGGAGGAAAACCATACGCTTGGTATTTGAGTTAATACCCAGTCAGTGGTTTCTGTCCCTCTTTTCACCATGGGGCCAAAATCTTTAGCCTGATGTTTTGGATGTAACAGAAGAGAAATATGCGGCACTGCTTCTAAACCCATCATGTAATATTGAGCTTGTTGAGGAGTCAGTTGAATTCTAAAGCTACTCCCTCTGGTCCCACATAGCAAGGACTGGCAGTTACTGTCCAATCTTTACCTTCTAATTTTTTCTCAAACTGTTCCTGATAGATTGTTGGATCAACCCTCTCACACAGGAGGGTGACATGTGGGGGATCTGGCTGGGGAACATAAGGATTCAAGTTCAGAAACCATGGTTTCCAGTCAGACAGAAAAGATGCAGCAGACTGTGATCCATAGGGAGGGGTCAACTTGGTCCAAAAGATATCTGACACCTGTGGGGTGTCATCCTGAGAAGGAACTGTCCATCACATCAGGAACAGAAAAAAGAATGTCCACTGGGAAGGGAAACAATCAATCCGTCAGGACAACACAGGATTGTAGCTCCAAGTTTAATGAGCAGATCCCTGCCCATTAAGTTTGCAGGTGTAACTGATGAGCTAGTTGAGCTGATTCTGACAGCTGAAGGAGGAGCAGCTGCTCTCTGTCTCTCCCCAGATCCGTTCACTTTATTGTTTTTTCTGTTTGCTTTTCGTGTTTTCTTTTCTTTTGTTTTCTTTTCTTAACCTTTTCTTAGTTACTTTATTGACCCAGCGTCTGGAGTTATTGTATTGGACCGGATCTCCTCTTGGATTACTTTTTTATGGACTTATCAACATGGCTTTTTGCTCAGCTGAGGATTTTGAAAAACTGCTCCACAGAATTGAGGGCATTGAAAGGAAGCTACATTGTCTGGAAATTAATTTTGATCTCCACGCTGATTATGCAAACGACACAACTTTACCGTTGAATACACACAGGGAACAGCCTGTCAGCCCGGTGTTACATCGGTCTAACCGTGTCACAGAGAAAACACAGGACAACACAACTCCATCAGCAAACAAACATCTTTCTGGCAGAACTCCGCACTCTAATGAACACTGGCCAGCTTTAAAACGCACAGAATCATCAACCCCAGCCTGTTCTCCGAGGAAGAAAAAACAAAAGAAACTCCAGCACAGAGAAAGCTCTGAACCCAGACCTGCCGCTTCTGCTAAAAGTAAACAAAAGAGGTTTCAGCCAAAAACAAGAGATATTTCTCCACCTGGAATCCCGCTGAAAAACAGATTCGCAGCCTTGAGTTCCCCGAAAGATGACGCAGCCCCCGGGACCAGTCAAAGCCACCAGGAGAAACCCAGCCGCATCAAACGGACACATAACAAAGTAAGAGCCCCCCCAGCAAAGATTGTTGTCATACAAGACGGATCAATAAATGGAATTGAGGCTTTTTGTAGCAAGAATAACAAAGTTTATAGCTGCTACAAAAATACAGTGAGAGAAATAAAAAATCCAGAACATCTTGGACCAACATCCTACTTTGGAAAAACTCGTCATTAACGCTGGATCAGCAGATATTGCGATGAGACAATCAGAGATTCTGAGGAGAGACTTTTCTGATCTCCTATAGAGACTTGACAGACTAAACATAAACATCCTCATCAGCGGACCAGTCCCTGAAGGGAATGATGAAAGATTTAGCTGACTCCGCATGCTCCATAAATGGTTGAAGAAACAATCAGCTGAGAAGTCGTTCACCTTTATTAATAATTTCGAAGTATTTCGAAGTGCTAATCATCTGTTTAAAGCAGGCAAACGTTATCTTAACAAGGTCGGAGTAAGGCTCTTAGCAGCAAACATTTTTTCTTATTAAAATCAGAAAGCAAAACACTTGCTCCCAAAAGCTGACCTTGAGGCGCCCATGGATATCAGAGAACAGAAACAGTAAGTCATAATGACACCACAGGACCAAATAGATAAACAACCATCAGAGATTAAGTCTTCATCTTCCTGTGACTCAGCCACATCAAATGAGTCTCCATTTAGAAACTTTACAGACAGACTGAACGAGCAAATCAAATTTTGGACACAATTAACACCTAAACTTAGACTACACCAAACTCCTGGGACAGGTGTCAATAAGCCTGGAAGCTTCCCACCACTGATTATTACAGATATTTGATATTTGAGGGAACCGGGCAGTAAATCTACCCCTACTGTCCCGCAGAACTCGCCCGCACAGACGATGTGGAGGTGTAGCCACCATTTTTCACAACTCAATGAACTTTAAAAAGGTAATCCTGGGCACGTTTGATTCTTTTGAATACATAGCCACCCAGATAAACAAGCCTAAAATTGCATTATCTGATCATTTCTGTATTTTCTTTGAAAGTACCATCTCTGCTAAATTATCCAGCCACAGTAAGACCACTATAAAAAAGCATTTTCTAGGGGACAGTTCAGTAGAAACCTTTAAACGTATTTTTCCTTCCACCACATCCCCCTCATCTCCCAACTCAAACTCAGTAAATAAGCTGGTAGATAATTTCCTTGTGATAATCTCAGACATCATGGATTCCATTGCTCCAACTAAAGTGAAAGTAGTCTAAGGTAGAAAGAAGTCTCCGTGGACAAGTAATCCACTGGTACATAGTGAAAAGAGAGAGTGTCGACGAGGTTCACTGTGAGATCTACAAAGAGAGACTGAATAGATATCAGCTAACTATAAAAGATGCTAGGGAATCGTTCTTTTCTGAAATCATCAACAGAAACATTAATAATGCACTGACTCTATTTTCAACAGTGGAAAGACTAACTAATCCTTTAGTGACAGTAGCCCCTGAACTAAACTCTACCAGGGCCTGCAATGAATTTGCCAGCTTTTTCACTGAAAAGATTCTAACAATTAGAAGGTCAATCTGTACCTCAATATCGAACCCACAACCAGTGCCATCCACCAATCAACAACAATGTAGAGAAAATGTCTGAATTCAGACTTAACGTTGGAGCGATCACCTGCAGAGGAAAGCAAAGGTTAGTCTTAATTCTCTATTTTTCTATTAATACTTCTTAATGTTGGCACTCCAGGCTAGTTATGGGACAGGAATGTTTTGGAAATGTTTAATATAGCAGTTTTATATAAAGGGTACTGCTTATTGTGTTTATTTCGCTGGCCAGCTACTCCTGTCCCACTGTCAACCGTCTGGTGTCTTTTAAATACTTACTTTCTGCCACCGAAACCAGACGGAAAACACCAAATTGTTGAAAGGAGATTTTTAAGTGAAAGTCTGCGCCTCGCGCTGCTATGCTACCGGTCCCTGACCAGCCTGCTGTCTGCTAACTCCTCTCTCCCAGTTCGTTTATTCTGTGGCAGAGTATAAAAAAGAATTACACATTCACACAATATATATGTTGGGCATTCAAATTCAAAATTCAAATTCAAAATTACTTTATTAATCCCAAAGGGAAATTAAATGTTGTTGTAACTCATTATGCAAGTTCCTTCAAAGATTTGTTGTAGATGCTGATGCCTGTGGGTAGGGATGATCTCCTGTAGCGCTCTGCAGATCTGAAGAAGCCTCTGACTGAAGACGCTCTGTATTTGTCTGACAGTCTGATGTAGAAGATACTCTGGATCTATGGCGTCTTCTTTTCAACCACTTCACGGTTTTGTGGCTGTAGTTGAGGTATTATTTGAGCTTTTGTGATGTTAATCAGTTGCTGCCAGTTGTAAACCACCTTGTTGCCATGGTTATGCATCATAACAAATGTCCAAAAATAAAAAGTATCAGCAAAAATCCTTCCAGCTGCACAGCATTCAAAACCAGAGAGAATAGTTGTCCACAAAAACAATGTTTCTACCAAAAATGGAAGAATTAAAGTTTTAAAAAAGAAAAAAATATGAACCAAAGTAACAGAGCTACTCCAACATGCTGCCACCTTGAGCGGCGCAATTCCGGAAATGCATGGGGATAGAGATTCTTACCAAACCATCTCTAAAGAACTCTTCCTCATAGATGCCTTTTATTTTTTTACAAAGTTATTACAAAACATTCTGAGAGACAGCCTCTCTTACAGGATCCAATCAGTTTAATAATACATATTCATATATATGCAAAGTGTGACTGTAGTCCTTCCCTGATAGGTTAAGCCCTTTTAATATATTCCTTTTGGTTGCTAAGCAGAAAGCCTTTCTTCTTTGGTCCCAGCTCCCACCAGACCATTTGCACGATCAAACCACCAGATATTTCCGTTTTTTTCAGAGAATCGTGACCCATTCTCTTCTAACCCCTGGCTCCTATCCTGTTCTTAACAGTTTTTGTGCAGTTAATCGTGACCGTACCCTTCAAATGGAACTTAAATAAATGATTAGGTAATAACTTCCATTATAGTATACTGATCATTTATTGATATGAAACAACTTTGTGGCATCACACCAATTTGCATTCTGCTGAAAGTTCTTGATAGGTAGCCACAGGTAGCTGTTTCTAACAGAATGAAGTGCTGATATTTACAGTGTTTCTTCCCCTTATTCCTCTGGAATTTATCATTAAGT
Organism: Valencia hispanica; assembly: GCA_963556495.2. Classification (NCBI taxonomy): domain Eukaryota; kingdom Metazoa; phylum Chordata; class Actinopteri; order Cyprinodontiformes; family Valenciidae; genus Valencia; species Valencia hispanica. Next base: position 14,071,946 of record OY747713.1, on the reverse strand, counting down.
ACAGCAGCAAATAGTGGAAGAAGGCTAGAGCTTATAAGCATGAACACTTGTCAGGTGAAGCTAAAATGATTACTTGTTGCTAACTTGGACCGATGCTGGTGTTACAAAAAATCGGTGACATCAGACAGATTCTTTGATCGCAGGGGGCATGAAATTCTGTCCACCTGTTATAGTCCTCGTCCCTGCGCTGCGTGGTTTACAGCTGCCAAAGAGTGAAATCAAGTTCTGTGATCATTAGATGGTGTCATTCCAGAGATCGCTGTTGACTATGTCCAAGTGAAATATTCATAAAGTCACATTCTGATGACTGCTTTCAGAAAATGTAATCATACTCGATATTATATATTATTATTCAGAACTAACTTTCTGACGCTTAAGAGTATAAGAACTATAGCCATAATTTGAACACTGACAGAGTAATGTTCCCTGAAACGCAGAGGGTTATGGGGTGCTGCCTCAAAAGTAATTGTCAAATATCAACAGCAGTAATTTGAGTTATTAATTAAAATAAATATTTAGTTTGTAAACTAAATATTTAGCTCGCTAAATTAAATATTTAGTTGTAAACTGGACATTTATGATTAAATTGCAAGGTAAAAATATGACTTAAAAAAATTAAGCCCAATTTGTCTCTTATGACAGGCTAAATAACTCAAATGATTGCAGTTCATTTTTGACCATGTAACTTTACAAATGGCATCCCATAGAGGGTTACATTTTGTCTGTACGAGCAGACAGAGATCTGAAGACGAGCAGGAAAAGAAAAGGAGGTGGAGTAGCAGTGCTTGTCAATAACAGATGGTGTTATCCAGGACATGTTACTGTGAAGTGTCGTCTCTGCAGCCCAGATATTGAAATCTTGGCAGTACGTTTCCATCCATATTATTTACCAAGAGACTTCACCAGTGTAATTTTTGCAGTTGTTTACATTCCACCTTCAGCCTTTGCCGCCAATGCATGTGATGTCATCAGTTCCGTTGTTGCTAAGCTACAGACCAAGCACCCGAATGCATTTGTGGCAATATCTGGTGATTTTAGTCATGCCTCGCTCTCTACTAAACTTCCAACATTTCAACAGTTTGTCAACTCCTCTACAAGAGAAAACAAGACCTTGGATTTGTTTTACGCAAATGTAAAGGATGCATACAAGTCCAAACCAAGACCTCCTCTGGGACAATCAGATCACAATCTTGTTTTTCCTCTGTTCAGAATATAAACCACTTGTTCAGAGGCAACCTGGGACAAAAATAACTGTGAGAAAATGGTCACGGGAACCTGAAGAAGCCCTGCAGGGTTGTATTGTGAACACAGACTGGATGACTCTTTACCAACCCAATGGAAAGGACATCAATGCCATGACTGAGTGTGTGACTGACTATAAACTTCTGTGTGGACAACATCATCCCTACCAGAACAGTGAGACGCTTCCCTAATAACAAACCCTGGATCACCAGTGACCTGAAGGAAATGCTAAACAAAAAAAAAAGAACCTTCAGGGAGGGAGACAGGGAATTACTGAGGAGTATACAGAAGCAACTTAAGGTCAAGATCAGAGAGAGTAAAGAGGCATACAGAAAAAAGATGGAGAACAAACTACAGAGGGACAATATCAGAGATGTCTGGTCAGGAATGAAAAAGATCACAGACTTCAAGGACAGGAAGGATTGGATAGATGGAAGTCTGGACAGAGCCAATGAACTGAACACATTCTTCAACAAGTTCAGTTCAGGAACTAGCTCAGCAGCATCCTCTCCTCTTCCCGGCCAAACAGACATCCCACTCTTCTTTGACCAACAGCTTTCCTGTTACACCTCGGATGTTTTATCCTTCACCTCAGCCATGGACTCTTCTGATTCCACAAGTTTGACTTCAACCAAGTCAGGAAATTCTGCTACCCCCTTTGCCTCCCCCTCCCACTTGTCTTTCTCCAAAAGTCAGGTGAAGAGGCAGCTGGAAAAACTGAACCAGAACAAGGCTGCAGGTCCAGATGGTGTCAGCCCCAGAGTCCTAAAGGCCTGTGCAAAGCAGCTCTGTGGGATTCTGCAGCACAACCTTAGCCTAACTCAGGAGAAGGTTCCAGTGTTGTGGAAGACATCCTGCCTTGTTGCATTACCAAAAAGAACTCACCCATCAGTCATCAATGACTATAGACCTGTTGCCCTCACATCCCACATCATGAAGGTCCTGGAGAGACTCCTGTTGACCCCCCTGAGTAAGCAAACAAGAACGTATCAGGACCCGCTGCAGTTTGCTTATCGCTGTGGAGTTGGAGTTGAAGATGCCATCATCCACCTGCTTCAACCAACCCACTGTCATCTGGAAAAAGCAGGCAGCACTGTGATGTTCATGTTATTTGATTTCTCCAGTGCATTTAACACAATTCAGCCTAACTTGGTTTGTCAGAAACTTCTGAAGACAAAGATGGAGCCCTCAACACTCCCCTGGATCAATGACTACCCGACAAAAAGACCACAGTTTGTGAAACTGAAGAATTGTGTGTCAAACCAGGTGGTCAGCAGCACAGGAGCACCACAGGGGACCATACTTTCACCATTCCTTTTCACTCTGAACACCTCAGACTTCCAGTACAAATCAGAGACCTGTCATCTGCAGTAATACTCAGATGACTCTGCAATTGTCGGGTGTATCAGAGATGGACAAGAAGTTGAATACAGAGAGCTGGTGGACCGCTTTGTGACATGGTGTGGAAACAATTGTCTTACTTTGACTGTGAATAAAACAAGGAGATGATTGTAGATTTCAGAAGAAACAGGGATAAGTCAAACACTGTTTCCATCATGGGAGAAGAAGTGGAGGTGGTTGAGGGGTATAAATACCTCGGAGTTCACCTTGACAACAGACTGGACTGGAGACTGAACAGTGAAGCCGTCTACAAGAAGGGACAGAGCAGACTGTACTTCTTGAGGAAGCTTAGGTCCTTCAAGGTTTGCAGCAAGATGCTGCAACTCTTCTACAAGTCTGTTGTGGAGAGTGTAATCTCTTCAGCCATCATCTGTTGGATTAGCAGCATCAGAGGCAAGGATATAAAAAAGGCTAAGTAACCTGATAAAGAAGGCTGGTTCTGTTTTGGGGACAACTGTGGAACATCTGGAGATGATGATGCAAAGAAGGATTCTTCATAAAATGGAGCTAACAGGTTAGCTGAGGTTCAGGAGCAAGGCCACGCCTCAAACCCGCTTCATAAATCCTAATCAGTCTTAACTCGATCCACCCGGTACCACACGCCGGCTCTACATCCCTAATCACGCCAGGATACACATATAAACTCTGCCTGCCCTTCATCCCTTGTCCGTTTCGTTCGTTTTCACGCAATAATTTCGGACTTCAGCGTGTCGTTCGTGCTTGCTTACCTCGCTCAAAGCTTCTGCTTCATTGTTTTCCGGATGGACGTTCTCACGCTCGGCGTCGATCCGTCCGAGTCGGATGAGAAGCTGTTCCGCGGGAGTCCCGCATCTCCCGGAGCATCTCCTCGGCTTATCGTCCGCCAACTTTCCCGCCGTGTACGGCTTTCTTCGAGCCAGCGGGTTTCCGGCCGGTCTTCCCGGCCGCCGCTCTTTCACCCCAGATCTCGCAGCCAGATCTATTTCCCTCCCCGATCGCTCCAGCTTCTTCCGGCCGCCAGGGCCAGCGTCCTTCTCCCGCTTCGTCTCAGAGCTTCCGTCTTCGGCTCGAGCCGTCGCCCACACGCCTTCATGGCGCTGCTTCGGCTCAGCCGGGCCGGGCTCGCCCTCTTCCATCCTCTGGCTGCTACCCGGGCGCAGCTCCGAGCCACCCCAACATGTCCGGCTGGACAGTGGCGCGGCTTCAGCGTGCGCTTCGGGACAGGGGCATCCCTTTCAGCCGCTCCGCCAACAAAGCCCACCTTTTCGGGCTCCTCTTTCCACCTCCTCTGCCCCGTTCATCCCCACTCCGTCCCCGGCTTGCTGCTTCTGCTGTTCCCGTCCTCTCGGCGGGCAGAACTTCCGGCGACGCAGTTCCCCTCCCTGTCGTCCCGGGCCCAGCGCCCACAGCACCCCCTGCTGGGGATGAGCTGCCACCTCACCCTGCACCGGCTCTCTCTTTTCACGAGTTCGCTTCCCTTTTATCTAATTTTTTCTCAGCCCTGTCATCTCAGCCCTTCACCGGTGCCCATCCGTCCTCTCTTTCCATCCCTTCTCTCTTCCCCCCTTCTAGCTCCCTTTCGGCCCCCCCTCCTCCCCTGGTTTCTCTCCCTACGCCCACCGCTTCAACAGCTCCTCAGTTTCTTCCACCGTCCCACTTTCAGCCCCTCGCTGACCTGCCCCCCCCCCTCCATCCACACCATTCCTCTACCTCCCCCGACCCTCGCCCCTCTCGGTTCGAACCCCTATTCTCTTTCCACAGCCATTCCCCCCCTTCGGCCCGCTTCCTCCATCAACCGCCCCTCCCCGGTTCACCCCGCGCTACGTCAGCAGATCCTCCAAGGTAATCATGTTGACCTAGCCCTCCTTCTTCACCCCTCCTTGGGCCTATCAGGCCAGCCCCGAGAACTATTAACCGGTTTACGGGCTATGCAGCTGGGCACACCCCTCACACCCCGCTCCCGGGACCTTACCCCGGTCGAGTTTGCCCTGGCTTTCTCCTTTTACCGGGACACAATCTGCTCCGTGTTCCCCGACCGGCGGCTCGAGCTGGACGAGTACCTGTCCATCGTGCTCGACTTGGCTCTCCGGTTCGGGGGCATGGGGTTCTGGTCGTACCATAACCTTTTTTCCTCCCAGGCCGTAGGCCGGCTCGCCCAGTTTAACCAGGGAACTTACTGGGGCGCGCTCGACTCCGAGCTCTATTGCCGCGTCTTTGCAGCCCGAGCTTCTTTGTCCTGCAGCCTTTGCGGCGCCCCCTCCCACCCCGCCACAGTTTGCACCTCTATCGCCCCCTTTCGGTCCCGGCCCCCTGCGGCCCGTAGCTCAGGGGCCCCCTACCGCCTGTCCGCCGCCGCTCCTCCCCCCCCCGCTCATCCCTAGACCCTCGCTTACCAGGCCCAGGGCCAATGCCCCAGCCCCCGGGGGGGCTGACAGGCACGGCCGTCCCCCGCTCTATCAAGGGGGCCGGATGGTCTGTAACAATTTTAACCCGCAGGGCTGCTCTTCCTCAAGCTGCAGGTTCCTGCACTCGTGCTCCTTCTGTGGAGGGGCTCACTCCAGGGGCTCCTGCCCCCACAACCCGACCCCGCTGCCCGACTGACTAGCCCGCCACCTCGCCACACCCATCAAGGTGAGGGCCCTCGCTTCCACCCTGGCTAGCCACCCCGATAAAGAGTTTGTCGATTTTCTAGTCCAGGGGTTCACTCATGGATTTCATCCCGGCATAGAAGTCCTCCCCGATAGTGCGGCCTCTTGCGCCAACCTGCGGTCTGCCCTCTCGGAGCCTGACGTGGTCGATTCTCTCCTCCACAAGGAGGTAGAGGAGGGGTTCATGATCGGCCCTTTCAACCACCCCCCCCTTCCCACTCTTCCGAGTTAGCCCCTTGGGCGTCGCCACTCGCAAATATTCCGGCAAGAAACGTCTGATCATCGACCTATCAGCACCTCACGGTTCCCCCGTGCCTAGCATCAACAGCCTTATCCCCTTTCCCGACTTTTCTATGCAGAACGCCACCATCGATCACGCCATCAGCCTTATCCGCCTATCCCCCTTCTTTGCCGCTCGAGAAGGTCCACCGGATCTCCCTCATCCTCTCTAACTTTCTCCTCTCTAACACTTGCTCTAAACGGCAACTGCTGTCTCTCCTGGGTCATCTTAACTACGCCATCCGCATCATTCCCCAGGGTCGGTCCTTCCTTCCTGTCCCACCTTCTGTCCACTGCCGCTAGCGTGCCATGCCTCCACGATCGGCTTGCCCTCACCGAGCCCTGTCGCACGGAGATGCGGCTCTGGCGCGATTTCCTCTCCTCCTGGAACGGTATCTCTTTCTTTTATAATGATTTCGTCTCCCTTCCCGAAGACATACAGCACTTCACTGACGCTGCCCCTTCCATCGGTTTTGGGGGCTACTACCAAGGGAGGTGGTTCGCTGCAGGCTGGCCCCCGGAGTTCGCTGCCCTCCAACCCCAGCCCACCCTCCTCTCCTCCGCCCTCCACGAGCTTTACCCCATCGTTATAGCGACCCTTCTTTGGGGACATGAGTGGTCGCAGAACTCTATCCTCATTCACTCCGATAATGAAGCCATCGTAGAAATCATTAACAAAGGTCGATCTCGTTCCCCAGTCATCATGCAGTTCATCCGCAGACTCACTCTCTTATCAGACCAACACCAGTTCATACTCCGTGCAGCTCATATACCTGGTCACCTAAACTCTATTGCTGATTCACTTTCTCGTTTTTCCTTTCAGAAATTCAGATCCTTAGCTCCCGCTGCAGACCTCAACCCAACTCCAGTCCCACCATTTTGGGCCACCATCTTCAACTGACGCCGCAGCTCTACAACCTCACCACCTTCTCGCAGAACCTCGTCATTGACAGCCTCTCACCCGGTACCCTCTCTGTTTACCTGTCCGGCTGGAACGCCTTCAAGGCCTTTCACGTAACGTATGGTCTCACTTTCCCTTCTCTTACTCCCTTATCCATCTGCCAGTTCATCTCTCACTCACACTCGATCCAGAAAATCCGCACATCCACCATTAAATCCTATCTATCCGGAATCAGCTTCTTCATCAAGCTGGCAACAGGCAACCCCTGTCCAGCTCTCGACCATAGCCATGTTTCGACACTACTGAAAGGTCTTAAAAAACAAGAACAACCCTCCACTGCTAATCGCTTACCGCTCACCGCCGACCTCCTCACCCGTTGCATTCTCACGCTTCGTTCTGGTTACCTATCCCCCTTCATCGACCTTACTCTTCAGTCCATGCTCCTGCTTGCTTATTTCGGTTTCCTGCGTTGTTCCGAGTTTGCACCTTCCTCTTCTAGACACGACCCTTCCATTCACCCATGTCTCTCAGACATCTCAATCCTTAGTCAGGACACCCTCATTTACACCCTACGTAGAAGTAAATCAGACCAGCTCGGCACCTCCGTCCAAATTCACTTATTCCGCCTCAGTTCCAGCCTCAGCCCCTACGAACCCATCACCTGCTACATTCAGTCTCGATTATCTGCTAACGCCTCTCCATTCGACCCACTTTTCATTACCGAATCCGGTAGCCCTGCCACCCGGTTCTGGTTCATTAACCACTTCCGCCAGATTCTTCGCCGGTCCGGTATCTCCCCCGATTTTTACTCCGGCCATTAAATCCGTATAGGAGCAGCTACCTCAGCCGCCAGGTCAGGGATATCAGACAACCTCATCCAAATCTTAGGTCGTTGGTCCTCGTCAGCATACCGGACCTACATTCGTAGTAATCTACACGATCTGCGACGTGCTCATCTTCAGCTCTGTTAATCGCTCCGACAAGACCTTTTGGGGGTCCTGGGCAGGCTCGGAAAGACTATTTCCCGAAGACTGCACCCCCACACAGTCTTCCTCCGGGTCTCCGGCGACGTCTCTCCCCAGACCATTCAATTCATCATGCCTTCAGTAAACTATCAAATTCCGAACCCGTAGCGTGGTCCTTGCTAGTGAAATAAAAAAAAATTATGGACAACCCTGAGCATCCTCTTCATGAGACTGTCATACAATAACAGAGTGTCTTCGGTCCGAGGCTTCTACAGTTCTGCTGCAATACAGACCGCTACAGGAAATCCTCCCTACCCACAGCCATCATTATCTACAACAACTCCTTAAAGAATCAATTACATGAGCTATACCAACACATAATTTCCCTCTGGGATCAATAAAGTATTTCTGAATTTGAACTGAATTCCAGTGCCTTCCACTTTCCCAGAAAGCAATGCAGTGTGATGTCTGAGACTAGTATTCATTAACAAATATCCACTCTCAAATTTTTCCTATTACCATAATTATTAGTCAAAATTTTGTATTGTTACAGAGATCTTACTCAGACATGCCAAACTGTCCAGCTGAAGACTAAGTGTGGAATAGAAGATGTGTTTTAATTTGAGGAAAGGTAATAGTTTAAAGTATTCATAAATGAGTGAAGGTTTTAACACCTATTCCATGTTCATAGGTTTATTTTGTGTTCTTTTCCATATTTCCTGAACTTTTTTAATTTCACAGACCCAAAGAGAACGACCATCTTAGTGAGGAGTTCCTGGAGGACCAACTGATGGACATCACATTGCTTCAGGATCCAACCACTTTTGACTTGGAAAGCTTTCTTCATCAATGAAGAAAAGAGTAAGATACATTTTCTATACACAGACACACACACACACTGACACCATCCACTTGAAAACTATATCATATTTAGGAGAGGAATTACGCATTCTTGGTGCATTGTTTTCCAAGGTCACGGATATGCTGAGGTTTTGAAGACTGTCTGAGGTTGTAAAACTAGCTTTAGTTATTCTACACTCAAATGCAGATGGACGCATTGGGCCTTCTATCATTTCTATTGGTTATTTGTAACATGGAGGATGTAAAATTAGACATTTTTCTTAATACCAAAAACAGTTGGGAGAACAGAATGATGTTGTCGGTCTGCGGCGGCCAAAAAAGTAGATAATCTGTCATTCAACCTCAGCGATCTCACTCTGAGCTATTCATAAAACTATTGAGCTCTGCACCTGTCTTAAATTCATTGCATTGTCTCCCCGTACGTTTTAGAATTGATTTTAAGGTTCTTTTGAAGGTTTATAAGTGTCTTAATGGTCTTGGGCCTTCTTATCTCTCTGAACTGCTTTTACCTTATGAACCTTCGTGGTCTCCTTGTCACCCCTAAAGTTAGGACACACACTCACAGTGAGGCGCCTTTCCAGTTTTATGGCCCTCACCTCTGGAACAGGATGCCAGAGGACAGAACATTGTTTTTAAAAGCAGGCTAAAGAGGCACCTTTTAAGCTTAGCTTTTAACTGATTATTATTTATTATAGTCTAATTGCTCTGCATGTTTTATATGATTACATTTAATCAGTGTTTTACCATTTAATCTTATCACATTCATTTACTGCTTATTTTTATATTTTTATTTATCTTAATCCCTGTCCCAGTGTTTCCTCTGTAGCTGGTTGGGTGCTCTCCAGGTGGAGCTTGGGTGGAGGTAGGGGTCTCGGGTTTGCTTCCACTGGGTGCCCTGTGTCGGCACCTCGGTTGCTGCTGTTGATGTACTGCTGCCGGTGCAGATGGCTCCTCTGATGGCATTTCCTTGCATGGTTCATCTGCATTTGGCCCAATGTCCTTTTTTACTGTTGCTTTTAACTGTGTGTGCATGGGAGTTGGGTTGCTTTTAAATCTGTGGGGGAGGGATGGGAATGTGATTTATGTGGGATCATTTTAATCTGTAAAGCACTTTGTGATGCAATTCTTGTATGAAAAGTGCTTTATAAATAAAGTTTGATTTGACCTCCGACCTAGACTCCGTTCTCAATGCATCTCGCTATCCATAAGCTGACAGCAGGTTGAAAACACAGAGGCTTTGGAGTGCATTTCTGTCTGCACAGGTGGCACAACACCTGACAGAGTTGCGGTGACAGATCGCTGCAGTTTAACGACTGACGCAAAAAGAGCACATCCAGGAGAATTTCCTCCCACTGAAGCAAACGGAAAAGCCCCTTCTTCAGAATTTTGCCGTATCCTGATTACTTTAATTCATGAAACGTTCCTGATTTCAAAAATATGGCTCAAGTGGCACTTCACCCTCCATTAAGCACAGGGGGAGCGCAGTACAGGCCACAGCAGGTGAAAAGTTAATATCCATTGCTTATTAATCTGCTCGATGTGTGATGGCATGATGTGGATTCTCTGGTCAGTTTGTTCAGATTTAATATCAACTAAAATGAATGAAAACGAACTACTGAATATGTTATTTAAAAAATGGACACTTTTTTATTATAAAGTATAAATAGACTATTTCACAGTGGGTACATTCACATGGTAAGGCAGCACACATAAAAAATACAATAACTCCGTATAATAAAACTACTTCTCATAATGCACCACAAAGACGGGTGCCCGCCAAGAATAAAAAGGTACGTTTTTTTTGGCTTACTGGGTGGGACAAGGTTCAGTCGCTTTTACACCTGATTTGCTCTGAACCAGGGTTCGTTTGGGACCACTCAGAGACCACCTCTTCTGCTGGGTCTCGGTTCGCTTAATTTATGTGCACCAAAGTTCGCTGGGTTATATTCACTCCTGCGTAAAAGATCCAGACCAAGGGAGGAAGTTTGCTAGTGTGAATACGACGCTAGTGTGAATACGACCTCATATTAAAAAAATTACAAACCATTAGAACAAAAAATAACGTTTATTAATGTAGTCACATTCTTGCCATATTACATTTTGAGGTATCTTGGTTAAGAACCTCTCATTTTCCAGGTCAAGGGATCTTAGATCAGGAGACATTCCAGGTGATGTTTCTGGATGAATTTCAGAAGCTCCAACCTCCAATTACAAAAGGAGAGCACCATAACTAGTGATGCTCTAATCATGATTTTACTGGTCCATGCTGTAGGCAGGTGTACTTAAAGCCTCACCTACCAGTTGTACTGGCAGGTGATGTAACATGTAAAAATATTTATTTTAACTGAATCTTTAACAAACATTCAATTAAAATTACCAGTAAACACAAAAATAATATACATTAGTTATTGAGGTTATCTGAAAATAAGAGAAAACATTAGAAAATATATATTTTTAATACATGTAAAACAATCTGAAGAAACTTTTTATCATTTGAATTCAAACAATATCTTTTTTCAATGCATTTTGATTTATCAATCAAGAAGTGAAAAATTTTATGAAAAATAGCCGAAGCAGAAAATAAAGCAAATAAAGTGTTGTAACTATTAATAATAAAAAGTTGTTGTCTGGTGTTCTGAGCATCAATAATTATAATCAATAATTTAATATTAATATAAATATTGATGACGTTCGAGTAGGGCTGGGCGATATGGCCTGAAAACAAAATCTCAGATTTTTTCACACCAAATCTGATTTTAATCGATTTTTTTCTTTCTCCCTTTACTTTCTTAAACAGAAATAACAAATGACAGAATTTATTTTTTAAACTCTTATTTTAATATCTCCTTTGGGAGTCTACCTCAATTCAAAGTTGTGTGGAAAATCTTTATTTTCCCAAAAGTAAATCTTCTTAAATGGCAAATTCGAATTAATCGATAAAATCGATTTATCGCCCAGCCCCACGTTCGAGTTTAACCTGTTTATTAAAGATATAGGGCCACCAATCTCATAGATGACAATTTTAATGAAACCAGACAGTCAGTCTCTCTGAAAAGGCGTAGAGTTCGTCCGCAGGGTTAAAACAAACTTTACAGCACACACTGAAATAGCACAGGAAACTTCTCGTTACTTAAGGGAATTTATGAATGAAATAGGTCAACCTTACAGATTAATTTCATTCATAAGTTCCATCTATTCTAACGCATGCAAAAATATAGAACAAAGTTAACGTCGAGGGAAGGGGCCGTGTGTGTGCAGCTGTGTGTGGGAGACAGAGAGCGAATGAGGGGGGGGGGGGGGGGGTTCAGTTTAACCCCTCAATGCGACCAATAACTCAAGCCTCATCAGTTGGCGCAATCGGTTCACAAAGGGAGACAAAGAAAGACTGCGGGGCAATTCAACAAAGGCTAGTTTCATTAGCAATGGTGGCTTGGACAAAGGAAACGGGGCGACGGAGAAAGGGGATCAACTGAGGCCACGCGACCTGTCTAAACAGTTGACAGACTTATTTTAACCAGCAGAAAACTGATATTAACCATTAAGACCTAATTCTCCTCTACCCAGACCAAAAGATATAAACCAAGTTAATCCTACTTGGTGGGGCAGCTCTCCACAGTCCACGACGAAGAACGTAGAAAGTGTCCAGTTTAAAGGGAGCGGTTTGCACAAAACTGAGGTCAGAAAAGCGGATGTCCGACTTTAGGCGCTGAGGGACTCAGGCCGGTTTAAATAGAGGTCAGAGGCAAGCGGACTCCCTGGTTACCCGTACAGGGAAGTCTGTTTGCTCGGCCGATTCACTTCTAAGTTTAAAAGGGAAGTTCTTCCTGGTCCAGCAGGTTTGAACCAAACAAAGGGAAAATGCTAGCAATGGATTAAAGCGTCTCCTTGCGGCACCGATGGGGAAGCAAAAGAAGAAGATTTCAATATTCGCGCTGCCTTTTATCAACTCTGTGATGTCATCACTGGCCACAGACCAATGAGAATGGGTTGAGGGCAGCGCAACGGATGCTGGGAGATGCAGTTCGTTCAGTAAAAGGCCATAGCCTCAACAAAAGAAAATCACAATCGTTTCCATAAATTTTTGCAGTTTAAAACATTTGCAGGATTAGGAAAAGCAGCTTTAACATTAGAAAATATAAAATTTGCGTTACAAAAAGGTACTAAACAACTAGAAAGTTTTAACTTCCCAAGACTGTCCTACTTACTTTTTTTCTTTAAGAGGGCATATTATGCTGACAAAGCATGCGGTGTGAACGCGGCATAAATATTGGTATTATAGTGAAATAAAATACTTGGAAAAGTGTTTCTTCTGCTTAAAATGAGCTATTGTGCAATTATTTGTATCAGTGTTTTTGATTTTATTCTTTAAAATACCAGAATTTCCCCATAACTTTATATTTTTGTCAAACCATTTTTAAACTGGTCAGTAATTATAATTTAACTTAATCATTTAAACTTTAAATCCAATGACAGAAACATATTCAATATTAAGGAATTAGGAGAAATAATTTTCAGTGGTTTTGGGACTTAAGTTCATGGAGATCTACAGACATTGGCCAAACTAAGTTCTTTGGCATTGATATTTCACGTTTAGTCTTCTCATTAGTACGTTTTTCAGTTAACTGTTAAATTAGAACTGTCTTATCTTTACATGGACATTTTTCCAATATTGATTATTTAAAAACATTTGCGCATTCTGGTGGTTTGTTGTGCGAGTTCCCATGTGGTCAGATCAGTGAGTTTTGTTTTTGTTACTTTTACCACATTGAAAAGGCTTCTTATTTGTGTGTCAGGAAGTGAGCTTTTAAGCAATCGCCATTCATGAATGCTTTTCCACAGATCACACACAAGAAAGGCTTCTCACCTGTGTGAACTCTCATGTGAACTGTTAAAAGTGCTTTCTTTAAATAACTTTTACCACATGTCTCACACTGAAAAGGCTTCTCATTTGAGTGACTTTTCATGTGTTGATTCAATGAATAACTTGAACTGTAGGTTTTTTCACAGGTATTACAGGGAAATGGCCTTTCACCTGTGTGAATTTTCATGTGACCAGCCACATAAATGTTTTTGGTAAAACCTTTGCCACAAATTGTACAAGAGAAAAGCTTCTCACCTGTGTGGGCTCTGACATGTGCATACAAACCCGAATTTGTACTAAAGGTTTTTCCACAGGTAAGACATTTAAAAGGCTTCTCACCTGTGTGTGTTCTCATGTGAACTGTTAATTGGCTTTGTTTAATAAAACATTTTCCACATGTCTTACATAGAAAAGGCCTCTCACCTGCATGAACCTTTAAATGATATTTTAGGGCACCGCTATTCCTGAATGCTTTTCCACAGGTTACACACAAAAAGGGCTTCGCACCTGTGTGAACTGCCATGTGATCAATCAATGACTGTTTTAATCTGAATGTTTTTTCACAGGTATTACAGGGAAAAGGCCTTTCACCTGTGTGAATCATCATGTGATTGGTCAAAGACATTTTCTTAGTAAAACGTTTGCCACAAACAGTACAAGAGAAAGGCTTCTCATCTGTGTGACTCCTCATGTGTTGATTCAATAATTGTTTTGTTCTGAAAGCCTTTTCACATGTATTACAGGAAAAAGGCCTTTTATCTGTGTGAACTGTCATGTGAATAGTCAACCCAGATTTCTGAGTATAGCTTTTGCCACAAATTGTACAAGAGAAAGGCCTCTCACCCGTGTGATTTCTCATGTGAGATGTCAAATCTGCTTTCATTATATAACTTTTTCCACACATCACACATTCAAAAGGCCTTTCCCCGGTGTGAATTCTCATGTGTCTTTTCAATGTAAGTTTTGATCTGAATGTTTTTTCACAGGTATTACAAGTAAAAAGTTTCTCACCTGTGTGAGTCATCATGTGAGATCTTAAATCTCTGTGCATAATAAAACGTTTTCCACATGTCGTACAAAGAAAAGGCCTCTGATTTGTGTGAATCCTGACGTGACGTTTTAGGCTACTGCGATCGCTGAATGCTTTTCCACAATTGTTGCACAAAAACGGCTTCTGGCCTGTGTGAACTCTCATGTGTTGATTTAATGACTGTTTTGACCTGAAAGTTTTTTCACAGGTGTTACAGGGAAAAGGCTTTTCATCTGTGTGACATCTCATGTGATAAGTCAAAGCAGGTTTAGAACTAAAACTTCTGCTACAAATTGTACAGGAGAACGGCTTCTCACCTGTGTGAGTTCTCTTGTGAAGAATCAATTTACTTTTTTCACCAAAACCTTTGCCACAAATTGTACAAGAGAAAGGCTTCTCACCTGTGTGAACTCTCATGTGAAGAGTCAAATTACTTTTCTGACTAACACACTTGCCACAAATTGTACAAGAGAAAGGCTTCTCACCTGTATGAACTCTCATGTGACTCTTTAAATTAGCTGTACGACTAAAATCTTTGCAACAAATTGTACAAGAGAAAGGCTTCTCACCTGTGTGAACTCTCATGTGACTCTTTAAATTAGCTGTATGACTAAAATCTTTGCAACAAATTGTACAAGAGAAAGGCTTCTCACCTGTGTGAGTTCTGACATGTACATCAAAGTTGGTTTTTGAAGTTAAACTTTTTCCACAAGTCAGACATTTGAAACGCTTTTCACTTGTGTGACTTTTCAAGTGTAATATCAATTTACTATTTTCATTAAAGAAATCCCCACAAATTTGACAAGAATACAAATACTTTTCTGTGTGAGATTTCTTGCGCCTCTTGGGTGCTAAATTCTTAAGCTTTTTGGTTTTCTGACGTCTCTTATTTTGTTTCTGCCCTTCATCTCGCTTTAATCCTGAGTCTTTATGATTGTTTTCTTCTTGATCCTGGCTCACAGTTTCATTAAAGTCCTGAGAGATGACTTGGTTCCTGAATGGTTCTAGTTTATTGTGGCACTTTTCCCCAAAAGTAGGAGTCACCATGAATGAATCTTCAGTCTCCTGGTTCAACACCAGCTGCTCCTCATGCTGATTTATGCAGAGCTCCAATGCTTTCTGTTTTATCCAGGGATGTTCTGGTTTCTTTTGGTCCAAACTGGAATTGCTCTCCTGTTTACAGAGCTGCTGGTCTGAGAAAACCTCTTTTGAAACATTGTCTGGAAAACAAACAGGAGAAAGGCTTTCAATTGGAGGTTTATTCGCTCCTGAAATATAAACATGCTTTGAAAAGTATTCAGTCCTAATATCAGTTAAATCTGAATTTTAACAGTTAAACATCAAAACTGTATTTCAGTCCAACAGGCTATAGGAGAAAATATATCCAGTGATCTTTAAATCTCAACAAATAATATAAAACACAAATATGTATTTTCTATGAGAATTAAAACATTTCAATAAAATAAATAGTCTTGGAAAGGTTTAGTTGAGCTCCTAAAGCAATCTAGAATTCCTTAAAAAGCCTCAATAGTAATAAAGGCTGAACGTCCCCATGCTATGTCACACTGGAGCATTAATTTAAGTAAAGCATGCCTCCATCACGTACTAAGAACATATACTGTATTGTATGCAGGGGTGAAAGTAAGCCGGTACGGTCCGGTACTGCGTACCGTTAAAAGATTCTGTGGTGGTACGCAGTACCAGGAAGATGGGAGAGCAGCTGCCTGTCTTTAAGTCCTCATTCAGAACCAGTCTATTTAAAAATTCCTTTTAACTCATATCGAATTGTTTCTCAATTGTTTTTTTGTTTTTTAGCCATACAGAACAGCTCAGAAAATAACCTTCTTATGAGCTAATGCCGGTGTCGTGCGAAGGCAGTTATCCCCGTCAGAAATTGTTTCCCCCTGCGTCGGGAGCGCGCACGTAGAAGGAAGCGCTGTTCCACGTGACTCCGCCACAATCACAACCAACAACACGTTGAACTAGTGATATTTTGTCTTTGAATACGTGAAAACCAAGTGTCTTTACTTCATCGTTCTGTTTGTGGGTTACCACAGAAATAAATAGATTTATTTTTCTAACGTGGTGTCGCACGGTCGGCTTAATAAGAAAACGGTCACGTCTGTGTAAACTCGATTCATATAAAAATTACACTAAATATAAATTGTTCTCGGCAAGTAAACGACTCTTTCACAATCTCCTATAAAAATACTATTTTCTTTCATTGTATTACGTCGCCCAAAGTTCTGTCTGCTAGAAACAAAAATCCACCTTCCTGAGTTCAACACTGAAAAACGCTGTTTATTTTAGTGTGATAATAAATAACTATAACAAAGTAATGACAATCAGAATCGGTAAGGTTTTATTGCCAAATATGTGAACAGATTCACAACATTAGGAAACTGCTGCGGTTGAAAAGATAAATGGCATGTAGAACATCATCTATATTCTCAAACATTAATAGAAAACATTTGATGCAAAAAAAAGCCTTCCAACCTGTTTCTGCTGACTATTTTTTGCATGTTCCAACAGTTTTTGATATTTATCTTTGGTGGGTGAAGAGAAATAATTCAGGCTGGAAGTCCTCCTTGTCGAAATTACAAGGTAAAAATTATATCAGGGATTATAATTATGTCCACCAGAATCTGTATCCCCCAGGTAACTTTTTTTATTCCTTTTTTATTCCTTGGCCAAACCTCCACAGAATTAAATGGTCATAATCCAAGGTAAATATATACCAAACCACTTGAAGGTGGGATACTCACAGCCCTTTTGGGGGGGGTACAAATTACTTTAAGCACGATAATTCTGTCCCCTAGAATATGTATCCCTCAGGTAACTTTTTTAATCCTTGGTCAAACTTCTTCAAATACACAGAATTAAATGGTCATAATCCAAGGTAAATATCTACCAAACCATCATTTTATCATTTTACAATATCGTCAATAGGGTTATGCCGATGGACGATATCATCGTCCATCGTGATGGGTGACCGACATCACGATGGAGAGCCACCATCGTGATGCCACGCCGCCCACCCTGAGCATCCTCTTCATGAGACAGTCATACAACAAGAGCGTCTTCAGTCGGAGGCTTCTTCAGTTTCGCTGCAACACAGACCACTACAGGAAATCCTTCCTGCCCACAGCCATCATCATCTATAACAACTCCTTAAAGAATTAATTATATGAGCTGCAACAACACTTAATTTCCCTCTGGGATCAATAAAGTATTTTTCTATTTTCAATTCAATTCAACCGAGTGCCACGTATTAAAAAACCCGGGGGAGTACAGTGGGTCCCATTTAAGTGGCCACTTCGTTATTTCCAGCAGGGCCGAGCTCAATTTGTGGCACTGGCAGGTCGGAGTGGCACTTCCGGTGGCAGCTTCCGGGTGCCACAGAAATTAGAGGCACTTGCTGCCTGGAGCGGCACTTCTGGCGGCCGACAGAGGTTGTCGCTACGGCTGCGAGGGGAATTTGAGGCAGTTACGGCAGCTGCAGCCTCTGGGTGCAAAAGATTGCATGTAATAAAGTGAAAAATAATTAATAAATAAATAAATAAATAAATAAATAAATAAATAAATAAATAAATAAATAAATAAATAAATAAATAAATAAATAAATAAAAATGCATACCGCCACCTTCTGGTTTAGAGTGTGTGTCACTATGACGTTTCAGCAATCTCATGAAAAACTGGTTGTGTAAAGCAATCCAACACCCATTAATTCATCTAATTAAAAAATGCCGTAATATATTCCAAAGTGTCTGCTAAACTACCAAAGTTAGAAATTGGGAAATTTAACTTAGCCCTATTGGAACAAATTCATTAAAAATACATTTAAAAAAACTATTCTATTCACATGCTTTTATAATCCTGGGAGGGTATGCTTGCTAGACTACATTGTCCCAAAAAATAATACTTAGTTACCTTAAATGCCCCCCCCCCAAGTCAAATAAATCCAATTTAATAATTACTTCCCTTATCAGAAACCTTAGGAGACAGTTTAAATTTGAAATGGAACTATGTGTTTTTGTGAAGAAAGTGATGAAATATTAATACACTTCTTCTTTTCTTGTCGTTTCACCCTAGGTTTCTAGAAAGAAATTATTACCTAGTTTAGAATTGGCTATAACATTGTACTGGATCCTCTACAAACGCTGTCTTATGTTGGAAATATACCCCAAAAGTACCAGAAACTTATACATACAATTTTAAGTTTAGGTAAATACCACATTCACTGTAAAAAAAAAAATTGACAAAAAACATTGACTTTAGAGATTGTGTAAGTCTCTGTCTATGCATATAATTCTTTAAGGAGTTGTTGTAGATGATGATGGCTGTGGTCTGTTTGTCAGGTAGTCACTGATCCAGGTGATTGTTGAGGGCTCCACCTGTGTCTTCAGGAGTTTCTAAATAAAGTGTGCTGAGCCTCTCCATTGTGTGGTTCCTGAGATAAATCCAAGAATCCTTTATGTAGTTTGATAATTTCTTTGATTTCTGATATGAAAGTTAACTGTAACATATACAAACATTCTATTATACAGATAATCATCTCTCAAAAAACATTTTGTAAGACAGTTTCATTTAGTTTTTTAATCTAAGTTCAATAACATTCACATCTGCATAAACATGTTTTGATTAGATCATCAGGTAGAGTCACATGTAACAGATCTGTAGTGTTGCTGCATTTAAAACATATTAGTAAAATTAGAATTGTAAAAAATACTTTTCTTCATGGTGAGGAGTAAAGTGGACACGTTAAAGTCAATAACCAATGTCTTATTGGCAGAAAGAGACATTGGATGAGTGATACATAAAAAAATATTTAGTGACTTTGTGACTAACTTCCGAATCAATCGGATAACTTTTCGTGTTTATTATTTTTTGTTGTTGTTGAATGGTTAAGCTACCATCAGTTCTGTCCATGGAAAAAGAAGAGCAACTTCAAATCCTCGAGGCTGTTCGGAGTTGGGAGGAAGAACATGATTAAAGCTCTCCAGCTGAACATCTGACTTTTGCTTTTTTAAATGACTATGAAAAGTTCTGCTCCACAATCCTTGATCAGAAAAACTTAAAAGTCTTTACAAGATTTGAGGAAGACTGACCAGTAGGCTAGAAGTCTTGTGACAAATAAAGTTTAATGCCTGGTCAGCCGGTCTTTGTTGGAATCTCTTCTCCTTACAGACAATGTGGTATGAAGGTATGTGTTTATACACAGTATGTATATATATATATATATATATATATATATATATATATATATATATATATATATATATATATATATATATATATATATATATATATATATATATATATATATCATATTTAATAACTACATTTATTTCAGATCCACGATATCTATTTACAATGCATGTCAATAACGTTATCAATTAAGACTGGTGAAAGCAAAGCCAACAACACTGACAACTCGTTTTTTAAATTAGATTGCTTAAACGTTATTGTGACACACACTCTAAACCAGAAGGTGGCGGTAATGCGCGCCAACTGCCATGGCAAACTGAGAAGAAACCGTTTTTATCTTCCACAAACCACATTAGTAGCAATGGAAAGGTTGTCCCGTCTTATTTCAGACGTTTACAGCTGCTCTGCCAGCCCCTGGCACCCTGCAACAGCCTGTGACACCCTCTGGCAGCCTCTGGCCGTTGCCTGGGCAGCAACCCGGAAGTGCCACTCCGAATTGATCCTGCCCTTTCTCGCTATTTCTTTCAGTGATTGACGCAAGATAGCCTACAGGAAAATATTGAAATGTTTTTGTTTGGGTTTTGACCATTTGCTATTTTAAAACGCATGAAGTGAGAGAGAGAGATGAGGGTTTTGGTAATAGTACCGGCAAGAATTTAAAACTACTTTCACCCCTGATTGTATGGCAGCATGAAAATACACAATTCACACAATGGCTATTTGTACATGCTGTGATTGAGTCAACTGCAGAGTTATGTTACATTTCACGAGACAAGTTAAACAAACCAAAGGAAAAATGGGTGTTTTTGTGGTTACAACTGTTTCAATAACAGCTGAATCAAATAATTAGAATAGCGCCTATTTTTTTTTCTTTATTTAAAGGTTTCACAAATGCCAGAGTTGGTTTTAATTGTTCTGCTATTATTGTAGAATAATCTAATCCAGGTTTGAAATGTCTGGGTTATGTAGGTTGTGATCTGGACCGGTTATAGTGTGGTCAAGATGCAGAAAAACTGCTGAAATCTGCCTTTATTGAAGTTTCACAAATCAGACAGATGGTTTAAATTGTTCTGCTATTAGTATAAAATAATTCAGTGCAGGTTTGAAATGTCTGGGTTATGCAGTTTTTAAACTAGAGCAGATTAAAAATGCTCAGAGTAGAGAAAAATGTGGTGTAATTGCCCTTTAGCCATTTCCTGAATCGGAAGCTAGAAACTGAAACCAACTTCCGCCTCGTGAATATAGCAACAAAGTAGCTAAACTGGCAACACTGAGATTGGGTTTGAAGGATTCTGCTATTAGCCTAGACCAATAGAGTCTATTTATTAAAAGTTTTTAGATAAGAGCAAATCAAAGATGCTTAAGGAAGTAAAAGATAACGAGGTATTGTTCTTTGTAGTTTTTCGAAGGGGAAGCAACAATCGCAAGCCAACTTTAGCTTCGTTGCATAACCCGGGCTAATAAAACTTCCAAAATTAACACTTTCAAACCTTCACCTGCATCCCGAATCACTATCAAACGTCAGCATCGCCGGTGTTTCTTACCTATCCGGTGTAAGATGATCCGGGGTGTCCGGGTGAAATCCAGCAGTCTGCGCTGATCATCCATCTCTTCCTCGGGCTTTAAGGAGATAAATGATCGGTGATCAACTCTCGTTGCAGCTGAAGACATTCTTACTGCAAACACTCACAAGTTCAGCCCACAGATGATTAGCGACTCTAAAATGACTCCAAGCAGTAGGAAAGCTAATGTCACTAGCACCACGTTTTATTTTCTTCTTGGTGTTTATTGGCGATTAACAATGAATCGGATCATTACCGCCACCAACTGGTCTGGAAAGTGAACCGCAAAGTAACTTCCGGAAAAGATCCTATCATACAAATACGTTAGTCTCGGATGAAGAAGTACAATTCATCAGGTAATATTTAACTAAGTACAAAGTATTAAATATAGTTTCACTTCAATTCTGTTTAGGTTTTGAATCAATTGTTTTCTTCTTCTTCATATTTCTAACAGTTTAATGATATATTGTCTCATCCAGTGGCGCTACAAGGGTCTCTTGGGGCCCCAAGCAAAAACTTCATAGGGGGCCCCTCGAACCAGGTTTCATCATACATATAGAATCCAACACTGAGAAAAATGTCAAATAAACATTTCTTTTATTCGAATATGCATAGCAGCATTTCCCCCCCAAATGTAAACAGTTAATATGTGCATTTTAATATTCTAAATCTGAAGTCTGACAAAGCACAACAATCAACAACTATAATAATAAAAATTTATAAAACTTTAACTAGAAATCAACAAAATATAGTTCACATCAGCATGTTTTAAATGTAAAAAATTTAATAGAATTTAAAATAGAGATATATCCCATTACATTATTACAAATAAACTTAGAGGATACAGCGTTTACTGTCAATTTAAGATGAAGTATCCTAAGACATTATTATGGATCCCTGAATAGAATAAAGTATTGCTGCCTGATGTAGCAGGGATGGAGGCAGTGGCGTAGCAAGCTTTTCAAAAGTGTGGGGGATGTGAGTTGCTGGATTGTGGCTTTCAAAACCTGTGAGGGTTGGAGGTGAGTGTGGGGGTTATAAACTACCTTGACTGGGTCCATCTGAAATGTTTTTCACTCGTGACACAGTAGCTAAAGAAATGACCTAAAATGCACAGTTAGTTACCTAAAGGACTACAGGATTCAAGTGTTTATCATGTTCCATCGTTTTTCTGATAGCAGTATATTTTAAAATGGAGCTCGTGTTTTATTTTTGGCTTTTTTATTTAAATGTCTTATTTTTTATTTTTTCTTCTCTAAAAAGGCAAATAAAAAGGCTAAGGAGCTGCAATGGTTTCACTCTAAGAGGAACAGGGACACCAACAGTTCAAACCAATGCCTAAATGGTCATCATCCTACAATAGGTTAATATATAATACATTTCTATTTACCAAATGCAAACATACACTTGAAAAAAAACATATAGCAGGGTGATAAAGTTTAATTACATAGGAACACAGTTTTTTGTAAATCTTTGGAACATGTTGATTTTGTTCTTGAGCTCATGAGATCTTACAAGCTTTTCAACTATAGTTTATGTTTTCAAAGGACTAATAGGATTGCCACCTTGTTTGTTCAATTTTGTCCATTACTATTTTATGCCGGCCCTATTCCAAATCCATTGATTCAAGTCTGGGTACTCACTTATGTTAACCAAAGTTCAGAACTATAAGAAACGTTTATTTTAGGTATTTTACTCACTGCTGTTGTTTAGAAAAAAGAAGTTTGTAGCAAATCTAAAAATGGGCTCCTAATTAGAACTTACTGAGATGTTGTTTTTATTTATGCAACATGATAATGCTAAAATCCAAACTCAGAGAGTTTAAAAAAGCAGTTTAGAGTAATGGATGTTAAAAGATAAAGTTGATGACTCCGTTAAATCTTTAGAAAAGCTCATAGAATTTTGTGTGTGATAATCCACAGCTGAAGGCAGTTCTACACAAACACACGTTGACAGTAGAAGAGTATTTATTTAAGTTAATCGCTATGTCTGGAGTCAGTATCTTGGATTGTTTCCAGGATATCTCAGATTTTCCAGGAGGATTTGTCACCTTCTCATTCTGCCAAAGGTACCAGTACTCTATTTTCTGACCATGGTATAGCTGTGCTTGACTGACCAGCAAACTAAACAAATCTAGAGAATCCACTGGGTATAGTTGTAATAGAGATGAGCTGAAGGCCACTATACAAGCAAGCTGGGCATTACTACTTCTACAACTACTAATAGGACTACTACTACTACTAATAATAATAGTTTATGGTTCACTCAAAAATAGTTGAGTAACAAGAAACTATGTGACAAAGTTAACCAACTTGTATTGAGAAGGTGATAAAGAATGTACAGTAAAAGGGCAAAATTAGAAAAAAGGTGTGAAATGAAAGAATGATTGTGCAAGAAGTAAAAACAAGTCATCAAAAAACAAGGACGAGATGAAAAGGACAACTGCGACTCCTCCCTGCATCACTAGGACAAAAAGCAAATTAACATTATCTTCACACTGACAAAACCACACTCCACACTCCCACACAGCCCTCTCAGTATCTGCCAGCAGGATTTAGTCAAACTTCAAGAAATCAATTAACTCTGCTGCTACTTTCAATATGTTCCCTTGATTAGTCATTGCCACAGATGTGCTGCCAGTGGGTGCTCTGTGAAGCGCAAAAAATGATCCACATCGGAACAATGAGCACTGAACTGAACTATTTAAATGTCTTCATTGAGAGCAAAGCAGAACCAAAGTGTCCACAAAGTTGTAAAAAAAATCTGGTACTTCTTCTTGAGTGCAGTATTTTAAAGTATAATCTGACGGGATGAAAAAGATCTGGTGGTGTAGTTAATTTATGCTCGCAGGGTCCTAGGTCTAAAAATAATATTTGTTATCGTAAAATGTAATTCCCTCAACATATGAAACTGTGTGCACAGATTTCTTAATCATTCCCCTTGGTTTGCAGAGATCATAGAAATGTGGAGGAAAAATTCCTATCTAATTAGTATTTAAGTATACATTCTCTGTCTAGTGAATGTATCTAGGGCAGATGACAAGGTTAGGGGAAGCAAGCTTAATGTTTCTGATAAAGATGTGTCAGGTCACCAGAGAGACAGACGCCGGGGCAGCAAGATATCTAAAGGAACAGTCTGACCTCATAAGTGTTCTCCAGAGGCTGGGCGTTAAGATTGGAGAAGATGTGCTGCAGAGATAAACGGTGATTGCTGTATACTATTTAAACTGTTAGTCAGAAATGTTGGGTAGGGCGATGCATGAACAATATCTGTCCCCTCCATGTTTTGGCCAAAACATGTTTGTATTTAATACTTAAACGCCTTCTGGGACTCAGTCTTCTTTATTATGGAAACTCTGAAGTATTTTCTGCCATTACAGGTACGTTTTGGCCTTCTGCTCACCAAGACCTCAAACTGTCGTCAAATGCTGTTGGAGATAAAATGTAAATTCATGACATACCTATTACTTTCACATACATACACTATATTCTTAATACATATTTAATAATGTTTCTATAGATTTGGTGATAGATTCATTCAAAGTACCTCAACATGGCAATCCATGATATGCTGCTCATTTTCAGAAATTAATTTCTCCCAAATCCTCAGGTGACGACAAACTCTCTTTATATTTTGTTAAAGGATCCTCCATACAATAATCTGATAAAAATATATTTCATAAATTTACTGTAGATTTTTGGAGACTTGTAAATTGTATGCTAAACATTATCCATAATGTGCTTGTTTATATTTTTTCATTTTTAGTCTATTATCAAAAATCCCATTTCATGTCCAGGTTTACAGAAAGGATCCAATATGTTTTGTGGAGTCATCAGTATTAACATCATTCCTATGAACAGTGTTTTTATATAACAAAGTTTTTTAACATAAAATCACAAAAACATCTCAGGCATCACAGGACCCCAATATAGATTTTTTTTAAACAGACAAACCGTGATCTACCCAATAAATGTTAAATTATTCAGTTCTAATTAATAATCCAAAGTTTCTTAAACCTAAACTACTAAAAATAATATTTCTCTTTAGATATTCCAGTTCAGCTGGATTCTTTTACAGGCGTTGCAAATGTTACCACGGACTGCAGCTGTCACACTGAATCTGTAAATTTACCCCACAAAAGGAAAACCTGTCAAAACCATAAAGGAATTGCATGTTACGCAATAATGTGATTGTAAAATTATGAAATATTTATTATGGCTATAGTATATGTATGTGAAAGTAATGGGTATGTCAGAAATGTAAATTTTTGATGGTTACACTTCTCATTTTCAGAGTTTTTGCTCGCAAGGGCACTAATTGCTCTGTTACTGTAATGTACTATATATGTACAACGCTTATTTTTAAGAGAGTGCAAATGTCAGCCGGTTATTTCCAAGTGCTTTTACAGCATCAAATTATCTTTTCAGCACAGAGCGCATACATGAGTAGCAGGAGAGTCACAGTGGAGCGTATGCGAGCGCAGCAGAAGACCTGAGCTCGCGCACTAAGCATTCGAACCAGGAGTTGAGTGGGAACATGTATTAAGCGATGGTGTGTGAGTTTTAATCGGATATATTGCATCGCACCATAAAATATTGTTATTTTGCATAGAAATATGCGCTTTTATTAGTCTAACTGTGCGCTCAGGTTAGGGAAACAAATGTAACGTCAAACAGTTTTTGAGAAAAACTGCTGGAAAAGTGTGGGTGTTTCATCTGCTCCTTAGCAAAAGTGGGGGTGTTAAAGCATCCACATCCCCCACGGTTGCGACGCCCATGGATGGAGGTAGTTGTGCTGGATGTGGATTACACATTCACACAATATATATGTTGGGCATGCATGGGGAGAGAGATTCTTACCAAACCATCTCCAAAGAACTCTTCCTCATAGATGCCTTTTATTTCTTTACAAAGTTATTACAAAACATTCTGAGAGACAGCCTCTCTTAGAGGATCCAATCAGCTCAATAAAACATATTCATATATATGCAAAGTGTGACTGTAGTCCTTCCCTGATAGTTTAAGCCCTTTTAATATATTCCTTTTGGTTGCTAAGCAAAAAGCCTTTCTTCTTTGGTCCCAGCTCCCACCAGACCATTTGGACGATCAAACCACCAGATGTTTCCTGTTTTTTCAGAGAACCGTGACCCATTCTCTTCTAACCCCTGGCTCCTATCCTGTTCTTTTTTTTTCTTTCTTCTTTCTTTTTTCTTCTTTCTTTTTGCTGGGGGTTTTATTTCCTGATGTTATGGACACGGAGAGGTAGGAAACAAAATGTCATGAGAGAGGGTGAGTTGAAAATACAAGAGAGGAAAGAAAACAAAGAAAACACAGGAAAACAAGTCTGCCTCCATACCCACAGGACGGCAGAGAGAGGGGAAAAAACAAAACAAAACACGAAAAAAGGAACATTGACAAAACAAACCTAACATCGTGAACTAAGAACTACACAACCACATCACACAAAAATGGATATAAAAATACAACAACAATGTGAGACGGAGTGAGCAGGCATCAATCTGTCTCCCAGGAATCGATGCAGACATGAAGGAGATCGGAGCCAAGAAGTCCAAAGGACTTCCAGAGCCCCAGGCGGACCGGGGCGGGGCCAACCGCATCCCCCAAGAGATGAGCAAAGGAGAACCCCAGGGAAAGTCCAGCGGCTACTATGCAGGGGCCCGGGGGCAGCAGTGACGACCCCACGGGGCCCGCTGGCAACCAGCCGCTGCCAGGGCGGGCCAGTCCATGGACCGGGAGAGCCGGGGCCCAGGGGATACCCCCCAGCAGAGACCCGACAAGGGACCGCCCGATGAGGGGCCCCCGGCACCATAGGGGCCGCGACCGGCCGCCACGCGCCACCACCAACCTGGGCCAATCCCCACCGCCAACATCCCAGCGCCCCACCCCTGCCCCACGTCGGGGCACCCCACCGGCAGCCGCAGCGGATGGATAGCAACCCACAGGCCAAGCTCAGCCAGCACCGTGACACCAAGTTGTACCAGCTCCCGAGTCCTGATCCTGTGCAACGCAGAGCGCCGAGATCAGGCATCCAACAAAGGCCAGGGCCGGTCCAACCCACCAATGAACCGACCACGTACGGTGCGCACAGAACAGGTGATCGAACGAGCAGAGACGCTGGATCCGTGTCCCGCCGAGCCACCGAGCAGGCACCACCCAACAATCCCAAACCTGGCACCCCTAAAAGAGGTGCCCCAACCAACCAAAGGAAGATATCGGCGCAGCGCATCAGCCGACCGACACACCGGCCCCCCCAGGCCCGGCCAGGCACGCACCAGGTCCGAACCGGATTGACCACCGACGCACCAGTAGGCAGGGGCATCCGTCACCGGCGGGGAGTGACGGAGGGGAAATAGGCCCCCCATTAAATGTAAGGCCTGAGGTTCGCCAGGCGAGAGGGCAGCCCAAGACCCAAGCTGACAGGCAGACAAAGACATACAGACACAGTCATACGTTCCCTCCCTCTTAAACACATACATTCTCACTAACTCACCAAGACACCCAAGAAATGACGCTGTACCCTCACTCACACACCCCATACACACTTCATGCTCCCAGGTCCAGGTACCGATGCCCCAGTAGAGCCACCAGCCCCCGGGCCCAGGAGATGGACCCCCTACCTTCTAGGACGGAGACAAGCAGACCGCCAAGGGCCCCACAGTGGCGAGGCAGCCCGACAGCCCAGGACCCTCACCAGACGACCTGTTCCTCCTCCGGACCCCAACCCCTGATGGCCGGTAGCAAACAGGGGTGTAAGAAGACCCCTAGCCTCTATCCTCCCGCTCGAGTATGGTGTTGATGCGTGTTGTAATAATGTGCATTTAAAACAGAGGGGTGGGATGTGGGGAAGGCAGCCACACATCCCCCAACCCCCACCCCGAGCCCTCAGTGTCTGTATGTGGTTTAACAGTGGGCACCGGCACCAGAGGTGAAGCTGATTGAACCGCTCCCCCTCTGGATGCCGAAAAGTGTGCCCACCCCAAAGTCCCTACATGTGTGTCGCATGAAATATCCTCGCATATCCTGTTCTTAACAGTTTTTGTGCAGTTAATCATGACCGTTCCCTTCTGACCCATGGGTCACATCCTAACACTTTTCTGCATTTAGTTAATAATTTTAGCACACAACCTGCTTATTCATTCAATGCTTGTTTAAAAGTTTTTATTTACATTAATCCCGCTTTTCACCTCTAATATTTTAGAGTTGAATCCACTATTACTCTTACTCCTGTAATTCCGCCTGTTCCATTTCTTTTATAGGAACTAACATGTATTGTCCTCTGAGTGGTGTATGTGAGATAATTTTCTTTACCATAATTTTAAAAGACAGTATTACGCAACATGTCAGCAGGAAAAATATTAACGTCAAAATTCCTAAGAAAGCCACTACCTTCCAGAGTAAGGACATCCATCCTCCAAAAAACCACCAGTTCATCCACTGTGGAGTATCTGCATTTACAAAGTCTGCATTTTGGGCTTTGGCTACTGTGGGCATTTTAGAGAGAGCATTGTCTATGTCGTTTCCATCTCCAGAATTATCCGGGATGTAGGTGCAGCATGTCTCATTAAGGAGTACACAAACTCCACCGTGGGCTGCAGTCCTGAAATCTAACACCATCATATTTTGAAGTAACATCAGCCTTATGGCTTTCATCTCTTTATTGTTGGATTGCCATGCACTAATTGAGGCATTCATCAATAACGCGAAACGATAAGCTCGGGTTTCCACTCTTAACATGACTTCTCCAACCCCTATTGAGGGAATCAGTGATCCAATTATTTTCTCAGCTGTGGTCCAAAATTTATGGTCGTCTGGGACATCACTTCCCCAAACACTGTCATGCTCTCGAACTTCTATTTTGCTTAGAGACTGTTTATTCCAACTTTCATTTTTATCCGAATCAGTTTTCTGTTTTTTGGTAATTATGTACGTGTGGTCAGTTAATCCTACTGGCGCGCATACTCCACCCCAATTTTCAGACGGGTACACATACACCTTGTGTCTGCATGGCCAATATATGCCATCTACTGGTTTCGTGCCCGTTTTCCCAGGTAACGCTGCATTATCTCAGTTTACAAACAAATAATTTCCTACGGGGGGAGTACTGGTAGAGTACAAAGAACTAATATTACACGGACAGGTCTCATTTTGATCTAAGGTATGACTTATAGTGTAACTCCTATGGACACACTTCTTGTGGGTGTACAATTTTTGGCATCTAAACAGAGACAATCGTCCTAGATTCCTTGTCCCGTTGCTATGAAAACAAGCTGGAAAAGTCATAGAGGATTTTAAATGTGCAACCCCCAGAAAAGATTGTGGGAACGTTGCAAGTGGTTCAAGTGCAGTAAGGAGTTTATACGCTGTGAAATTTTGAGGACACAAGTACAGTTGTTCCAGTTAACCTGATGACGGTCATAGCGCTCCACATCAGTCTGGAATACATAAAAAGAACTCCTAAGTGACAATGGGAATGGATCCAATACGGGTTGAGAGGAGCTCTTTTGCATGATAGAACATACATAGCAGTTAGAATAATTCTTCGATCTCGCAAGAACCTCCACATAGTTATACCACTGATTAAGATGGTATCCATGAAGAGGGTCTTCATCTTTAACGCCAAAATGAGGGTCTGATACCCATTTTTTGCCATGTTGTATTATCCGGATATCTGAGTGGTTTTTGGAATTTATTGCGCTGTTAGGACGCAGGCGGTTGTCTGTGCTTTGGTAGTAAGCTGCATGTCTGTAGGGCCAGTTGCAATTCAGAAGCAATATAACATTCAATATTAATAATAGTACCAAAACCACGCAGCTTAATACCGTTCAATTACCCCAAATAGGATCAGTTAGGGTTCTCCCCAACCTCCTGTAGCTAAACATTTTGAACCTGTATAATTCGCACAAAATCTTACGCTTTAATATTTTTTTAAATAGACTGTAAATGATAAAAAATATGAGCATTAAAATTAAATACAATTAAAGGCAGCAGTCCTTCTTATTAATTTAGCAAAACAGGTAATACTCTGTACTGGGGGTCGTACCACGCCGCTAGGAAAATGTGACCTTTTCTCAGCCTGCTTATTCCCACATCATGATGCTTCTTTTTTTAAAACATAAAATAGTGATGTAGCAGCAATTATTTAAGAAATGCAAATGACAAAATCTTTAAAAGGTACTTAGATAAAATCAAGCTAAGCTAAAATATTATATAATATAAATGATAAGATGTAAAATAAGGTAAAATATAAAATGTAACGATGCTCTTCAGTTTCTGTTTGCTGTCCTCCACTGGCTCGAGGCTGCTACAGAAACTCTTTTCTTCTCTTTTTCTTTGATCTTCAGGGAATACTTAACCAGCCTTTACAAAATGTATATATTTTTTTAAAAAAAATTTCAGGCTTAAGAATTAAGTACCCCTTGCCCTCTTTAGGAGTGATCTAACCACTGATCACTCCTCCCCGACAGATTTTCTTCAGAGAATAAAAGCCGGGCCCGATAGCCCCTAAGAACTTTTACTCTCCCTCTGTTGTCCCGTTCAGGGCCTCCCTTACTTCTGCGAGGGACTCTTGTGGTTCAGATGCTGGTGAACATTGGCTCCAATAATACCAGGTGGAACCTTTACCCTTCAGTTGAACAGCATGAGTGGTTCTGTCAGTAACTTGGTATGGACCTGTCCACTTGGGTTCATGCCACTTCCTTTTAATGACTTTCAACCACACCCAGGCAGCTTCACTGGGGAGTGGAGCGTGGCCCTGTACTGCAGGAGGAGCTGTTGCGAAAGATTTTACCAAAGCTTTTAAGATGTGATAGTCAGAGGATGGGTTCTGAGGAGTCGGGTCAGTCATAGTCCGAAGTTGTGCAAATGGTCCGTTGAATACCCTGCCAGTCAGTAACTCGCAAGGTAAGTCCTTTAGACCTACAAACTGATGATGTGACAGCCACCAGTGCTATAGGAAGGGCATCCACACACGTCAGTCCTGTTTGTGCCATTATTCTAGCCATTTTGGTTTTAAGATTCTGGTTCATTCTTTCCACTGACCCCTGAGACTGTGGATGATACACAGTCCCAAATTTGTGGGTTAATCCGAGCTGTTTTTCCACAAACTGAAGATGCTGATTTTTAAAATGTGTTCCAGAATCACTTCGCACAGTTTGAGGAAAACCGTGCCAGGGAATGTAATAATTAATCAAGCATTTAACAACAGTTTCACTATCCTCATGCTTGGCTGGCCAGGCTTCTGGCCAGAGGGTACTTGTAGCCCTTAACCGGTATTCCCATATCAGTGTAATCAATGACAACTTCTTCACCAGGACGGGATAATTGTTTAAAGGACCCCATTTCAGGTTTAATAGTGGGTTTAGGATTAAATTCACCACACACTTTACATTCATGTAAAAAAAATTAATCCAATCTGTCATGTAAGAGCCAGAGTCCCTGAGATTGTACTGCACCCCTGTTTAGCCAAACAGATTTTTCTTGAGGCACAGCATTGTTTTGTTCAGTTTTAATAAAATCCTCCATGTTTTCAGTATCTTCTGCTACCATTGTCATCATTCAATCATGAGCCTGCTGATACCCAGCAACAGCTTTGGCAGCTTTATCAGCGGCCTCATTTCCCACAGTTTCAACT
Source organism: Valencia hispanica (assembly GCA_963556495.2). NCBI lineage: Eukaryota > Metazoa > Chordata > Actinopteri > Cyprinodontiformes > Valenciidae > Valencia > Valencia hispanica. Next base: position 14,040,359 of record OY747713.1, on the reverse strand, counting down.
GTATTTTCTTTACTGTGCCCCTTGCATTTTTGAACAGCTAGTGCAGCGGGAAGCTGCACAGCATGAAGAAGCTCAATCATTTCTTGCTGATGTTGTATTGGTTGTCCCTGAGTGCTGAGAAACCCACTCCTTTTCCATTGGGGGAATTCAATATGTAAAGCCGACCAGCCATACATGGAATCAGTGTGTATTGTTATTCTTTTTCCTTCTCCCCACTTACATGCTTCAATCAGAGCCCTGATTTTTGCGTTCTGTGCTGACTGTTTCCCTTCCAGCTTCCCCTGTTTTCTTACCTGAAACCCATCAGTAGTTCTCTGCACTACTGCATACCCTGCCTGTAGCTCTCCACTGGGCAGAGGCGGAGTGGCAATCGGGACGACCGGGACTTTTCCCAGTCGGCCGGCTGAAGGATTTACACAGCGGATCACAATTTAAGCGGACGCGAGGCGAACGAGACTGGCCTCACTCTGAGCTCATCAAAATCATCAACGTTATTAAATTCACCGCAAATAGCAGCCATATACTCCCAATTAAGGTACCTGAAATGTCCAACCAGTATTTATATCAGTTGTTCACTCTCTATATCTTAGTCATGGTTTTGTCTTACAGAACATTCATGGTCACAGATTGAAAAAAAATAAATAAATAAATGAATTTGTTTGTTTGTTTTTGAATTTCCTCTTAGGGATCAATAAAGTATCTATCTATATATCTAATGTAGAATGGAGCAAAGCCTCTTGGGAATTGGGAATGTGTTTATCCAATGAACCGATTGCGCTTAAAGGATCTGCGCATGTGTATGCAGCATGATCAGACTATGTCCACTGACCAATCATAAACCTTTTTCGGTTCATTTCATCCACTCACAAACATAGTTGTTTGGTAGTTAATTTTAAGTCAAAAGTAAAAAATAAACATGCATGTATATAAGACCGATCTTTCAACGGGAATTAAGGCAGAAGCTTGTCTGTACTACGCTGAATCTCACACCTCTGGTGCATTTAAGGAACGTTCGAAATGTATGGTGAGTTCAAAAACTTAGGACATTTAAAACTTATGACAAAAATCCCCCACTGAAAAAATTACCATAAGCAATAAACTTCTGTTTAATGGCAGTTGGCAAGAAACATTTGATGCATGCTAAACATGCCCTACTTATTTTTACAAAGTACTAAAAAACAAACAAGTATATTCTCTGTATTATCCAAATTGAGGTGTTTATGTCATTGTGTGGATGTCGATTGTGGTATAGCCCTGTGAGTGAGACCGTTTCACCCTGATTTGGTTGAATGCACTGCACAGAATGATAGTGGAGACAGGGCCGGCTCTACAGGTGGGCAAGGGTAGGGAATGCCCACCCAAACAGAGTGCGTTCCCACCCAATAAAACTACAAGGAAACGAACGTGACGTAGCTTACTCTTCAATTAAATGGTATAAAACATTGCAGGACATATCTACACTTTTGATTGGACGTGCTGTAGATATATAGCTAAAGCTTAATACTGAATATAATATAACATAGAATACATAGAATATCATATAGCCTAAACCTAATATAGAATAGAGTGTAACTATAATATATAGCCTAATGTTATTTAACAATATATTATATAGCTAAAGCCTAATACAGAATATAACTATAATATAACTTACATAGAATATCATATAGCCTAAGCTTAATAAAGAATAGAGTGTAACTATAATGTATAGCCTAATGTTACTAACAATATATTATATACCTAAAGCCTAATATTGAATATGATGTGACTATAATGTAATATATAAGATGATATAACAATAGTATAATACCTAATATATTTACTGACCCATAATATATATTTATACACATAGATAGATAGATAGATAGATAGATAGATAGATAGATAGATAGATAGATAGATAGATAGATAGATAGATAGATAGATAGATAGATAGATAGATAGATAGATAGATAGATAGATAGATAGATAGATAGATAGATAGATAGATAGATACTTTATTGATTCCCAAAGGGAAATTCATGCAACTATCCATAGTTCCTTTCCCCAAATGTATACAAATGTTCTATTTCAGCTTCTGTTTATTAATGGAAAACCCATAAAAGCTTTAAACCTACAATTTATTGTCAATAATGTGCATTTGTCTATTGCCATCTAGTGCTTAGGGTTCATATATCCAGTAAGTCCTTCCAAAATGCGTAGTCACAAAGGAACAACATAATCTGGGTCTTCATCCAGTGGGCTGGGGGGGGCTGGTGCGGTCAGAATTTTCCCTGTGGATTTAAGTGCCCTACTCCGCCCCTGCCACTGGGAGACCGGAAACAGCAGCCATCAGTAAACAAGGATATACTATCTAGAAGAGTTTGAGATTGTAAGTCTATCCTGATTTTGCTATCTTTAACCGTCTTCTCAATGCAATCATGTGATACACCTCCCCTCATCTGATCTGCCATGTTGATACCCTCATGAACAAATGTTAAATTAGGTGCTTGTAAGATTTTGCTCATGTGCTGTTGTCTGAGTGTGGACACGGTAAATGCCTCAGAATTAAAGAATGGCATTACCCCGTGTGTTGTTAACACCCTGAGAGGATGCCCGCGAACAATGTGTGCTGTTTTAGAGATGAGATGGGCTAGTCCAGCTGCATGCCAGGTGCATGGTGGGTGTCTGTTTTCTGTTGTATCTAGTTTTACACTGAGATACATCAAAATGTGTCTATGTCCATCTACCTTTTGAAACAGGACACCATTGATTATCTTATCAGTCTCTGAGGAGTCTAAAAAAATTCTAGTTATTAATCAGCCAGAGCCAAGTCTGCTGCTGCAGCCAGTTCCTGTTGTAGAACAATAAACGCTTCTTCTGCTGCCACCGTCCAGTTAAGAGGAGCATTTAATTGTTTCATACCATGATCATTTATCAATGCACGCAATGGAGTGGTCAGATTAGTATAGCTGGGTATGTAGTGACGGCTAAAGTTGGTTAGTCCTAATAAGGAAAGCATTTCTTCAACCTTTAACGGTTTTGGATGTTGTAGGATTGCAGATCTGTGAGCTGCTGTTAGACCTGATCCTTGTGCAGTAACTCTTCTTCCCAAAAAGTGTACTTCTTGTCTTACTAGCTGTAACTTATCCCTGGAAACCTTATAATCTTTTTGGGCTAACAAGCGGAGAATCTTTATTGTTGCTGTGGTGCACACTTCAGCAGTTGGTGCTGCTAAAAGCAGGTCATCTACATACTGAATTAGCACACATCCTTGAGGTAATGTTAAGTTTTGTAAAGATTCTTTTAAAACTTGGTTAAACAAACCTGGTGAAAGAACAAAACCTTGAGGTAAGCGGGAGTATCCCTGTTGTTCCCTGCGGAAGGTAAATGAAAAAGTATCTCTAACCTCTGGTGCCAATGGTAAGCTGAAAAAGGCATTAGCCAGATCAATGCAGGTGAACCACTGTAAATCTGGTGTTAATGCACTCAGAGCAGTATAAGGGTTAGGAGTTGAAATTGACTTTGTTAATAATTCCTGGTTGATAGCGCAAATCATGTGCCATTCGATATTTCACGGTTCCCTGTTTCTCAACGGTAAGAATAGGAGTATTCCACGCTGAGTTGGAGGAAGACTCCTCCCACCTTTAGACCCAAAATGGTCTCTGCAATCCCTTCCTCTGCCTCCGGTTTGTGTGGACACTGGGATCTCCAAATGGGGGATCCTGTTTTCATAGAAAATGTCAACAGTTGTGTGTGTACTAATCCCACATCAGTGGGTCCAGAGGACCACAGAGTGGGAGGGAGTTGTTGTAGTGCTTTAACAGCTGCTGGGTGACCTGCCTGATGTTTTGGATGTAACAGAAGAGAAATATGCGGCACTGCTTCTAAACCCATCATGTAATATTGAGCTTGTTGAGGAGTCAGTTGAATTCTAAAGCTACTCCCTCTGGTCCCACATAGCAAGGACTGGCAGTTACTGTCCAATCTTTACCTTCTAATTTTTTCTCAAACTGTTCCTGATAGATTGTTGGATCAACCCTCTCACACAGGAGGGTGACATGTGGGGGATCTGGCTGGGGAACATAAGGATTCAAGTTCAGAAACCATGGTTTCCAGTCAGACAGAAAAGATGCAGCAGACTGTGATCCATAGGGAGGGGTCAACTTGGTCCAAAAGATATCTGACACCTGTGGGGTGTCATCCTGAGAAGGAACTGTCCATCACATCAGGAACAGAAAAAAGAATGTCCACTGGGAAGGGAAACAATCAATCCGTCAGGACAACACAGGATTGTAGCTCCAAGTTTAATGAGCAGATCCCTGCCCATTAAGTTTGCAGGTGTAACTGATGAGCTAGTTGAGCTGATTCTGACAGCTGAAGGAGGAGCAGCTGCTCTCTGTCTCTCCCCAGATCCGTTCACTTTATTGTTTTTTCTGTTTGCTTTTCGTGTTTTCTTTTCTTTTGTTTTCTTTTCTTAACCTTTTCTTAGTTACTTTATTGACCCAGCGTCTGGAGTTATTGTATTGGACCGGATCTCCTCTTGGATTACTTTTTTATGGACTTATCAACATGGCTTTTTGCTCAGCTGAGGATTTTGAAAAACTGCTCCACAGAATTGAGGGCATTGAAAGGAAGCTACATTGTCTGGAAATTAATTTTGATCTCCACGCTGATTATGCAAACGACACAACTTTACCGTTGAATACACACAGGGAACAGCCTGTCAGCCCGGTGTTACATCGGTCTAACCGTGTCACAGAGAAAACACAGGACAACACAACTCCATCAGCAAACAAACATCTTTCTGGCAGAACTCCGCACTCTAATGAACACTGGCCAGCTTTAAAACGCACAGAATCATCAACCCCAGCCTGTTCTCCGAGGAAGAAAAAACAAAAGAAACTCCAGCACAGAGAAAGCTCTGAACCCAGACCTGCCGCTTCTGCTAAAAGTAAACAAAAGAGGTTTCAGCCAAAAACAAGAGATATTTCTCCACCTGGAATCCCGCTGAAAAACAGATTCGCAGCCTTGAGTTCCCCGAAAGATGACGCAGCCCCCGGGACCAGTCAAAGCCACCAGGAGAAACCCAGCCGCATCAAACGGACACATAACAAAGTAAGAGCCCCCCCAGCAAAGATTGTTGTCATACAAGACGGATCAATAAATGGAATTGAGGCTTTTTGTAGCAAGAATAACAAAGTTTATAGCTGCTACAAAAATACAGTGAGAGAAATAAAAAATCCAGAACATCTTGGACCAACATCCTACTTTGGAAAAACTCGTCATTAACGCTGGATCAGCAGATATTGCGATGAGACAATCAGAGATTCTGAGGAGAGACTTTTCTGATCTCCTATAGAGACTTGACAGACTAAACATAAACATGCTCATCAGCGGACCAGTCCCTGAAGGGAATGATGAAAGATTTAGCTGACTCCGCATGCTCCATAAATGGTTGAAGAAACAATCAGCTGAGAAGTCGTTCACCTTTATTAATAATTTCGAAGTATTTCGAAGTGCTAATCATCTGTTTAAAGCAGGCAAACGTTATCTTAACAAGGTCGGAGTAAGGCTCTTAGCAGCAAACATTTTTTCTTATTAAAATCAGAAAGCAAAACACTTGCTCCCAAAAGCTGACCTTGAGGCGCCCATGGATATCAGAGAACAGAAACAGTAAGTCATAATGACACCACAGGACCAAATAGATAAACAACCATCAGAGATTAAGTCTTCATCTTCCTGTGACTCAGCCACATCAAATGAGTCTCCATTTAGAAACTTTACAGACAGACTGAACGAGCAAATCAAATTTTGGACACAATTAACACCTAAACTTAGACTACACCAAACTCCTGGGACAGGTGTCAATAAGCCTGGAAGCTTCCCACCACTGATTATTACAGATATTTGATATTTGAGGGAACCGGGCAGTAAATCTACCCCTACTGTCCCGCAGAACTCGCCCGCACAGACGATGTGGAGGTGTAGCCACCATTTTTCACAACTCAATGAACTTTAAAAAGGTAATCCTGGGCACGTTTGATTCTTTTGAATACATAGCCACCCAGATAAACAAGCCTAAAATTGCATTATCTGATCATTTCTGTATTTTCTTTGAAAGTACCATCTCTGCTAAATTATCCAGCCACAGTAAGACCACTATAAAAAAGCATTTTCTAGGGGACAGTTCAGTAGAAACCTTTAAACGTATTTACCCTTCCACCACATCCCCCTCATCTCCCAACTCAAACTCAGTAAATAAGCTGGTAGATAATTTCCTTGTGATAATCTCAGACATCATGGATTCCATTGCTCCAACTAAAGTGAAAGTAGTCTAAGGTAGAAAGAAGTCTCCGTGGACAAGTAATCCACTGGTACATAGTGAAAAGAGAGAGTGTCGACGAGGTTCACTGTGAGATCTACAAAGAGAGACTGAATAGATATCAGCTAACTATAAAAGATGCTAGGGAATCGTTCTTTTCTGAAATCATCAACAGAAACATTAATAATGCACTGACTCTATTTTCAACAGTGGAAAGACTAACTAATCCTTTAGTGACAGTAGCCCCTGAACTAAACTCTACCAGGGCCTGCAATGAATTTGCCAGCTTTTTCACTGAAAAGATTCTAACAATTAGAAGGTCAATCTGTACCTCAATATCGAACCCACAACCAGTGCCATCCACCAATCAACAACAATGTAGAGAAAATGTCTGAATTCAGACTTAACGTTGGAGCGATCACCTGCAGAGGAAAGCAAAGGTTAGTCTTAATTCTCTATTTTTCTATTAATACTTCTTAATGTTGGCACTCCAGGCTAGTTATGGGACAGGAATGTTTTGGAAATGTTTAATATAGCAGTTTTATATAAAGGGTACTGCTTATTGTGTTTATTTCGCTGGCCAGCTACTCCTGTCCCACTGTCAACCGTCTGGTGTCTTTTAAATACTTACTTTCTGCCACCGAAACCAGACGGAAAACACCAAATTGTTGAAAGGAGATTTTTAAGTGAAAGTCTGCGCCTCGCGCTGCTATGCTACCGGTCCCTGACCAGCCTGCTGTCTGCTAACTCCTCTCTCCCAGTTCGTTTATTCTGTGGCAGAGTATAAAAAAGAATTACACATTCACACAATATATATGTTGGGCATTCAAATTCAAAATTCAAATTCAAAATTACTTTATTAATCCCAAAGGGAAATTAAATGTTGTTGTAACTCATTATGCAAGTTCCTTCAAAGATTTGTTGTAGATGCTGATGCCTGTGGGTAGGGATGATCTCCTGTAGCGCTCTGCAGATCTGAAGAAGCCTCTGACTGAAGACGCTCTGTATTTGTCTGACAGTCTGATGTAGAAGATACTCTGGATCTATGGCGTCTTCTTTTCAACCACTTCACGGTTTTGTGGCTGTAGTTGAGGTATTATTTGAGCTTTTGTGATGTTAATCAGTTGCTGCCAGTTGTAAACCACCTTGTTGCCATGGTTATGCATCATAACAAATGTCCAAAAATAAAAAGTATCAGCAAAAATCCTTCCAGCTGCACAGCATTCAAAACCAGAGAGAATAGTTGTCCACAAAAACAATGTTTCTACCAAAAATGGAAGAATTAAAGTTTTAAAAAAGAAAAAAATATGAACCAAAGTAACAGAGCTACTCCAACATGCTGCCACCTTGAGCGGCGCAATTCCGGAAATGCATGGGGATAGAGATTCTTACCAAACCATCTCTAAAGAACTCTTCCTCATAGATGCCTTTTATTTTTTTACAAAGTTATTACAAAACATTCTGAGAGACAGCCTCTCTTACAGGATCCAATCAGTTTAATAATACATATTCATATATATGCAAAGTGTGACTGTAGTCCTTCCCTGATAGGTTAAGCCCTTTTAATATATTCCTTTTGGTTGCTAAGCAGAAAGCCTTTCTTCTTTGGTCCCAGCTCCCACCAGACCATTTGCACGATCAAACCACCAGATATTTCCGTTTTTTTCAGAGAATCGTGACCCATTCTCTTCTAACCCCTGGCTCCTATCCTGTTCTTAACAGTTTTTGTGCAGTTAATCGTGACCGTACCCTTCAAATGGAACTTAAATAAATGATTAGGTAATAACTTCCATTATAGTATACTGATCATTTATTGATATGAAACAACTTTGTGGCATCACACCAATTTGCATTCTGCTGAAAGTTCTTGATAGGTAGCCACAGGTAGCTGTTTCTAACAGAATGAAGTGCTGATATTTACAGTGTTTCTTCCCCTTATTCCTCTGGAATTTATCATTAAGTACAGCAGCAAATAGTGGAAGAAGGCTAGAGCTTATAAGCATGAACACTTGTCAGGTGAAGCTAAAATGATTACTTGTTGCTAACTTGGACAGATGCTGGTGTTACAAAAAATCGGTGACATCAGACAGATTCTTTGATCGCAGGGGGCATGAAATTCTGTCCACCTGTTATAGTCCTCGTCCCTGCGCTGCGTGGTTTACAGCTGCCAAAGAGTGAAATCAAGTTCTGTGATCATTAGATGGTGTCATTCCAGAGATCGCTGTTGACTATGTCCAAGTGAAATATTCATAAAGTCACATTCTGATGACTGCTTTCAGAAAATGTAATCATACTCGATATTATATATTATTATTCAGAACTAACTTTCTGACGCTTAAGAGTATAAGAACTATAGCCATAATTTGAACACTGACAGAGTAATGTTCCCTGAAACGCAGAGGGTTATGGGGTGCTGCCTCAAAAGTAATTGTCAAATATCAACAGCAGTAATTTGAGTTATTAATTAAAATAAATATTTAGTTTGTAAACTAAATATTTAGCTCGCTAAATTAAATATTTAGTTGCAAACTGGACATTTATGATTAAATTGCAAGGTAAAAATATGACATAAAAAAATTAAGCCCAATTTGTCTCTTATGACAGGCTAAATAACTCAAATGATTGCAGTTCATTTTTGACCATGTAACTTTACAAATGGCATCCCATAGAGGGTTACATTTTGTCTGTACGAGCAGACAGAGATCTGAAGACGAGCAGGAAAAGAAAAGGAGGTGGAGTAGCAGTGCTTGTCAATAACAGATGGTGTTATCCAGGACATGTTACTGTGAAGTGTCGTCTCTGCAGCCCAGATATTGAAATCTTGGCAGTACGTTTCCATCCATATTATTTACCAAGAGACTTCACCAGTGTAATTTTTGCAGTTGTTTACATTCCACCTTCAGCCTTTGCCGCCAATGCATGTGATGTCATCAGTTCCGTTGTTGCTAAGCTACAGACCAAGCACCCGAATGCATTTGTGGCAATATCTGGTGATTTTAGTCATGCCTCGCTCTCTACTAAACTTCCAACATTTCAACAGTTTGTCAACTCCTCTACAAGAGAAAACAAGACCTTGGATTTGTTTTACGCAAATGTAAAGGATGCATACAAGTCCAAACCAAGACCTCCTCTGGGACAATCAGATCACAATCTTGTTTTTCCTCTGTTCAGAATATAAACCACTTGTTCAGAGGCAACCTGGGACAAAAATAACTGTGAGAAAATGGTCACGGGAACCTGAAGAAGCCCTGCAGGGTTGTATTGTGAACACAGACTGGATGACTCTTTACCAACCCAATGGAAAGGACATCAATGCCATGACTGAGTGTGTGACTGACTATAAACTTCTGTGTGGACAACATCATCCCTACCAGAACAGTGAGACGCTTCCCTAATAACAAACCCTGGATCACCAGTGACCTGAAGGAAATGCTAAACAAAAAAAAAAGAACCTTCAGGGAGGGAGACAGGGAATTACTGAGGAGTATACAGAAGCAACTTAAGGTCAAGATCAGAGAGAGTAAAGAGGCATACAGAAAAAAGATGGAGAACAAACTACAGAGGGACAATATCAGAGATGTCTGGTCAGGAATGAAAAAGATCACAGACTTCAAGGACAGGAAGGATTGGATAGATGGAAGTCTGGACAGAGCCAATGAACTGAACACATTCTTCAACAAGTTCAGTTCAGGAACTAGCTCAGCAGCATCCTCTCCTCTTCCCGGCCAAACAGACATCCCACTCTTCTTTGACCAACAGCTTTCCTGTTACACCTCGGATGTTTTATCCTTCACCTCAGCCATGGACTCTTCTGATTCCACAAGTTTGACTTCAACCAAGTCAGGAAATTCTGCTACCCCCTTTGCCTCCCCCTCCCACTTGTCTTTCTCCAAAAGTCAGGTGAAGAGGCAGCTGGAAAAACTGAACCAGAACAAGGCTGCAGGTCCAGATGGTGTCAGCCCCAGAGTCCTAAAGGCCTGTGCAAAGCAGCTCTGTGGGATTCTGCAGCACAACCTTAGCCTAACTCAGGAGAAGGTTCCAGTGTTGTGGAAGACATCGTGCCTTGTTGCATTACCAAAAAGAACTCACCCATCAGTCATCAATGACTATAGACCTGTTGCCCTCACATCCCACATCATGAAGGTCCTGGAGAGACTCCTGTTGACCCCCCTGAGTAAGCAAACAAGAACGTATCAGGACCCGCTGCAGTTTGCTTATCGCTGTGGAGTTGGAGTTGAAGATGCCATCATCCACCTGCTTCAACCAACCCACTGTCATCTGGAAAAAGCAGGCAGCACTGTGATGTTCATGTTATTTGATTTCTCCAGTGCATTTAACACAATTCAGCCTAACTTGGTTTGTCAGAAACTTCTGAAGACAAAGATGGAGCCCTCAACACTCCCCTGGATCAATGACTACCCGACAAAAAGACCACAGTTTGTGAAACTGAAGAATTGTGTGTCAAACCAGGTGGTCAGCAGCACAGGAGCACCACAGGGGACCATACTTTCACCATTCCTTTTCACTCTGAACACCTCAGACTTCCAGTACAAATCAGAGACCTGTCATCTGCAGTAATACTCAGATGACTCTGCAATTGTCGGGTGTATCAGAGATGGACAAGAAGGTGAATACAGAGAGCTGGTGGACCGCTTTGTGACATGGTGTGGAAACAATTGTCTTACTTTGACTGTGAATAAAACAAGGAGATGATTGTAGATTTCAGAAGAAACAGGGATAAGTCAAACACTGTTTCCATCATGGGAGAAGAAGTGGAGGTGGTTGAGGGGTATAAATACCTCGGAGTTCACCTTGACAACAGACTGGACTGGAGACTGAACAGTGAAGCCGTCTACAAGAAGGGACAGAGCAGACTGTACTTCTTGAGGAAGCTTAGGTCCTTCAAGGTTTGCAGCAAGATGCTGCAACTCTTCTACAAGTCTGTTGTGGAGAGTGTAATCTCTTCAGCCATCATCTGTTGGATTAGCAGCATCAGAGGCAAGGATTTAAAAAGGCTAAGTAACCTGATAAAGAAGGCTGGTTCTGTTTTGGGGACAACTGTGGAACATCTGGAGATGATGATGCAAAGAAGGATTCTTCATAAAATGGAGCTAACAGGTTAGCTGAGGTTCAGGAGCAAGGCCACGCCTCAAACCCGCTTCATAAATCCTAATCAGTCTTAACTCGATCCACCCGGTACCACACGCCGGCTCTACATCCCTAATCACGCCAGGATACACATATAAACTCTGCCTGCCCTTCATCCCTTGTCCGTTTCGTTCGTTTTCACGCAATAATTTCGGACTTCAGCGTGTCGTTCGTGCTTGCTTACCTCGCTCAAAGCTTCTGCTTCATTGTTTTCCGGATGGACGTTCTCACGCTCGGCGTCGATCCGTCCGAGTCGGATGAGAAGCTGTTCCGCGGGAGTCCCGCATCTCCCGGAGCATCTCCTCGGCTTATCGTCCGCCAACTTTCCCGCCGTGTACGGCTTTCTTCGAGCCAGCGGGTTTCCGGCCGGTCTTCCCGGCCGCCGCTCTTTCACCCCAGATCTCGCAGCCAGATCTATTTCCCTCCCCGATCGCTCCAGCTTCTTCCAGCCGCCAGGGCCAGCTTCCTTCTCCCGCTTCGTCTCAGAGCTTCCGTCTTCGGCTCGAGCCGTCGCCCACACGCCTTCATGGCGCTGCTTCGGCTCAGCCGGGCCGGGCTCGCCCTCTTCCATCCTCTGGCTGCTACCCGGGCGCAGCTCCGAGCCACCCCAACATGTCCGGCTGGACAGTGGCGCGGCTTCAGCGTGCGCTTCGGGACAGGGGCATCCCTTTCAGCCGCTCCGCCAACAAAGCCCACCTTTTCGGGCTCCTCTTTCCACCTCCTCTGCCCCGTTCATCCCCACTCCGTCCCCGGCTTGCTGCTTCTGCTGTTCCCGTCCTCTCGGCGGGCAGAACTTCCGGCGACGCAGTTCCCCTCCCTGTCGTCCCGGGCCCAGCGCCCACAGCACCCCCTGCTGGGGATGAACTGCCACCTCACCCTGCACCGGCTCTCTCTTTTCACGAGTTCGCTTCCCTTTTATCTAATTTTTTCTCAGCCCTGTCATCTCAGCCCTTCACCGGTGCCCATCCGTCCTCTCTTTCCATCCCTTCTCTCTTCCCCCCTTCTAGCTCCCTTTCGGCCCCCCCTCCTCCCCTGGTTTCTCTCCCTACGCCCACCGCTTCAACAGCTCCTCAGTTTCTTCCACCGTCCCACTTTCAGCCCCTCGCTGACCTGCCCCCCCCCCTCCATCCACAACATTCCTCTACCTCCCCCGACCCTCGCCCCTCTCGGTTCGAACCCCTATTCTCTTTCCACAGCCATTCCCCCCCTTCGGCCCGCTTCCTCCATCAACCGCCCCTCCCCGGTTCACCCCGCGCTACGTCAGCAGATCCTCCAAGGTAATCATGTTGACCTAGCCCTCCTTCTTCACCCCTCCTTGGGCCTATCAGGCCAGCCCCGAGAACTATTAACCGGTTTACGGGCTATGCAGCTGGGCACACCCCTCACACCCCGCTCCCGGGACCTTACCCCGGTCGAGTTTGCCCTGGCTTTCTCCTTTTACCGGGACACAATCTGCTCCGTGTTCCCCGACCGGCGGCTCGAGCTGGACGAGTACCTGTCCATCGTGCTCGACTTGGCTCTCCGGTTCGGGGGCATGGGGTTCTGGTCGTACCATAACCTTTTTTCCTCCCAGGCCGTAGGCCGGCTCGCCCAGTTTAACCAGGGAACTTACTGGGGCGCGCTCGACTCCGAGCTCTATTGCCGCGTCTTTGCAGCCCGAGCTTCTTTGTCCTGCAGCCTTTGCGGCGCCCCTCCCACCCCGCCACAGTTTGCACCTCTATCGCCCCCTTTCGGTCCCGGCCCCCTGCGGCCCGTAGCTCAGGGGCCCCCTACCGCCTGTCCGCCGCCGCTCCTCCCCCCCCCGCTCATCCCTAGACCCTCGCTTACCAGGCCCAGGGCCAATGCCCCAGCCCCCGGGGGGGCTGACAGGCACGGCCGTCCCCCGCTCTATCAAGGGGGCCGGATGGTCTGTAACAATTTTAACCCGCAGGGCTGCTCTTCCTCGAGCTGCAGGTTCCTGCACTCGTGCTCCTTCTGTGGAGGGGCTCACTCCAGGGGCTCCTGCCCCCACAACCCGACCCCGCTGCCCGACTGACTAGCCCGCCACCTCGCCACACCCATCAAGGTGAGGGCCCTCGCTTCCACCCTGGCTAGCCACCCCGATAAAGAGTTTGTCGATTTTCTAGTCCAGGGGTTCACTCATGGATTTCATCCCGGCATAGAAGTCCTCCCCGATAGTGCGGCCTCTTGCGCCAACCTGCGGTCTGCCCTCTCGGAGCCTGACGTGGTCGATTCTCTCCTCCACAAGGAGGTAGAGGAGGGGTTCATGATCGGCCCTTTCAACCACCCCCCCCTTCCCACTCTTCCGAGTTAGCCCCTTGGGCGTCGCCACTCGCAAATATTCCGGCAAGAAACGTCTGATCATCGACCTATCAGCACCTCACGGTTCCCCCGTGCCTAGCATCAACAGCCTTATCCCCTTTCCCGACTTTTCTATGCAGAACGCCACCATCGATCACGCCATCAGCCTTATCCGCCTATCCCCCTTCTTTGCCGCTCGAGAAGGTCCACCGGATCTCCCTCATCCTCTCTAACTTTCTCCTCTCTAACACTTGCTCTAAACGGCAACTGCTGTCTCTCCTGGGTCATCTTAACTACGCCATCCGCATCATTCCCCAGGGTCGGTCCTTCCTTCCTGTCCCACCTTCTGTCCACTGCCGCTAGCGTGCCATGCCTCCACGATCGGCTTGCCCTCACCGAGCCCTGTCGCACGGAGATGCGGCTCTGGCGCGATTTCCTCTCCTCCTGGAACGGTATCTCTTTCTTTTATAATGATTTCGTCTCCCTTCCCGAAGACATACAGCACTTCACTGACGCTGCCCCTTCCATCGGTTTTGGGGGCTACTACCAAGGGAGGTGGTTCGCTGCAGGCTGGCCCCCGGAGTTCGCTGCCCTCCAACCCCAGCCCACCCTCCTCTCCTCCGCCCTCCACGAGCTTTACCCCATCGTTATAGCGACCCTTCTTTGGGGACATGAGTGGTCGCAGAACTCTATCCTCATTCACTCCGATAATGAAGCCATCGTAGAAATCATTAACAAAGGTCGATCTCGTTCCCCAGTCATCATGCAGTTCATCCGCAGACTCACTCTCTTATCAGACCAACACCAGTTCATACTCCGTGCAGCTCATATACCTGGTCACCTAAACTCTATTGCTGATTCACTTTCTCGTTTTTCCTTTCAGAAATTCAGATCCTTAGCTCCCGCTGCAGACCTCAACCCAACTCCAGTCCCACCATTTTGGGCCACCATCTTCAACTGACGCCGCAGCTCTACAACCTCACCACCTTCTCGCAGAACCTCGTCATTGACAGCCTCTCACCCGGTACCCTCTCTGTTTACCTGTCCGGCTGGAACGCCTTCAAGGTCTTTCACGTAACGTATGGTCTCACTTTCCCTTCTCTTACTCCCTTATCCATCTGCCAGTTCATCTCTCACTCACACTCGATCCAGAAAATCCGCACATCCACCATTAAATCCTATCTATCCGGAATCAGCTTCTTCATCAAGCTGGCAACAGGCAACCCCTGTCCAGCTCTCGACCATAGCCATGTTTCGACACTACTGAAAGGTCTTAAAAAACAAGAACAACCCTCCACTGCTAATCGCTTACCGCTCACCGCCGACCTCCTCACCCGTTGCATTCTCACGCTTCGTTCTGGTTACCTATCCCCCTTCATCGACCTTACTCTTCAGTCCATGCTCCTGCTTGCTTATTTCGGTTTCCTGCGTTGTTCCGAGTTTGCACCTTCCTCTTCTAGACACGACCCTTCCATTCACCCATGTCTCTCAGACATCTCAATCCTTAGTCAGGACACCCTCATTTACACCCTACGTAGAAGTAAATCAGACCAGCTCGGCACCTCCGTCCAAATTCACTTATTCCGCCTCAGTTCCAGCCTCAGCCCCTACGAACCCATCACCTGCTACATTCAGTCTCGATTATCTGCTAACGCCTCTCCATTCGACCCACTTTTCATTACCGAATCCGGTAGCCCTGCCACCCGGTTCTGGTTCATTAACCACTTCCGCCAGATTCTTCGCCGGTCCGGTATCTCCCCCGATTTTTACTCCGGCCATTAAATCCGTATAGGAGCAGCTACCTCAGCCGCCAGGTCAGGGATATCAGACAACCTCATCCAAATCTTAGGTCGTTGGTCCTCGTCAGCATACCGGACCTACATTCGTAGTAATCTACACGATCTGCGACGTGCTCATCTTCAGCTCTGTTAATCGCTCCGACAAGACCTTTTGGGGGTCCTGGGCAGGCTCGGAAAGACTATTTCCCAAAGACTGCACCCCCACACAGTCTTCCTCCGGGTCTCCGGCGACGTCTCTCCCCAGACCATTCAATTCATCATGCCTTCAGTAAACTATCAAATTCCGAACCCGTAGCGTGGTCCTTGCTAGTGAAATCGAAAAAAATTATGGACAACCCTGAGCATCCTCTTCATGAGACTGTCATACAATAACAGAGTGTCTTCGGTCCGAGGCTTCTACAGTTCTGCTGCAATACAGACCGCTACAGGAAATCCTCCCTACCCACAGCCATCATTATCTACAACAACTCCTTAAAGAATCAATTACATGAGCTATACCAACACATAATTTCCCTCTGGGATCAATAAAGTATTTCTGAATTTGAACTGAATTCCAGTGCCTTCCACTTTCCCAGAAAGCAATGCAGTGTGATGTCTGAGACTAGTATTCATTAACAAATATCCACTCTCAAATTTTTCCTATTACCATAATTATTAGTCAAAATTTTGTATTGTTACAGAGATCTTACTCAGACATGCCAAACTGTCCAGCTGAAGACTAAGTGTGGAATAGAAGATGTGTTTTAATTTGAGGAAAGGTAATAGTTTAAAGTATTCATAAATGAGTGAAGGTTTTAACACCTATTCCATGTTCATAGGTTTATTTTGTGTTCTTTTCCATATTTCCTGAACTTTTTTAATTTCACAGACCCAAAGAGAACGACCATCTTAGTGAGGAGTTCCTGGAGGACCAACTGATGGACATCACATTGCTTCAGGATCCAACCACTTTTGACTTGGAAAGCTTTCTTCATCAATGAAGAAAAGAGTAAGATACATTTTCTATACACAGACACACACACACACTGACACCATCCACTTGAAAACTATATCATATTTAGGAGAGGAATTACGCATTCTTGGTGCATTGTTTTCCAAGGTCACGGATATGCTGAGGTTTTGAAGACTGTCTGAGGTTGTAAAACTAGCTTTAGTTATTCTACACTCAAATGCAGATGGACGCATTGGGCCTTCTATCATTTCTATTGGTTATTTGTAACATGGAGGATGTAAAATTAGACATTTTTCTTAATACCAAAAACAGTTGGGAGAACAGAATGATGTTGTCGGTCTGCGGCGGCCAAAAAAGTAGATAATCTGTCATTCAACCTCAGCGATCTCACTCTGAGCTATTCATAAAACTATTGAGCTCTGCACCTGTCTTAAATTCATTGCATTGTCTCCCCGTACGTTTTAGAATTGATTTTAAGGTTCTTTTGAAGGTTTATAAGTGTCTTAATGGTCTTGGGCCTTCTTATCTCTCTGAACTGCTTTTACCTTATGAACCTTCGTGGTCTCCTTGTCACCCCTAAAGTTAGGACACACACTCACAGTGAGGCGCCTTTCCAGTTTTATGGCCCTCACCTCTGGAACAGGATGCCAGAGGACAGAACATTGTTTTTAAAAGCAGGCTAAAGAGGCACCTTTTAAGCTTAGCTTTTAACTGATTATTATTTATTATAGTCTAATTGCTCTGCATGTTTTATATGATTACATTAAATCAGTGTTTTACCATTTAATCTTATCACATTCATTTACTGCTTATTTTTATATTTTTATTTGTTATCTTAATCCCTGTCCCAGTGTTTCCTCTGTAGCTGGTTGGGTGCTCTCCAGGTGGAGCTTGGGTGGAGGTAGGGGTCTCGGGTTTGCTTCCACTGGGTGCCCTGTGTCGGCACCTCGGTTGCTGCTGTTGATGTACTGCTGCCGGTGCAGATGGCTCCTCTGATGGCATTTCCTTGCATGGTTCATCTGCATTTGGCCCAATGTCCTTTTTTACTGTTGCTTTTAACTGTGTGTGCATGGGAGTTGGGTTGCTTTTAAATCTGTGGGGGAGGGATGGGAATGTGATTTATGTGGGATCATTTTAATCTGTAAAGCACTTTGTGATGCAATTCTTGTATGAAAAGTGCTTTATAAATAAAGTTTGATTTGACCTCCGACCTAGACTCCGTTCTCAATGCATCTCGCTATCCATAAGCTGACAGCAGGTTGAAAACACAGAGGCTTTGGAGTGCATTTCTGTCTGCACAGGTGGCACAACACCTGACAGAGTTGCGGTGACAGATCGCTGCAGTTTAACGACTGACGCAAAAAGAGCACATCCAGGAGAATTTCCTCCCACTGAAGCAAACGGAAAAGCCCCTTCTTCAGAATTTTGCCGTATCCTGATTACTTTAATTCATGAAACGTTCCTGATTTCAAAAATATGGCTCAAGTGGCACTTCACCCTCCATTAAGCACAGGGGGAGCGCAGTACAGGCCACAGCAGGTGAAAAGTTAATATCCATTGCTTATTAATCTGCTCGATGTGTGATGGCACGATGTGGATTCTCTGGTCAGTTTGTTCAGATTTAATATCAACTAAAATGAATGAAAACGAACTACTGAATATGTTATTTAAAAAATGGACACTTTTTTATTATAAAGTATAAATAGACTATTTCACAGTGGGTACATTCACATGGTAAGGCAGCACACATAAAAAATACAATAACTCCGTATAATAAAACTACTTCTCATAATGCACCACAAAGACGGGTGCCCGCCAAGAATAAAAAGGTACGTTTTTTTTGGCTTACTGGGTGGGACAAGGTTCAGTCGCTTTTACACCTGATTTGCTCTGAACCAGGGTTCGTTTGGGACCACTCAGAGACCACCTCTTCTGCTGGGTCTCGGTTCGCTTAATTTATGTGCACCAAAGTTCGCTGGGTTATATTCACTCCTGCGTAAAAGATCCAGACCAAGGGAGGAAGTTTGCTAGTGTGAATACGACGCTAGTGTGAATACGACCTCATATTAAAAAAATTACAAACCATTAGAACAAAAAATAACGTTTATTAATGTAGTCACATTCTTGCCATATTACATTTTGAGGTATCTTGGTTAAGAACCTCTCATTTTCCAGGTCAAGGGATCTTAGATCAGGAGACATTCCAGGTGATGTTTCTGGATGAATTTCAGAAGCTCCAACCTCCAATTACAAAAGGAGAGCACCATAACTAGTGATGCTCTAATCATGATTTTACTGGTCCATGCTGTAGGCAGGTGTACTTAAAGCCTCACCTACCAGTTGTACTGGCAGGTGATGTAACATGTAAAAATATTTATTTTAACTGAATCTTTAACAAACATTCAATTAAAATTACCAGTAAACACAAAAATAATATACATTAGTTATTGAGGTTATCTGAAAATAAGAGAAAACATTAGAAAATATATATTTTTAATACATGTAAAACAATCTGAAGAAACTTTTTATCATTTGAATTCAAACAATATCTTTTTTCAATGCATTTTGATTTATCAATCAAGAAGTGAAAAATTTTATGAAAAATAGCCGAAGCAGAAAATAAAGCAAATAAAGTGTTGTAACTATTAATAATAAAAAGTTGTTGTCTGGTGTTCTGAGCATCAATAATTATAATCAATAATTTAATATTAATATAAATATTGATGACGTTCGAGTAGGGCTGGGCGATATGGCCTGAAAACAAAATCTCAGATTTTTTCACACCAAATCTGATTTTAATCGATTTTTTTCTTTCTCCCTTTACTTTCTTAAACAGAAATAACAAATGACAGAATTTATTTTTTAAACTCTTATTTTAATATCTCCTTTGGGAGTCTACCTCAATTCAAAGTTGTGTGGAAAATCTTTATTTTCCCAAAAGTAAATCTTCTTAAATGGCAAATTCGAATTAATCGATAAAATCGATTTATCGCCCAGCCCCACGTTCGAGTTTAACCTGTTTATTAAAGATATAGGGCCACCAATCTCATAGATGACAATTTTAATGAAACCAGACAGTCAGTCTCTCTGAAAAGGCGTAGAGTTCGTCCGCAGGGTTAAAACAAACTTTACAGCACACACTGAAATAGCACAGGAAACTTCTCGTTACTTAAGGGAATTTATGAATGAAATAGGTCAACCTTACAGATTAATTTCATTCATAAGTTCCATCTATTCTAACGCATGCAAAAATATAGAACAAAGTTAACGTCGAGGGAAGGGGCCGTGTGTGTGCAGCTGTGTGTGGGAGACAGAGAGCGAATGAGGGGGGGGGGGGGGGGTTCAGTTTAACCCCTCAATGCGACCAATAACTCAAGCCTCATCAGTTGGCGCAATCGGTTCACAAAGGGAGACAAAGAAAGACTGCGGGGCAATTCAACAAAGGCTAGTTTCATTAGCAATGGTGGCTTGGACAAAGGAAACGGGGCGACGGAGAAAGGGGATCAACTGAGGCCACGCGACCTGTCTAAACAGTTGACAGACTTATTTTAACCAGCAGAAAACTGATATTAACCATTAAGACCTAATTCTCCTCTACCCAGACCAAAAGATATAAACCAAGTTAATCCTACTTGGTGGGGCAGCTCTCCACAGTCCACGACGAAGAACGTAGAAAGTGTCCAGTTTAAAGGGAGCGGTTTGCACAAAACTGAGGTCAGAAAAGCGGATGTCCGACTTTAGGCGCTGAGGGACTCAGGCCGGTTTAAATAGAGGTCAGAGGCAAGCGGACTCCCTGGTTACCCGTACAGGGAAGTCTGTTTGCTCGGCCGATTCACTTCTAAGTTTAAAAGGGAAGTTCTTCCTGGTCCAGCAGGTTTGAACCAAACAAAGGGAAAATGCTAGCAATGGATTAAAGCGTCTCCTTGCGGCACCGATGGGGAAGCAAAAGAAGAAGATTTCAATATTCGCGCTGCCTTTTATCAACTCTGTGATGTCATCACTGGCCACAGACCAATGAGAATGGGTTGAGGGCAGCGCAACGGATGCTGGGAGATGCAGTTCGTTCAGTAAAAGGCCATAGCCTCAACAAAAGAAAATCACAATCGTTTCCATAAATTTTTGCAGTTTAAAACATTTGCAGGATTAGGAAAAGCAGCTTTAACATTAGCAGATATAAAATTTGCGTTACAAAAAGGTACTAAACAACTAGAAAGTTTTAACTTCCCAAGACTGTCCTACTTACTTTTTTTCTTTAAGAGGGCATATTATGCTGACAAAGCATGCGGTGTGAACGCGGCATAAATATTGGTATTATAGTGAAATAAAATACTTGGAAAAGTGTTTCTTCTGCTTAAAATGAGCTATTGTGCAATTATTTGTATCAGTGTTTTTGATTTTATTCTTTAAAATACCAGAATTTCCCCA
Source organism: Valencia hispanica (assembly GCA_963556495.2). Classification (NCBI taxonomy): domain Eukaryota; kingdom Metazoa; phylum Chordata; class Actinopteri; order Cyprinodontiformes; family Valenciidae; genus Valencia; species Valencia hispanica. The sequence goes on along the minus strand of OY747713.1, from coordinate 14,019,430 downwards.
TAACTTTATATTTTTGTCAAACCATTTTTAAACTGGTCAGTAATTATAATTTAACTTAATCATTTAAACTTTAAATCCAATGACAGAAACATATTCAATATTAAGGAATTAGGAGAAATAATTTTCAGTGGTTTTGGGACTTAAGTTCATGGAGATCTACAGACATTGGCCAAACTAAGTTCTTTGGCATTGATATTTCACGTTTAGTCTTCTCATTAGTATGTTTTTCCGTTAACTGTTAAATTAGAACCGTCTTATCTTTACATGGACATTTTTCCAATATTGATTATTTAAAAACATTTGCGCATTCTGGTGGTTTGTTGTGCGAGTTCCCATGTGGTCAGATCAGTGAGTTTTGTTTTTGTTACTTTTACCACATTGAAAAGGCTTCTTATTTGTGTGTCAGGAAGTGAGCTTTTAAGCAATCGCCATTCATGAATGCTTTTCCACAGATCACACACAAGAAAGGCTTCTCACCTGTGTGAACTCTCATGTGAACTGTTAAAAGTGCTTTCTTTAAATAACTTTTACCACATGTCTCACACTGAAAAGGCTTCTCATTTGAGTGACTTTTCATGTGTTGATTCAATGAATAACTTGATCTGTAGGTTTTTTCACAGGTATTACAGGGAAATGGCCTTTCACCTGTGTGAATTTTCATGTGACCAGCCACATAAATGTTTTTGGTAAAACCTTTGCCACAAATTGTACAAGAGAAAAGCTTCTCACCTGTGTGGGCTCTGACATGTGCATACAAACCCGAATTTGTACTAAAGGTTTTTCCACAGGTAAGACATTTAAAAGGCTTCTCACCTGTGTGTGTTCTCATGTGAACTGTTAATTGGCTTTGTTTAATAAAACATTTTCCACATGTCTTACATAGAAAAGGCCTCTCACCTGCATGAACCTTTAAATGATATTTTAGGGCACCGCTATTCCTGAATGCTTTTCCACAGGTTACACACAAAAAGGGCTTCGCACCTGTGTGAACTGCCATGTGATCAATCAATGACTGTTTTAATCTGAATGTTTTTTCACAGGTATTACAGGGAAAAGGCCTTTCACCTGTGTGAATCATCATGTGATTGGTCAAAGACATTTTCTTAGTAAAACGTTTGCCACAAACAGTACAAGAGAAAGGCTTCTCATCTGTGTGACTCCTCATGTGTTGATTCAATAATTGTTTTGTTCTGAAAGCCTTTTCACATGTATTACAGGAAAAAGGCCTTTTATCTGTGTGAACTGTCATGTGAATAGTCAACCCAGATTTCTGAGTATAGCTTTTGCCACAAATTGTACAAGAGAAAGGCCTCTCACCCGTGTGATTTCTCATGTGAGATGTCAAATCTGCTTTCATTATATAACTTTTTCCACACATCACACATTCAAAAGGCCTTTCCCCGGTGTGAATTCTCATGTGTCTTTTCAATGTAAGTTTTGATCTGAATGTTTTTTCACAGGTATTACAAGTAAAAAGTTTCTCACCTGTGTGAGTCATCATGTGAGATCTTAAATCTCTGTGCGTAATAAAACGTTTTCCACATGTCGTACAAAGAAAAGGCCTCTGATTTGTGTGAATCCTGACGTGACGTTTTAGGCTACTGCGATCGCTGAATGCTTTTCCACAATTGTTGCACAAAAACGGCTTCTGGCCTGTGTGAACTCTCATGTGTTGATTTAATGACTGTTTTGACCTGAAAGTTTTTTCACAGGTGTTACAGGGAAAAGGCTTTTCATCTGTGTGACATCTCATGTGATAAGTCAAAGCAGGTTTAGAACTAAAACTTCTGCTACAAATTGTACAGGAGAAAGGCTTCTCACCTGTGTGAGTTCTCTTGTGAAGAATCAATTTACTTTTTTCACCAAAACCTTTGCCACAAATTGTACAAGAGAAAGGCCTCTCACCTGTGTGAACTCTCATGTGAAGAGTCAAATTACTTTTCTGACTAACACTTTTGCCACAAATTGTACAAGAGAAAGGCTTCTCACCTGTATGAACTCTCATGTGACTCTTTAAATTAGCTGTACGACTAAAATCTTTGCAACAAATTGTACAAGAGAAAGGCTTCTCACCTGTGTGAACCCTCATGTGACTCTTTAAATTAGCTGTATGACTAAAATCTTTGCAACAAATTGTACAAGAGAAAGGCTTCTCACCTGTGTGAGTTCTGACATGTACATCAAAGTTGGTTTTTGAAGTTAAACTTTTTCCACAGGTCAGACATTTGAAACGCTTTTCACTTGTGTGACTTTTCAAGTGTAATATCAATTTACTATTTTCATTAAAGAAATCCCCACAAATTTGACAAGAATACAAATACTTTTCTGTGTGAGATTTCTTGCGCCTCTTGGGTGCTAAATTCTTAAGCTTTTTGGTTTTCTGACGTCTCTTATTTTGTTTCTGCCCTTCATCTCGCTTTAATCCTGAGTCTTTATGATTGTTTTCTTCTTGATCCTGGCTCACAGTTTCATTAAAGTCCTGAGAGATGACTTGGTTCCTGAATGGTTCTAGTTTATTGTGGCACTTTTCCCCAAAAGTAGGCGTCACCATGAATGAATCTTCAGTCTCCTGGTTCAACACCAGCTGCTCCTCATGCTGATTTATGCAGAGCTCCAATGCTTTCTGTTTTATCCAGGGATGTTCTGGCTCTTGCTGCTCTTCTTTTATCTGCAGAGGTTCTGGTTTCATTTGGTCCAAAATGGAATTGCTCTCCTGTTTACAGAGCTGCTGGTCAGAGAAAACCTCTTTTGAAACATTGTCTGGAAAACAAACAGGAGAAAGGCTTTCAATTGGAGGTTTATTCGCTCCTGAAATATAAACATGCTTTGAAAAGTATTCAGTCCTAATATCAGTTAAATCTGAATTTTAACAGTTAAACATCAAAACTGTATTTCAGTCCAACAGGCTATAGGAGAAAATATATCCAGTGAACTTTAAATCTCAACAAATAATATAAAACACAAATATGTATTTTCTATGAGAATTAAAACATTTAAATAAAATAAATAGTCTTGGAAAGGTTTAGTTGAGCTCCTAAAGCAATCTAGAATTCCTTAAAAAGCCTCAATAGTAATAAAGGCTGAACGTCCCCATGCTATGTCACACTGGAGCATTAATTTAAGTAAAGCATGCCTCCATCACGTACTAAGAACATATACTGTATTGTATGCAGGGGTGAAAGTAAGCCGGTACGGTCCGGTACTGCGTACCGTTAAAAGATTCTGTGGTGGTACGCAGTACCAGGAAGATGGGAGAGCAGCTGCCTGTCTTTAAGTCCTCATTCAGAACCAGTCTATTTAAAAATTCCTTTTAACTCATACCTAATTGTTTCTCAATTGTTTTTTTGTTTTTTAGCCATACAGAACAGCTCAGAAAAGAAACTTCTTATGAGCTAATGCCGGTGTCGTGCGAAGGCAGTTATCTCCATCAGAAATTGTTTCCCCCTGCGTCGGGAGCGCGCACGTAGAAGGAAGCGCTGTTCCACGTGACTCCGCCACAATCACAACCAACAACACGTTGAACTAGTGATGTTTTATCTTTGAATACGTGAAAACCAAGTGTCTTTACTTCATCGTTCTGTTTGTGGGTTACCACAGAAATAAATAGATTTATTTTTCTAACGTGGTGTCACACGGTCGGCTTAATAAGAAAACGGTCCCGTCTGTGTAAACTCGATTCATATAAAAATTACACTAAATATAAATTGTTCTCGGCAAGTAAACGACTCTTTCACAATCTCCTATAAAAATACTATTTTCTTTCATTGTATTACGTCGCCCAAAGTTTTGTCTGCTAGAAACAAAAATCCACCGTCCTGAGTTCCACACTGAAAAACGCTGTTTATTTTAGTGTGATAATAAATAACTATAACAAAGTAATGACAATCAGAATCGGTAAGTTTTTATTGCCAAATATGTGAACAGATTCACAACATTAGGAAACTGCTGCGGTTGAAAAGATAAATGGCTTGTAGAACATCATCTATATTCTCAAACATTAATAGAAAACGTTTGATGCAAAAAAAGCCTTCCAACCTGTTTCTGCTGACTATTTTTTGCATGTTCCAACAGTTTTTGATATTTATCTTTGGTGGGTGAAGAGAAATAATTCAGGCTGGAAGTCCTCCTTGTCGAAATTACAAGGTAAAAATTATATCAGGGATTATAATTATGTCCACCAGAATCTGTATCCCCCAGGTAACTTTTTTTATTCCTTTTTTATTCCTTGGCCAAACCTCCACAGAATTAAATGGTCATAATCCAAAGTAAATATATACCAAACCACTTGAAGGTGGGATACTCACAGCCCTTTTGGGGGGGGTACAAATTACTTTAAGCACGATAATTCTGTCCGCCAGAATATGTATCCCTCAGGTAACTTTTTTAATCCTTGGTCAAACTTCTTCAAATACACAGAATTAAATGGTCATAATCCAAGGTAAATATCTACCAAACCATCATTTTATCATTTTACAATATCGTCAATAGGGTTATGCCGATGGACGATATCATCGTCCATCGTGATGGGTGACCGACATCACGATGGAGAGCCACCATCGTGATGCCACGCCGCCCACCCTGAGCATCCTCTTCATGAGACAGTCATACAACAAGAGCGTCTTCAGTCGGAGGCTTCTTCAGTTTCGCTGCAACACAGACCACTACAGGAAATCCTTCCTGCCCACAGCCATCATCATCTATAACAACTCCTTAAATAATTAATTATATGAGCTGCAACAACACTTAATTTCCCTCTGGGATCAATAAAGTATTTTTCTATTTTCAATTCAATTCAACCGAGTGCCACGTATTAAAAAACCCGGGGGAGTACAGTGGGTCCCATTTAAGTGGCCACTTCGTTATTTCCAGCAGGGCCGAGCTCAATTTGTGGCACTGGCAGGTCGGAGTGGCACTTCCGGTGGCAGCTTCCGGGTGCCACAGAAATTAGAAGCACTTGCTGCCTGGAGCGGCACTTCTGGCTGCCGACAGAGGTTGCCGCTACGGCTGCCATGAGCATTTTTAGGCAGTTATGGCAGCGGCAGCCTCTGGGTGCAAAAGATTGCATGTAATAAAGTGAAAAATAATAAATAAATAAATAAATAAATAAATAAATAAATAAATAAAAATGCATACCGCCACCTTCTGGTTTAGAGTGTGTGTCACTATGACGTTTCAGCAATCTCATGAAAAACTGGTTGTGTAAAGCAATCCAACACCCATTAATTCATCTAATTAAAAATGCCGTAATATATTCCAAAGTGTCTGCTAAACTACCAAAGTTACAAATTGGGAAATTTAACTTAGCCCTATTGGAACCAATTCATTAAAAATACATTAAAAAAAAAACTCTTCTATTCACATGCTTTTATAATCCTGGGAGGGTATGCTTGCTAGACTACATTGTCCCAAAAAATAATACTTAGTTACCTTAAATGCCCCCCCCAAGTCAAATAAATCCAATTTAATTATTACTTCCCTTATCAGAAACCTTAGGAGACAGTTTAAATTTGAAATGGAACTATGTGTTTTCTGTGAAGAAAGTGATGAAATATTAATACACTTCTTCTTTTCTTGTCGTTTCACCCTAGGTTTCTAGAAAGAAATTATTACCTAGTTTAGAATTGGCTATAACATTGTACTGGATCCTCTACAAACGCTGTCTTATGTTGGAAATATACCCCAAAAGTACCAGAAACTTATACATACAATTTTAAGTTTAGGTAAATACCACATTCACTGTAAAAAAAAAAATTGACAAAAAACATTGACTTTAGAGATTGTGTAAGTCTCTGTCTATGCATATAATTCTTTAAGGAGTTGTTGTAGATGATGATGGCTGTGGTCTGTTTGTCAGGTAGTCACTGATCCAGGTGATTGTTGAGGGCTCCACCTGTGTCTTCAGGAGTTTCTAAATAAAGTGTGCTGAGCCTCTCCATTGTGTGGTTCCTGAGATAAATCCAAGAATCCTTTATGTAGTTTGATAAATTCTTTGATTTCTGATATGAAAGTTAACTGTAACATATACAAACATTCTATTATACAGATAATCATCTCTCAAAAAACATTTTGTAAGACAGTTTCATTTAGTTTGTTAATCGAAGTTCAATAACATTCACATCTGCATAAACATGTTTTGATTAGATCATCAGGTAGAGTCACATGTAACAGATCTGTAGTTTTGCTGCATTTAAAACATATTAGTAAAAGTAGAATTGTAAAAAATACTTTTCTTCTTCATGGTGAGGAGTAAAGTGGACACGTTAAAGTCAATAACCAATGTCTTATTGGCAGAAAGAGACATTGGATGAGTGATACATAAAAAAATATTTAGTGACTTTGTGACTAACTTCCGAATCAATCGGATAACTTTTCGTGTTTATTATTTTTTGTTGTTGTTGAATGGTTAAGCTACCATCAGTTCTGTCCATGGAAGAAGAAGAGCAACTTCAAATCCTCGAGGCTGTTCGGAGTTGGGAGGAAGAACATGATTAAAGCTCTCCAGCTGAACATCTGACTTTTGCTTTTTGTTTTTTTAAATGACTATGAAAAGTTCTGCTCCACAATCCTTGATCAGAAAAACTTAAAAGTCTTTACAAGATTTGAGGAAGACTGACCAGTAGGCTAGAAGTCTTGTGACAAATAAAGTTTAATGCCTGGTCAGCCGGTCTTTGTTGGAATCTCTTCTCCTTACAGACAATGTGGTATGAAGGTATGTGTTTATACACAGTATATATATATATATATATATATATATCATATTTAATAACTACATTTATTTCAGATCCACGATATCTATTAACAATACATGTCAATAATGTTAACAAATCAATTAAGACTGGTGTAAGCAAAGCTAACAACACTGACAACTTGTTTTTTAAATTAGATTGCTTAAACGTTATTGCCACACACACTCTAAACCAGAAGGTGGCGGGAATCCGCGCCAACTGCCATGGCAAACTGAGAAGAAACCGTTTTTATCTTCCACAAACCACATTAGTAGCAATGGAAAGGTTGTCCCGTCTTATTTCAGACGTTTACAGCTGCTCTGCCAGCCCCTGGCACCCTGCAACAACCTGTGACACCCTCTGGCAGCCTCTGGCCGTTGCCTGGGCAGCAACCCGGAAGTGCCACTCCGACCTGCCATAGCTGCCATGACAAGACTAACGTTGTAAAAAAATAAATGCATTAAAGCTTCTGGTTGAGTAACACTGTATATGAACCGATTGCCTGGGAAATGTATTTTTATATATTTTATTATTTTCATTTTATTATTTTTTATACTTAGCACCCAGAGGCTGCCGCTGCCATAACTGCCTCAAATTCTCCTGGCAGCCGTAGCGGCAACCTCTGTCAGCCGCCAGAAGTGCCGTTCCAGGCAGCAAGTGCCACTAATTTCTGTGGCACCCGGAAGCTGCCACCGGAAGTGCCACGGCTGCCAGCGACCTGCCAGTGCCACAAATTGATCCTGCCCTTTCTCGCTATTTCTTTCAGTGATTGACGCAAGATAGCCTACAGGAAAATATTGAAATGTTTTTGTTTGGGTTTTGACCATTTGCTATTTTAAAACGCATGAAGTGAGAGAGAGAGATGAGGGTTTTGGTAATAGTACCGGCAAGAATTTAAAACTACTTTCACCCCTGATTGTATGGCAGCATGAAAATACACAATTCACACAATGGCTATTTGTACATGCTGTGATTGAGTCAACTGCAGAGTTATGTTACATTTTACAAGACAAGTTAAACAAACCAAAGGAAAAATGGGTGTTTTTGTGGTTACAACTGTTTCAATAACAGCTGAATCAAATAATTAGAATAGCGCCTATTTTTTTTTCTTTATTTAAAGGTTTCACAAATGCCAGAGTTGGTTTTAATTGTTCTGCTATTATTGTAGAATAATCTAATCCAGGTTTGAAATGTCTGGGTTATGTAGGTTGTGATCTGGACCGGTTATAGTGTGGTCAAGATGCAGAAAAACTGCTGAAATCTGCCTTTATTGAAGTTTCACAAATCAGACAGATGGTTTAAATTGTTCTGCTATTAGTATAAAATAATTCAGTGCAGGTTTGAAATGTCTGGGTTATGCAGTTTTTAAACTAGAGCAGATTAAAAATGCTCAGAGTAGAGAAAAATGTGGTGTAATTGCCCTTTAGCCATTTCCCGAATCGGAAGCTAGAAACTGAAACCAACTTCCGCCTCGTGAATATAGCAACAAAGTAGCTAAACTGGCAACACTGAGATTGGGTTTGAAGGATTCTGCTATTAGCCTAGACCAATAGAGTCTATTTATTAAAAGTTTTTAGATAAGAGCAAATCAAAGATGCTTAAGGAAGTAAAAGATAACGAGGTATTGTTCTTTGTAGTTTTTCGAAGGGGAAGCAACAATCGCAAGCCAACTTTAGCTTCGTTGCATAACCCGGGCTAATAAAACTTCCAAAATTAACACTTTCAAACCTTCACCTGCATCCCGAATCACTATCAAACGTCAGCATCGCCGGTGTTTCTTACCTATCCGGTGTAAGATGATCCGGGGTGTCCGGGTGAAATCCAGCAGTCTGCGCTGATCATCCATCTCTTCCTCGGGCTTTAAGGAGATAAATGATCGGTGATCAACTCTCGTTGCAGCTGAAGACATTCTTACTGCAAACACTCACAAGTTCAGCCCACAGATGATTAGCGACTCTAAAATGACTCCAAGCAGTAGGAAAGCTAATGTCACTAGCACCACGTTTTATTTTCTTCTTGGTGTTTATTGGCGATTAACAATGAATCGGATCATTATCGCCACCAACTGGTCTGGAAAGTGAACCGCAAAGTAACTTCCGGAAAAGACCCTATCATACAAATACGTTAGTCTCGGATAGTTAAATACTACCTGATGAATTGTACTTCTTGAGTTATTTCCAAGTACAAAGTACAAAGTAACCACCAACCACCAAGACCACTCAGGTCCTCCAACTCTACCATACTAAACATCCCTAGACTCAGAACTAAACATGGAGAAGCAGCTTTCAGTTTCTATGCTCCCCTCATCTGGAACAGACTTCCTGACGAGTGTAGAGCTGCTGAAACTCTGAACTGCTTTAAATCAAGACTAAAAACCCATCTGTTTAGAATTGCCTTTGAGTAAATGCTTGATGTTATATGTATGAAATGTGTTCATCCTCTCTTATTTTTTTGATCTTTCTCTTGCTTTATTGTGTATCATGTGTAATGTATGTTTCTTTTACTTTTAATTTCCAATGTTCCATGCTTTTTTTTTTAAATCACCAAATCATGTAAAGCACCTTGAATTACCCTGCTGTTGAAAGTGTGCTATACAAATAAAATGGCCTTGCCTTGCCTATAATTCAAATTCAAAAATACGTTATTGATCTCAGAGGGAAATTAAGTGTTGCAGCTCATATAATTAATTGTTTAAGGAGTTGTTGTAGATCATGATGGCTGTGGGCAGGAAGGATTTCCTGTAGCGGTCTGTATTGCAGCGAAACTGAAGAAGCCTCCGACTGAAGACGCTCTGTTGTTGTATGACTGTCGCATGAAGAAGATTCTCAGGGTTGTCCATAATTTTTTTGATTTTGTGAAGAATCCTTCTTTGCATCATCATCTCCAGATTTTCCACAGTTGTCCCAAGAACAGAACCAGCCTTCTTTATTAGGTTGTTGAGCGTTTTTAAATCCCTGGCTCTGATGCTGCTACCCCAACAGATGGCGGCTGAAGAGATTACACTCTCCACAACAGACTTGTAGAAGATCTGCAGCATCTTGCTGCAAACCTTGAAGGACCTAAGCTTCCTCAAGAAGTACAATCTGCTCTCTCCCTTCTTGTAGACGGTTTCACTGTTGCGCCTCCAGTCCAGTCTGTTGTCAAGGTGAACTCCGAGGTATTTATACTCCTCAACCACCTCCACTTCTTCTCCCATGATGGAAACAGTGTTTGACTTATCCCTGTTTCTTCTGAAATCTACAATCATCTCCTGTGTTTTGTTCACATTCAAGGTGAGACGATTGTTTCCACACCATATCACAAAGCGGTCCACCAGCTCTCTGTATTCAGCTTCTTGTCCATCTCTGATACACCCGACAATTGCAGAGTCATCTGAGTATTTCTGCAGATGACAGGTCTCTGATTTGTACTGGAAGTCTAAGATGTACAGAGTGAAAAGGAATGGTGAGAGTATGGTCCCCTGTGGTGCTCCTGTGCTGCTGACCACCTGGTTTGACACACAATTCTTCAGTCTCACAAACTGTGGTCTGTTTTTCAGGTGGTCACTGATCCAGGTGATTGTTGAGGGCTTCACCTGTGTCTTCAGGAGTTTTTGAATAAAGTGCACTGAGCCTCTCTATTGTGTGGTTAGAGAGATAAATCCAAGAGCCCTTTATGTAATTTGATAAATTCTTGGATTTCTGGGAAGAACATTAACTAACATATACATACATTCTATTATACAGATAATCATCTCTCAAAAAATGGTTAAGCTACCATCAGTTCTGTCCATGGAAGAAGAAGAGCAAGTTCAAATCCTCGAGGCTGTTCGGAGTTGGGAGGAAGAACATGATTATAGGTTTCCAGCTGAACATCTGACTTTAAAAAAAAAGATATTATTACTTTTTTTTTCTTTTTTTCTTCTCTTCTTTTTTCTCCCTTCTTTCTCTTCCTTATCTTTTGTTCTCCTTATCTTTTTCTTTTTCCTCTTTTTTTTGTTCTATCATTACTAGAGCTTGACCAATCGGCACCAGGAGCTCCCCCGCCGCACCGTTGCCGCATTTCCACATCCATTCCCGTGCGATGTGGTTGTGCAGTTCCCAGCCCACGATGCCTGTTCTGCTCCGTCGATGTTCCCCTCTCGTGCCCTGACCCGTTCCTCCCCTCTCTCTGCCGCCCTGTGGGCACGGAGGCAGACCCCAACGCCCCCCCCCCCTCTCCTGCACCCCCAACCCACCCTCTCCCCCTCATCCTCCCCCCCCCTCCCCCCAACCCCCCGTCTCCGTGTCCACAACACCAGGAAACAAAAACCCCAACAATCCACAACAAAGATCCCTCACACACACATCAAGCGGAGCACCACAGCAAAAGCTGCACCGCTCCGCCCGCGAAAGCAAATCCGCCGGGCCTCCACCCGGCACCCAGACATCAACCCTGAGCCCCACACCGCCAAACAGGATACGCCCAAAAAAAAAAAAAAAAAAAAAAAAATTGTTTCGTTTGAAGCTAAATATTTAGTTCTTAAACTAAACTGAATATTTGGCTTCAAACCAAATATTTAGCTCTGAGATAAATATTTAGTTTGAAACAAAATACCCAGTTTGTAAATTAAAACTTAATATTTGGCTTCAAAGTAAATATTTAGCTGAAAGCCCCGACATTTATAAATCAATAATTAACATGGACGCAAATCTGACTTTGAAATATGAACCCCCATATTTTTCTCTCATGACAGGTTAAACAACCCACATTACTGCTGGTAACGTTTGACTGTGTAACTTTACATACAGCGTCCCATAGAACCACTGGTTCTGTTCACTATACGGGAGCCTAAGTCTATATCCGGTCCATGGGTCCACTACTGTCAACAAAAAATGAATATGAGTCAATGGAGTGGTAAAAGTTTTTTTTTGATCCAGGTTGAAATGTTCCATGGATTTAACATATGATGTCCGTGAATTTTAAAGACACATTTTGATGCTGAGAAAACGCTAATTTTTGACAGGGGGCAAAATTTACTTTAGGATTTGTGTGAAAACCAAAACACGTAGTGGACTACAACTGAAGAAGAAGAAGAAAAAATGGCTTCTTCCAGGACGAAGGAAGGAGCATTAAATGTCTGTCAGTGAGAGCCAGCATGGAGGGACAAACTCTATAAGGTAGTCAATGTTCGCTTATGTCATATATGCGACTTCTGATTTGTAGTCTTTTTAATTACGAATTCTTTCAAGCAAATAAATAACAAATAACATGACAAAACAGTCAAAACGCACATCATTAGTTATTTTAATGGAGGTCCAAGCATGTGTGTGATTCGGACCAGAAAATAACTTCCATTCATTGTTTTTTTCTGGCCAGGGGACCCACAGGTCGACGGGAAGGGGAGGAGATTTTAGGCGGTCACTGTGTGAAACCTGGCAGCTGCTGTATGGACGATGAAATATCGGCTCCTGAATAGTCTGCAGTTTTTTCTCCACGAAATATTTCTTCAGGCTGAAGAATGAGCGTGTTTGTGAATTAGAGGAACTGAGTCGGAGGGATTATGCCGTCAGACTCTCGGTAAACACTGACAGGATTAGACGTGGATGTGTAAAACCTTCAGAACGAAGCTTATTTTCAGTGATGCTCAGTGTGAAATCCACATATACTGCATGTTAAAGAGAAACAGTCGTGCAATTATCTCCGGTTCTGACCCAAAGAGGATGTGGACGTGATTAAAACAGTTTCAGACAGGTACTCTGCTTTGTAGTATTTAAAAATGTCTCTGCTGTAGCAGTGAAGCCCTCCAGCTTTGCAGCATTTTTAGCCTCTCTCTCTGCTCGGCCGTGTCAGAGGCCTGAGAGGTTGGCGATGGAGAGAATTACAGAAAGCACCGCTGGCCATTTTGTGAAGAGTCTGACCTGACATGTGGCATTCACTCCTAATTCCTGAATACATTGTGTGATCTTGGCCGAGCAGGAGCCTTTAAAGCTCACAGAGTTAGCGGTGATACGGCCCAAACGGATGATTAAAGCTCTCCATGTGTGCTTCCTTACAGACCGCAGAAAAAATCTGTTCTTTCCTTCCATCTCTAAGACCTGGACCAGAGAACCAGGGATCACTGCTGGGTAGTTTGGTTCTCAGAGGAAAAACGGAATAGAAAAGAGTCAAACAGAGCACAAGAAACGATGCCAGTCAGATCGGGAAACCATTTGTCCTTCAGTCATATTTCACAATTTTTCTTTTATTCTCAAGAATTTCAGGTTTTATTAAGAGCAAAATAAGGAGATAAAACCATCTAACATTCTGTGTGTGAAGGAAAGTTTTCAGTTCATGGTCGGCGTAATCTGCACATTTCAGCAGTTTGTTTTGGTAGCTTAGTACGCTGGCAGGGCCGGATCTGGGGGAAATAGGCCCCTTAGCTAAGTGCAGTATGGCCCCTGAACCATGCAAACTATAACAGATTAATAGTTTCATTCAATTTTAAGGTTTTTTAAAATCAATTTAATCAGGGTCAAAATCACCCAAACTGTCCCCAGCAGATGACAGAAAGTCGGTAAGTGAATATTTACTAATATAAGCTAACTATTTAACTCAGAGCTAAATATTTACTTGTAAACTAAATATTTGGTAGACCAACTAAATATTTAGCTAGCAAGCAAAATGTTTAACCTTTAAGTAAATATTCAGCATGCTAACTATTTAGCCCAAAGCATAATATTTTGCTTGCAAACTTAATATTCACTTAGCAGGCTAAATGCCTAACTTCTAACTAAATACTTAGGAAAATAAATGTTTTGTTTGTTAGCTAAATATTTGCTTAGCAAGCAACATTTTTAACTTCTAACTGAATACTTAGCGAGTTAAATATTTAGTAGCTAGCTAAATATTCAGATCAAAGCTAAATATTTTGCTTGCTAGCTGAATATTTATTTAGCAAGCTAAATATTTGGTAGAGCAACTTAATCTTTAGCTAGCAAGCAGAATATTAAACCTTTAACTAAATATTCAGCTCAAAGCTAAATACTTTGCTTGCCAGCTAAATATCTACTTAGCAAGCTAAATAGTAAGTAAGTAAGTAAGTAATCTTTATTTATATAGCACCTTTCACAGACAAAGGTCACAAAGTGCTTCACAACACAGTTAAAATCAAAAGATACGTACAATATAAAAAAAGGGTCAAAACAACACAGAAATCATAGCAGCCCAAAAGTAGCAAATTTAAAGCTTGAACAAATAAATATGTCTTAAGGTTGCTTTTAAAAGTATCCACAGAGTCAATAGAGCGCATAGAGGGCGGACAACTTAGACAACTTCTAACTAAATAATTAGTTAGGAAGATAAATATTTAACTCAAAGCTAATTTCTTTGCCTGCGAGTTACATATTTCGTAGACCAACTAAGTATTTACCTGTCCAAACTGTCCCCATCAGATGGCAGAAAGTAGGTCAGGATGTTCAGGAACCACCAGGGCTCTAAATGACCAAGGAGGAACAGAACAGACTCTTCAAGCTGGACTAAAATGTTCCAATGTCCAGAAGACAGACCAAACAAAAAAAGTCTGACAAATGTAGAGCTGTTCGGACCAGAGTACAATACCCACTGTCAAACATGGGGGAGGCATCATTATGCTGTGGGGCTAATTTTTGTTTATAGCATTTGAAGCAACAAAGTATAAAACAAATTACAATTTTGCTCCCAGCTACTAAACAATTTTGAAATTTTCTTTACTTTTAGGTCAAAATAACTGAAATACTCTCTGTGTTTGTTCCTAAAAAGAAATCAGGCGGAGCTTAATTCCTATTTGTTTTCCTGTTTCCGAGTGGTGAAAAACCCCGAGGAGCAGACCATCACCTGATTGGTCCAAGTCTGAGAATCCAACGCTGCAGCCCATCCTGCAGGTGGCGCTCAGACTTTCAGCTTTGCACCTTCCACAGGATTTTCTGTTCCCATCAGGCATCCCCTCATACAGGACCGGAGCGAGACTCATTTTCAGCCGGTCCACTTTACCTATTACTTTTTAAATCATCTCATTATAAATTTTGCCTAAATGTTAAGTCCACAATATCACACTGTTCAATAAATACCTAATTTAGTCTATTTTCTAAAATGTATCCAAATCATTGGAAATAGAGCTGGATTAATAATTAACTTTGGTGGTTTGCGGTCAAACCTCAACATCTTGCCTCACTTTTTTCTTCGTCCTCATTCAACGTTTCAAACTGCGAGCTCGTTTCAGTAAAGAATTTGCTCATTTTTGCACATTGTCTGTTTCCAAAGCCCTCCTTTTTTCTTTTTTTTTCTTTTCAACGTGTCCCGCTTGGCAGCGTGGAGCCCAGAACCGGTGCCTGAGCACCGAGCAGAAGCCCAACAGACCCACCCCCACAAGCGGAGCAGCACAGCCCCCACCACAGCACTTCACCTGATCCACGTGTGAAAAATCTCCACCACGAATTGTTGGGGCTTCCACCTCCCGATGCCATGGACATGGAGACGGAAAACCAAGGAGAAGAAAGAAGGAAGATGAAGAAGAGAGGCAGGAAACAAAACACCATGAGAGAGGGCGAGCTGCAAACACAAGAGAGGAAGGGGAACAAAGAAAACACAGGAAGACACCGAAGTCCGCCCCCACACCCACAGGACGGCAGAGAGAGGGGGAAAAACAAAACAAAACACGAAAAAGGAACATCGACAAAACCAACCAAACATCGTGAACCAAGAACCACACAACCACACCACACAAAAATATATACAAAAACACAACAACAATGCCACAGAAAAACCCATGGCACCGATCAATCAAGCTCCAGCAATGATAACCTCAGCCCAAGAATATATCCTTAAACACCAGAGACCCCACATCTATGTGTGTTTGTTAGCATGCTGGTGCATATAAGGTTTCTCCATGAGAGTGTTCGATAGTCGGTGTGAGCAGACATCAATCCGTCTCCCAGGAATCGATGCAGACATGAAGGAGATCGGACGGACAGCATCCCCAGGCCGGGCTCAGCCAGCATCTGGACGCCAAGTTGTACCAGCTCCCGGGTCCTGAACCCGCGCAACGCAGGGCGCCGAGACCAGGCATCCAACGAGGGCCAGGGCCGGTCCACCCCGCCAATGAACCGGCCACGCACGGTGCGCACAGAACAGGTGATCAAATGAGCAGAGACGCTGGATCCGTGTCCCGCCGAGCCACCGAGCAGGCACCACCCAACAATCCCAAACCTGGCTCTCCTAAAAGAGGTGCCCCAACCAACCAAAGGAAGATATCGGCCCAGCGCATCGGCCGACCGACACACCGGCCCCCCCAGGCCTGGCCAGGCACGCACCAGGTCCGAACCGGATTGAGCACCAGCGCACCGGCAGGCAGGGGCCCCCATCACCGGCGGGGAGTGACGGAGGGGAAATATGCCCCCCATTAAGTGTAAGGCCTGAGGTGCGCCAGGCGAGGGGGCAGACCAAGATCCAACCTGACAGGTAGACCAAGACATACAGACACAGTCATACGTTCCCTCCCTCTTAAACACATACATTCTCACTGACTCACCAAGACACCCAAAAAAATGACGCTGTACCCTCACTCACACACCCCATGCACACTTTATGCTCCCAGGTCCAGGTACCGATGCCCCAGTAGAGCCACCAGCCCCCGGACCCGGGAGGTGGACCCCCTACCTTCTAGGATGGAGACAAGCAGACCGCCAAGGGCCCCACAGTGGCAAAGCAGCCCGACAGCCCAGGACCCCGACCAGACCGCCTGTCCTCCTCCGGACCCCAACCCCTGATGGCCCGTAGCGAACAGGGGTGGGAAAAGACCCCTAGCCTCCATCCTCCCGCTCGAGTATGGTGTTGATGCGTGTTGTTATAATGTGCATTTAAAACAGAGGGGTGGGATGTGGGGGAGGCAGCCACACATCCCCCAACCCCCACCCCGAGCCCTCAGTGTCTATATGTGGTTTAACAGTGGGCACCAGCACCAGAGGTGAAGCTGATTGTACCGCTCCCCCTCTGGATGCCGAAAAGGGTGCCCACCCCAAAGTCCCTACATATGTGTCGTGTGAAAATGTTATAAGTGGGAGTGTCTAAGTTGTATATTAAAATTGGGACCCAGGACACCACGGGACAGCGAGGAGGGAAGCCCCTCCTCGCACCCCAGTGATGTGCCCATGCCCCAAGACCCTATATGAGTGGTAAAGTGATGGAGCAGGTGGACAGAGGTGTCCAGGGATGGGGAGGGAAGGACTGGGAGACAAAATGTCTTCCCAGGGAGCCAGCTCCCCCACTGACCCCAATAGGCACCGCTGTTCACCGGGATCCACCAGGGGAGGGAGGCCATGGCACGTTCGACCCGGGGCCCACGGCCACAGCACCACAAACCCCCGCGGACCCCAAGGCCGTCCCCCCAGCCCCATCCCAGAAGGGGAACTAAACCCACCCTGACATTCGCTCTACTCTCAAAACACAAAAGACACTAGACACCCAGGTTGAGTTCGCCCCCCCCTCCCGCACACCCCTCCCCACCGTCCAAGTGCCCTCGTAGGGGGAGAGCACCTGTTGCTACACAGCAGCAGCCTCCCCGCCAGCAAAGGAGGCCCCCAGCACCACCCGCACACCGGAGGCCCCCGTAGCCCGAACCATGTCGACGTACCTGCCCAGACCAGGAGCAAACCGATGAGCCGGGCGGCCGACCCACCAGGCCGACATCCACCAGCCTCATTCTTTGTGGAGCGACCACTGTTGCTCAACGGCCCGGCAGGAGACCAAACCCAGCGCCCCACCCACCTGCCCTGCACGCCCACCACCCGGCCAGTCCACCCGGCCAGTCCACCCGCAAGTCCGACCGATCCCGGCCAAATGCCCAACCCCAGCGCCCCACACAAAGACCAAGACCCAGGAGCCAAGTCCAGTGCAAAAAAGGACTGATCCGGCCCAGAAACGCCACCCAGCCGCCGCGACCAGCAGCCAGGCACCCCAACCAGCAAACAAGGTGAGACGCCATACAGGGACCGGCGATGACAATCGGCCCAGAGAAAAAGAGAGAGGCGGCTGCACATGCCGGCCGCCGGCCGGCCACGACCCCCACAGCCAACAGAGACCCCACGCCGGCCGACCCCCAGCCAGGACCACAGCTAGGGGGCGCGGCGCCCCCCAGCCCCGAATCCCCAGGCCCACCCCAGGACCCTACCCAGGCGCTGCACGGCCATCCGGCCAGTAACCCATGTCTGCCAGTGCAACCCCCCCAAGGCACCGCATGCAGCCATCAGGAGTCACCACCCAAAGCCCAACCCCAGGCCGGCCACGACGTCCAGCGCCCCATCCGCCCAGTGATCCCACCCCCCGGGGTCCCCCCCAGACGCCTCCAACCCCAAAACCCCCACATCAGCAACAGTGTCCCAAACGACAAACCCAAGTGCCCCCCACCCCCACTAGGTGATGGAGCCGATCAAAGGAGCCCAGAGAGATTGATCAGATATGGAGCCAGAGGCCGTCTCAAGACCAATATGGTCCAACAAGAGATTTCTATACTGATTAATATTAAGAGCTTTTTTATTTTTCCAGTTCAGGAGGATAGTTTTCTTAGCGATGCATAAGGCAATGTGAACCATTAGAACTGACTTTGTGTCCATGGTGACATCATTTAAATTTCCTAACAGGGAAATTGAGGGAGATGGTGGGATGTTACATTTCAGACACTTTGATAAGTCCTCACATATCTGGCACCAAGATTTCTTAACAGGTGGACAGAACCAAAGCGCATGAACATAAGTATCTGGTATATTGCTTGTGCATTGTAAGCAGGTATTAGACGATGTAAAACCCATCCTAAACATTCGTTGACCTGTATAGTGTACTCCATGAAGGATTTTGTATTGTATTAATTGCAAATTAGGATTTTTTGTTATTTTAAAGGTTCTTAAACATATCTGAGACCAGATGTTTTGGTCAAAGCTGGCTGATAAATCCACCTCCCATTTTGAAATAGGGAGGGCTATTGAATGATCTAATGTAGATAAAGTTTTGTATATTTTAGACAGCAATTTGGGGGGGTTGAGATTAAGAAAATCTAAAACTCTTGCTGGAATTTGTAATTCAGCTGTATTGAGCCTAAATTTACCTTTAATAATAGATTTAATTTGTTGATATTCTAAGAATTTGTTTTTATCAATTCCATATTGTGTAATTAATGTATTAAATGGGATAAAGTCTGTTTGGTGGAGAGCGGTACATTTTTTTTTATTACTATGAAAAGTTCTGCTCCACAATCCTTGATCAGAAAAACTCAAAAGTCTTTACAAGATTTGAGGAAGACTGACCAGTAGGCTAGAAGTCTTGTGACAAATGAAGTTTTATGCTTGTGTAGCCGGTCTTTGTTGGAGTCTCTCCTCCTTACAGACAATGTGGTATGAAGGGATGTATGTTTATACACACTATATATATCATATTAAATAACTATATTTATTTCAGATCCACAATATCTATTACCAATGCATGTCAATAACGTTAACAAATCAATTAAGACTGGTGAAAGCAAAGCCAACAACCCTGACAACTCGTTTTTTAAATTAGATTGCTTAAACGTTATTGTGACACACACTCTAAACCAGAAGGTGGCGGTAATGCGCGCCAACTGCCATGGCAAACTGAGAAGAAACCGTTTTTTTTCGTCCACAAACCACATTAGTAGCAATGGAAAGGTTGTCCCGTCTTATTACAGACATTTACAGCTGCTCTGCCAGCTCCTGGCACCCTGCAACAGCCTGTGACACCCTCTGGCAGCCTCTGGCCGTTGCCGAGGCAGCAACCCGGAAGTGCCACTCCGACCTGCCATAGCTGCCATGACAAGACTAACGTTGCAAAAAAAATAAATGCATTAAAGCTCCTGATTGAGTAACACTGTATATGAACCGATTGCCTGGGAAATGTATTTTTATATATTTTATTTATTTAATTCATTTATTATTTCTCATTTTATTATTTTCTATATTTAGCACCCAGAGGCTGCCGCTGCCATAACTGCCTCAGATTCTCCTGGCAGCCGTAGCGGCAACCTCTGTCGGCCACCAGAAGTGCCGTTCCAGGCAGCAAGTGCCACTAATTTCTGTGGCACCTGCTGTGGCACCCGGAAGCTGCCAGCGGAAGTGTCACTCCGACCTGCCAGTGCCACAAATTGATCCTGCCCTTTCTCCTACATTATCACTTCTTGTGTAGATAATATTTTAATGAAGGATAAGACAGAGAAACATCTTTACTTAGTTAGAATTATTTATGGATTTTAAGTATTTATATTGACATGAGTCTTTAAACCCCCATGTTGTGACTCTGATGTCCGTCACTCAGTCTAGGCTCCGCCCCCTTTTTTATTACAGCCCTGCTTTTATTTTAGTGTTGACAACCCAAGATCACCACTGGCCCCCATTTATCCCTCTTTAAAAACTTCCTAGATACACCCCTGCTCACCAGTCTTAATGAAGTATTTTTAGGCTTATATAAACATTATATAAACATATTATTCAAGCATTATTACCTATAATCATTTTGAATATGGTGTACTGAATTACACTCACTTTAGGGTAAAACACAGCGGGTCTGACCCACATTAATAAATACCGTTATTAATTTAAATTCTTTGAATAGTCTCTGTTTTGGAGCTTTGTGCAGAAAGTTCTAGTGTTGCTAAAAGCAAGAAGCCGGTTACGGGCCGGGAGAAAGTTTGCAATAAGCACTCTGGCGCGATGAGGAGCCGTAGTGAGACACCGATCAAAAAGGAGACGCAGACCGACACACCTCGGTCCAAAATGTCAGAAGATTTTGTCCGAATGTCGTGTTTACGAAAACAGACACAAAGTATATTAATTGTTTATTTACCTGTTTAATGTGTTGGTCCAGAATTTTGCCGCCCACTGCCAGCCACCAAAACTAAAGAATAGTCCCTCTTATTTCTGTCAAAAATCATCTGATGTGCATTTTCTGTCAGGACCGCTCTACAGGGTCATACCGTCTGCCTCTGTTGCATTCACCAAAGCCAGGAAATTACAAAAACTACCTTCTTCGTTAATGTCATAGGGCAACTCGGTTAATGTAAACGTATCTTTTCTGGGGTAAAAAAAACAACAACATTCGGGGCTTGAAGAGAAATGTTCGGGGCTAGAAAAACGTTCCGGTACGCAGGGCACGCTGGAAATGAGTCCCGGTACGCTGAGGAATAAAATTTAGATGTGCCGGTACTGCGTACCCTTGCGTACTGGCCCACTTAAAGCACTGTCACCCATAGAACAAACCTCCCTACCCCCATGCAGAAAAGACAAAGTAACCCAAAAACCAGTAGCCGGCATGCCACGTAAACAAGCGGCTGACAGCTCCAGGCAGCCTCCAACACCAACCACAAGCTAACAGGCATTCAACCACCGCAGCAGCGCGCTGGCCATCGTCGGTCCCACTCGGGCCGGATTACCATATTCCCCCAGGCAAGGCAACACCTCGCGGTCCACCATCCAACTCACACTAAAAACTCAGAGGTGCAGATTTCAGAGACAACAAAAGCGCTCCAAGAAAAACACCACCACAGCCAGAGCCACCTTAACCAGCTGATAGGCCCCGGGGCAGAGAGGCTCAGTAGGCCCCCCCCACCCACAGCCCTTTTATATGTGTGTTATATACGGCTCCTATATGTGTGTATAGATAGATACACTATCTTTCTTTCATAGACAAATAGATATGCTGAAAATTGAAAATATATTATCAAAGCCAAAATATCCATTTCATTTTTGTATTGAACACCATAAAACATATAACAAAGTAGTGAATAGCACCATCACCTCTGCATAAACATCAAATAGTGATGACAGCAGAAACAAAGAACAGCAGCTAACAAGTCAGTGCAAGGACCTTTTCTTTAAAGAAGGCAAGGCAAGTTTATTTGTATAGCACAATTCATGTTACAGGACAATTCAAAGTGCTTTACATAAAACATCTAAAGCATTACAGCAGGGTGCAGAAAAAGCAAAAGTACAGGAATAAAAATCATGATTTAAAATGAAAAAAATAAACTATCTTAACAGAAGCCGTGCAGATTTATAACTTAGAATAAAAACCTAATCAAAAGCAGCTGAGAACAGGTTGTTGTGCATCATGCACACACACACACACACACACACACACACACACACACACACACACACACACACACACCATGGGCAGCAATATGGCCAATGTGTCAGCAAGTGCTTATTGATTTACATTTAAAGAGTAACTAAACCCCAAAACAACTTTTTTTTGCTTCTAAACTGTATAAATGGGTCTTTACCAATGCACTCTTTCAGTTTCTGGGGATTTTTTTACATTTTGGTGTAAAATTGTTTAATTCTACACTTTTTGTCTAAAAACGTGTTGGTGCTGCCCTCTTAGGGTTGAACGGTGGCTACTGCATTTGAATTTTGTGATTGCTGGAGAGCGGTACATCTTTACGTCACAGGCATTGACTGCGTCACAGCAGCCATGGTCTCACAGACGCCCCGTGGGTTTGGGTATAAAACTATCAGACACACTCGCCCCATGGCGAGTTTGGAGTTGGATTGCATTTTTCAGTTTACCATTATTATCACATTAGCACTTAGTTAGCATAGCTAACATACTGTTTTGAACATTAGCATCACCACTCAGAGACTGGACCCATCCTGTCTCTCTCTCCCTCAGTATCACCGCCGGCCTCAGGCAGCGCTGACTCAGCGCGCTGAGCCAGCGGCTCGAATTGATACGGCTCGGGGCGCTGGGCTCCATAAACCCTCCCTCTACTCCTCTACCTCCGGTGACGACGGAGGAGATCCAGATGGCTCAGGGCGCCGAGGCAGCGCCGCCCGAGACAGAGGGAGACAGGAGGAGTCCAGTCTCTGAGTGGTAATGCTAACATAGGCTAACGTTCAAAACAGATGAACGTCGATCAGATCGATCAGTCGCAAAACTGCCAACGCCACTTTGGCCACTGTCCATGTTTCAGTGTCCGATTAAGCGAGCTGTCACTGTCCTCCTGAACACACCCCCACGTCCCCACTCCGCTCATCCTCCCCACTTGGCCACGCCCCTCCGTTCTTCCTGGCACCGCCCACTTTGTAGAACTTTTCAAATGTTGTCTGGGGGCGGGGTTATGATTTTTCATGGGGTTCAGTTACACTTGTTGTTCAGTATACTTGCTGTTCCACCCCACAGCCCCGCCGCCGGGTCACTCTGAGGGAAGGGCGGATAGAATGTCCGAATTTAGTTGACCTGTGGTCACTGATTGCTAAGCTTTTCCTATCATTATAAACCTCAGAATCTCAGCTAAAGACTCATAAATATTTTCTGTGACCTCCAAACCCAGAAAAAATAACAAGCAACTAAAAGAACAGTTGTGCTATTTTGCAATTTTTACATGAACACATTCAACCGAACCTGTCGGTCACCCTGCTGAACAGAACCGAGCAAACTTTGCCTTCCCTGACAGCCAGCATCTCACAGATTCTAAAGCTGCAAGTTTCATCACGCTATGTGCAAATTTCAGCAAATGAGCAGCAAAATAAGCCCAAGAATACGTACAGCATTTGAAAAACAAGAGTAAACATTTTTCCTTACCTTTTTTTTCCGTGCTGAAAAGAACAATCCACCGTGATGTGACTGTATTTACAGAATAACTAAAATATCCAGTATGTATTTAGAAAAGAAAAAGTGAAAAAAACGAAAACCTGCGCCTCCTCACCTGCGGTAGGTTCCCTGCTGGGCGGGCTGCTCCATGCCTACAGGTGATGCTGCTGGATCCTCCTCTCTGCCCGGTGTGTCAGAGAGCTAGCTATGTCCTACTTCTTCAGCTGACTTAAAGAATTCTGTCAGCTTAGGCATTTTCTTTCTTATTTCTTTGTCTTGAAGCTCCTTCTCACGAATCGCTTTTCTTTTCTGAGCACTGCTCTCAAATTTCTTCCCCGACATTTTTCAACGTTTCTTTACATCCAGATGACCACGCCCTGAAATTGACTAGATTGTTTGATTGGTGAGCTCATGGTGCGATGGGAACTTTAGAGGCCATGTGGGTGAAGTACGTCACTTGTAATTTGGATCAATCAGCAGCATTAAATTAGCATATAAGATGATTGACAGAAAACCTGAAAACCTGAAATGATAGGCCCCCTGAGCATCATAGGCCCCTGGCCACCGCCCCGGTTGGCCAGTGCATTAAGGCGGCCTTGACCACAGCTCTGGCCCGTTGCCCTGCATCCATGAACAGCTCCGGGCCGTCTTGTACATTTCCTACCAAAAAATGTCAGTGTGGCTGCCTCTTCAGGTTAAAACTTTACACTGCACTTGAATTTGAATCGGGCATTGCTACTGGCACAGCCATCCTCCACTGTGGAATATAAAACAAGCCCAGTTTCAGCCACGCCTCTGTTGTGAGTTGGAGTTGGAATAGCAAGGAAGTGTTGACACCGCACCCCCTTGTGTGGCCCTCGGTCCGCCAGGCAGCGACTCCTTTTCCCGCATTTTTCAAACTGGTAATGTAGGTGGAGTAAGACTCTGGTAGGTGGGTGAGTTGCTCTTTAAAGAGATGCAGGTGCGCTACAGTGGCTTGCAAAAGTATTCTGCCCCCTTGAACTTTTCCACATTTTGTAACATTACAGCCACAAACATGAATCAATTTTATTGGAATTCCACGTGCAAGACCAATACAAAGTGGTGTACACGTGAGAAATGGAACGAAAATCATACATGATTCCAAACATTTTTTACAAATGAATAACTGAAAAGTGGGGTGTGTGTAATTATTCACCCCCCTTTGGTCTGAGTGCAGTCAGTTGCCCATAGACATTGCGTGATGAGTGCTAATGACTAAATAGAATGCACCTGTGTGTAATCTAATGTCAGTACAAATACAGCTGCCCTGTGACGGCCTCAGAGGTTGTCTAAGAGAATGGTGGGAGCAACAACACCATGAAGTCCAAAGAACACACCAGACAGGTCAGGGATAAAGTTATTGAGAAATTTAAAGCAGGCTTAGGCTACAAAAAGATTTCCCAAGCCTAAAACATCCTACGGAGCGTTGTTCAAGTGATCATTCAGAAATGGAAGGAGTATGGCACAACTGTAAACCTACCAAGACAAGGCCCTCCACCTAAACTCACAGGCCGAACAAGGAGAGCGCTGATCAGAAATGCAGCCAAGAGGCCCATGGTGACTCTGGACGAGCTGCAGAGATCTACAGCTCAGGTGGGGGAATCTGTCCATAGGACAACTATTAGTGGTGCACTGCACAAAGTTGGCCTTTATGGAAGAGTGGCAAGAAGAAAGCCATTGTTAAAAGAAAACCATAAGAAGTCCCGTTTGCAGTTTGCCACAAGCCATGTGGGGGACACAGCAAACATGTGGAAGAAGGTGCTCTGGTCAGATGAGACCAAAATGGAACTTTTTGCCCAAAATGCAAAACGCTTTGTGTGGCGGAAAACTAACACTGCACATCACTCTGAACACACCATCCCCACTGTCAAATATGGTGGTGACAGCATCATGCTCTGGGGGTGCTTCTCTTCAGCAGGGACAGGGAAGCTGGTCAGAGTTGATGGGAAGATGGATGGAGCCAAATACAGGGCAATCTTGGAAGAAAACCTCTTGGAGTCTGCAAAAGACTTGAGACTGGGGCGGAGGTTCACCTTCCAGCAGGACAACGACCCTAAACATAAAGCCAGGGCAACAATGGAATGGTTTAAAACAAAACATATCCATGTGTTAGAATGGCCCAGTCAAAGTCCAGATCTAAATCCAATCGAGAATCTGTGGCAAGATCTGAAAACTGCTGTTCACAAACGCTGTCCATCTAATCTGACTGAGCTGGAGCTGTTTTCCAAAGAAGAATGGGCAAGAATTTCAGTCTCTAGATGTGCAAAGCTGGTAGAGACATACCCTTAAAGACTGGCAGCTGTAACTGCAGCAAAAGGTGGTTCTACAAAGTATTGACTCAGGGGGCTGAATAATTACGCACACCACACTTTTCACTAATTTATTTGTAAAAATTGTTTGGAATCATGTATAATTTTTGTTCCACTTCTCACGTGTACACCACTTTGTATTGGTCTTTCACGTGGAATTCCAATAAAATTGATTTATCCTTCTTCCATTTTCTCTCTGCTTTCAGACATTGTTGTCACGTAATGCGAGCGGTTTCATTCATTCATGGCTTGGACATAACCTTGGGCATCCTGTGCTTGAAAAGAGCCACTGAGTACATTACAGTATTGCAGTTGGCATGGAACCAATAGCTAAGATCATTTATATCATGAGAAGCAGACTCAGAAATAGCAGGGACCATGTTAAAAGCAGTAGCAAAATGAGTAACTGTTGATGGGTTGATGATCCTAACTTGTCAAACAGGAGCATGGGATTCCAATTTTCAGAGACGGCTATGTTAAATAACACAGGAATGTGATCCGAAAAAAGTTTCACAAATCTCCATGTCAAGAATAGACAAACCAAATGTTAAGACAAGATCAAGAGTGTGTCCCTGTTCATGCGTGGGCCCAGACACATGCTGCGTCAAATTAAAAGATTGTGAATCTTGGTGAATTAAAAATTCATTCACCAAAGGTTTTTCAGGACATCAAAAATATATATTAAAATTTCCTAAAACAAGCAGTCGATCATATTTTGGCAAGGCTTCAGCTAAAAATACAACAAACACCGTTCAAAAGTCCTTATTACATCTGGGTTTATTTGTTTATTTAAAAGGATCCTCATCTTCCTGGGGTCCGAACAATATTAAAAACAAAAATTCAACACAATCACTATCAAAACAAAAACAGAACAATGAGACAGAAATAATGTGGACATGAAAAACAGAAACTGAATAAAAACAATGGCCTAATAACCAATGACAACCCCTCAATTGACTGATTCAGATACTATGGTTTGAAATACAGGTACAGTCTTAGTTTCTTTTTGAAACTGTATTTACCCTTATTATCACGAACCACAGCTGGAAGATTGTTCCACAGCCCAATTGATCTTAAAAAACAGACCTCTTCATCGAATTAGACTTAGGTTGAGGTAAAGTAATCTGTCGACTCTTGTAAATTGAGGATGCACATTTGAGCGAAAAATTATGTTGTCATAAAGAATTTTAGGAGTCAGAGTATCAATTATTCTGTGGAAAAATAATAGTGTATTAGCAGAGAGTCGTTGCTTGACCATCGGCCAAGAAAGACAATCATGCATTTCTATGGTGTTAGTTCTAAAGGAACAACCAAGAACCAGTCTTGCGGCCTTGTTTTGAGCTACCTGTAACTTTTGAAAAAGACAGTTTGGCAAAGCTGACCATACAGGTGAACAGTAATCCAAATGACATAAGACCAATGTACAGACAACACGACTAAGCAGCTGCAAATTTAGAAACGGTGCACATTTACGTGTCATGGCAACAGTTCTACCCATCTCTGCAAAGACCTTGTTGATGAGTTCGGACCATGATAGTGAGCAATCAAGCCAGAGTCCAAGTAGCTTCACCTTTTCAGTTTGCTGCAAACTTTGTCCATTTACCTGTAAATCTAATTTGGGATTAACTGATAAGCTGCGCTTCGAACCAAATATTATACTCAGTGTTTTTGAAATATTTAAAACTAGTTTATTTGTTGTGATCCAACTATATACCCTGCCAATCTCAGTGGACAGAACTTGATGAAGCTCTGAGCATGTGGGAGCAGTATAACACACAGTTGTATCATCAGCAAACATCTTAAGTGTCGCCTCAGTGAGTATATAAGGCATATCGTTAGTAAAAGTTGAGAATAACAGAGGTCCTAGACAGCTTCCTTGGGGGACACCACAATCCAAGATAATGCGCCATTCAAATAAACTCTTTGGAACCTCTAAGACAAGTAGCTGGTAAACCACTTGATAGCAGGGGAGGTAAAGCCATAACCCCCTTAGCTTGGATATCAAAATTTCGTAGTCGATCAGATCAAATGCAGCACTAAAGCCAAGTAGAATTGTACCCATTAGCATTGAGTTGTCGATAGATTTTAACCAGCTGTCCACCATTTGTGTCATCGCAGTGCAGGTGGAGTGACCAGGCCTATAGGCATGCTGAAATGTGTTTAACAGGTTGAATTTGGTAAAATAATCTTGCACTTGCTCAAATACAATCTTTTCCAATAGCTTGCTAAGAATTGGCAAAATACTGATAGGCCTGCTATTGGGACCACAGAAAGTTAATTTAGTATCTTTGAGTAATGGAATGATCTTACCCTACTTCCAAGGCTTAGGATAGACACCACCAATCAAACATCTGTTAAATATATGACAAATTGGTCTAGAAATATATTCAGCAGACGACTTTAAGAGCCTACTGTCCAAATTGTCTATGCCCACCGACCCACCAGGTCCCAAAGATCTCAGCAATCTTTCCACCTGCACGACATCAACCTGATGAAATTCAAATGTACACAATTTATCTTTCATAATACATTTTTTTATCAGCTCTTCGAAGTTGGAATCAACTGTACAATCCATTTTCTCTCCAAGTTTAGAAACCTTGTTTACAAAGTAATCATTGAAGTAATCTGCAATCTGTTTTGGCTTTGTCAAATAAACTCCATTCAGTTCTACAGAGGAAGTACCTTTGGATTTCCTCCCCATCATTTCGTTTAGTACGTTCCACACCTTCCTACCATCCGTGCCACTATCAGAGATTCTCTTTTGATAATATTTTTTCTTTTTTGCCCTGTTCATCTTGGTAACAAGATTCCTTAAAGTACAATATACTTTCCTGTCTTCCAGAGAATCTGAACAAACAGCAACCTTTTTAGCTACCTCCCTTTTCTCCATTAGATTTTTTAATTCGGAGTCAATCCAAGGAGCACATTTGGCCCCAGCGGGGAATTTTTTCATCGGGGCATGATTATTAACAATTCTCATAAAGGAATCCATGAATAAATTAAGGGAGGCTTCCACACCATCTGTGACACATACTAAATCCCAATTAGTCTCTACCACATCTTTTAAAAAATTATCGTCGTTAAATGTTTTGTATGTTCTTTTCATAATAATTTTAGGGCAAGCTTTAGGTAGCTTAGTTCTCCTGGATATCGCAATACAGTTATGATCACTAAACCCTACTATTACAGATTCTGGTGTTAAACACATGTCAGGGTTATTAGTGTAGATGTGATCAATACATTTAGATTTTAGATAACCAGTAATGTTACTGAAAATTCTTGTGGGTTGATACATTAATTGAGATAAACCACAAACATCTATCACCGATTTAAATTTATTCTTCAAAGGACAATTATCAGATAACCAGTCAATATTTAAATCGCCCAATAAGTATAGCTCTCTATTTTACTCAGCCACTCTAACATATTGCATAAACCATTTAGGTACTCTATCGTAGCGCTAGGTGGTCTATAGCAACTACCAACCGTAATAGGTTTTAGATGTGGAAGTTGTACCTGTAGCCATATTGCTTCTATATCGTCAACCATTAGGTCATGTCTCAGTCTTGCAGGAAATTGGTCACGTATATATATATATATATATATATATATATATATATATATTGTCGGCTTCTTATCATAATGTGCTCTGGAACTTTTTTTTACTCAGAGAGGTGGGGGCGCCGAACTCCAAAACCCCAGCGGGAACTGTTTCAAAATAAGACCCAGAACTGAGAGACAGAGAGTAAAACAACACACAAAAACAGATATCTGTTTCACAAAGGACGCACCTGCAGATGGGAGCCAGAACAGATCTGACTAACTTCTCTACAAGGGTGTACCATTTTTATTTCAGAAGAACAAAGAACATATCACATGACTCCTCTCTCCTCCTTCTACATCTTGACAGGTCATTTATTTTCTCCAGGTCTCCTGACCGTACCATGAACTCGGGTTGTAACTAGCGTTATAACTGATCCTCCCTGCTTTCAGTTCATATCTTTACTCAAGAGTTTGTTTACTTAAAACCTTAAACCCTATAAAATACTGGTAAAAGAGTCATGTTTTACTACCCTGAATAATATAAACAGGCCTATTACTTCTAAAGCTTAAAAAGATATAATTAAAACATATGTACTGCATAATAAAAAATAGCCCCAAAAAAGTAGAATACAACAAATCCCTCTTTCAATCTATTTTTCAAATAGATTGACCACTCCTCTGTACTTCTCCTTCAGGCTCCATGTGAGGGAGTAACAGATATTGACCTTGCATATTATCACCAACAGCTTTTTCAATACACTTTGTGAGCAATGAACGTATACAAGGAATACAGCAACATCCACATAACACCATAGTTGACACAAATACTGCTAAAGAAACCATTATAGACATTGCCAGAGTCTTCCATTTACCAAACATATTATTTAACAAATCGTCCCTTTTTCTAACCTGATTATTCAAAATGAGAACAGTGTCTGTTTTTTCTTTATCTTTACCTTTAAGCAATATTTTTTTTTCTAATTTATTATTATTGTTTTTTATGTTTTAACCTAATTCTCAATATTCTTTTAGTAAAAAGCAAACTCTAGCAATTGTCACCAACCCCAAAAACATCCTACAAAAACCACATCATAATGAAAAAAGAATAAGTAAAACAAAAATTAGTAGTCAGTCAACCTGATTATACTTTAAACATCCCTTAAAATATTTTAGCTTATTACTAAAAAGTTTTATAAAACCGTAAAAACTGGATATTAAGAAAAAATCCTACAAATCGACTACTTAAAAATTCTTTGACACCCTCTTAGGCAGTGTCTAGCAATCTGCACCTGTAAATAAAAATTGGTTAAACAACCTGTAAAATACAAGAAAAATGATTAATAAGTGTTCAGTCTTTATTATTTTGTTCTCTAGTCTTCGCTCTTGTTTATTTCTCTGGCAGGAGGTGGCTACCAGAGTGATGAAAAGATTCAGTACAGTGGACTCTTTATTTTTTCCCAAAGTTACTGTCTTTTATGCAGATCGCCCTCACTGAAATGACAGTTACTTCATTAACTGAACATTTCCCCCAATAAACACAAATGCACAGACAGGCCCCGCCTCCAATAGCTTCCCCCACCGATTGTGAGGTGGTCAAAACCTGCTGTGAAATGTGTTTGATTTCTTGCGATCTTTTCTCTTCGGTACAATCCCTTTTCGAGAAAAGCAAGTCCAAATTGCTTATCTCGCCCAATTATTTTTTTACATATAGATTACACTGGATGATTACAGCAACTTCAACCAATCTTCTGGGTGGGTCAGGCCCCGCCTCCTGGCTTCGGCAGTCGACACCGCCTAGTCAGAACCGACACCACCCGCTGCAAAGAGATTCTCCCAGGTCAGCAGAGAGCTGCTGCAGCGTGAGGGAAAGGAGGGGGGTCGGAAGGAAGGAGGAGACCAGGCCCTTCAGATGCTGATGATCACTGCGAGGGTCCGGGTCAGGGTGCGATGAAACCTGTGGTTCTCTGCCAGCTGTAACTTTAAAGTTGAATTAGACCGCTCGATGACGCCCTGAGATTGCGGATGGTAAACAGTGCCGAACTTGTGGGTTATTCCCATCTGTTCCTAGACCTGTCGGAGATGTTTATTTTTAAAATGTGTGCCATTGTCAGACCTGATCCTCGTCGGAAAGCCATGGCACGGAATCCAGTGGTTAATCAAAGATTTCACCACTGTCTGAGCATCCTCCCGTCTTGCAGGAAAAGCTGAAACCCACGAGGTCAGTGGATCAATCATCACTAACAGGTCACGGAAACCTCTAACAGGGGTCACCATATCTGTATAGTCGATAACGACCTCCTCGCCAGGCCTGCACAAGTCCTGGAAGGCGCCCATTTCTGGCTTGATAGTAGGCTTAGGATTAAATTGACCACACATTCACTCAAAAAACGCTTAATTAAATGTGGCAGGAAGGGATGCCACCAAAAACAAAGATTACGTTTCATCTGAGTGTATGACACATGTGCCGCACCATGAGCCTCCTGAAAAAGGGTGGGTTTTAACGCGGCAGGTAAAACCAAACGGCCATCAGGCCCACGCCAAAAACCATCAGAAAAAAATCGCACCTCTATCCTCTGCGACGCAGCAGCCTGCTGTGCCAACTTCACTTCCTCAGCAAAACTGTCTGACATTTCCTGTGCTGACGTGACAATCAGCTGCGTGTGGACATGTGACAGGTAGCCTGCTGCTCCCTTTGCCGCCAAGTCTGCCGCCCTATTTCCCCACGCGTCAACGGTGTCAGCCTTGCTGTGACCCCTACACTTAAGAACAGCAAGGTTAGCTGGTAACTGTACAACATCCAAAAGCTCCATAATATCTGCATGATGGTGTACAGGTTTACCAGTAGCAGTAACAAAACCTGCTCTCTTCCACTGTGGTAATTCATAATGTATAACAGAAAACCCGTAGTTCGAATCAGTGTAAATCGTGACGTCTTTATCTCTTCCCCATTTGCATGCTTCAATAAGAGCCCTTATCTCAGCACGCTGTGCGCTCTGCTTGCCGTCCAGCTTCCCTGAAACGACACTCTGTAGTGAATCTCCATTTTGCTCAACAACTGCAAAACCTGATCTCAACTGGCCCTGTCCATCTCTAAAACAACAACCATCTGTATAGAGCACAAAACCTGTAGGTAAGGGATCAGACCGTAAATCAGGACGTATTTTTTGAGCAACAGAATTCAGCCTGACACAGTCATGCTGCTCCCCAGAGGCGGTGATTTGGTCAGCCATGTTTATTCCTTCATGCGTAAAAATAATGTTTGGTGCCTCCAAAACTCTGCTAATCCGCTGCTGACGCAAAGTAGAAAGAGTAAACGTCTCAGAATTAACCAATGCCATGACTCCATGAGATGTCAAAATATTAAGTGGATAACCCCTGACAATGTGTAATGTTTTTTCCACTATATGTGCAATTCCTGCTGCATGTCTCGTGCAAGGCGGCTGTCTCATTTCAATAGCTTGCAGCTTTATGCTAAGATACATAAGAATGTGTCTCTGACCACCTTTTTTCTGAAACAAAATCCCATTAACCACCCCATCTGTTTCTGATGTGTTAAGAAAAAATGGACATGTATAGTCAGGAGTGGCTAAATCAGCTGCTTGTGCTAGAGCCTGTTTCAACTTAATAAATGCCTCCTCAGCTGGTATGTCCCATTCTAATTTAGCATGCAGATTTTTCATACCATGAGCATTTACAAGAGCCCTGAGTGGTGTGGTAAGGTTTGTGTAATTAGGCACATAATGTCTGGAAAAATTTGTCAGTCCCAGAAATGACAGCATTGATTTAACAATGAGAGGTTTAGAATGGGCCAAAATAGCATTCTTGTGGGTGTCCGTCAGTCCAGCCCCTTGAGCGGTCACCCTTCGCCCCAGGAACTGGACTTCCTGCCTGACCAACTGAAGCTTATCGCGGGAGACTTTGAATCCCTCTTTTCCCAAATGTTGCAACACAACTAGAGTCGCTTCTATGCACGTTTCAACAGTAGGGGATGCTAAAAGTAAATCGTCCACATATTGGGTCAGTACACAGCCTGGAGGGAGCTGTACAGTGCTTAATGACTGCTTCAACACCTGATTAAAAATACCTGGAGATAAAGCAAAACCCTGCGGAAGCCTACTATAACGTAGCTTCCTGCCCCTGAATGTAAATGAAAAAATATCCCTGACAGAAGGATGGAGCGGTAAACCAAAAAATGCATTAGCCAAATCTATGCAGGTAAACCATTTTAAATCAGGAGTCAGTGATGCCAGAGCTGTATACGGATTCGGTGTAGAAATGGGAGGGGTTCTAAGGGCCTCATTAATAGCACGCAAATCATGTGCCATTCTGTATTTACCAGTACCTTGTTTTTCCACAGGAAGAATAGGGGTGTTATATGAAGAGTTTGATGGTTCTAAAACTCCAACTTCAAGTAAGCCTGCAATAGTGTCTGCAATACCTTCCTCAGCCTGAGGTTTATGTGGATACTGCGAACGCCAGATTGGATCAGAATGTTTCATCTCAAATGTGATGGGTGTGGTTTGCACTAGACCGACATCAGTGGGACCATCTGACCACAAAGAGTCAGGCACGACCTTTAAGGCCTCCACTGCATCAGGATGATCTGTTTTTTCTCTGCCATGATTTCTAGAAAGCTGCAAATGTACCAGAATGGTAGTATCAGAGAGCTGCCTGTCTATTTTGTACATCTGAGTAGAAGGAGAAAAAGAGACTGAAGGTATCTGGGTAGGAACCCAATCCTTTAATTCAACTCCCCTCTTAACCATTCCCCCCAAATCTTTAGCTTGATGTTTCGGATGCAACAAAAGCGATATGTGTGGAAGCGCTTCAGCTTCCATCATATACCATTTATGCTGCTCTGAAGTCAGATCAGCATACAGTGCAACACCCTCCTTCCCCACAAAGCATGGACCCGAAGCCACAGACCAACTTTGGCCTTCAAGTTCTGTTTCAAATTGTTCCTGATATAAAGTAGGATCGCTTCTCTCATAGAGGAAGGTCACATGGAACGGGTCAGGCGGTGGAACAAAAGGCTGGAGTTCAAGCAGCCAAGGCTTCCAGCATCTCAGAAATTCAGCCGGAAAAGATTCATGTGCAGACATCGTAGTCAATCTGGCCCAGAAAATATCAGCCACTTGTGAAGTGTCATCCTTCAGCAAAAATTGACCACTCATGGTATCACAGCAATGCGTATGTCCATTCGGAAAAGTCACCATAAGTCCATCAGGGGTACATAGGATCGAAGCACCCAGTTTGATAAGCAGATCTCTGCCTAACAAGTTGACAGGCGTGGTTTGAGCAATGACAAAAGGATGTGATAGTCTTTGATCTCCCAGTGAAACAGGCAATGGTTGAGTGATAGGGAGAATCACTGGAGCCCCAGAGATTCCAATCACAGACACTGTGTTCCCAGAAAAATTGACGTCTGGTAAAACTCTGTCCAACGTGCTGAAAGTAGCACCAGTGTCGACAAGGAATGGCAATGAATGTCCATGTACGTCTATTGTGAGCATCGGATCCCCCTTTGTCCTGCTCACTAAGGTACTCTGTGGGCATTGTCAATACTGAGGCCCACTCTGTCCTCCTGGATAGGAGGGAGGAGCCATATGCTGATTCGGAGCCATATGTAGAGGTGGCTGACCGGGAGGTATAGCGCCCCCTTGTGGGTGTGGGCACTGCCTCACCCAGTGTTCATTGGAGCCACACCTGTGACAACCGTTAGCACCTGGCTGCCCTCTCCCCATGCCTCTAAAATCCCCAAACCTGGCCCTGCCACGCGAACTGCCACGAGGCTGCCATGTCCTATAAGGAGCAGTAAATGGCGGATTCGGCGCAGCTCCAGCATACATCACAGGAAAAGAAGGCAGCACTGTCGCTGATCCAACAGTAGGTGCTGCTTCAGCCACCATCTGCTTCACTTTTTTAGACTGATACAAGTCAGTCAATTTTTTCTGAGCCTCTTTTAACTGCAGCTTTAACAAAGCAGTCTCCATTGTCTTATTCTCCTCAGCGTCCTTTAACGCAGAATCTTGCACGTCTTGTAAATAATATGTTACGTGTCTTTCCCATGTAGGCTGATCATAAATGTGTGAATCAGGATTCAGTTTCATTAATGTAGCAACAGACTCTGGCATGCCTGCTAAAACTGCTTCTCTAAACCAAATCCGATTATTTCCCGGATCTCGAAGGTGTTCTCCAGTAACGGCAACCCATTTATCTTTACATTTTGCCATATGTTCTGCGGGAGTAACATCAGTTGACTAGGGAAATTTCAAAATTTTAGACGCAGGCGGAGTAGGATATTTTCTTCTGACCCACTCGGCAAGATCATGTGCATGATGCGTGAATGGGGCTTCATCAAGTACACATGCTAACTGGCACTGGAGCATCATCTCATTATAATCTGTCAATGTCAACATTCTACCCATAATAGCTTTCCAATCCCCCACCGCTAGGGTTTGCCCTGAAGTCAGCTGATTTAATTTATTTATCCAACAGTTTCCTCCACCAGTCAAAGCAGGGAGTTGCAGAATGATGGCAGATATGTCAGCCATCTTCCATGGTTTGTAAATTACTGAACCATCTGATGCTCCCACTAAAGGAAGCATTAAATCAGGGCCCCCACATGCCCCCAGTGGCAACTTAGATCTGGTATTCTTAAATGGTCCCTCACTCCCCTTGTCCCCCAACGTCTGCATATTTTCGACTTGTAGAACTGCTGCACATTCATCACGTTGACTGGGGCTGGCACTCCCTGAAAGGTCTGCAGCTTGACCCCTTACCACAGATGCTAATCTTTCCTGATCCTGCAGCACCCCATCCATCTGTCGCTGAACTTTAGTTAACCTGTGTTCGTGCTGCTCCATCTCATCCATCAATTTAGCATTATACGCCAAGAACAATTTATCGGTGTCCTGTTAAACCCCATGTTTTCCACATTTTCTCAGCTTTTAAGTTTCTCATTTTAGCACCAGTGATGCTCTTTGCTGTTTTAGCTTTATCTGCAAAACGTTTTCCTTCCTCAAAACACATTTGTGACAGACTCCTGTTATAATCCCCTCAGGCACCATGACGAGCCCACATGGCCGTCATAAAGCCCTGGAACTGGTTTTTATCTTTTTTACCGGGCTTATCAACTAAAACAGAATATAATTTAGAAATGTATATTAACAATTGGGCATCTAAAGTGCGCCAGTTTTGTCCCTGTGGAGCAGGGAGTAATTTATATTCGGCTGCCATTGAATATTCGTAACAAAAATCCAAAATGGATTAAAATTTAACAAAGTAGGTTATTTGTATTAACTCTATAAACTATTTATTTTAATTGATAAACTATCAATTCGTAGGCCCAAATTTATCCCAATATTAATGCAGTTAACAGTAAAGGCAGGCACAATTTTTATTTATTTAATTTTCATTTATTTCTTTTTATAGTGAAGGGGTTTATATATTATTTATTCATGCAACATTAACCTTAATAATGTTTTAGGCAAAGCCGAAACGAAGGAAAGCTAAAAAGGTTTATAACGCACTGTTTATCTTATCATTAATTTATTTATATACGGAGATTATTGCCGTTTCATCTAAAAATCAAAGAATTCCTAATAGAGTCCGGCCTGCGCCAAAACTCGGGACGCACACTTCGGTGAAACACACGAAGAAATAGAATTCTCCCAATATAAAGCAATTTTTATTTATCATTAAAACATATACCGAAAGAAATACATTTAAAACTCGCTTTGCAACACAAAATCGTCAACAATTTGCTCAAAAAAAAAAAAAAAAAAAAAACTCAGCCGGACTGACAGATCAAAGTCCGGCCCAATAAAACTTCCAGGTCACACCGCGGAATGAATACGCCGGTGCACAGATGGCTAATTCTTCACTACGATGCTAAACCTAACAAACCGTACTCATAAGTAAACCAACCAAAGACAAGAACAAAATGCCTCCAACAAAACCACACTTCGCCATCAATACTCGAATGACTGTTTAACCGAGCCAAATAAATACAGTTCGGAAGCTAAGCTACCAAAGTTTAGCTGTCATCATGAGCAACCTAGCTCAACCGGAAGCCAAACGTGACCGCTCCGTTACCATAAAAAAATTATTTTATATATATTCTAAAGAGTTTACTACCAGTTATCCATAATAACAGTCCTTTAACCCTGTAAAGCCCAAACCATTAATTAATTGACAGAAAATTCCAATTCTTTGAAACTGGAGCCTTTATTGGTCCTTCTGAACAAATAAAACTTTTTTTTTCCAAATATCAATTTCCAAATAGGAGTTTTAATTTGTATCATATTTGATACAGCGGGTCACTATGCTCAAAAATTGTTTTTTTTTCTTGAACAAAAAATACAAAAACAAATCCAACAAAAACAATGCAGCAATGGAACCGGCAGGGTGGAAATCTTGAAGACATAACTTTACATTTTTTTTACTCATTTTGCGGTTCACGAGCTTTTTATTTTGAGTAATGGTGGGCTTGAAAACAGTTTCTGTCCTTGTTCAGACAAAGATGCACTCTGCATTTCTCACAGTACACATGGGCAAAGTGGCCTACGCAGTGCTTGCATCTCTGTCGGGTTTCCCATGTTGGGAAATGATGAAGGCCATCCTTTCTCACATCAGGGGGCAGCTCTTGGGTTTTCCTCTTCCGGGGAGGGGTTGGCGTTGCTTCTGGAGAGGAGAGTGGTCTACCACACTTTTTGACCTTTCCTGCGCTTGTGAGGGCGGAGCCAACAGAAGCCTGAAACCTTCGAAGGGGCAGAGCTTTCTGCTTGGGCTGCAGTTTCTCCAGGTCTCTTCTGTAGCGGATCCATGCATTGATTACTGCCACTGTAACGGTGTGCCACCAAATGTAGATGTACCATCTTCGGGATCTAAAGTTGAACTTGTACAGTGCAAATAGCATATCAAGAAGGTCAACGCCTCCCATGAACCTATTGTATGTGTCAACAATGGCTGGTCTGGGAACCATTATGTAGGTTTTGGCTTTCCGATCCCAACGTTTCACATTGCCCAGTGGTTCAACACCAACAAAAGAAGAGAGCAGGTTCACAGCTTTGTTGTCATACCATCTCACAATTATATTTTCTTCCTGATTTACTCTGAAATCCAGAGACCCCCTTCCCTTTGTCTTCAGTTCTTTCTCATCTATCAGTTTGCAGTTCTTCACCCTGTTCATTCGGACTGTCCCTATGTAGTAGATTCCTCTTTGTTTCAAATGCTCCACCAAAGGAACTGATGTAAAGAAGTTGTCAGCAAAAACTTTGTGATTTTTTCCTGCTGGAAGGGTTGAGGTCATTTTCAGGACAACATCTCCTGTAGCACCAACATCAGATTTCTCTTTGTCTGGATTTTCTCCTCCTTGGCACACGTCAAAGTCATAGAGATAGCCACTTTGGCCGGCACGTCCCCACATCTTGAACCCCCACTTGTGAGGTTTTCCTGGCATGTAGCATCGTAGATTTGATTTCCCTTTGAAAGGCACCATGATTTCATCAACAGC
This sequence comes from Valencia hispanica, assembly GCA_963556495.2. NCBI lineage: Eukaryota > Metazoa > Chordata > Actinopteri > Cyprinodontiformes > Valenciidae > Valencia > Valencia hispanica. Next base: position 13,980,743 of record OY747713.1, on the reverse strand, counting down.
GTGACATTCTTCAGGAGGTATGCAAAGAAATCGTTGCCGTAGTTTCTTTAACCATGGCCTGAGTTTCCACACTTTATCCTTTTTTGCATCGTCATCCACATTGAGGTTGTCCTGAAAGTGAATTAGCGTCAGCAAATCCAGGAATCGACCCCGTGACATCACATCACACACTGGGGGGTACCTTGTCTCCATCTCCCAGTAAGCTCGTACGTTGGGCATCTGTACTAACCCCATGTGCATGTACATACCCAGAATTTGCTCAATTTCTTGGGCATTTGTGTTCACTGACTTTCCATTTTTCTGAACACTGTACAAGTTTGTTTCTTCTGCAATTTCCTTTAGCATTTCCTCAGTTACAAAATCTTTGAAATACATATATGGTGTCCAGTCAAGCCTCTCTTCAGAGTCTTCCTCAACACATTCCACAAACTCAACAGATGGAGGTTCAAACTTTTGTCTTCTCCACCGATACTCCTTCTTTTTCACTTTGCCCCTTGCCAACTGCTGTGGTGTTGTGTCCTCTTCTTGGACTTCTGGGCCTTCATCATCATCATTACCATCTGGGTTTTCCTCTTCCTCATCATCACTACTATCTGGGTTTTCCCCAATCCCTGCAGTAGGAGTCCATTCCTCATCATCATCTTCCCCGAGCTGCTCCATGTCACTTGAATTCCCATCCAAAATCATCTTTAGAGCATCTTCAACACTGTATTTTTTTGCCATCTAAAACACACATGCACACAAAAAACAGATTATTGTGTATTTTTCCTTTGAATTGGTCAGTTTTTAGTGAAAATCAGTAAGCAAAACGAAGTTGCTATCAATCATACCATTGCAACACCGAACTAGTCATCAATCATCATAATACAGCAAGTTGCATATCTAATTTTTTGCTCTGAATGTACCAAATAATGTAATTTAAACATTTACTTAGTTTACTTGAAAAATAAAAAGACAGTATGTTGCTTGATATTATTTATAATGAATGAAATACAAAAAATTACAATTGACTGATTTAGAGTTACATGACCTTATACACCCGCTGTATCAAATTTGATACGTCATTTTTAACACGGTTTTACTAAACCATAGATTATGAAATAGTAAGTAATTTCACATTACATCAACCCAGTAACTGTTCCTATTGATGTTTCACAAGAAAATAAAAAAAATTTCTTACCTTAACCTTTCCAAAATTGGCAAAGTTCTTCTTCAAAAATCACATCTGTCCACTTCCTGGTTAATAGCAGTCTTGTAGAACGGCGGGAAAGGCCTCTACTGAGCAGATTACTGCCCTCTGGTGGATTATCGGTGTAATGCATGTATATAATTGGATACATTGGGTTTTTCAGGGAAAAAATTGTCACAATGCTCATGTAGAGGGCTCAAAAACTCATGTATCATATATGATACGTTTGCCGTTATAGGGATATATATGTGTTAGACAATGCTTTAGACGTGTTTACGTAGTTGCACAAGGTTGAACGCCTTTATTTCCAGGCGAAACTCATCCAAACTGTATGTTAGCCGTAAACTAGCTTATGGTGGTACTTTAGCTGACTGAAAATGATATTCCCTTATTCCTCTACAATGTCAAGCTTCTACGCTTATTGTCTATACAAGAAGCGCGGGCATTGTCTAGGCGTTTAAGATTCGCAGAGGAATTATGGTTTTAGATTCAGTCGGTTAGTTCCCCTAAATGAGAAGTTTATATGAGGCCGGAGTGCAAAAAGCTACATGGTAGCCTTTCTTTCCGTAACCTCCACTTTCTCCAATCACACACACATTCACACTAGAAAGAAAGAAAGAACAACAATTTTTACAATTTCATCAAACACTAACCTCTACCGGAGCCACCTAAAGCCGGACCTTTAAACACAATCCAATTCACGTGGCTCAAACGTGCGTTTGGAAGATACGCCGGCCTCTCCAAGGGAATCCGTCTCGACACAGAGAGCACACAGGCCCTGCTGCTGTCTACTTTTTTCGCTTGCCAGCCCTGGAGGATTCCGACAGCGTCCCATCGGATGCGAGCGGCTAACTCTCAAGCCCTGGTCCGCACTTCGGTCGGCCCTCAACCGAAAGAACAACACGTCAACATTAAATGGAGAACGTTTAAATCGATCAATACCTATTAATTTGGTGTTAGCGCTTTTCCAGATTGATACAAAACCACCCGGGTGTTGATTAGCAAGGATCAATCCAGTTGCTCTCCGATTCTCTGTTGAACTCAAAGAAAAAACACAAAATTACTATAATTGCCACAAACACATGTATCAATCAGTTATGCCACACTCATTACTCACACTCAATCTCTCCCAGCCCTGAGAAAACTCAAAACCAAATCAAAATGCCCGCATTCTCCACCATTTTGTCGGCTTCTTATCATAATGTGCTCTGGAACTCACTTTTTTTTACTCAGAGAGGTGGGGGCGCCAAACTCCAAAACCCCAGCGGGAACTGTTTCAAAATAAGACCCAGAACTGAGAGACAGAGAGTAAAACAACACACAAAAACAGATATCTGTTTCACAAAGGACGCACCTGCAGATGGGAGCCAGAACAGATCTGACTAACTTCTCTACAAGGGTGTACCATTTTTATTTCAGAAGAACAAAGAACATATCACATGACTCCTCTCTCCTCCTTCTACATCTTGACAGGTCATTTATTTTCTCCAGGTCTCCTGACCGTACCATGAACTCGGGTTGTAACTAGAGTTATAACTGATCCTCCCTGCTTTCAGTTCATATCTTTACTCAAGAGTTTGTTTACTTAAAACCTTAAACCCTATAAAATACTGGTAAGAGTCATGTTTTACTACCCTGAATAATATAAACAGGCCTATTACTTCTAAAGCTTAAAAAGATATAATTAAAACATATGTACTGCATAATAAAAAATAGCCCCAAAAAAGTAGAATACAACAATATATAGCCGCAGCTCCTCCAAATCTATTCCGATCTTGTCTATAAATTGAGAACCCGTCCATCTCAACATCAGAATTGTCTACAGAGCTGTCCAAATGGGTTTCAGAAATTGTAAGAATATCTATTTTATTAAATTGCAAAAATTGAGAAAGATTGTGAGTTTTATTCAATAAACTACATATATTAAGATGTGCCAAAATTAAGCCTTTAGGTAGTTTGTTTATAATAGTCATGATGATTAATAATAAAATCAATCTAAGAAAAAGAGAAAAAACATTTGTAACATAAGACTATAAAACAATTAGGTTTCTGACTGGCTTTGTCCATGCCTTGGAATGATGATCAGTTTATCGTACTTCAAGATCACTTTGTCACCTCTCTCTCTGGCAGCTTTCACCTTCGGCCACAACTCTTTCCTCCTCAGTGTCACAGCTTCAGAGAAATCTTCCTTACTATAGATCCTAGTACCCTTTAATTTCTTGGCGGAGGAAAGAATCAGATCTTTGTCTTTGATGCGAAGCAGTTTAACAAGGATTTTTCTTGGTCTACCCCAATCCTGGTACTGACCAAGTCTCTGGGCATAGTCAATGTCCATTTTTAATCCATCGAAGCCCAAATCTTTTGAGAGCATTTCTCGCACCTTTTTCTCAGATGTGCTCCAATTATCTCCTTTCTCATCAACAATGCCATCAATTAAAATGTTTTTTCTCCTGTTCTGGTTATCAACATAATCCAGCTAGGTGACCAGTGTGTCCAATTCCTGTTTAGAAGTGGAAAGAATTGTCTCATCACATCCCTAATAACGCCATCCAGTCTTTTGTTTGTACCATCCATTATCAACTGAATAAAGCATTTAAAGTTCTTTAAATGGGTGGGCGATAAGTTACTATGCACAGCAGCACATGGTTATGATGACCAAGGGAAACTCAAAACTGGTAGATGACAATGGCATGAAAGCCTGCCAACATTTGTTAACATTTTTAAATGGTTACAGTTCCTCCTCCCTGTCCTGATGTTCAAGGAGAGTTAAAATAACAAGCCTCCTGTTGCAATAGTTCCTAAAAGGCGTTTGACTCACCAGGATTTATCAAAGTCTCCATTACGTAATTAAATATCCAGGCCTCTTAATGTGAAAAAATCCTTGATAATCAAAAAAGACCTTGCTTTAACCAGGCCAAACTTGACAGCAACCACATTCCGTAAGAGGTTGATCTGCAGGTTGCCAAAATTTACTCCATGTTGCCAAGGACGTACATAATAGGCACAATGGGGCAGATTCAGAGAAGCGGCGCCAACGATGGGCACCAACCAGATGTCAAAGAGCTCTGCCAAATGAAGACGATCCTGGGAGCACTTCAGTTTAGCCAGCTTTCCCCAGCACCGGTGTCTTTTCCTCCAAGGCGGTGGCACGGCACACGTATGCAGATATCCCAGACAGAAAAAGAAGCAAAGCATTTTGTCCATCTTTGTAAAATCCATCGTTTAAGGTTCCCCTCCCCGGATATTTTTTTTTACACTGCCTAATGTAGACAGTGCCTTATATCTCCGGCTCTTGGATTGGTTTGGATTCGTTAGGCATTTAAGAACTGAGTTCGATAAGGAAGTGATGTCAGAAAACCTGCATCACAGCCAGCTTAATAACAACCGGTGACCACTCTGAGGTAAACAAAGAAATCTCTCTTCTTGTAAACAGCCATTTTCAGTGACTTTGCCCAACAAGTCGCAGATCAGAAATTAACTTCTTGCTTCTTCTTCAATGTTTACATCTTCCGGGTAAGTGTGAGGAGGATGTACTTCCAGGTCAGAGGTGACTGTGACATCATATATGTGGGTCTGCATTTTTTTTGCATGCCTACTAGGTTGGCGTTGCGCCAGCAGGCAGAGGGGAGGAGCTTAGTGCGTGTGTGTGGACAGGTATAAGGTCAGGTGGGATATACCCAGTATTACCTTAGCTGTGTTAGTGTATAAGCAACCTTAAAGTAATCGTTTTAAAATTAAGGTTTTTGTTAAAGGAGTCATAAGCTAGTATTACCTTAGATACCCACGCTCTATTATAGTCTTTCAGGCCCTTCTAAAAAATAAAAGTTGAAAAAAATAAACACAGAGCTCCTCTGACCCTAATTTCTGAAGGCATTATAGTCTCGCGAAATCTGATGCGATATTTTGGCTGTCGTGGACGGGCATTGTATTAATGCAAATGAGGGGCGCGTTGATTGGTGGCAGGAAGGAGGGGGGTTGACACCGCAGGTAACGCTTCAGCATATCTAACCCATATCTACTACTCCCGCTAGCATACAATAGCCACATTAGCAGTTAGCTGCTGTTTGTTACACACACCAGAGCAATAAAAACACAGCCTTACAGTTTCAATTGCAGGCAAGTCTCTGATTGTTGGAATGGTCCCTTTTTCTAAACGGAGCTCCGATGCCAACTTCGCCTGATATTGTCCCAAATTCGTAAAGGATTCCGGCGTAAAAAATAAATAAAAAAATAGTAGAAAAAAATATTTCCATGTTGATTCTGGCAGTCAACAACAGAGCAACTCACGTGTGCAATACGTTTCTGCATCTTTCACGGTCGAGTTCGTACTTCGAATCGGTGATGTGTCGGTCGCGAACGAACCGGCACTAAGAGCTAACTCTTTGAAGTAAACGATGGGAGCCAGCTCGTCATTGGAGCCGTTTTTTTTTTCTTTTTTCTATCCCGCCCGCTTGTTTTGGTACATTTGGTACACATCGTTTTGCATTAATGTTGGTAATAAATACACTTTAAGCAACAGAAAATCTGAGGAGCCACTTGGGAGCCAAAAGAGCCGGCTCTTTATGGTGCAGCATAGGTAGGTCTGCGATGTCTATATATGGTACATCCTGCACCGACTTGACGTCAAGTCGGACAGAAATTAAAACCACGTATTTGAGTGCACGTGCACGTGGGCTGGTTGACGAACCCAGGGGTAAACAAACGCTTCACTTTTAAATATCGGCTTCCCAGCCAGTGTATAATTGTTAAGCAATCATAACATACATTTTTTCTCGTGAAAATTACAGGTCATGACTCCTTTAAAGCGGACATATCATGCTTTTAAATATTTCCTTTTTACATTTAAACTATGCAGTTGTGGTCCTTACATTGTGGAACTACAATGCTTGGGTGTGAATTCCTCATTATTGAAGCTCCAGAGGCCGCCTTATACCCCTGTTCTGAGGTGCGCCAGGGAGCAACCCGTTTTGGCCTGGTCTCTTTAAATGCAAATGAGGCACTTGAAACTCCGCCCCCCCTACAGGCCACAGAGGTGCAGCTCGGGTCAACTCTGCCATTCTTGTAGTTTGACAGCAGAGATACGATTATCCAGCAGTGCAGAAAGTTTTTATTGATACTTAATGAGAAAATGTCAACAATGGAAGACTTATCCATCCAGCCTTATATATTTGAGCCAGAGTCTGATCCAGAGCAAAGGGAAAATTAAGACGATAAACGCTAGCGCCAAGCTAATGTCACATAAAGCATTTGAATCCAGTCTTTTCCAATACAAAAATGTTAAAATGTAGGTATGTCAAACTGAAAACACGCATATCCTCTATATCATGAGCAAGAACACTGATCACTCAGTGTTAGCATGTGAAAAAAGGTGCACCAGCTAACATCAATGCTAACAAAACAATGACCAGGAGGTCTTACAATCACACACATTTTAGCGCTACAGCTTATCAAAGTGCTGTGTCCATCATTTCCATAGATGGTAGGAAAAGACCCCTCAAGCAAATGCCTCTCGATGCCGGCGTAGGTTGCTGAACAGTCTTCTGTGAAGTGTTTTGCACATACAACAATGACCTTACATAAGTAAGACAAATGGCTGATTCACAGAAGTGTTTGGCCGGAAGTCACTTGCCTTATTTGGTTGTGCCGCTGCAAAGACCGGGACCTAATAGCCCAAGAAAGGTAATAGGTGGAAGAAAAATGTGAAAAGACTGCAAAATTGGACCAAAATAGAAATTAAATATATCTTTTCAGCACCCGAAGAGACTAATTTTAACTCCACTCCTTGAGTTTCCAAATACACAGCAAAAGGCATTTAAAAGTTGATTTTGCAAATGTCCCCTTTAAAGGCAAAAAAAAAAAAAATCCTAACCTACATGGCTCTGTGTGACAAAGTGATTCTCAAAATAATGAAAATGGGGAACACTGGTGAACCTTCCCAGGAGTGGCCAACCGACCAAACTTACCCAAAGAGTGCAGCAACAATTCGTCCAAGAGGTCCCAAAACAACTCACAACATCCGAAGAACTTCAGGACTCACTTGGCTCAGTTAGAGTCAGATTTCACCACGCCACCATAAGAAAGAGACTGGGCAAAAATGGCCTGCACAACAGAGTTCCAAGACAAAAACCACTGCTGAGCAAAAAGAACATTAAGGCTTGTCTCAATTTAGCCAGAAAACATCTTGATGATACCCAAGACTATTGGGTATCACTTTTGTGATAACTGGAACCATGAATTGTGCCGTCTACCAAAACATCCTGAAGGACGACATCCGGCCATCTGTTGGTGACCTCAAGCTGAAACCAACTTGAGTTCTGCAGCAGGAATGTGATCTAAAACACACCAGCAAGTCCACCTATGAACACCTTAAAGGTAGTCAGCTACTCAACTGTGAAATAAAATAAGCATTTTTGCCACAATCCTTGTTTTTCTTACAAAAATACAAAGTACTTGCATATATTAATTTTTTGCTTATTTTAATCAAATATACAGCATACTTTGAATGCTGTAAGCATATGGAAATCAGAGTCTGCACAATCTTGACGAATGAAGTCGATTCTGATATTAAAAAATTACAAACAATCCAAAGAGCAAATAACATTTATTAATATTATTCATCCATATTACAATCTGAGGTCAGTTAGTTGGTTAAGAACCTCTCACCTTCCAAGTCAAAAGATCTTACATCAGAGGACTTTCCAAGTGATGCTTCTGATTTGGATTTCAGAAGCTCCAACATCCAAATACAAAAGGAACGAACTAAACCTATGCTCCAATCATGCTTTTACTGGTCCATGCTGTATTCAGGTTCTCTTTAATGGATCACCTGCCAGTTCGTTTTCTTTCTTAGAACCAACATCTACAAACTCATTTGTTTTACTGAATCGTAAACACTCAATTTTACCAAACATTGAACACAAAAACTAAATAAAAATTTAAAATATACATAAGTTATTAAGGTTGTCTGAAAATATAAAAGTGTGAGAAAATCTATTTTGTAACTCTTGTTAAACAATATAAATTAACTCCTTTTAATTTGTATTCAAAGAATGGTTTTTTAATGCAGTTTGATCTATCAATCATGAAAGGAAGACAATGTAAAACAGCCACACTTCTAAGTGTAAGACTTTTTACCTTTTTTCTTAATTGAAAAAGCTTTTTACCAAGACAAAGCATGTTCAAACTAATCAGTAACTATAATTTAACTTAATAACTTAACTTAATAATTTAATTTAAAAACTTTGAATCTAATGACAGAAAACAGTGTTTTTCTGGTCAAGATATTAGGAGAAACAATTTTCAGTGGTTTTAGGACTTTAGTTCATATTGATCTACAGGCATCAGCCTCCAAAATAAATTCTTTGGTATCTCAACGTTAGATATTTCAAAAGGTTTAGGCTTTTCATCCGTAAGTTTTCAAGTTAACTGTTAAATTAACACTGTCAATAAATCCTTAGATTGACAATTTCCATTTTTCAATGCATTAAAAACCGTCTTCTGTGCATTCTGGAGACATGTCATTAAGTGTGAGTTCCCATGTGATCAGATTAATCATCAGTTTTGTTTTTGTAACCTTTTCATATGTGCCACACATTAAAAAGGCTTCTCATTTGTGTGACTCATGAAGTGAGCTTTTAAGCTGCTGCTGCGGCTGAATGCTTTTCCACAGATCACGCACAAGAAGGGCTTCTCCCCTGTGTGAACTCTCATATGAACCGTTAAAAGAGTTTCCTTTGTATAACTTTTTCCACATGTCACACATTGAAAAGGCTTCTCATTTGTGTGAAGTTTTATGTGTTGATTTAATGAATGATTTGATCTGAAGGTTTTATCACAGGTGTTACAGGGAAACGGCCTTTCATCTGTGTGAATTCTTATGTGATCAGCCAAATGAACGTTTTGAGTAAAACCTTTGCCACAAAATGTACAAGAGAAAGGCTTCTCACCTGTGTGAATTCTAATGTGTACATCAAAGTGATTTTTTTTTGTGAAGCTTTTTCCACAGGATAAACATTTGAAAGGCCTCTCACCTGTGTGAATTCTCATATGCCTTTTCAACAGGCATCTTCGATTAAACCTTTTTCCACAGGTAACGCACAAGAAGGGCTTCTCACCTGTGTGGGCAGTCATGTGTTCATTCAATGAACGTTTTGATCTGAAAGTTTTTTCACAGGTATTACATGCAAAAGGGCTTTCATCTGTGTGAACTCTCATGTGTTCATTCAATGAACGTTTTGATCTGAAGGTTTTTTCACAGGTAACACAGGGAAAAGGTCTTTCATCTGTGTGAATCCTCATGTGATAAATCATAGAAGCTTTGGAAGTAAAACCTCTGCCACAAATTGAACAAGAGAAAGGCTTCTCACCTGTGTGAATTCTGACATGAGACTCAAAGTTAGATTTTTTAGTAAAGGTTTTTCCACAGAACATACATTTGAAACGCTTTTCACCTGTGTGACTTTTCAAGTGTAAGATCAAGTCACTATTTTGAGCAAAGAAAACCCCACACATTTGACAAGAATACAAACAGTTGTCTGTGTTAATTTTCTTGCCCCTTTTGGGTTCTGAATCGTTATGCTTCGTAGTTTTCAGGCTTCTGTTTTGTTTCGGGATTTCATCTTGCTTTGATCCTGAGTCTTTATGATGGTTTCCTTCTTGATCCTGGTTCTCAGTGTCGTTAGAGTTCTGAGAGATTATTTGGTTCCAGTTTGGTTCTGGTTTAATGTGGCACTTTTCCACAAGAGTAGGAGTCACCATGATTGTATCTTCAGTCTCCTGCTTCAATACAAGCTGCTCCTCATGCTCACCTATGCAGAGCTCCAATACTTCCTCTTTTATCCAGGGATGTTCTGGCTCTTGCTGCTCTTCTTTTATCTGCAGAGGTTCTGGTTCCTTCTGGTCCAAACTGGAATCACTCTCCTGTTTACAGAGCTCCTGGTCAGAGAAAACCTCCTCTTTAAAATCATGATCCAGTGAGTGGTCTGGAAAAGCAAACACAGGAGAAAGACTTTCTATTATAGGTTCAATCATTCCATGAAAACTAAAATGCTTCGAAAAGTATTCAGTCCTAATCTTAGCTAAATCTTAATATGAAACTGAATAAACAGTTAAATATTGAAACTGTATTTCAGTACAATGGGCGATGAAAGAAAATTAAGTTATCTCATGCAGTTTTAAATCGATAAATAATATCAAATAAGCACAATTAAAGTATTTTCTATGAGAATTAAAATATGTTAATAAAATAAAATGTCTTGGAAAGGTTTAGTTTGAGTTCCTAAAACAATCTGGGCTTCCTAAAACCTCTACAGTAGTACAGGTTAAACGTCCTCATGCCATGTCACACTGGTGCAGCAATTCAAGTAACGCATGCCTCTACAAAATACTAAGTACATATAGTGTATTGTATGGCAGCATGAGATTACAAGAATCACTCAATGGCTACTTGCTGTGATTGCATCAGTTGCAAGGTCAGGTTACAAGTCACAAGACAAATGAAACAAAACAAAAAAACATTGTTTTTGTGGTTGCAATAACACAGAAAAAAATAATGAAATATATTCAGTAAAAACTCTAAACAACATCTAAAGAAGGCTTTTTTTGTACGGTCTGGGGATCCTGTTCAGATGGTAGCTCAGGGTAGGAGTAGCTGAGAAGAAGCAGGATCTGAAACTATGGACCATGGTAGAAGCCTATTTTATGGAATTTTATGTACCGTTTATTTTAGTGCAATTTTTTAGGAAATATTTACCTTTCCTTTTAGGCAATAAGTGTTTTTATGGTTGATATTTGTGGTTGTACAGTACTTTGATGGAAAGCACTTTATAAATAAATGTGTTATTATGGTAGTGGAAAGTAAAATGAAATGGTTTAAAGAAATTTTAAAGAAATGCAAAGAAAACATTAAGATGTTTTGAGGCAGTTTTTTAATCTAACTTGTGATGCACGTAACTTAAGCATACTTTTACCATAGAATAGCCAGATTTGTAGAGTTTAAGAATTATAATTTGTTGCTGGATCAGTTCTACTTTGATCCGGATGCAAAAAAGCTATAATATGAGCCTTTAATGAGCTTCCAGTATTTTTGGGAACATTACTTAAAAAATTTTTTTCTAGTTACTCATCATTTGTTCCAAAAAGTAACCGAGTCATTTGAAATGAGTAGAAGAGAAAGCTAGTCTACTTGTATACGACTTTCTATATTGCACATCAGACAGCAAGATGTTTATCATGCACTTCAAGTATTGTCTTTGTAACAAAAGTAAACAGTTAAACAAAATAAAGATGATATGATTACATGACAAAAAAAACGACACAATGCAGTCTGTGGGCTACAGGTGTTCTTAACAAGCTCACACTACAGGTAGCCTACTTGGTGAACAACACATGGAATTACATTTAGGATCTGGTGGTAGCATGACTGTGGGATTTTTGCGTTATGGTGGGTATATTAGATCGCTTCACAGTGGATGGTGAGCCAGTATTTTCCAGATATTTGCTGGTCAAAAACAGCAGACACTGTTTACTTTAGTTAACATTGCGTTTATTTATGCATCCTCGCACCTTCAACATTTTATTCTGGTATAGCTGGACGTGAACAAAAACAATAGTGTCACGAGTTGATCTGGTTATGCTCAATGGTGTTGTTCCCGAGGCGACGTGAATGCTGCCCTGTAGACAGGATTGATATGAAACATAAGATACATGTGTGACAATATAGAGTGGGGCAAACAAGTATTTGGCAGCCACCGATTGTGCAAGTTGTCCCACTTAAAAGATGATAGGGGTCTGTAATTTTCATCATAGGTACAATTCAACTGTGAGAGACAGAATGTGGAAAAAAATATCCAGGAAATCACATTGTATGATTTTTAAATAATTTATTTGTATAATGGTGCAGAAAATAATTATTTAGCTGATTTAAAAAAGCCTTCTCCCCTTTGTAATGTAACCTTGGTTGGCAATGACAGAGGTCAAACGTTTCCTGTAGGTCTTCTCAAGGTTTGCACACACTGTTGCTGGTATTTTGGCCCATTCCTCCATGCAGATCTCTAGAGATGTGATGTTTTGGGGCTGTCGCTGGGCAACACAGATTTTCAACTCCCTCCTCTGTTGGATTGAGTTCAGGAGACTGGCTAGGCCACTCCAGAACTTTGAAATGCTTTTTATGTAGCCACTCCTTCGTTTCCCAGGTAATGTGTTTGGGATCATTATCATGCTGGAAGAACAGCCCCGATACATGGCCCCATTCATCCTTTCCTTAATACAGAGTACTCATCCAGTCCCCTTTGCAGAAATGCAACCCCAAAGCATAATGTTTCCACCCCTATGCTTCATAGTGGGTATTGTTCTTGGGATCCAACTCAGCATTCTTCCCCCTCCAAACACAGCGAGTGGCATTTATACCAAAGAGTTCTATTTTGTCTATTTTTGGTCTCATCTGACCACATGACTTTCTCCCAATCCTCCTCTGGATCATCCAGATGGTCTCTGGCAAACTTTAGACGGGCCTGGACATGTGTTGGCTTAACCTCGAGTGCTGCAGGATTTTAATCCAAGACGATGTAGAGTGCTACTAATAGTAACTTTTGTTATTGTGGTCCCGGTTCTCTTAAGATTTAAAAAAGTACTTTTTAAAAATTTTCACAAATGTAGGCAATCTTTCATGTCGTTTGTTATCTACCAGTTTTGAGTTTCCCCTCTTTGAACTTTGTCATCATAACCATGTGCTGCTTTGCATAGTAACTTATTGGCCACCCAGATGTAATAAGGACTTTTTAAACAAGTTTGTTGGACTTTTAGCTGAAGCCTTGCCAAAATATGATCGACTGCTTGTTTTAGGAGATTTTAATATACATGTTTGATCTCCTTAAAATCTTTTGGTGAATGATTTTTTAAAACTTGCGGACTCTAGTATCCTAATAGTATCCTTCGTTACTGTGGTCCCAGGTCTCTTCAGGTCATTGACCAGTTCCCCCCGTTTAGTTCTGGGCTGTTTCCTCACTGCTTAACATCATGTGTACCCCTCGTGGTTTAGATCTTGCATGGAGGCCCAGGTCTAAGGAGATTGTCAGTGATCTTGTATTTATTCCATTTTCTATTAATTGCTCCAACAGTTGATCTCTTCTCACCAAGCTGCTTGCCTGTTGTAGATTGGCTCATCCCAGTCTTGTGCAGGTGAACAATCTTGTCCCTGGTGTTCTTGGACAGCTATCTGGTCTTGGCCATGGTGGAGGTTGGAGTCTGACCGTTTGAAGATGTGGACAGGTGTATTTTATACAGATAACAAGTTCAAAAAGGCGCCATTAATACAGGTAACGAGTGGAGGATAGAAGAGCGTCTTAAAAAGTAGTAGCAGGTCTGTGAGGGCCAGAATTCTGGCTTGGTTGTAGGTGATAAATACTTATTCTCTGCACCATTATTCAATTTTTTTTGTATCATACAATGGGATTTTCTGGATTTTTCTTTTACATTCTGACTCTCACAGTTTAAGCTATGATGAAAAGTACAGACCTCTCGTCTTTTTTAAGTGGGGCAACTTGCACAATCGGTGGCTGTCAAATACTTTTTTGCCCCACCGTAAGGGTATTCTTCAAACGGGATTTCATTCAAAGTTTTGCAGACGTTGTCGTTTCATTGACAGCATTTTTAAGCAGGCATGACGCAGCCACCTACACTTTGTAAACAACTGCTGTGCGCATCGATTTCAACCAGTTAATCTGTCACACCTGTCCGTGTCGGGGGGGGGGGGGGGAGGGGGGTGACTGGTCTAGAAAAATCTAATTCAGAGTCTACTTGTTGTAGTTAAACGCATTAAAGATGTTCAAGTCAGTAATAAATCAGGTGAAATCGCTCTTTAGTCGTTTTTTTGGAAGCGGATGCTACATCGGAAGCCAACTTTAGCTTTGTTGCGTAATCTCCACTAATAAAACTTCCAAAATTAACGCTTTAGAACCACACTCTGCATCATCATTAAAGGTTTGCATCGCCGGTGTTTCTTACCTATCCGGTGTAAGATGATCTGAGGTGTCCGGGGGAAATCTTGCTGTCTACCCTGATCATCCATCTCTTCCTCGGACTTTTCTTTAAACTGTGAATGTTTCTCCAGCAGGAGTTAAATGATCGGTGATCAACTCTCGTTGCAGCTGGACTGAAGACATTCTTACTGCAAACTCTCACAAGTTCAGCTCACAGATGATTAAAGACTCTAGAATGACTTCAAACAGAATGAAAGCTAACGCTGCTATTATCAATTTTATTTTCTTCTTGGTGTTTATTGGGGATTTACAATGAATCAGATCATTACCGCCACCAACTGTTCTGGAAGTGAACCGCAAAGTAACTTCTGAAATAGATCCTATCATACAACTACGTCAGTCTAGAATTATGAAACATTACTTCACAAGTTTTACTTCTTGAGTTATTTCTAAGTAAAACTATTAAATATAGTTTCACTTTAATTCTGTTTAGGTTCTGAATCAATTGTCTTTTTTTCTTCCTCATATTTCTAACAGTTTACTGTAACATGATTTATTCTCTCATCTACACAGTACTCACATTACCCATTGCAATGTTTTCCTAAAATTAATGGTGCACACCCAGTTTGCCCAAATCTGAGACTCTCTCATGTATACTGAAAATCCATGATTTATTTATTGATATTGAACCCTGGTATAATGAACCAGTTTATCTTACTGTGAGGTTGTCTGGAAGAATGTCTAGTTCTTCTTCTTTTAGGCAGCTAAATCTCTGCAGAGCCCACACACCCTGGACACAAACTCTTTAGATTTTTACCTTCAGGTCAACAATACAGAGCACTGTATTTTTTAAATCAGCTTTGGCAGAGACTGTTTCTCCCCCAGGCCATCTCTGCATTTTTAAACAGTGTGAGTGCTTAAAAATAAGTCAAATCTCCTACTTGTGCACACAATTTTAGTCAATGTGGTGGAGACATTTTATTACAGACTAATGTCTTATAACTTAATATCAAACATCAAAATGCTCAAAATTAAATGAATGAATAAAACCTTGTGATGTAAATGTCTATATGAATGAATAAATATATGAGAATGAAACTGTGGGGGGAAAATCATT